>JAHEWH010000008.1:1200000-1891320 GCA_020726485.1 Halenospora varia
GAGACGCCAGTCTTGCGAATCCGACACCCCAAGAATTATCTAGGAATTCTAGAATGTGTCCCCTTTCCTCCCTCTTCCAATCCTCAAGCATGGCATTCGCATATTGACTTCCACGCTTGTGCGGAGTGATACTCAGAGGTTGGTTGCTTTCGTTCCACCACCAATCTCCACGTCGAATCGTGATTTTGACTTTCTCAATTCCTTCCATGAACTTTTTCCAACACATCGCAGGGAAGCAACTCTCCAGCCAATACATCTGCGTGAAGAGGTGTATGTCTTTCACGAGACTCATCTGCCAGTCCTGTAGCTTTTCAAAGTACTGAGTTTCGTCATACCATCCCCATTTTCCATAGAGGGCATTTCTATCGACACCCCCAACTGGAGGCCCGTTGCAATGCCAGAACACATGTTCTTTGTTTACTGGTACTAGGCGGTACGTTTCGTGATATACTCTTCGGCATGTGAGGAGGAAAGCAATACAGACTGCTCGTTTGCCCGTATACCCGGGGCGGTAATAGGATGTTTTCTCTTGATATTGAGACTCGGGATCGGTTTTCGTATACTCGGCGAGGGCATATTGGAATATCGCGTCACGAATTTCAGGTGGGATGCGACCATTGAAGAGTGGAGAGGAGTCTTGCGGATTTATGGGTCGAAAATTGTCTTGTATTGCTAGGACTTCGTCGTTCGACAACATTGCAGTAGCGGGATCCGAAGTTGCGCAAAGGTTTTTGGCTAATGCGGACGTGGTTTTGCCAATATTTGATTGCTGGCCCTTCAATCGTAATTCTTATAATTGCACCGAAAGTTCATTTGCATCGAAAGGCTGGTCGCAGTTTCGTGCGTGCAGATTATTGAGGATTTAGGACGTTGAAGTCACTGTTGCTTCCTATGCGAGTAAGTGTTAATGTTTTCGAAGCCCAGGTAAGTAAAAGACAGAGAAAGCCAAACGGGTCATATATTCGAGCAAGGCTGCGCCTTTTGCGGTTGTTTTTGATCCTACCAACACAGCCTGCATTGTGTTTGGATAATTTTGGATTTGACTTGAGCAGCTCGCCGGTGCTGACCGTCTACGAAGGTAGTAACATTACAGGCTGGAGCCTTTTCATGACTGAAGTTGCAGCTGTTGACTGGTCGTGGATGCGAGTGGAAGCTTACATCTTGTGGTTGTATAGCATATCTCAGTTCTCGTACGTGGTAGCACAAACTGATGAGGTTGTGAAATGGTTGTGGCGGGAGCTAGCGGCGTGCAATGCAGCTAGAAAATGGTACGATCTTGGCAAGCAGATAACCTTAGCTGCCGAGGGCGTTGACTATTCGGGGTTGATTGAGGAACAGTATTAGGAATCTGACTCTAACTGTTGTACTGCGCCACCAATGCACAGCTATTTACACAATGCGGATTCTTCGGATTGCGATTTCTGTTGAAATGGCAATCTGATCGCGGGGAGGAAACAAGGCTCCCCTCTTTCATGTCAGCCGCAACATCGTTTTTCCGGCTCGGGAACCACTTGTAAGGTGTTGCACCAACCATTTGATAGACCCACAGCAAGGCACCCCAGTATGTCTCAAGGCCTCGACCAAACCACAAAACGCAGCCATTGATCTAGATTTCCAGCGCCCAAAAAGCATCTGAGGTGTGTGACAGACGTCCGACACTGCCAATTCGCCTTTTGCAGCCCTTTGCTAGGCTCGACGAAACCCGAGCTCCGGGCGGCTATCGCGTCTACAGCTCCTGCACTCTATCGCTTCTTTGTCGCTCACTTTTGTCCCCTTTAACGTTTCTTGGCACTAACTTCTCAACTTTGTCCCCACCCAGTGATTGGTATCAACAAACCTGAACAACACAACCACTTCCACTACAACTATCAGAAGTTCCCCCCTATTCTTTCACACTTCTCTTCGGATAATAGCGCGCCCCACTTCGATACGAGGTTATTCCGGATTCCCGAACCCCTAGATTGTTGTCTGATCTGATATTCACTCAGTGCTCCCTTGGTGAATTTACAGCCACATTCAATTTGGTATGTTGCCTTGGAATTCAAAGTTTCTATCCCCTCAGCCCTCTCAAAACATTAATAGAATACCAGCTCTATGTTTCTTCATTGACAGAACAGCTTGGACCAAATGTCCTCGCCGTCAAGAAAAGCCCCGCGAATCGCTTCAGAGGGATTTTCTGGGTCGTCCCCCAAGCGTACACGATCTTCATCTCGCGTTCGCAACCAAGATCACGTCGTTGAGGATGCAAAGATGGTAGAAAATTTCTCAAGCATTCGACAAAACGAGACCCCACCGACTATGGAGCAAGCAGAACGAACTTTCGCCATTCTTGGTGTCAGCGACATACTGGAGCTTGACCCTCGGCCTACATTCGCCCTCAACGGCCCACTCGTCGCCAATGGAGTGTACCGGCCAGTATCCGTTAACGCATCTATGCGCTCTAGTTCCGATCTGATGAATATCGTCCATGTCTTTTGCAGTGTGGTCGATCCTTGGAATTCCTCAGAGGAGCCCGTCTCCAAATTTCAAATTTGGGTCGGAGCTATCCCATCACAAGTCCCAGAGTCCTTTACCTATTCTGGCTTCATTTGGAAGAGACACATCGTCCAAGAAATCTGGATCATCATCAGCGGAAGCCCTCAACCCGAGTCTGATTCACTCTCGTCCGCTGTTCAAGTTGAACCTGTGAATCCTCGCGCAACGAATATCCGCACATTCTCGCACGAGAGCACTGCCTCAGAGACAGCAGCAAATTCTTCTTTCGTTACGCCTGGAACCCCAGACTGGACAGTTGCTCATCCTATTGGCAACCTCTCCCCACATGTTGTTTTCGCAAGAAGTATCGATTGGGCTGCCACCGCGCTCGGAGATATGAGCACTTGGACGCCCGAATTCCGACAAATCGCCAACTTGTTGATGGGTAACCCTCATCCGGCCGCGCTGTTTTGGGGTAGAGACCTTACGGTCATCTACAATAAATCTTATGCGGAGAGCGTTGCGGGGGACAAACACCCAAAGCTGATGGGCGCTGGATTCACAACAGCCAGTGCTTTTCAGGAGATCTGGGATTTTGTTGGTGAAATATTCGACGAATGCCAACGGACGGGAGACTCGGTCGCCGTTACAGAGCAAATGCTACCTATTAACCGTCATGGTTTTCACGAGGAAACCTTTTACACCTGGTCCCTGACGCCATTATACGGAGGCACATCGAAAATCCTCGGCTTGTACAATGCACCATTCGAAACCACAAGACAGACACGCACTGTTCGGGCAACGCAGACATTGATAAAACTTGCATCAGAGACGGCACTCGCTCAGACAGTCTCGGAGTTTTGGCCGAGGATTTTGAACGCATTGGAAGACAACGGTTACGACTTTCCTTTTGCCGTCATCTACTCCGTCTTGGACGATACTGATGATGCCGGCTCAGTGTCTTCAGGATCTTCTCAAGATATGAAGACTTGCGTGCTGGAAGGTACTTTAGGTGTGCCTGATAACCATCCCGCCGCACCAAAGCGTCTTTATCTCACCCGTGCTCAAGGAGGATTCATACCATCTTTCCGTGACGCAATGCAAACTAGGAAGCCCAAGTTGTTGACGATATGCGATAATTCACTTTCGGCATCGCTCCTGAGCGGAATTCAATGGCGAGGCTACGGCGACCCATGCAACGAGGCACTTGTGTGTCCGATCCGGCCGACGAATGGGGAGAACGTCATGGGGTTCCTCGTCATTGGGGTAAATCCTCGTCGTCGCTTCGATGAAGACTATCAAACATTCATTCAACTGCTCGATCGGCAACTCGCAACCTCACTGGCATCAGTCACTCTTTTCGAAGCTGAAATGCGTCGCAGTCAAGTCGCGGCTGAAGCCGCTGCCCAGGAGCGATCTAGACTCTCGGAGGAACTTGCTGTTCAACGAAGCCAGTTGCAACGTATGGCCGAGTTGTCGCCAGTTGGAATGTTTTCCGTCAATATTGATGGGCACTTGCTGGAGGCAAACGACCGCTGGTATGAGATGACAGGATACCCGAGAGACAGTCACGACGTTATGTCTTGGATGATTACGTTTCATCAAACCAGTGTCCCAACAATGGAGATAGGTTGGCAGAGACTCATCGGCGATGGAATGCCCTGGTCTTCGCAATTGGTATGTTTCCCCGCAATGTTCCAATCATATTATTCGGCCACAAGTTTCTTGAGACAACCTTCCTGGGCTAGCTAATAAGGAAATAGCGCTTGAATAAACCTTGGTACGACCCCACTTCTGGCGACGAATTAGACAATTGGGTTATCGCGGAGTTCCAGCCTGAATTCTCGTCTAAGAGCAATTTGAAGAGTATCATGGGAGCCATTACCGATATAACTCTTTCAAAATTTAGCGAAGAACAGGCACAAATGCGCGCCAAGCTCTCCGAGCAGCTTTTACTTCGGGAGAAGGAGGCGATTGATCTGCAGAAGAAGCAATTGAAAGAAGCTGAGGAGAACCGGGCATCCATGAACAACTTCATCGACATAACCTCTCATGAGATGAGAAATCCGCTCAGTAGGCGCTTTATCGTTGTGTACAAAAGGGCAAATCATACTCACAAGCTGATAGGTGCAATACTGCAGTCTGCCGACAGTATTTCCACGTCTTTGAAAGAGATGTTGAAAGATCAAGGGCTTGATGCTGCCACCGCTGATACATTGCAAAGCGGTGTTGAGTCTGCTGAAACAATCTTGCTCTGTGCACGACACCAGAAGGCTATCGTGGATGAGTATGCACTGCGATCTACGTTTAGAATTTCCTGGAACTAACATTTATTTAGTATTCTGACAATCTCAAAGCTCGATTCCAACCTACTTCTGATAACTCCTATGCCTGGGCAGCCGGTTGAAATTGTCCGCAAAGCCTTGTAAGTCCACAAATCTATTCGGAAAATATTCTGCTTTGCCATATGGAGCATAAGCTAATCTTCTATTTTAGGAAAATGTTTGTGGCAGAATGTGATATGAATGAAATTGATATCGGCTTCCATCTCGATAGCTCGTGGACGAACTTGGGTATTCACACCGTTATGTTGGACTCCAGCAGACTTTTGCAGGTCTTGGTAAATCTAATGACCAACGCAATCAAGTTTACCAAGTCGGAAAAGAAGAAGCGAACCATTTCTATTTCCTTGAGCGCGTATGTCGAACCGCCAGCAGAGGGCCCTGAAAAATTTCGGTACTTCCCAACCCATAAAGCTAGGCACGATGTCACGGCCAGTGACGAGTGGGGCAATGGCCAGATTGTCTACCTTCGATTTGAGATCAAGGATAGCGGATGTGGACTCTCGGAGGAAGACAAAGTCAATCTCTTCAAACGCTTCGCCCAAGCTTCTCCAAAAACCCATGTCAAGTACGGAGGTAGTGGACTAGGTCTCTTCATTTCTCGTCAATTGACAGAGCTTCAAGGAGGAGAGATTGGTGTTGCCTCTGAATCTGGAGTAGGAAGCACCTTTGCTTTCTACATCAAAGCTCGGAGAGCAGAAGATCCAAACACCGATACCACCAAAGCCAAAATCAATGCTGACGTTCAAGCAAGCGCTCGAGTCGCAACCGATGTTCTTCGCGACGAGACAGCACCAAAGCTCATCGATGCTGCCAGCGAGTTGACCCCTATGTCACCTTTGAGCCCTATGCCCGAAATCGACCCTAAGCATTGGCATGTTCTGATCGTGGAGGACAATCTTGTCAACCAAAAGGTCCTGGCACAAGGCATCCGCAAGCTTGGATGCACCGTCTACCTAGCCAACCATGGTGGTGAAGCTCTTGATCGTATCCGGGAGACCAAATATTACAAAGGTGAACGTGAGATCTGCGAAGATAACGAGTCAACTGTGGTTGGAAGCGAATTGACTGTCGTTCTCATGGACCTGGAGATGCCCACCATGGACGGTTTGACGTGTGTCCGCAAAATTCGCGAGCTCGAGAAGGAGGGATTAGTCGAGAAGCATCTTCCCATCATCGCTGTCACTGCAAATGCTCGTGGTGAGCAGGTTGTAGCTGCTAAAAACTCTGGAATGGTGAGTTCAGCTTCAATTAAACCTGAATTGAGATTTGATGATAACGATACATGCAGGACGACGTCATGCCTAAGCCGTTCCAGATCCGCGAGCTAATCCCGAAGATTGAGGCTCTACTACTTCGAGACTCGGCTTAAAAGCAACAAATAACGTTTTTTCATGGAGTTGATGACTTGGATAGGAATAGAGAAGCATACACAGGAGTTATCTAAGCGCGCATTGAATGGTGTTTGCGGGATGAATATACGAGGATACCCCATCTGTTCGCGTTTGTGGCGTTGTGGCGGGGCAGCAGATACCTTTAGACAATTTCGTCCTGTAGTTGGACTTGGCTGTTATTTCAGATACTAAAAGTTCTATTGACAGTGAAGGCTCCTTCTTAGTTTTACGTCTTTAGAATTCGAAGTTGATTGAATTTGTAAAGGAAGATGACAAGCTTTGTGACGGTGAAACCAACTAGGAAAGACTGGATGAGAATAACTGTCTATTGGGCAAGCTTGTTTCGATGCATTTGTCACTGTGGAAGATTCAACTATCAATTCTCTATCTATATCGTCCCAAGAGTGTGCATTATAACTTCAAGAAATTTCAACGACAACAACATCAATTTTGAGCGACCTTGGAATTAACAGCTCCTACAGTAGTAAATTCCTAAAATTCGGCGGAAGGACAACTTTGAAATTCACCTCCTCTCTGGCTCTCCTTCCCGACCCCTGTCAACCTCGCGCATCACATGACAATCCCGCGCTAACCCAAAAAGTTTCGCGACTTGAAATATACCTTCCACCTCAAAAGTTCGCGCTCCCCATCAACACCACTCACCCTCCCATCCTCCCGCACACCACCGCAACCATGCCCGTCGTCAAAGGCGGCGTCTGGACCAACATCGAAGATGAAATCCTCAAAGCCTCCGTCTCGAAATACGGCTTAAACCAATGGGCGCGCGTTTCCTCTCTGCTCGCGCGGAAAACACCAAAACAATGTAAAGCCCGATGGTCAGAATGGCTCGATCCAGGAATCCGGAAGATAGAATGGAGTAAGGAGGAAGATGAGAAGTTGTTGCATCTTGCGAAGTTGATGCCGACGCAGTGGAGGACGATTGCGCCGTTGGTTGGGAGAACGGCGACGCAGTGTTTGGAACGGTATCAGCGGTTGTTGGATGAGGCGGAGCAGAAGGAGGCCGGGGAACTTGGGCTGGGATTGGGGGGTCCGGAGGGGGGAGAGACGAAGGCGCCGAGTGCGGATGATGTTAGGAGGTTGAGGCCGGGGGAGGTGGATCCGGATCCAGAAAGTAAACCTGCGCGGCCTGATACTATTGATCTCGATGAGGACGAAAAGGAGATGCTGAGTGAGGCGCGAGCTAGACTGGCGAATACACAAGGAAAGAAGGCAAAGCGGAAGGCTCGGGAACGGCAGTTGGAGGAGTCGAGACGGTTGGCTGTGTTGCAGAAACGGAGAGAGTTGAAGAGCGCGGGGATTAATATTAAGGTTGTCACCAAGAAGAAGGGAATGATGGACTACAATGCCGATATTCCTTTTGAGAAGAAGGCTGCGCCTGGATTTTATGATACCGAGGAGGAATCCGTCTTAAATGAGAAAGAGAGAGAGGCTTTCGACCCAAGAAAACAGCAACTTGCAAATAAGCGAAAAGGAGACCAGGATGAAGACCCGGATCGAAAGAGAAGAAAAGGTGAGAAGGAGGCTCCTTCTGCGTCCTATACTGCTGCTATGAAGGCTGGTCAGATGCAGAAGATTCGAGAGGCTGAGCAGAGCAGTAAGAGAAGAGCTTTGGTTCTACCATCACCGCAAGTTGGAGAAGGAGAGCTTGAGGAAATTGTTAAGATGGGTATGATTGGTGAAAGGGCGAATGTTATGGCACGATCCAGCGAGAACGATGCGACACGAGGTCTTGTCAACACATATTCTACGATAAACAGCGGAGCGCCAATTCGAACACCCAGAGCTCCAGCGCAAGAAGATCATATCGCGAACGAGATCCGAAATATCAGAGCCCTCACCGAAACACAATCTTCACTTCTTGGTGGCGAGAATACACCCTTACATGAGGGAGCTGGAAGCACTGGATTTGATGGGGCAACACCAAGAAGACAGAATATGGAGACTCCAAATCCAATGGCGACTCCTTTCCGAGCAAATGGTGTTGGACAGACACCTATGCGACCACCAGGCTTACCAGGACAGACTCCTATGCGAGATGGCTTTGCTTTGAACGCAGATGGAGAAATGCAACTCATTGGTGCTACACCGAAAGATATGAAACTCGCGGAAATGGCAATGAAGCATAAACTCAAACAAGGTCTTGCTTCTCTGCCAAAGCCGAAGGATACGGAATGGGAATTAGAACTTCCAGAAGAACAGCAAGAGGCTATGCAGATGGTCGAGCTTTCCGAAGAAGACGCCGAGATTCGAGATAGAAGAAATCGGGAAATCCGAGAAGCTCGAGAAAAGCTAGATTTTAGCCGTCGATCGCAAGTCATGCAGAAGAGATTACCACGGGCATCGGCTCTTGACATTAACGCTATCATCAATAACGCTTCTAATATCTCCGATCCTATCCTTGGCGCTATCGAGCGAGAAGCTGCATTATTGATTGCCAACGATGCAATTCGATACCCAATTCCAGGTGCGAAAGTCCGAGGAACACCTCAGATGCTAGATCAAATCGATGACGATTCTCTCGCGCAAGCTCGTCTGCGAATCCTACAAGAAGTGCCAGAAGAACTGGCTGAGCAAGGTCCAGAAGTCTTCCAGAAAGCGTGGAATGAGGCGAATTCTTCTTCCTTGTTACCAGGTCTCTACGGCTACGGCGACGACGAAATAGACGAGCACCAACTACTCGTCGAAGCATTTGATGTAAGTACAAAATTTCCTTCTCCCATATCTGAATTCTATGCTAATAATTCCACCAGAACGTCCAAGAAAGCATCACCACCGCTGCCCAAGCCGGGACCAAATCTCAAAAGAAACTCGCCCTCCACCTAGGCGGCTACCAGAACCGCTCCAAGATCCTCCGCGGTAAAATCACCGAAGCAGCAGAAGCCCTTTCCAAAGCAACAATGGGTCTTGATGCTTTCCGTACTTTACAGATCAATGAAGAAGCTGCGATTCAGAGACGACTTGAGGGTTTGAGAGAGGAGGTGGGCTTTGTGATGCGCAGAGAACGAGAAGCCCAAGATTTGTATAGGGTTAGGAAAGAGGAGTTGGTGAGTTTGAGTGTGGGTGGTGGGGTGACTAATGGGTGGCATTAAGATGGTGGGGAAAGAGGGGTGTATGATTAAGACTCGCGGGAGGTTTTAAGGGCACAGAATGTGCAAATTGTAGGTTGTGAGATATTGATATGCATAGCGCCGGAATGACAAAATGGCCAAATTGTTACGGCGATTACTTTTATCCATTCATTTGTGTTAGTGGACTGATTGTGAGATCCGTGCTCAGCATCTTTAGCGAAAATCCCCTTTCCAGGAGGATATTTATTAATTCGACCAGTGACACGTCATCAATTATGAATGTTCTTTGTGACGGTTAAAGTTTAATCGTGAAGACGTGTCTGTGGTACTCCTTCCTTATAATGAAATTCGCACATTACTCATTCTTTCTTAATAAAATCTTACCTTTTTCCTAGTAGAGTCACTGCTAGTAAGTTATGGTCCTCTGCTGATACTAATAACTATTAGGTTCCTATTCCTAGGCTGCGAAACGGCCTACAAGTAAAGTGTGACTTTAGTAATTTAAATAAGAAGAATATTTAAAAAGAATAATTCACTTAAAATAAACGGGTCACAGAAAAATAAAGTGGAAAGAACATTAAGAGAAAATGATTTAACCTAGTTAAGTAAGATATAGACAAATCTCTAGGCTTGAAACATTGCCTACATTAACCTGACTAGTAACGGCTCTGATAATGAACACGCTACTATACAGACCAACGAGTCGCCTGCTTTCTAAATACTAAGTGCAACAGCCTCTTCTCTTCGTGGTGCAGCTCAAGCTCTAAGACTATCGTTACCAGCCATTCTACGCAAGACGTCACTACACTCAGACGATGAAAGCCTTCAGTCAATACATATGCCGACTCCATCCGTGGCTTAGTCCTCGACTCGGCCATCTGCCCGGAATTCGAGTACTCCTCGATTTCGCCTCCCTGGTGTTCCGGAGACATCCTCAAGTGGCGTGTTGTGTCCTCGAAATCTCGAATTGCTTTACTAAGGAACTATCCTAGATGTGGTCTTTACCTAAGTACTTGGTGGCTTCCGGGATGCGGTGGATTTGCCGTCCGGGTAACAATTCAACCCGTTGCTTAATGCGGGTTGTTTCGTTACTACAATCAGTATGCCCGGATACCTTTAGTATTTGCAAGACTAGGTGGTCTATTTAGAGACTCTAGCGTATATTTACAGTGCCAAAAAGCGGTAAGTAGGGAGCGAGATATGAGGAGTGGGGGTGTGGAGGAAAATGGTGAGAGGATGAGGTGGGAGAGAAAATAAGAAGTGAGGAGAATTCGAAGGAAATATGGAAGTAGCTAGCACAATTCAGAGGAAAGAGTATAGCATAGGTGGGAAGGTATAGTGCGAAGGAAAGAGCGGTGGGGTGGAGGAAGGACGGAAAGACTGTCAGTGAAGGAAGGAGCGATGTGAGAAGGATGCACAGAGAGACTGTTGGTGAAGGAAAGAGCGATGTGTGAACGTTGTCTGAGCGAATCTATAAGGAAAGAATTATCGTGGGGGAAAACCACCAGAACTTAATTCCAGGAGTTAGATTATGGTGTCGCATGAAGCAGTTAGTGACGAGGAATCATAAGTTATCGTGCTCGTAAATCAATCAAGCCAGGGTATAGCAGAACTACACGATACAATGCATGTCACTAGAGCGCGAAATGTGGTTGGCAATCTGATATTCTTGATTACCTCTTTTGATAAACCAGATACGGAAATGTTAGGCTCCAGGGTAATATTGGTCTGAAGGTTGATGAGAGAAATGTTCGTCACGCTACGAGAAGATACAACAATGGAGAAGATTGACCAAAGTTGGTTAATATTGCAAACAGAGGCAAAATATATGTAATAAAAGTTGGAATTCTTTTTCCTGGATTGGAAGCAATCTGTTTGACGGAAGACAACACACAGCTACGCTTTTTGTTTTAAAGTTTGGCAAAAAGATTCTAGGGTGTAAAGAATGGCACAGGAAGAAAAGGCAAGATTCTTAAAGTTGACCTCATGATGAGTACAAAAAGTCCAAAGAGCAAGATATTCAGGAAAGCTTCAATTTTTTTCTAAAAAGAGCAGATGCAAATAATTATGCCGATCTTGTATTTTCAGAAGCCAACTTTAGACAAGCTTCAAATTTTCAACCCATACTTCTTTGCATCATTTTTACTAAACATAAACTTGATAACATTACAGCGATTCACCAAAATCCATTTGAATCAAACAATTGTTCGCCCAAATGATTTAGTAGGCACATCTAGCTACAGCCATCTTCATCTGTTAGTTCGTAGACTTAGGCTGCGTAATAGGCCCCCGTGGGCATGATTTTTTAAAAGGCTACCCACCCGTGGCTATACCTACTAATAGGTGCCTATAGGTCGCTAAGAACCTACTAAAAAATAAGGATATACTTTAGTAAGGCTTTTTATTAGGATTATAAATTATAAAGGAGGTATCAAGTGACGCGTGTATATAGTAAAGCCTAGGAAAAAGTAATATATATATATATATATTATAAGAAGTATATATAGCTTATTTTATTCTTATATAGAGCTTATAGAGCTTATAGAGCTCTATTTTATAATTTTTGAAAGGGGGGGGGGGGGGGGGGTTCGTGTGAATAAGAGGCTAGAAATTAAGGAGAGAGGTACTAGAAGTGTGTGAGGGGCATTCACAATAAGAGGCTACAAAGCAAGGAGAGGATTGCTTGAAAGAAGGGAGAGTGATGTCAGAAGTGAGAAGGATATGATGGCCGATATTTTGGCGGAATGGGATGAATGTTAATACCAGTTTACATCACAACAACCTCGCCCGTACAATTCGAGCTAAGGAAAAGAAGGATATAACCTTCGTTATGAAGTACGGGATCTTCTCGGGACAGCAAAACACCACGGTCTACTTATAATTTATAGACTAGTGAATAAAGGTATAGGCTAGGAATGAGCGACTGTGTTTAAAGCATCATGAGAGGACTTGATGAGGGGATGAAGATGGGGTAACAGAGATCGAGCCATGCTGCTTACTGACCACTGTAAACGAATCTGGAACTCATCATTACTGTATTTTATCTCGACTGCATCACGATGCATCACGTGACTCTGATAATCCCTCGGTAGTTGTAGAATTTTAGCGAGGTCCCCCTTTTCTCATTAGGTCGTAATATAACTTCTCATTTCTAAAGTTGAGAAGAAAAAGTGGTGCCAAATTTGAAATTTATTTAAGCAGTGCACAAGATTATCATTAATTATTAACACAAAATTCCACTTTTCCATCCTTTTCCATTCCATCCAACTTTTTCTACTCCAGCTAACTTTTCCTTCCTAACACTGAGGCCTCGCACCTTCTTTTTATGTATAATTTTAGCTTTTATGCTGATAAAGGAAATAATTTGTCTATAAATGGTTGTCGCGAGACAGTGAAGTGAAGTGAAGTGAAGTGGTAATTAAATAAAAGTGTGTCGTGAAGAAAAGTCGCGAATTATCTTCCGATTTGATATGAAGGAGAGTGGGCTGAGAGATTAATTGTTGTCGAATGCGCGACCGAAATATCGTCTTGGAAAGACTTTAAGGGGTTAGCTGCTTGCTGCGTGTTGGGGTTTCAGGTTAGCACTGCCCAAATACGATGACTTAGAAATCGGGGACTAATTCATCAATCTCACTCACCACCTCTGAACTTCGATCTCACATTCTCCTTCTCCTTCCCATTTCCTTTTCCGTTCTGCCTATTCAGCAGGATATTTATCTCTTCTACCCCTCCCTGTGCCTTTCCATTTTCAGCATTCACAGCCCTTGCCAACTTCGCGCCCTTCAACGCGCGCTTCTTGGGCCCACCACTTGAGATCGCGGAGGGGGAAGCGGCGGCTATACTTGCTGCTTTGCTTGAAGTTGGGCTTGCATTTGACGTTGTGGCTTGGGCGGCCGATGAGCTCGAGGAAGCCTTGCTCGAGGTTGGGACAGAACTTGAAGTTGTAACTTGAGCCGCAGATGAGCTCGGGGAAGACGATCTGATTGCGCTTGAACTTGAGATCGATTGGGCCGGGGCGGTGTTTGAACTCGTGATCTGGACTGACGAAGAGCTCGACGAGAACGTTTTGCTTGAGCTCGAGCTTGATTGAGCTGGAACGCTGCTTGAGCTGGAATGCTGCTTGAGCTCGAGGCGGATGAGGATTGTTGCTTGCTTGAAGTTGATGGCACTACTGCTGTGCTGCTACTGCTTCCCGTTGAGCTGGTAGCGTTTATGGACGAGCTCGTGGGGGCTGATGGGCTCGAGGCTTTACTCGAACTCGAATTTGGCTGAGCCAAAGAACCACTTGAGGTTGATCGAGTTGACCTACTCGCTCCTGCAGTTGCCAATGAGGAAGATGTCTGAGATGACTGCCCTAGCTGGCTACTCGATGTCGAACTTGATCCTGGCCGAGAAGAGCTACTGCTTCCTGCTGAAGAAGTTTGAGTCTGCGAGGTCGGTGCCCCTGAGTACTCGATGATGCGCTTGTCCCTGGTCGAAAGGAGCTGCCACCAGTTGACGAAGATTGCGTCTGCGAGGTTTGTCCACCTTGGGTGCTTGAGGTTCCGGCCGAAGACGACTGCTGTTTAGTAGAAGAAGAAACTGATTGGGCTGATTGTGAGCCTTGGGTGCTTGAGGATATGCTTGTCCCAGGTCGAGTTGAGCTGCTACCTATTGATGAAGATGAAGTCTGCGATGTCTGTCCTGCTTGTGTGCTAGAACTTCTGGCTGAAGAAGGGATCGACGATTGGCCCGAGGATTGAGTTGAGCTCGACGATGGTTGTCCTACCTGAGTACTAGAGGTTTTAAAGAAAGATAAAGTTGATGACTGAGTCGACGACAGAGCCGAGGACTGCGATGTTTGCCCTGCCTGGGTGCTGGACGTTCTGACTAAAGATTGGCTCGAGGATTGAGCTGAGTTCTGTCCCCTTGTATACTGGATGTTTGAGTTGACGACCGAGTCAAAGTTTGGCTCGAGCTCTGCGATGACTATGTTACGCGAGTGCTGGAAGTTGCGACTGAAGACAGACTTGAACTCTGCGATGCCCGAGTACTGGAAGTTCTGGCCGAAGATTGAGTGGAGGATTGCGATGTCTGCACCATTTGGCTGCTTGAGGTTCTGGTAGAGGATAGAGTTGCGGACAGAGTCGAAGACTGCTGTCCGGTGGAGCTTGCCGAACTCCCAGGCTGGCTGAGAGACGTACTCTGGCTCGGAGATCTGCTAGTTGACTGTGTGGGTGACTGACTAGGAGATAAAGACTGGCTCTGTGATCTACTAGCTGACTGCGAGGTAGACTGGCTGGGAGAAGTGCTACTTGATCGTGGAGCAGACTGAGTAGCGGATACAGACTGGCTAGAAGATTTACTGGATAACTATGACACAGATTGGCTCGAAGATGTAACCTGGCTGGTGGATGCGGATTGCACGGATGAAGATCCCTGGCGAGAGCTTGAAGCCGCCGATGACACTGATGAAGCCGGAACAGTTGATGTGATTGCTGCAGATGTTGCAGATAGGCTTGAGGATCCTCTTGAAGCAGATGACGATGAGCCTAGGTGGGAGCTAGAAACTCCCGATGAGATTGAAGAACTTGATGGAGCTACACTCGACGATTGAGATTGGGTTGATGATGTTCGTGGCCGTGTGCTGGAGATTTCTGATGAACTTGGAGCACTTGAGGTCGATACCTGAGATGACAATGATCCAGGGCGAGAGCTAGGGGATACAGATGCAATCGAAGAACTGGATGTCGCTGGTTGAGATGACGCAGATTGACTCGTTGACCCAGATGATACAGATGACGTTCGTGCGCTCGAGGTCACTGCTGAACTCGGAAGACTCGATATGCCTGCTCTACTTGACTGCGATTGTCTCGAAGATGCAGGCTGACTAGACGAAGTTCCTGGCTGGGAGCTGGGAGTGGCTGATGAAGTCTAAGCACTTGATGTGGTTGCTCGAGAGATTCTAGATTGAGTGGAAGTTACAGGCTGACTAGATGATGATCTTGGCTGGGAGCTGGAAGATGCCGATGAAACTAGACCAGTTGATGTATTTGCCTTAGAAGACTGGGATTGACTCGAGGATCCAGGTTGAGAAGACGAAGTTCCTGCTCGGGAGCTGGAGATGGTGGAAGAACTGCTCAAAATTCCGCTTTGTGATGTTGAAACACTCATTTGAGAAGAGCTGACTAGCGATCTAGAACTTCGTATAGACGCTGAGCTTACAACAGCATAGATAGAGCTTCTGGTGGCGGTGGTCGAAGATGCAACGCTAGAACTGCTACTCATGGAAGAGGAACTTTGGTTGCTTGGGTTGGTTGAGCTAGAGATCCTTGGTGTGCCAGTTGAAGATGAGATACCAGAACTGCTAGTCACAGCGGAGGAAGTGGTCAATCGGGAAGAGCTAATCTGCGAACTTCCTGGGGTTGATGAGCTGATAGCAGAGCTCACGACAGAGGATGACTAGGCCTTTGAAGCACTCGAAGAGACACTTGGCGAAGAACTGATTGAAGCCACAGATGTCTTGCTTGCGGACGAGGATCCGGCCAAAGAGATGCTTCGCGAGACACTGCTAGAAGAGGCAACGCCAGATGTCCGACTCACAGACGAAGAGGCGCTCATCCGCGGAGAGCCAGTAGCCTTTGAGCTTCTGGACACTGAAGGAATAGAGCTTGAAAATAGCGATGTTTGAGAGCTCAATATTCTTGAAGATACGCTTGGTATACTGCTATTTGAAGCTGGAATACTTGATCGAGAAGAGACTGTCTGTGAGCTTGAGAGGGCCGATGATTGTGAGCTCAGAACGCTAGAAGAGGACCCTCTCGAGGCAGTACTTGATGTAGAAATGATCGAGGTACTGCCCACAGATGAGATTACATTCGACTGTGTAGAACTTGCAGAAATCGAGGATTGCGAGGCGAAGCTTGACACAGATCACGACGGTGAGCTGAGTACGCTAGAAGAAAGGCTTCTTGAAGCAGAGGTTAACGAATGCTGAGAGCTGGAGCTCGAACCCGGTGACACGGAGGGGGATTACCTAGATTGTAGGGTTGATTGCCATCTAGCAGCCCTCCATTGTTGCCATGATTTCCATGTTCATTGTCTGCAGGCTTATGTGGATGCCCATCTTTCACGTACCCTCCGCCATGATGTGCCGAACGTTTTTGTATGCCATCGTCAACGAGTTTCGGTCGAGCAACTGTGCTCGAGGCAAACACAGCGATCGCCACAACCACACCCTGTGTAAGGCGTAGGGTGTAGGATTTTTGGCAGAATCTGCGATTGTAGACTCGATGCCAATAACGATAGGGAGAACAAACACAAAATAACGAACAAAACTGAGTACAGACACAAAATAAAAAGCAAGAAGCCTGTGATAGATTAAGTTCTGCAGGGACGAAGGGGTAAGTCACTCTTCAGGTTACCTGAAGGATCTATGTCACCGTGATGCAATCCCCCAATTCCACCATTACAAGTTTTTCTTCAACATAGTTTTTCAGGGTCGGTTCTATTTGTGGACGCTGTTGAGGGCGCGATGTGGGGAAAGTGCCAAGACATCGTGAAGACGAGCCTACACTAAAGTGCAACCGGCCCCAGCGGGTTCCCCAGAAAAATGACGCTTTCCCGAAATCTTGACGGCTGCCAAAATTGATAATACAGGGTTAGATTCTCCTTCTGCATCTTGATTCGTGCAATCCGCATTACCTTTCACTGAGATAAGGCGCTCCACCTTTCCAGAGTGGTATTTTGCCGTTCAACATCCAAAATATCTTTTCTCTATCCAACGCTCCTCGAAATCTGCCACAATTGTAGATACAACCACCTTCACCCCAGGGAAAACTTTTGCTAATCTATTTAGGCCAATTCTACCGGCAAAGTAAGTCACGAAGACTATCTTTTCTTCAGGCACGCCGTGGTCTACCAAGACCTGAACGGCCATCAATGCTGCACCTCCACTTGACATCTGGGGATCAAGTAAAAGCACGCCATCGTGTGTCTGGATATTTTCTGGTAGCTTGAGGTAATGCAATTCGGGTTCGCCAGTCCTGATGTTTGATTGTATGAGCAAACGACCAGTTCGGCAGTCAGGCAAAACGCGTTTGAGGCCGGTCTCAAATGCGGATCCGGCACGGAGAATAACCACCGCACTAGTCTCTCCCATGGAGACTAGGCCTTGATATCGATTGCCTTGTGGGGTCTCGACGGTCTTTTCCTTGAAATAGACATTGTTCATCGCACTTTGAAATGTCAGTCGTGAATCATATCATTATAACGACGCTGAAACTCACTGTTCCACAAGTAGCGTAGCAAGCCGGTCAAAGTAGAATATAAAGTCTTCGGTAGAGGTATCAATGTCCTGGATTATTGTATTCATGCCCTTTATTTGTGGGGTTTGTCCTAATAAAACGACCTTATCGGAGAGTGGATCGTCTTCAGAACTTTGTCCCAATTTCTTGAGTGCAGCCCGATGATCTTTTGACTTTTCAATAAGCTTTCGCTCAATGTATTGTATTACCATTACTACACTTGTGTTAATATGTGATTAGAATGAAAGAACTTTCGCTTTTGCTCACCAATGGCAACTCGATTCTCTACTCCTCTAGGAACGATGATATCTTGACGGTTGGTAAGTCCATGTTGCATTTGGTTCATGCCAGGAGCTTATATTACCTGCAACCTTTCTCTGAGGCTCAACGTATCGCTCGAAATTCGGCTTCACAAATGCAAACCACTGCTTTATACAGCCTTCAATATCTCTGCCACGCTCGGACACATCTCTGAGAACTGTGAATGAAATATATTAGCAACTATAGAAAGACTCGCAGGTAAGTGAGTTCATACTTCTTCTTGATAAGCATGTGTCCGCATCCGCTTCACAGAAAATCTAAGGATCTAGTTATAATCTGTTGATCAAGTGACGACCGGCATAAATACCTTCATATCGAGCAATTCCAGGACTCTTGGATCATACAGCGCGAAAATTCCCTCGAGGATGAGAACATGTGGCGAATATATCGAGGTGGTCTCTTTTTGTCGGGCATGCTGGGCAAAAGAATATATGGGAATCTCAGCCCTCTTACTTAAAGATATATCAACTCCTGAAACTATGGACAAGCACTTGAGGATTGGCTAGGCCACTTACCCAGCCTTCAAGTCTCTAAGTCGATCCACGAGAACATCAAAGTCGATTGCATCGGGAGAATCAAAATCATACTCGTTACGGAAAGCTTTCCTAGAAGCCTCCTCGTCCAAGGTCTTATAAAAAGAGTCCTACGAAATGTTCAGTATCACGCTGAAGCTAAGCGTTCGAGTAAATTACCATTGAGAGAATGACGACCCAAGGGAGATTTAACTTGGAGACAATCGCATGAGAGAGTGTAGATTTACCAGAGCCTGAGCTACCTGCAATACCAATGATACAAACATCTGCCCATGGTGGAGAATAAGGAGGTCGCGTGCCCTGCTTGCTTGCCATATTTCAATGAGCTTGTGAGCACCGCCGGCGCCCGATAATTTATTAACGAAATTGTGCGTAGGAAGTATTGATGAATTGATGTAACAACAGAAATTCGATTTGTGCACACGTGCTTGAAGTTCGATAACTGTCAGGTGAGAGCTCGGTGCTGATGGGGCTGTGTACTGAATTTCGAAATCACAGATATTCGTGCGGGACAGCTTGCCTCTCCGACGCCGAAACCAAAATGAGTAACAGTGATGTATGCCGCAAACTATGCAAGATGATTCATGAAATCAGCAAAAGAATGAAGGAAAACATATAGCAAAGATATTCAATGAGAAGATTGGGACGATGTCTTAGGATCTGACCTCTGAGTGCCAAGAATACCGCTAAGGCTAGACCCAAAAAGGCTAGATTCCCACTAGCTGTTGAAGAGCTCTCGCACCTCCACCTTGCAGCTCGCAGAATTTATCCTCTCCCTTTCTTCTCACACAACAAGTTTTTCCAAAACCTCATTTGTGGATGCTCACACTACAGGCGCGAGTGCAGGACACATCCGCCTACATGCGCAGCGCTATATCCTGTATGGAGAGTAGATGGTAAGCCTCATCGCAAGAATGGTTAGTTTGCAATTCCATGATTAAATCCACAAACGCTGACGAATGCAGACGTCGTCGACGGCTTCTACCACGACTCCTTTGCGGCATGCGTTTGAGAGAAGGGTTGAAGATGTTAAGCCACTGAAAAGGTATGTCCAGTCTCTCCTTCGCACCTTCCTCACGGCGCTAGCGGGTTTCCTTCCACGCTTCCCAAAACCCAATACTCTTTATGATGATCTTTATCAAATGGGAATCTCTCCTAAAAATTACGCATGCGGAGAACATAATTATTTGTTTATCTGATCGAGTGCTCGTCGCATATTTCTTCCTGCTGTCAACATGGGACATTCGAAACACATTACGGTGCTGACCTTGACTGGATTGATAGTGATATCAACGCTTTGATCTTGGACTACCTCACCACGGAAGGTTACCCCTCAGCTGCAGCCAAATTCTCCAAAGAAGCAAATCTTCGACCACAGCAGGAAGAAGAATCAGTGCGGGCACGCCAGACGATCCAACATTCCATCCATCTGGGTAGTATTCAAGAAGCCATTGATGCCTTGAATGATCTGGAGCCTCAGGTTAGTCTAACAATACCTTTCTTTATCTCTCCTTGCTATGATTAGAATCGAGTTCATGCACCACTCATATAGCCTTCGGGTCGGTGATGAGAAAAATTACCAACTTCAGTCCTCAGTATGAGCAAGACTTATCAATCCATTCAAGTTTGCATATCATGTCATCACATCAAACTAACAGATGCATAGGTGCTTGATAGCAACCCATCTTTGCACTTCGCATTGCTGCGATTGCAGCTTGTCGAGCTCATTCGAAAATGCAACAACACTCCTGGAGGCGATATCACTCCTGCGTTGACATTCGCGACTCAGCAACTAGCTCCTCGAGCCCCTACAAATCCAGAATTCTTGGAGGATCTAGAAAGGACCATGGCACTTCTTGTGTTCCCTCCTGACAACTTGGAGCCACAACTTGCGGCTCTTCTGGACCCTGACCTCCGTCGCGAAGTTGCAGACAGGGTAAACAAGGCAATCCTTAGCTGCCAGAATCAAAAACGTGATGCGGCGATTAGAAACCTTGTGCGACTTCGTGCTTGGGCCGAGAATTCAGCGAGAGATGCGAAGAAAGACCTGCCTGCACACATTGACTTGGGCCTAGATGCAGACAATCATCAAGAGAATGGGCTTGAGCCTATGATCACATGAGCGGTTTTGGGGCCTGTTATGAAGATATTATGGGAAACACGATACGGCGTTGGATGGACTAGAATTTAAATTCTACAGGACACTGGGAGGATGACAGGCGTTGGCTTTTAGGCATTGGTTGGCGTACAGGATAGGACTCGAGCACTTCATTGCTGGTGAGGTCACACATAGGTAGAAAACTCGAGCTTCTTCGAGACGACTATTAATACCAATGATTCACACTCATCAATTGTTTATACGAGAATTGTTCCTTGATGACTGGTTGTGCGGCTTCGGCATGCAGAAAGTCAATTTTTCATTTTTGGTGGGGGGGCGTGTGCCGGGAAATCCGTAATCTGAACCTCTACATCATAGCTGTTAGCTTGGATAAGAAGCTCACAGCTCTTGTCAACACAACCAACTTTCAACACGCCGCCAATTGCGCATCCCCAGCCGCATTTCGACTCGTTATGACCGCGGACATGATACAAGCTCGATAATTTCGACAATTGACCAGTTATCCGAGCAATAACCGCATCAATGCTACGCCAGCGGCCCATATCGTGTCTCTCGCGACTGGGTGATGGAAGACAGCGCATAATTCGCAAGCAGGCAGTTTCCGCCCAACAGCAGGCAGCATACCTTGGAAATGTAATTCCTAGCCTGCAAAGACATCAATCTACATCTGCAACCTCTCCAACGAAACTTCAATCCAAGCGACCAGTTCTAAAGAAGCTCTTCTTCGCGCAAAACATACGATTTGTTTCCGGAAAGCCACTCCCTCAGCGACGCTTGTGGGTTCTAAACTTCGTATACCGATCTGCGACATGGCTAGGAGGGTCAATATTGTTCCTGGGAGTCGGAGTTGTGTCCTTCTTCCTCTACGATGCGTCGACGTACCGGGAAGACTTGAGTTATAGGGACATCAACGTCTCACAAATCGCGTTAAATCCACGACGGGGAGGGCCAAAGAATCTGCCAATTGCAGAGGTACAAATAGATGATGATGATTGTGCGGAGATGCAAAGGCAGAAGGACAAACCGAAGTTGGTTATTCTGGGTGGTGGATGGGGAAGTGTTGCTTTGCTCAAGACATTGAACCCAGATGAGTACCATATCACATTGGTGTCCCCTACGAATTATTTCCTCTTCACACCTATGCTTCCTTCGGCAACCGTGGGCACATTGGAATTTCGATCGTTGGTTGAGCCAATTCGGCGCATCGTTAGCAGGGTTAAGGGCCACTTCATCAGAGCTTCTGCCGAGAACATTGAGTTCTCAGAAAAATTGGTCGAGATCTCCCAAAAGGACCAAGCAGGGAAAGAAGTCAGATTCTATCTTCCGTACGACAAGCTTGTCATTGGTGTTGGCTCAACCACAAATTCTCATGGTGTGAAGGGATTGGAAAATTGTCACTTCCTAAAGGATATCGATGATGCTCAGAAGATCCGAAATCAGATCTTGACCAATCTCGAATACGGATGTCTACCAACAACCTCGGACGACGAGAGAAGACGATTACTTTCTTTTGTTGTCTGTGGTGGTGGTCCAACCGGTGTGGAATTCGCAGCTGAGCTGTTTGATTTGTTGAACGAAGATATTACCGCTCACTTCCCAAAAATCTTGAGAAATGAGATCTCTGTACACTTGATCCAGAGCAGAGGTCATATTCTCAACACCTATGACGAGGCACTTTCCAAATACGCAGAGGACCGATTCGCTCGTGACCAAGTCGGGGTTCTTACAAACTCTCGAGTCAAGGAAGTCAGACATGACAAGATCCTCTTCACGCAAAAAGGTGAAAATGGAGAATCAGTAGTAAAGGAACTCCCCATGGGCTTCTGCCTCTGGTCAACCGGCGTCTCACGAACAGAATTCTGCTGCCGAGTCTCCGAAGCCCTCGGATCAGCCCAAACCAACCGCCTCGCCCTCGAAACCGACACTCACCTCCGTCTCAACGGCACCCCCCTAGGCGACGTCTATGCTATCGGCGACTGTGCAACAGTCCAGAATAACGTAGCTGACAACCTCGTCACCTTCCTCCGCACCCTCGCCTGGGAGAAAGGCAGAGACCCGGAAAACATGCAACTCACGTTCGCTGAATGGCGCGAAGTAGCTTTGAGAGTTAAGAAACGTTTCCCACAAGCTGCAGATCATCTGAAACGACTTGATAAATTATTCGCAGCTTACGACAAAGACCAATCTGGGACTCTCGACTTCGGCGAGTTACGAGAACTCCTAAAGCAAATCGATAGTAAACTCACTTCCTTGCCAGCCACGGCCCAGCGCGCTCACCAACAAGGCCAATACCTAGGCCACAAGTTCAACAAGATGGCACGTGCTCTCCCCGGACTAAAAGCTAACGACGTGAGAGATGGAGACCTGGACGAAGCTGTTTATAAAGCTTTCGCTTATCAGCATTTGGGAAGCTTGGCTTACATTGGGAATTCGGCGGTTTTTGATTGGGGTGGTGGGTTTAATTTTGCTGGAGGCCTATGGGCAGTATATGCCTGGAGAAGTGTGTATTTTGCACAGAGTGTTAGTTTTAGGACGAGAATACTGCTGGCGATGGATTGGGCTAAGAGAGGACTTTTTGGGAGAGGTAAGTCCTTATATCTGACACAAGCGGAATTCGGAAGAGTGCTAATCGTGAATACAGATCTCATGAATTACTAGAATAGTTTCTACAGACAAGGTCAGGGTGGTTACCGTGTGATTATGCGGTGGAGCATGAACTGGTGGAGGGCAAGGTCAAGGCATCTAGATGGAATGATGGCTAGTTGTACAGAAACGAGACGCGAGCATAAGATCGGTGTATTTCTTGGATAGACAGAGAGCAAGTAGAGGAGCCTGAAATTATCTCTTCATGACATTCAGTTCATTATTTTCTGACATCTCTCTACTACTATGCCCCTCGGCGGTCTAGATATCATGTCTTCGCATCGGAGTAATACAACCTCACATTTACTCATACGTGATATGCGATTTCCATCAAATCAGCTAGCTGGCAGTGTCCAGTTTACTCTTAAGTATTGCTCGTTGTGCAAATTTGTGGAGCTTTCACCCCAAGACCTCCAGTGGTCTTGCGAATATATGCAGGTATATCCTCTGGATATCTCGGGAAGCTGGTAAAACTTGGTGTTTGCCCAGCCTAGCGTATATTTTTGCCACGGGATGCTCCCATGATTCGAGAGCCTGAAGATCAATACCAAACACTAATCAGCTCTTCACTGACAGCACTGGGCGTGAGTACACCAGATTCAGTGATCAATGCAGAAATAAGTGCCGGAGGCTAAAATCAAATTAGCAATTGTCAATTCTCTTGGATCATGCCGGCTTACTGTGAAGTCAACGGCATCCGCAGCACTATTCAATTTCGGCGTAGCAAGAGGAGATTGAACAAAATAACCCTCTCTCTCGGTAACCCTGGGCGTCCTATCCGCAAACATCTGTTCCGCCTCCGTCAACTCCTCCTCATCCTCAGTCTTAAACTCAATAACCTCCTGATCAATACCCAGATCATATTGTCCCAACGGATACAATCGAACAAATTTATGGCTTTCAGCCGCAACGTAGAATGGCTTGCCTGCTGCTTTGGCAAGTAGAGCAATCTGATATGTTCCCAATCTCGAAATAATGCCACCATTTTCGACGACTCCCTCTGCGCCAACAATAACGAGGTTTACTTTTCCCATCGCATAGCCTACCGCGCCTTCAGATATCGTAGCGACCGGTACACCTTTTGCTCGTAACGACGACACAACGGCTTTGCTTTCCGTGCTTCGCGCATCGTTCATCACATATATGACCTTGAATCGCACATTCCCTCCACTTGCGCTGGCTTCTGCGGCTTTGCCTAGTAGAGCGCCGATTACACGTGAACCCCCATGCGTCAGAACCACGCTTCCATCTCTGACAAAATGTCGTCCATAATTCGCTATCCTGTCCCGTCCCGCTTTCGCACGACTAACAAATAGCCGTCCATTACTCAATAAATGCTGTCTCACGCTATCGAAATTCCCCGTACTTGATGGCTTTAGACTAGAGATCATGTATCTTTGAAATAAATCTGTGCCTGCGGAGAGAGATATCGAGTTTGGTATGCGGGATTTGAGGTAGTCGGATTGGGTTTTTACGAGGTCGAGCGTTTCATAAACAGTCACAGCGCGCGATTGGACGAGGAGTTCGATGAGGGCTTCGATTGCAGCGACGGGCATGGTTAGGTCGGGGTCTTCGTGGAGGAGGCGGTGGTAGGTTTCTACTATGCTGGAGGAGGAGTGAGTCAGGGTTTTGTTCATTGAATTTTCCAAACACTCTACTTACTCGAAGGCCTTGGATTTCCCATTCTGAGGGACATTGCCAACGGTCGCCATTCTTTGTAATGCAGGAGGGTGTCCGGAGAGTGGAGGGGGGTAGTGCTGCCTTCGTAGGAGGATTGCGATTCTGCTGTTTTTTGTTAGTTGATCGTCCTATAAGGCTGAATTTGGTTTTGACACTAGGGTATTCGGTAGATGGTGGCTTGTTGCAACTTACTTGAGCTATCTATGTCATCCATCTTGTTCGATTTTTGAGAGAATTGGAAAGGTGAAAGGAGAATTGATGAGGCCGATCGAAGTATCAAGATCTCAGAAATCTTGCGCTGTGACATGGGTCTTTGGTTGCATGGAGTCATGGAGTCATGGCATCAAGACAAGGGTTCAATGGCGCTTACATAAGCGACCCCTCCACCCCTGCCATCACCGCCTGAGATTGCGGGGCAGCTACAGTTTTGGAAGCCGCATGTTGCTTGTTGAAGCCATTGATTGGTACTACATCTCATCCCGTATTTCATCCGCAGGATTCACATTCACCGTCAGTGAAAGTTACATCCTTTCGCACACAGCCATGAACATCGAAAGATAACAAATCCTAAACACTTCCCGCGGTATCTGCCTGAACGAGAATCATGGAGTCAATCGACCCCTCCACCGGTCGCCCGCTACCTCCAGACGCTATCCAGCGGATCCTATTCATCGCACCTTCAGTCCACGTCTACAACATTCCTCCTCTCACCAGCACGAAAGGCTACGTTGCCGCCAGCTGGACCGCAGATAACAACAAACGGCAAATCTTCACCGCACGCTTACGTGTATTGGAAACTGCAGTACCAGCAGCGAACAACGAAGAAACGGTGAAGACAGACATCCTTCTTGAGGATCCAAGTAACGGTCAACTATTTGCTGCAGCGCCATATACAGTACCAGCAGTCGTAGAGCAGGTTTTGGACTCATCGAGGTTCTTCGCGGTTAGGGTGCAGGGGGAGGGCGGGAGGAAAGCGGTACTGGGGATTGGGTTTGAGGAGAGGAGTGAGGCGTTTGATTTTAGTGTTGCGTTGCAGGAGGTTAGGAAGACGTTGGGGATTGAGGATAATGGGAAATACGGGGGAAAGAAGGTTCAGAAGGAAGAAAAAGCGGAAGTGAAGAGGGATTTTAGTCTGAAGGAGGGGGAGACGATTACAGTAAATATTGGAGGGAAGGGGAGAAGGAGTCTGCCGAGGACGGAAGAATCGAGTAGTAGTGGTGGATTGGGGGGATTCTCGTTACCGCCGCCACCTGGGGGGAGCTCATTTCTACCGCCGCCGCCGAGCTCGTCGGAAGCTAAGGCACAGAAAAGACTGAGTCGGAATATGGAAACGCCAAAACCTGAGGATCTGGGATTTGATGATGGCGAATTTGGCGAGTTCCAATAGTGCTGGGGTATAGTCGATTATAGGCGTTGAGAATATCCATCCACCAGTCTGGGGAGATTGGCTGAGAAAGTCAATCACACTTGATATGGAAATGAATCATGGGACATGTTTATGAGAATAGAATAGAATTGAAACTTTCAATATCCAAACAAACTCAAACCACGCTATTCATCCGGCTTCTTGGGATTCGGTATGCTGGCGGGTCTGCTTCATCAATACCTTCCGCCTGTTCCTCCTCTCTCGTAAACTCCCAAATCTTCGACAGACCCGGGATAGTCGGAACACTATATCGTTTCGCAATCTCAATCGAGTGCCTCGAATTATTCGTAGAAAGTATATCAAGTTTCTGATTATCGAAAGACAGTGGCCTTGGTTTTTCTCCTAGTTTTTCAGTCGGTTCGAGAAGATCCGAACCTAACATTTGTTCGCTTGGAAAGAAAGGTGTGGTTGGTGAGATTTCCGCATCGTAATCGTCTTCTTCTGGAATTGGAGAACTGTGGGATTCAAGACTCTTCTGGTGAAGTGAAGGGCCGAATTCGAATTGTCGCATTCGTAATGAGGGTGACCATTCAACTGGTGATTGGAGTGGGGTAGGTGGAAGTGCCGATTGGGACAATCTTGGTTGGAATATTGGAGAAGTTGGATTTAACTGCACGTGTTGTTCCATGCTGTCTTGTGTGGATTGATGACTGGCGTTGATGAATTGCGCATGTTGAAGTTGAAGTTGAAGTTTTGCCATTTGAATTTGTTTTAAACCTTCCTCTGAACTGATATCGATAGACAGTTGATGTAAACGGGCCGCGATCACGCTTTCTTGTTTCTTCGTCTCGTTATAACGATGTTTTAGCCATCCGACTTGTTTCTTTATTTTCCTCTGGGCAGGAGGTGGTCCATTTTGAGAGAGGCTCGCTTCTAACTGAGATATCTTCTTTCGAAGCTCTGCTCCTTTTGTGCTTTCTTCGTGAAGAGAATTGGAGAGGTAACACTTTTCGGTGTATAATGCCTCCAATTGCTGACCTTGAAGATTAGGGATGTTTAAGCGAGACAGAGTTGGGATCGTAGGCGCCGATGGTGGCGGCGTAAAGTACTCGTTTGGAAGAGATGCTCTTTGATGTGGAGTTCTGTATGGCTGTGACGAGACATCAGATTGTGACAACCCTGGTTGGAAATATTGCCCGGCGAAAGAACTGGCAATCTGACCACCTTGCAAGTAGTCTTTTCCCTCTGCGCGCCGCGCTGGTGGTGTACTTCCGGGGGCCTCCATGAAGCCTTGTTGCGTTAATTGCAAGCTGGTGGTCGCGATTGCTCAAGGACTTTGCAATTCAAATCGAGAAGTGATTCTGCCTCTTGAAAGTAATCTCAAATACACATTTCGATATATTCTGAATAGAAAATATTTAAAAATTTCAGCATAATTACTACCCCGCTGAGGCAATTATAAACTAGGATCACAATAATGACCAATATTTCTAATTCATAGACCAACAAAGAGAATTTATCCCGCTGCCCACCACGATGGTTCAGCGGCTGTTGTCATCTGTTGAACAAAGAGCACCCATCTGTCGATCAGAGCAACCATAGCCTTGTGGAGGATCAAGCTTTTGAGCTTTGTTTGGCCACTGGATGAAATGGGATGGACTCGCCCATTCTGGGTTGCTTCACTTGAAACATAGCCTCTGTTGGGGTTGGAGGCTGAGTTGAGCTCACTTGATATTGTCTGAAGGAGTGAGCAATGGAAGATCCTAAAAGGTCGCCGAAGACGAAGAATCGAAGATTCGGGAAGCTCCATTCAACCAATTCTGGGTGATAATGGATTTCTCTCGATATCGCACTTTTCTTTGGTGGTGTTGTGGAAACATATGGTAGTGCATGAGATGCAAAGTCGCCGCCAAACAATTGATGTGTCAAGGGCAAAGTTTCCCACGGAGCTTTGAGCTCCCCGGTTGAAGCTCCCGCGATTGTGGCGCTCGCTTCGTCTCTTGGCATTGATTTGGTGCGTCCTGCAGGTGTCAGTGCGGCTAAATCTGTTCCCTGGGCCTGGGGTTCACTGTCGACCAGTATGAGCTTCGTAGCAACAAGAAGTAGACTGCGTGTCAAGTTTACTAGTAGAAATCTTTCGACGAACATCTTACGAATCGAGTCCTATCGAAATCCAATTGCAGCATCCGCGAAGCCGTTTCAACCTTGACAAGCTCCCTCGAGTGATCTTCTACCAACGACCCCACGAGCATTCCGCGGACTGAATCAAACGCGCATGGCAGTACCCCTATCTACTTGAGCTCTTGAGGAGCGTGGGAAGAGCACGCAATGCCTCTCCCACCACGACTATTTGCGGGCGATGTGGAATTGGGGAAGAAAGACGACGACCATAAGCAAGGCATGAAGAGCCCGCTGGGCATAATGTGGCAGCAGAGGCGGATACCACATGGACCACATCGAAGAAGCATGAAAAGATTAGCTCTAGGGATATTAGCTCTGGTTGCGCTGTATTACTTCTTCAAGAATATGCCAACAGATCTCAAACCACCACGATCTCGTCCAAACTATGGTCCGCCGAGTTCTGGAGCTGTGCCTGTGATCCCCTCGAAGAAGGAGCCGCCTAGCAGTCAAGTAGGCACACATCTTGAAAAGGGGAAAGACACGGAGAAAGTGGTTAAGGATTTCAATGGGCCTATAAAGTTCTATAAGTTGGCAGCTTCGTTGCATGCGGTTGCGAACACAAGGGGTTCTGAATTGGTCAATAGAAATGTGGTATGTGTGCCTGCACTTTTATTGAGTGAAAAGTGCTAATCGAAATAGCTTTTTGCGGCTGCAAGTCTCAAAAGCGCTGCGACTTTGTTACCGATAGCTTGTGAAATGGCTCAGAAAAAAAGAAGCTATGTACATTTTGCACTAATGGGACGAGATGAAATTGCAATGGACATATTGAGAAATGTAAATGGAATTACAAAGGAGTGCAACATCATTTTCCATGGTGAGTCAGGAAAAAATTGGTTTCTAGTCGTCTCTAATACTCTTCAGATGCACGTCCTGATTTTGCACCTCGAAGCTCCGAATTCAGAATGGAGATCAGCACAGGGGCAGGCTTCAACCATGTCAATAACTTCGTCCATCCCCAAGCCACTCTAATCGACGGATCAGGCGATGAAGAACCATTCTTCTTGAAAGGTCTCAGATCGAGAGCAGTTGGTCTTGGCAGGACTGTCATCGAATTGCCTCCGGACGTTGAACAAAATATGATGTGGCTCACATTGTTGGATAGCGCTTCTTTAAGTGGTAGGTCCATTGTGCCTCAACAGTCTGCAATTTTAACAATCTCCAGCATGGCATAAGGCAAGCATTGATATCGTAATTCATGCTCAACCTTCGGCTTCAGGCTCTCTTATGAGATTGCTAGACTCCTTGAAGAAAGCAGATTACTTCTCGTCCGCACCTCCACGATTGACCATTGAGCTACCAAACAAGATAGATGAACCGACGAAGCAGTATCTGACACGATTCAAGTGGCCACACAATGCCGATGACAATTTTGGAAGTCTACTGACTTTACACCATCGAATTCCTCAGTATGGACTTACTCCTGAGGAGAACTCGATCCGATTTCTGGAGGCATTTTGGCCAGCTGATCCATTCACATCTCACGTTCTCGTGCTTTCGCCTCAAACTGAGCTGTCGCCCCTATTTTACCATTACCTGAAATATGTACTACTTGAATACAGGCATTCAGTCTCTAAAACAGGCATGCATAGAAATCTTCTAGGCATCAGTCTCAATTTACCTTCAACGTATCTCAACGACTCTGCGACATTTGCACCACCAACCGGCAACGAAACCGGTGCCCCACCAACGCCATTCCTTTGGCAAGCACCAAACAGCAATGCCGCTCTTTACTTTGGAGAAAAATGGGTTGAGCTTCACGATTTTGTAGCCAACTCCCTTACATCTCAACATAAATTACCAACACCAACAACACTCAACGAGAAGCTAGTCAGCAAGACTTACCCCTCTTGGCTCGAGCATGTTCTAAGACTTATCCGTTGTCGAGGATACTGGATGCTCTATCCAGGTTTGGAGAAGACAGATTCGATCGCGAATCTTCATAACGAATTATATCATCCTCCTGAAGAATACCAGGAGGAATTGAAAGAGGAGAAATCTCCCGAATCTGGAGACTTCACAGCTGATGTTCAAAAGCATTTGTCACTGAAGCATACCGAAGCTCCACTCATTTCGAAACCCCTTCTTACCATCCTCCCATCTGGCGGAGACCTACCAAGAGTTTCACAGATGCCTCTACTAACCTGGGACGGCCAAGAAATCGACGTCAACGAAGTTGGCGAATACGCTGCGAATTACACCTACATCTTCAAGCACGAGATTGGCGGCTGTGATGTCTCTTTGCCATCGAAAGTAGTGTTTGAGACCTCGGCACAAGACTTGTTTTGTTTGAATGACAAACCAGGTATGATCGAGAAGCCTGAGAGAGAAGAGGATCCGATGGATCCTCCAGCACCAGAACACCCGCCGTCAGAAGAAGGGGGTTAGTGCTAGAATGGAATGGGAGTGTAGTGTATAGAGGCGTTTGGGAATTTGGGATGAGATGGGATATCCAAAATGTAACTGTACAAATTCATCTTCATATAATCTTTTAAATTGTGCTCACAAATGTGTCTAATCTTCCACTTAAAGAACGGACCCTTCTTGTGTAGCCCAGAACCGCAAAATGCGACACAAAACTGCTTCATTGGCTTTTTCTAAGGCGATGGGGCATTGCCGACCGGGAAGGGTGCCCCCCCCCGGGGGGGGGGCGAGTGAATTAACGGCGAGGGCACGCCGTAGTTCGGACGAAGGAACCTCAATTCCTAGTCCCTTAAAGCTAACAAAACAAAAAATCTCCTAATTTTAAAAAATCAAAAACTCCTCGCACAACCCTCCGAAACGGGGTGTGCGAGTACAAACAATGCCGAAGCATGGTTATTCCGATCCGAGAGCACTCGCAAGGCGAGTCTCACCTGTGTCGACACAGGTTTAACCATTATCTACCCTGATCACATTCATTGCCGGCGTCACAGGTCTCTGACTCGGCCAACTCCCGAGGGGCGATGGAGAAAAAGTGCTTAATTGAATTTATATCTCCCCCCACGAAAAAGCCGAGATAAGCCCCCTAAGCGAAGCAATCTCCTACTATGTTTTTGGGCTGGAAATGGAGGGATGGATTTGCGAATTGAGCTTATGTTTGGTCGCAACTTGATGAAATTGGTTTATATACAGTATAGCGATGTTACCACGAGCGTGCTGAAATTGGTGCATCCAGGTACCAGCAACACATAAGAGTCCACACTTCAACACTTTCCTCCTCCACGCCCTTCACCCAACACTTTTCCTCACCACCCCACCCCCTCATTCCCTAACAAACTCTAACAAATCCTTATTAACCTCATCCGCAAAAATATTAGGCAAAGCATGCGGTCCCCCAGGATAAACCTTCAACACCCCCTTCTTCAAAAGCTTCACCCCCGCCTCAGCACTCGCCCCAATCGGCACAACCTGATCATCATCTCCATGCAACAGCAGCACGGGAATCTCAAGATTTTTCATATCATCCGTGAAATCCGTCTCCGAAAAAGCCTTAATACAATCATAAGCCCCTTAAACCCACACATCATCCCCTGCGCCCACCAACTCTGAATCAATCCCTGACTAGTTTTCGCATTCGGGCGGTTGAAGCCGAAAAATGGTCCCGTGGGAACATCGAGGAAGAATTGACTACGGTCGGAGAGCATAGCGGCGCGGAAGGAGTCGAATACTTCGATTGGTGTTCCGGTGGGATTTTGATCCGTCTTCACCATAATCGGAGGAACAGCACTAATCAACACCGCCTTCCTCACCCTCCCCGTTCCGTGTCTCGCACAAAATCTTATCACCTCTCCTCCACCGGTGGAATGGCCTACCATCATGACGTCTTTCAAATCAAGCGTTTCGAAAAGATGGTGTAGGTCGTCGGCGTATGTATCCATGTTGTTTCCTTCCCAGGGTTGGTCGGAGCGGCCGTGGCCGCGGCGGTCGTGGGCAATGCAGCGGTAGCCTTGGGAGGCGAGGAAGAACATTTGAGATTCGAAGTTATCGGAATTTAGAGGCCAGCCGTGGGAGAAGGTGATGATGGGGCCGGAGGGGTTGCCCCAGTCTTTGTAGAAGATGCGGGTTGAGTCGGGAGTGGTTATGTAGGGCATTTTGGAGGCTTTGGGGTTCAGTTTGAGGTGTGGTGGTCGGTAGTGAGGAGGTGTTGAGATGTTGAGGAGGAGGTTGGTTGAGGTGGACAGGGCACTTCTGAATGTAATCAGGACGAGGGAAGGGGAGTATATATACAAACATCAGATTATCCTATTTGTATAAAACTCGATATTCCCATTAGTCATATATCCCACTTCAAGATACGTCAATGACGTCTAACCCGTATTGCTCAAACAAGACATAACACACCTTTCCAAAAGTAGCAGGCAAAGGTTTCCACTCGGAGAAAAGCAAGAGAATCAAGGGAGTTTGAAAACATTCAAATCCACAAGTATTTCCAATAGACCTGAATGAGTAGTAAATGCTATTCTGATTCGACAGTCACTGGTATACTAAGAAGCGAGAAGATTACTAACCCCCTGAATTCGGACGTGGCGTGCTTACTCATCTAATATTCGGCTAATTCTCCCTTGGCACTGGATATCACAACAATTTTTGAAATGACATTGCTTCAATGCGAAATCATCTGTACAGATGGAAAAAGGAATGTCTTGAGACTTTCGTTGGTACATGACTGCCTGTTTCTACACTGGAGATGCCGCCTCCCCTATGGTAATTAGATCTACACCATGTCCCACCCCAACGCCATGCTCGTATGCCGTACATCACCGTTGCAATGCCTTGTTGATACAAGTAATATATTACATCCCCGCAGAAGCTGGAGTTTCAGATTTCGCGTGTTCCGCATTGTTGTGTTCCAAGTCGGGAATATAAGACTCCGACGATGGAGAATCCTCAGAATCATGAGCTTCTTCGTCTTCCATTTCCTCAGCCTCATCATTTTCCTCATGTTGATCTTCTTGCTGGTCAACAGCAGCTTCATCAACAGCCGCCACATCTCCTGTTTCGGCTTCGGTAATATCGTAATTTTCCATATCCAAAGCTGGTAACTCTTCACTCTCTTTAATCGCCTGCTTTTCTCTTTTTGCCCTCATAGCACGACGCCTTCCAATATCGAAAGCTTCTAGTTCCGCCAAGCACTGGTCAATCTTCTCTTCCACCAGCGACTTAACATGAAATGCAAGTGCTTGATTCCTGAAAATACCCGCAAAGCGATAACTGAGCCAGAGGTACAGCGTCAGAGAACCATGTAATGTTTCTGCTTTGCGGAGATAGGCTTTGCTGCCTCCTGGGTATTCATGGATGTCTATATCCAATATTTCGAATGGGAAGGTTGTGAGATCAGGAAGTTCGATGCTCTCTTGTTGGGAGACATATTTTGCGAGCTCGTCTACAACTTCTCGAGTTCCTGGATTTCTCATATTGATAGGGGCACTGATGAATGTGAGACGATCTTGGAGTGACATCTTGTGTTTTTGAATTGCATCAGATATTTCGATTGCGTCCTTCAGACCACATAAATGAAAGTCAGGGTTGATTGACGAAGACTCTACCAATCGAAGCAGAATATAACTGAAAGGTGTTTCCGGCGGGAAGAAGCCCGCAAACCTATACATAATTTCCGTAGAAGGGAATATGCCGGCCGTCTTCATAGGTTCGACAGTAGTTTTCAATGCCTGTGTGACAATTGGCAGGTCATACCTATCCAGAGTTGTCACATAGCCGACAGGAGGTTGTTCAGGTAAGGCTGGCGCGCTATCGTCATTGTTCGACACTTCTGTAGATCCATGGTGAATAGCTGTGTGTGCACTTTTGAACCTTCCGGCTCTGCCAGCGATCTGGTTGATTTCTGGAATTTTCAGTGGCGCAAAAGAAGTTCCATTATGCTTTGAAGTTGCCTCAAAAATGATTCGTCTTACACTCAAATTTAGTCCCATGCCAATTGCATTGCTGGCCACAAGGTAATCGTAGTCATTATTGGGGTCGTTGAATAGAGCTGCCTGAGCCGCACGAGTTTCGGGAGGGAGCGATCCATATACAACAGCACAGAGTTTGCCTGTGGCCTTCTCAACAGCCGCTTTCATAGCATGAATCGCTTTTCGAGAAAACAGTACTATGGCATCGCCCTTCCGGAGTTTGTGGAGATTCCCTCCAAGACTTCTTTTTTCTGGTTCAAGAGGACCAAGTCGTTCGTAACGATGTATTGTGAGTTCATCGCCCGTTAAACGACATAACTTTTCGATAAGTTGAACTGTACGCAATTCACCACACAGATGAACTTCTTTTGCCTGAACTCCGAGAAACGCTTGTGTCCAAGCCCAACCTCGTTCCTCGTCACCCAACATCTGAATTTCATCAATGACAGCAACGTCCACTTTAGAATTTAGAGGAACCATTTCAACCGTACAACTGTGCATCACAATATCGAGACCGTCCGGAATTCGTTGTTCTTCACCTGTAATCAAAGCACATTTCTTCCCTTTGGCATTGAATCTTGTGTAGACCTCATGTGCTAATAGTCGTAATGGCCCAGCAAATATTCCAGTTTCTGCTTCCTCGAGCCTCTTCAGGGCATGGTATGTTTTGCCGGAGTTTGTAGGTCCCACGTGTAAATGTATTTTCCGCTGTATTGCTCGTGTGGCAGGGTACCACTCGGTGGGATATCGTAGATCGGCCACTTTCTTTTGGATTTCTTCAGTGCCTTTTGGAGCCTCTGCGACAATAGACTTTAAAAATGAGAACCTCAATTGCTGAGACAAGGCAGGAAGATTCCCTCTGATGAACGCTTGCCTGAGATCATGGAATATCGGATTTTCCTCCTTACTGACAAGTCGCTTGCGCGCAGCCAGATCAGTGGCAGTTCTGATTGTCTTCTTGAATTCGTCAAGTTTCATGCGAACTTCTCTTGGGCTCTTGAATCCCCAGCCTTGGGCTCGCTGGAAATCAACCCCTACCAACACATCTCTCATCGCACCACATTCTTTCGCAACGAGATCGCCAAAAACATCGTATGCAGATTGTCCAACCCTTGGAGCCCCTGGTTGTAACACGGAACGATCTTCTCTGTCGTATCTACGTTCCTCTCTGTCGTATCTTCGCGGAGAACTTGACTTCCTAAATGTCCCATGCCGTTTGCCACCATCCTGCCATATTATCGAAGTCGCCTTCCATTCTGATGCCTTGAATGCGCAGAAAGCACATTGACCGGACTTTCGTAAGGCCGCTCGCATTCTCGTCGGGTGGTGAAAGGAGTGTGGTGTTGGGGTACATGCTCCCAAGCAAGTCGATAATGAGACGAAACTTTTTTGGTCGGAATATCTTTCGATAGGGGACCGATGGCTTGGCGGTCCGCGGCTTCCACCCCTGGCTCGGGATCCCGCTAGGCATATTTCTGAAGCACCTCAACGTCATGCAACACCAACTTACAGGCACAACCTTCTGAAGGCAAACACCAACCTCTGTACACTTCGCAGACGACTTTGCAACAACACAAACATTGCATGAAATCAACATAGCGATTAAGCAACATGGCCTCCTCATCAACCCCTCCAACGCCTCTCCTCTAGTAAGTCCCCCTCATCAACATCAATACAGAAGCCCAACTCACCACTCCAGCTCTTGCATCGCACACAACACCACCATCCTCGCGGAACATACCTCCTCGGCCGCATCTGCCACTTCCTCTCTCGCGTCGCTGGTCCTCCCCAAAATCACCCACGCTTCGGCGCAAAAGCTCACATACACCCACAACAATAACTTCATCCACTACGTCGCTGACTCTCCTTCGGAATACCCTTACGCTCAAGCTTCAGCAGGCGGTCTCACCTACCTCGTAATCGCCGATTCATCACTCGGCCGACGAATTCCGTTCGGATTTCTGGTTGAGATTAAGAAACGATTCTTGGCACAGTTCCAACCCGAGAGTACAGACTTTGCAGCGTTGCCTAATTATGGCTGTGGAAGCTTCAATAGCGAGCTGAAGACTTTGATGGTTGAATATGGCACTACGAAAGCGGGAAAGGAAGATGCGATTAGTAATGTGCAAGGGGAGATTGATAATGTAAGGGGGATTATGAGCCAGAATATCGAGACGTTGTTGGAGAGGGGAGAGAGGATCGATTTGTTGGTTGATAAGACGGATAGGCTGGGCGGGAGCGCCCATGATTTTAGGGTGAGGAGTCGCGGGTTGAGGAGGAAGATGTGGTGGAAGAATGTTAAGTTGATGGCACTGCTGATTGTGGTGGTTATCTTTTTGATTTACCTTTTCGTTGGGTTTGGGTGTGGACTGCCTGGATGGTCGAGGTGTGTTGGTAGTGGTTAGGTGGAGAGGATGGGGTGGAGAGTGTAGGATATTTTAAATTGGGCATGGGTTTTGATGTGTTGATTTATACCAGGGGAGTTTTCGGAGGCAACAAACAGACTTAGAATTATGGGATACGGTATTGTACACGGTTATTGCCCTTCGATCAAGGCTTTCCTTTGTCTTCGGAAAATCAAAGTCGATGAACCTTAACTTTTGTTATTCGCTGAGTGATACTTGCATGTATCCATTGATGCATATGCCGTGCTATTCCCGCCATCCAACTTGGCCATGAAAGTGCTTAATCCCGTATATTACACCTCGTCATCCTTCCGTGTATCGACAATTCCAATCCCAACCGGTGTATGCTCTTCTGCCATATGGCAATTGATAGCCATCTTCTTTCCCATCCTCGACATCCGGATCTCTCCAGCCACCCCATCCCTCACAATCTCGGCCCCTCCTCCCTTCTCGCCGTCCCGCCATCATTGAAAATGTAACCCTCTGCCACAGGGCTACTCCAAGCTCCCCCACCACTGGCAACCCCATATGGAGCCTTCTTTAGTCTATCCGTGAAGAACACCGGATGTCTTCTGCTAGGATCTAGTACTAAACCCGTGGGGGCTCCGCCTTGCGCTCTCCATAGTTCTTCCATTTGCGCTAATGGGGCGGGTACATGGGGTGGCATTGCTTCGATTTGATTTCGGGGTGGGAAGTAGGTGGGCTGTGTGGGGAATGGTGATTGGGAGGAGGTTTGGACGTTGGAGGAAGAGGCTCGGGTTTGTTGTTGCGCCATTGGATTTGAGGCTGTGTAGTTGGAGGATGGAGGGAGCTTCCTACGCATCAGCTTTCTTTCTTTCTATCCTCTCAAACAATTAATTGATAAGAGTGGTTATACGTACTTGGGGCCTATTCATCTGCGCCCGTGAAATCATCTCGTCATACTCCTTTCTCTGTTCACTTGGTGTATTCGAAGGGAAGATCTGGGAGATGGAACGGCGGATCATCGTTCCTGTGCCAAGGTATCTTTACTACCTCGGTTTGCATGTGATTTCTCTTTGTCTCGAAAACTTGAATTAATTGATGCAAGCAGGATGCTGAGCTCAAGATTGGAAAACTGGATAGAGAAGTACGACTAAGGAAACAGCAATGGGGAGATGTTGATGAGCGGGAGGTAACAGTTAGAGTGTGGGGTAGCTTGCTTCCCGAAGAGTGGAGCAGAAGCCGATGAGCCCGATATATATCCGCAAAGTGGGACCTCGGCTGGGATGATTTCTCCTCTTCGGGTTTCCCGAACCGAGTCCTGCTGATAAATAGATATATTTTACTTCGTCAATTGTCGTTGCTTATGTTCCTTTTATTGAGGAGTAATATACAAAACCTACAACTCCATGCCAATAAATACGATGTGAAGGCAGTGATGTCTGAGGAGAGTTTGGGTGGGAGTGATTGCTCAATATTTCAAAGTGATGCAGATATCGATCATAAAGGCATGTCAATTCTGCAGTCTCAGAGAAGCCATTAGGGGTCCATTTCTGTCTTCAAACGCGTGCTGCCGGCCTCGTACAAACGTTGAGGCCATTTCATCACTTTTCATGTCTTAAAAGCTTTTGACTTTTCCAAGATTAAATTCATCCAAGGCAAAACTTCTCACATAATCTAGAATTTTCTCTACAAATTATTTCATTACTCTATCACTCTAAGACTCCTTCCTTGATATCTATTATAATTGCATATATCATTTCACATTCCGAGCACCAGAAAAGTTCATGCCTCCATATCCTCTTATTTCAAGCTTTCTCACCCTAGCTACTCGTACCATTTTCCAACTTCCTCGCAGGCCGAATCATAGCCACTGCATCTCATTAGCCTCTATCCCTCTTTTTTCAAAAACCCAACTCAAATAGGAGATAACATGGAACGCAAACAAAACGCTCGGGATAAACTCACAATGCACATGCTTCACCCCCTTCTCCCCACCAAACTGCTCTAACTCAACCTCAACCCTTCCTACCTCTTCAAATCCTACTTTCTTGTACAGCGGTGCTCCCATAGGAGAAGCTGTCAGGTAGCAAGGAACACCCTCTTTATCTGCCTTCTCCAGACCGTACTGAATCAAACTTGCCCCAATTCCGCGTCTCTGGTACGCAGGCGAAGTGATGAGCTCAAGCAACTCTTAAATTTCTATATTAGCGACAATCCTTGGAGAAAGGACAGATGGGACGTTTCCCTCGACTTGTAAAAGTGGTGAGTCGACCTACCATAAAACTTCCCCTTCGGCCTATGCTCATCAGCCATCGCCGAATGCAGCGTCGTAAAATGGTTCTTCAACGCAGTATGTGTCCCCTCCGGTAACGGTAATTTCAAACCACCACTATACATCTTTTCCGCAGCCTATTTAAGTCTCATCAGCCCTCAAACTTCCTCCAACCCCCCTCCCCCTTCATGAAATTCAACGTCGTGAATTTCATGAGAAAAATTAGGAAAGCGAACAAGAAAGCAGAGAGAGAGAGAGAAAAGACTCACACCCTCAACCCCCCAAATCCCCATCCCAACAACTTTCCTCTCCCCCTCCCCATCGCCACCATAGTCACTCACCACCCAGCCCTCTGCAATGCCAGTCCCTTCCAGCCTCTCACACGCCCCGAGTTCACCCATCGCGATACCGAGTGTATATTGCCTGAGTGACTCTGGGTCGCAATTTGAGAATTGGAGATCGAGACGTGGTGAGAAGGGCGTGACGAGGCGAATCCTGTTCAGAATTAGTTTGCGGTGCGATGTTTCTTAAAGGGAAAAAAAACGGGAAGGCAAATGACTCGAGAGATAGAAGGAGTAAAAAAGAGAAACCCAGCAATTCGACTCACATCTCAGCAACTGCCTCCGCATCCGCCAGGGTTGCCTTTTCTGTTTTGAGAACCATCTTGCAACACTTCAGATCTAAACGCAAAATACTACAAGTAAACTCAAGCAGTAAACTCTAATCTCCCGACAGAATATCCATTAAAGTGTTATATCAAAAAATGAAAAAGTTGACGTTAGAAATCAAGCCATTCATTCATTCTACTTATACTGATATCTAACGCCGGACCCAGTTCTCAGGCTTCCACCAAGCAAGTAACGCCGATCATTGGAGTTCAAAGAACATGGTAAGAGAGGCCTACGATTGGGACACAATAATACGGACTTCAATCAACTACTCCGTGGACCGGTGTAGTTCAAGTCAGATCGGAGTACGTACACAAGTTCCTGCCTAGACCCACGCAAGTCAGCCTCCAGAAAGCTTAGTGCGCCGCTCAACAATATGGACCCGAACTGCCTATTTGGGGACAAGACGCGAATAGCAACACTAAGTCAAAACTCTGAAATCAGCTTCTCATATCTCACACCAGAGATAGGGGGAAAAGAACAAGCTGCCAAAATCTACATCGCCCACAGAGCATGATATATCTCAATCGCAAAACCTGTAAATTGCAGACATTACTACGAAATGCGAAAGGACTTTCGGATAATGACAAGGTTGCGAAGCATGCAAGCAGAAAAAATTCTGTATTAACGTATCTATCCGGTATCTTCTAAATCCATTCGCAATCATCTCATCTCAATCATTACCGCCTAATAGCCAACCCTAAAATTCAAATACTCCGCCCATGCACCACCACCCACACACTGCCCATTGCTATAAAAAAACAAGACCTTTCAACATAAAAACGCAATCATGGTATATCCACGTTCTTTCGAATATGAATAGAAATGCATGCCAAAGCCAGCCCTCAAGAACGCCCAGACGACCACCCGCTAAATCTAGCAATCCGCATTTGAATCTGAATCCCTGTGCAATTTCCGCCCGTAGTCCCTCCACTATATATGTCCATCCTCGCCAGGTCTCTTCTCTTGTGTTGGTACATGTATGGGGTATCGTAGTTGATTCAGCCGTTAGTTGGTGGTGGTACAAACAAATGAAATCGTCTTTCCTCTCTCTCCCCCCTTGTTTCAAACGATGACCTCTAATAAGGCCGATATCGATATAATATCGCACTTCCAAACAACTACTCATTAGCATTCGCCTCAACGTTAATCAACCAACTCCTAACCCCCTCCCTCAAAAAGCTCTCACGCTCTTTCTCCCCCTCATCCCCATCCTTTCGACTCTCAGCGACCTCTTTGACGATTTCCTCAAGTGCACCAAGGACCATCTTCTTGCATTCATTCCTGTGGACTTCAATCCTGTGCTCCGGGATATTAGGAGTTTGGGTGCCGGAATTCGAGCGATCGCGATTTCCGCCCTTGCGAGATGCAGAGCGTGAGGAACAGGCGGAGGACTCCTTGGATGCTTGACCAGATTGTGCGATTATTTTCTCGACGGCTTGGATGAGGGTTTCGTCCATGGAAATGATTGGTTCTTCGATGAAGCGCTCCTCGACGGGGCCATCGTAAACTTCAACCGCTGGTGTAAGTTGAGACGCAGTGTAGACATTGCCATATCGTGAGTCAATTTTGCTCGTGGCTTGAGCTTGAACTTGGTCCATATCTCTCGGCCTGACAAGCCGCCTGTAGCGAATGTGCTTGATTGTGAAGTTGGTTGTGTCGGCGATGATCGCACTGCTGACGTCAACCCATCGGTCTGGTCGGCCATTATCTGGCAAAGGAGTCGAGCTGAAGTTTGGTGTTGGCTCCTCACGCATTGATGCTTTGACTTCTTCCAAAAGATCATCTTGTGGAGGTACGGCTTGAAGAGCAAAGTCCGGGTGATAACGAGGAAGCCAACCGCCAACATTCATTGTCGTATCCAATTCAAGACCAGTACGAGAGTAGTGCTCGAATCCCTCCATTCCATTGCCAAGACCAGGAGTCGAGAGGTAGCCGCTGCTCGAAGGTGAGCTGACAGCAGTCTCGAATGATAGATACTCCGGAAGTGGAACATCGATATCGATAACGCCATCGTCTTCGTTGATGGAGGTCTTGACAGGAGATTCGTATGCCCCCATAGGATCCGGTATTCGTTGAGGAAGTTGAATAATCTGCTCGGGAATGGCATCGCCTTGTTCATTCTCCATTTTCACTGTAGTAGCACTTCCAGAATCCGATTTTCTGTGCTCGGTATTTTCCCCAGGTTTCTGCAAAGGACAGCAGCTAGCTTCTTCCACCATTTCTACAAGCTTTCCTGGCTTCTGGTATGACTCCTTTCTCGGTGATCCGTGTCTCTCTTCGGTAATTGTAAAAGGCTCCACATCATTCGTCGTCGCACTCGAATCGCGTCGCTTGGAGCTCCAAAATCCGCTTAGCATGCTCCATCGAGAGTTATGTCCTTGAGATTCGTTACTGCCATTACTATACAGGCCACTGCTATCACCTCGCTTCAAAGAACGGAGTAAATCATCAGTTGCCAGGCTTCCGCTGCTCCCAGGGCGAGGATCTGGTCCAGTGCCTCTTATCGTTCGTCTGGTGGAGAAATGAGGCATCGTAGCAATAGGTGTAGCTGTCGAGGTGGTTGCTGCGCTGCTCTTACGGGTGCCGAGATCACTTCCTGGAATTGGAAGGTTGGCAGTCCTGATGGATGCAGCATCAGAAGTGCGTCGATCGTGATGATGAATATCTAGGTGATTCGATGGCTGTTGTTGTATAGTTTGAACCGGAAAACTCATAGTTCGAGAATGTTGTGCTCGTACAACGCTACCCCTTTTGTTAATCCTGCGACGCAGTGATTCCTCTCGTAAAATAGGCACGGCGTAATTAGGAGGAGATTGTGAGTAGCCTCCAAAGGATGTAGATGTGCTTGGTCTATATCGAGGACCAACCAACTGCTGGCTAGCAGGTAGGAACGCGGACAAGAGGAATACCAATCTTCGTGCCATCAGCTTGTTGGCAGACACGATGATAGTACGCGCTGGAAGCGCAACATCATCATCCCTGTTGGATCGGTGATTCTGATAATGTCGACGACGATACCAGGTAGGTCCTAACGCCTGGAGCCATTCTGTATGATTTCCGAGGAAGCCAGTCAGAAGGTTGAAGAAGAAGAATCCCTCGTTCTTGCCTCCAGCCCATTTTCCTACCGTTCTTGCTTCATCTCGCCAGATGCCCCATCGGCCTTGACCAGTGACCACCTGGCTTGTTTTGATGCCGCTAATGATACGTTGACGTGAGAGATCAACTTCTTTGTGGATCCTCTGAACGGACATTAAGCAGTTTGCTGTGACCTGAACAAATTTTGCGTTGGTCTTTGGGATCTTGAAAGGCTTGATCTCTTCTACAACACGCTTTCCTGATATGGAAATGCTAGCAGACGGTGCACGCATGTGTGTCTTGATCTGAGGGTCTGGAGAGCCGATGTCTGCCTGCCTGAGCATAGGAAGAAGGGAGGCTGTCGCAACTGCTTGGAGATGCGACAAAGTACGCATGATGATATCCCAATGCTGGGTGATCGTCTCAATCCGATCATCAACATCACTGGAAAACGAAGAATCCATAGAATCAACGCCAAAGCCATTTCCCAGCATGGCCCAACCAGAACGACGCGTCGAACTGAAGGATGAGGGAAATGACTCTTGCTCATTGTAAGAGCCAGGACCCCTGAAACTCGACCGTGACGCTGGCATGGAGGGAGCATGAGATGTTGGTGGCAAGTGGACGATTAGACCGACAGCATACATGGGAGTCCGTTTTTGCTTTGGCTGATCTTGCTTCTTCTCCTCAACTGAGCCATTCTGGCCGATCTTGGGAAACGGGTAGCCACTTGTCTCATTTGAGCGAGCGCTTGGAGCAGTGGGGGTGCGATTTTGCGGCGCGTCTTCAGTATCAGCGTTTGGAAGTGGTACTGGAAACATGCGTGTGATCAATACTTTCTTTCTGTCACTTCCTCTTGTTGATGCGCTCGGACTCATAAATCCTGCCGATGTCGGACCGTGGTTGAGGTTTTCAGATGTGAAGGATTGTGCCAGTTTACTACTTCGCATACTTGATCTTCCGAAAGAACCATGGGTATCGCCGCTGTAGGAAGCTGATGTGAAGAAAGTCGATCGGCTTTCGGAGGGCAAAATGTGAACTTTGGTGCCAGTCCCTTTGTAGGCTAGAACCTCTGAATTTCCAAATATACAGTTCGAAAACGTAGTGACCTCCTCCCGGTATTCTCTAGCCGACCGCTGGCCTTCGGTCTCTGTGTAGCTATGGTTTTTCTGATGTGTCTGCCTTCGATCGAATGCGCCGAATGCCCGAGGGGCAGGTGTCTCTTGCTGAATGACAACTGGTCTTGAAATCTGCCCCACGCTTGTTTTTCTCGGAGAACTTATCGACCGCCTTCCTTCAGGCCTCGACGAATATGTAGGTCCATTATTTGATGTTTGTCTTTCCAAAGAAGGGGAAGGAGGAGGTGGTGTATGGCTGTCGTAGAGTAGATATGCAGACCCGGAGGTCGGGGTAGCTTCCTGCATGATGATAACCCGAACATCTCGCATCTCGAGGTCAATCTCTCCATTGATATCGAAATTCGTGATTGCTGCTGGAGTGAGCACAGTGCCCGATGTCAAGGGAAACACCTGATCATTATGGCACAGCTCGTCGACACTTGGGAACAATAGGTTGTGGGTAAATTGATCTTCTAGGTTCGAGTCTAGAGAGTTCTTTGATCTATCGGTCGCGGAATCACTGGATGGCAAGCCAGAGAACAGTTTCCCCAGCAAAGACATGTTGTCTGTCCGTTACTGAGGGGCCCCTCAATCGCAGGAAGCTGAGTTGGTCTTAGCAGCATGCATGCCAATTTTGGAACAGCAGCATGTTTGCCATGATCGCGACGGAGAGGGAGGTGGTAGCCAGTTCGTTCGATACGGTTTCGCGATCTGCGATGTTGAGAGCGCCAATTTGATTGCTGCGCCTGGGGTTTGTGTTTCTGTTGCCACAGAGTGAATGCTGTTCGAGAGAGAAGAGTGAGAGGTGAAGATGCGGAAGCGCAGGGTGTTGGGAGTAGTGGGAGTGGGAGTGGGAGTGGGAGGGTCTAAGACTTGTGTGATGGAAATGGCGGTGTCCAGGATTAACTCGTCAGGGATTGAGGTGGACTGTCTTGAACCTACTTTAATCGAGCCGCGCCTTCACCTATCACGATTAATGCTTTGCAGTCTGACCATCCAAGCCAGACAAGCCATACCATAAGAATAGCAGGATCTCGCAAGCGCACATACGGCATCGAGATCATGCACCGCACAGGTAATCCTCGGCGGGCGTCTTGTTAGCTTTCTACGCGGGTCAACAGCATCAGCAGGTTGGTTATGGCAGTATCAGACTATCTGCTCCAAGGCGAGGGTAAAGTAACTGGATGTCCTGGCATCCAGACTGCTACGTCGTTCCACGGCTGTGGCTAAGTGCAACGCCCAGAAGGCCATCTATTGCCGGTGTTGAGGTATCGACCAGTGGAACAGCCTGAGATTTCGTGTTGGGCAAATCCCAAATTCATTGGGCACCAGCAGCCGAAAGCTCCGGTCCCGCTCCTCTTTCCTCCGTCCTCTTGCGCCTCAAACCTTCTGGACTGAAGATACAAACAACACGATCGCCGTCGCGAGCTGGCAGATCTTGGTCACGACGACATATCACAAAGAATCTCTGAGTCACACTCTTAGTCGGTGCCGGCCGATGGGGCGCATGGGATGTGCTGGTGTGGATTTGGAAATGGGATCCAACATCGCCGCAGAATAGAGTGAGTGCAGGGTTGACGGAGGCACGAATGGCCATGGCAATCTTGTACATATACCATGGCGGGATCTCGTTGGATGCTGCGTCAGATAACGATTGCACAAAGAGCACAAGTGTCAAGAATACCAAGCAGCAGCATGCCGTGCAACTTACACATGCCGACACATGCCAGTCGGTTGGGTGTTGCAGGTAGGCAAACAAGCATCACGGCGTGCACGCGATGCTTTCGGGGCGAATGGAAAGACGGGTCGGCGCGGTGGTGATTTCGGTAAGGGCCAGGGAGATACATCTGATACGACCGAGGATGCTGCATGGATAGAAGGAGGACGTCTCCGAGGACATCGAGTACCACTCTGAACGATACTGTGTCACATATATTTCCAGGATCGACTTTGCAGGCGAGCGAGATCATGAGGTCCTCGACTCAAGACAAATAGCCTTTAGCAAGGTATCACTTACAGGATCCTTACGACAGACATCCGTGCTAGTGGATCCGAGCCCTTGGCCATAGAATACGACTCAGCTCACAAATGTACAGTAATCTAGGATTCGTAAGTACGCGGCAGACTGAAGCTATTCGGAACATGGTGGTAGCCTTGTTCTAAGCCTCCGTTTGATGCGTTGGCGCGATGATAGGAGGGCAGGTGATGGCGAATCCACAAGTTCGGTCCTCGAACCCAGCTAGCATCTCAAATAACTCTCAGTCATTTCATCCTCCCTACCTTCACCAACATTGCCGACGGCGCGCTTCCAAATTGATCCTGATAGATGTCAGGAAGACGTCTCGGCGGTCGTCATTGGATTTCATCAGCCACAGGCAAAAGCAACTTCCCACGGCAGCGGAAGCATGCGCACGCCATTCCGTCATTCCTGTATCCAGATCTTGCGCACGATACGAAGCGCTCATCTCAGATATGTTTGTGTCCTGAAACAAAGCTGTCGAGGCTCCTGCTTGTTTGGTCGACCTCGCCGTCGACAGCGCATTGTGAGTCTGCTTGGGGCGAAGCTCTCTGCGAAATCCTATTTGTAACCCTTCACTCTCGATAAGGTTCAGCTTAGCAACTTGTCAAAGAGTCGGTGAGCGAGGCAACAGTCGACACTGCTGCAGTAAGAAGGCCAAAATGCGAGGACTCCAGTACTCGGTACGGAGTACATCAAAAGTCCTCGAGAGCTTCGAATGGGTGGTTTGGGGATCCCACCGCATCCCACCGTCCACCTGGTCATCAGGGATATTTCCAGAGGCCGGCACTTCGTAACCCTGGTTGCCTCCGCCTTTCTCCCACACAGCCAACCACCGTTGGCCCCACTGTCTTTGGCAAGCGTTCAACGTTAAGACCGACCTGGATCACCCCTTGCGACCCCTATCAGCCCTTCAGCCTCGTACTTTTCGGTCGTCACGTTATCTACTTTTACCCCCCACGTTTCCTTGCGCGAGAGCCCCTGTTCTCCAAGACCACGCTCCCGGGTCGATGTTTCAATTGCTTTTTCCTCGCTGGCCGTCGCCCAGATATCAACCCAGCTGCCCGGATTGCGTATATTTTTCGAAAAGAGAACCATCAAACTGCCGGTTTTACCGCTGGTAGGGTGAGTAACTGCATTCCACCAGTTTTGGCTGACAGTGCACAGTGCAGATATAAGGCCCGACATATGTATCCATCACAACCCTGCAAAATAGTGGTTCGACCGCGCCTCCAAGATCAGATGTTATTCAGTCTCCTCAGGTTCTTCACCAGTTTCCATCAGAGCAAACAACGAAACGGTGCTTGAGCCTTGAATTCTTTAGCCCTTATCACGTTGCATGACCGTGCACACACGGCACGGGAGCGCTCCCCGAAGCCGAGCGAAATTTAGAGGATGTTCGGAGCGGGCTAGGCCAAGAGACAACCTACGTCAAGCGTTCAATTGGGAAAGTCTTCGCGCATCATTAGCTGTTTGATAACGGCCAAAGTTTATATGAACGGCTGGAATACTGGTCGCTGTTAACTCCGCATCTCGGATATCAACCCGCGACTCCTCGCTAAGCTTGTATATCAAGATCGAGTTTTTCCTGATCTTGATGGCGACCTTCTTTTGCAATTGACTTTCGTTTATCATCGGCTCTCCGCTTTCAAAGTTTCTAAGCGATGACCCCTTTTCAAAATGGAACCACACCATCTACCGGCATCCACGCAACTTTTATTTCACATTAAGGTTGAACGCTGACGCTACTGGCGCCGCCAAAACCTTATGTGGAAGTTTCCGCTGTGTAATATCTACTCTTCTTAACACTTTAACACGCTTTGGAATTAATACATTCTCTTCAGTGCGGGGAAATTCAAAACATGTTCCAGGCTATTCCCCTTATACGATTTGATTTTGTTGGTATTTGGTCGCTCCGCTCTCGCAATGGATATAAAATTCTAAATTACATCGAGGCTATTTACATAAGTCAAGTTGGACAACTTCCCATAGCCGCAACGGTGAAGAATATTCTTGCCTACCCTAAATCATCTTTTTATATATACGGCGCCTTGCATAACTAGTGCGAAAACACGATTGTTTGCTCACGAAAAAGTTGGAAAAACCCCCGATTTCAGGAAACTCGCATGGTTTACCTATAATAAATTTACCACCTTAAGTTTAGATTATTGACAGGGTAATAGATAGAAGGGTATAAATATCCTTATAAGCCTGATTTTTACACGCTTTACCTATAATAACTTTATAACTATAACTCTAGATTTAAATTCTAGTCTATATAAGGCGTCTTTTATACTCAGTTCCCTTATTCTCCTTTATATATCACTACATAAAGTAATTATCAAGTATTATAATACTCTAGTAAGTCGTAATAAAAGTAAAGTTTGCGGGAGAAAAATGCCAAGATACTAGCCCCGCGACCGAGCCTCACTAGCTCGATATCACGAATTTAAGACATACGCTTCCTTTTCACTTTAAATTTACTAGAACGTAAATATTTAAGGTCTATTGATATTAAACTTTAATTATATCAACTTTCCTAATAAATTTTATAGTGTAGTTGGGTAGTTAGTTTTCTAAAATCAGGATTTCTTTGTAAGATTTTCGCGAGGGGAAAATTAAGGTCATACAGCGCCTTGTTGCGCCTAGTTATGCAAGGCGCTGTATGTACCAATTCAATCCTTTTAGCCTGGGGGCTCCTTGAATCCCGTTAAAGCAGCCAATTACCCAACAAAAAATTCTGATTTATAATGAGATTTACATATATAAAATTAGACAACTTTTTAAAGTAGCAGATTATCGAGAAGATTCTTGCCACCTCAGATCATTTCCCCGTCCTTGCTCTATTCCTCTCAAAAAAAAAAAAAGCCATTATGCCTTCATGTTTCCTTCTAGTTAAGAATCTTACAATATAGACCCAAGTTTGTTGAACCCAGATCGAAGTATTTTTTTATAATAGCTAGGTTTGATATTTGTCACAGCGGCAAAGTCATTGAGGATACTCTTGCGCGATGCCTGAATCTTGTCTTAAGGTTCCAAAAACATCGAACTTTCAAATTCCCGTATGCATTCTAGGGTTTTGAGGTGTTGTGATCGGGTTCTCTTGTCGCAATTTTACTTTCCTTCCTAGCTTGAGCTATGTCTATTGAAGGTTGATGAATTCAAATTATCATGACAAGTGACATTTCCCTATCTTTACCGGGGAATAGCTTCCACTTGTTGCAACGGGAATTTTCCTTGGCTTACACGTACGAGGCGGTATTTTCACGTAGCTAAGCCATATTCAAGAATACTCAAGTAATCAGAACTCTTTTTATTCATCCTTGATAAACTATTTACCCCCAAACACAAGCCCATTTTGAATTTAAACAATGTACAAGTCGTTTACGCCTCATAACCTCACACTCCTATACCTCCTATGATCCCTCAACACATGCGTTACCTCAGTCCTTTGATCATACCAACCTCCTCTGGCCTTCTCAACTATATCCCCACCGGCTCTCAGCCGCGCTCTCCACCCTTCGACCCAAAGGTAGGCCATTTTGAATTCGCCTTGGATTTCGAGCTTTTCTTTTTTGAGGTCTTCGTCGTCAGAAGACACTTCATCAAATCCAACCCTCACAATGTTCTCCACCTTCGTCACTGTCCTTGGTAACAGTGGTTCAGTGTCCTCAAACCCCAAACCAGAATCATCAAGCATCTCAACCCCCATCCCCGTCCTCTCAACTACCAGCTCTCCACACTCAAACTCAACATTCACACCCGAATCATCATGATTCTCAACCGAGGGTGGTCAATTTGCATCCTGCCCCAACAATGGCGTGCCCTCTTTCTTCCTCGCTTCTTGATCGCGAGCTGGATTATAGATCGAGTCCTCCAACCCGCCTACCGCTTTCCCGAACCCTCCCAAATTCTCAAGGAAGGATTTCCGTTTTCCGACAACACTGGATGGGTATTGATCTTCCATAGGCGTATAGAAATCCGCATCATTTTCACTTCCCGAGGAGTTGTGGACGCTGTTTGCTTTTAAGGAGCCGTTACGGCTACTTGTGGAAGTGGACGGCATTTGCGGGAGGGTGAATCCCGGACTCGGCGGCTTCGGATTCGCATCTAGAGATCTCGGCATGAACACTTCCTCGCCTTCCTCGTCGTCTGCAGAGATTGATTGCCTATGCAAACTCGACGGCCTCGAACTAGCGTTCAAACTACTAACCGACCCCGATTTCTTCGGACTTGATCCCCCTCGAACTGCGGTGAATATTCCAGATAGGGGCCGGGGGACGGCGCTTGTGGGGAAGGAGGACGGCTGGGCTACGGATGACGATTCGAAGAGAGAGCGCGTCTTCTGGAAGAATGATGAGGGTGTTGAGGCTGGTGGGACTACAGGCGAAGAATTTGGTGTTCGTGCGGTTTGAGAAATTGTCGGTCTTCGCAACCTTCTACTTGATGGCGATACCGGCGGTTGGTCTGTCAGCGAGGATGTTCGTGAGGGCGGAGAATCATAAGGTCGCTCTGGCGCCGTCGTAGTATTCAGCGGCGGAAACCTCGGGCTACGATTCAACATTGTACTCGAGGAATTCCCGCTTTGCAGCGGCGAGATAGAGATATCCCTCGGTCGATACACCTCTTCATGTCTTACCGATCGAATACTAGTTGTTGGACTATTCGGCGCTTGATTGAAATTCGCGATGGATGATTTCGGTGTGATAGGCATATAATTCGGATATTGCTGTGGATTATAGGGGTCGAATTCTTCGTGTATTGGAGAAGGCTGCGGCTTGCTGCCTCTATCATCACCACGATTGTCTTCGGTATGATCTTCATGGAGATCCGAAAAATTCGCAGCGTCAGGTGCAACAGGCCAAGATGATCGAATCAACCGCTCATGATGCAGCGCGTCCTGCGCCAAATCAACAATCTCATCAATCGGCGTGCTGGGCGTTGAGTCTTCGTCTGAGTGGGCGTAATTTTCGAAACTCGGGACCGTATCAGCTGTATGCGTCCTGATATGCAGACTTGAATCATTCTCCTCCACGTAACTTGGTCGAGTTGACACTTCGGCGGGGGTGCCGTGATCGAGGAGATTCTCGTAATCCGAGATACTTCCTTCGGCGGCAGGGGTGGAATCCGCGTATCCGCCTGGCATGTCCTGTGCGTGGATATTGTCGCGATCGCTTAGTTGGCGGACGAGGGAGATATCGGGGCGGATGGCGTCAACGAAGGAGGCGAAGAGGCCGGAGCCGCGATTGGATGGGTGACCACCAGCATTAGAGTCGTGGGGTAAGTCTCTCGAGTGGGCATCTTCGTGGTGGCCGTATGCTAAGTGGTCGGGTTGGTAGTCATTCTCTTTATCGTCATCTTCGTCCTCATCATCGCTGTCGAAGAGATTATCTGCATTCATCACCGTCACGGGTGATTCCGCCATTCGATGATCAAACTCTGTTTGAGCTACTCTAGCAATAGGAGTGCTTGGTCGTTCTACCTCTCGTAGTACTGGCTCGTTTCCATCGTCGTGAACATCGTTCGAGGTTGATTGTTGTGCTGGATATGCATGCTCTTCCGGGTCTTCATAGATTTCATGGAGCACAGTCGGATGATCGCGAATTGGCGAGTGCATCGATTCCCCGTCATCGAGATTTTGGTGGCTAGGCCATGCTTCTTCCGATGGCATGAAAGCAGCTGAGCGCATTGCTTCCGTGGCTTCGCTTTCTCCATCACTGTCTCCTTCGTTGACTCTGAGGAAGTCGAGTGTTGTCATAGGTGCGACCGTCTCAATAATTTCCGCGGCCGAAGCCTCTGGAACATAGTTTCCAACTTCATTTTCTTGTTCAAGAACAATGGAGTCATCCTTTTCGGGTACTTTATCTACTTTGACGTCGTTCAAATCTCGTGAAGCGTTTCCGTCATTAGAACGGTGGTCTTCTGGGAGTGACTTGTCGAGAATGTGATCGGTAGGTTGTGTATGGGGTTCTGGCATCTCATTTGCTACCGTTTTCTCAACATTACTGGCGGCGTGAGTTTGAGGATTTTTTTCTAAATTGTCGGGCTGAGAAATTTCTGCCACGGTAGTTTCTGTTGGTGGCATGGAAGGCTGATCATCGAGTTCTTTGTTTAGTACCTCTCGAGCGGGGCTTCGAGGAGGAATCTCAGGACTTTCGGCAATGACCTCACGCTCGTTCGTTTCTGCCTTTGGGATGTTGACAGGCTCTGCAGTGAACTGGTTTCCAGGGTGTTCCTCAATACCAGTGCTTGAGGGCACAGACTGAGGAATAGATTCTGGCTCAATTGTGTGTTCCCTTGTGGCACGTGTCTCGGAGGCTGCCTCCTCCATTTGATCTGGAACGATCCCATCACCTGTATCTTCTTTGCCTTTGATACTCTCCGTCTCGGCTGCAGTTAGAACCTTGCTCAATTGTTCCTCAGCTGCACTCTCGGAAGCGGGTTTCTCATCGGTCTTTTCGTCAGTGGTTTCAAGTATGATTGGTGATTCTTCCGGCACGTGTTCGGCAGAAAGTTCAGAGGATTTCTTAGCGTCGTCGTGGGCGAAAGACACGGGTTCAGACTCTGCCTCAGTTTCGCCTGACGCATTCTCAGCAGGAATAGCCCCAGAAGCTAGGTGTTCTATGGGATGTGGCAGGCTATGGTCACGTCCATTCTCCTCGTCCTCTGAAGCAACAGTCTCTGGCTCACCAAAAGGCTTTTCAGCCTCAGTTGCAACCTCTATGGGATGAGACTCTTCTTCAACAACAGGTATTGCTTTGGTCGCTAGGGCTTCGTCGTCAACGGGAGAATCAGACGAGCTCTCAACAACGTCATGCGAAGAACCCATGTGTTCGGATTCTGGCTCTTTCTCGTGAGATTCAGCTGATACCTGGTTTATTGAATCCTCATCCTCCTTAGACAGCTGTTCACTGACTGAATTTGAAGCGAACTCCACTGCCCTTTCGTGGACTGGGTCGACCGAGTCTTGGCTTTCTATCATCGAAGGCCGCCCATTCGCAGGGTCCATTACCACGGGATTTATTTCAGATGCATTTGACACATCCGAATCCTCAGTCTTTTCTTTGACTGCAGTCGCCGGGATTTGATGTGCTGAATCCGAAGCTTCTTTAGTCAAGACATGCTTGCTAGCTGGCGTTGTACCTGTCTCAACTGTTGATTCCAGCGCGGGAGATGTTTCATGGCTTGAATATACTGGATCGTGACTTTCTGGAACTAACGCCTCTTCTTCAACGGCTTGATTTGTCTCTGGCTCAACTCCAGCTGACTCGACGAGGTTGTCTTCAGTCGGCTTGGTTTCCTGAGAGGGAGTTAAAGGATGTTCCTCAGTTTCAGGCACTGAATTATCTTCAGTCAAGTCTCGTTTGTGATGAGAAGGTTCACTTGACAGCAGCTCTGACTCCTTCTCACTTTCAATATTCTCGTGATCGGGAGAATTTTCGTGCTGAGAGATAGAAAGATTATTCTCCTCCGGCTCCAGTTTTTTCAATGCATCTTCTTTGTCAACTGTTGGTTCTAGGAAATGCAGTTTCTCAGAGTCTGCCTCAATTGGCATTGTAGGAGCAGTTTCTGGCGTATCATTTGACTCTGTCCCTTTAACAGACAAACCTCGCTCGATTGCCTCTGCTAGCTCTTGATTGATAGCCCCTTCGTCGTCGTCGACACCAGCAGTTTTTGGTCTGTTCACATGGGCTTCATTCGAAATTTCATGAAGAGCCTTTTGTGATATTTCCACTTCAGTCTCCGTCGGGTCTTGGCGGTTTTTAAACTTTTCAGAATTTGACTCAAGAGGTTCGTTGTGCTCACTATCACCCGTCCCATTGGAGAGATGCTGCGAGCTAGGCACCTCTTTTGTGTCCAATTCTTCAGGCACATTGGAAACAGAAGAAGACTCCTCCTCATGGCTTGGCAATTCAGTATCGGCATCTCCAGGTTGTTCATGCGTGATGGACTCTTCCTCTGGCTCAACTAGATTATTGCTCTCATTAGGATGTTCTTCCGCCGTCTCCTTTGCTGGTGCCTCGACATGATCGCCCTGCGGGATGAGATGATCTTCAGCATGTTCAGGTGAGCTATTCTCCGCGAGGGTTTCCTCGGGTTCCTTTTCATGCTCAACTTCAGCGCCTTTGCCCTCAAGTTCTTCTTGGGCCGGCAGTGTGTCGTTCTCGTGGAATTGTTCTCGATCTTCGGGTCCTTCAAGACCTGTTGAGGAAGCCTCACCTTCTAAGTATTGAGCCGTCTCGTGTTCTTTTACATGTTCAATCTCCGCATTTTTGCCTGCAGTTTCTTCCTGGGCCGGAGTTGTGTCAACCTCCCAAGATTGTTCCCGATCTTTGGAATCCGCAAGACTAGTCGGCTCAGCATCAATTTCTGGATGCTGAACCTCCTCAGATTCAGCATTATTGTGTTTAGTATCTTTAGGGTCTAGGGTATCAAGAGCATCAGATTCGTGGTTTTTATCTCTAATGTCTGCTTCTTGCTTTGAATCTTCCGAGGTGATTGGTGACTCGTCAACTGCAGGGTGGTTGTCTTCGTCAAAAGTTTTCCCTTCTGCAACAGCGTGGTTGACAAAGTCTGGTGAGGCTTCATGTTTTGTGACATCGCCATCAACATCAGGGGTTTCTTGCTCGATGTCTCTCATCTCGGGTAGGGTGATTGTTTCTTCTTCAGCCGGGCTGGAAGCCTCAATACTATCAGCTGGCGAAACTTTATTCGCTGAATCCTCTTCCATCATCGACTCTTTCTGAGGTTCATCAGATATAATTGCTGTGGGCTCTGGTGCAAGACTTTCTTCCTTAGTGTTATCAACAGAACCCCTCTCTTCTGTGGCTGGGGTCTGTTTCTTAATGGCAGATTCCTCCTGAAGTTCTTGTGTTCTTTCTGCAGTTTCGAGTGCAGGAACATCCTGCTTTATATGACCATGCAATGCCGTTTCCTCTGGAGTAGGCAATTCTCTCTCGATATCGAGCTTCTCGTGAGGCTCATCGGATTTCTCTTCAGCAGAATCGATTGGCTGGCTTTCATGACCTGTTTCAACGGCTTCGGCTGAACCTTCCAAAATAAAGACCTCTTTCTCGGTGACGAGATCCTCTGGGATTTCAGGATTAGCTACGTCTGCTGCTGGCACCTGAGCCCCATGTACTTCATCATGAGGCACGTTTGAGCTGTCTGGGATAGACCCATCCTTTCCAACACCATACTCTAGTAATGAACTCTCAACATTTGGTGTGCTTTCATCCGCATGCTCAGTTGACTCTGATAGAATTTGTTTCTCGTCTACTGTTGCTGAGATATCCTCACTATCAGGAGTCTGCTTATGAGATATTGGTTCCTCAGTAGAAGGAGTACTGGCTTCTTCTTGCTGTAGGATTTCTTCACTCTCCCGAGATCTTTCAGTACCTGGCTGGATGACATGCTCATGTGCATCCGACGATGTCAATAAGCTTTGGACGGGCTCGGAAACTTCTGGCTCAGTGGCCACTTCTTCTCCCAAGGTTTTTTCGTGGTCGTGATCTGTCTCCTCAATCGCTTCAGGTGGTGGTATCTTTTCGGTGGATGCATCATTTGTCTCTTCGGCATCGACAGGTTGAGCAGCTTCGACACTACTGGTTTGTGGATCTGTAAGAATATCCGAATTGGGTTCTCTTTCGGAGTCATTTAGTGGTGACTCCTTCTCCTCAACAGGTTCCGAGAGTGTCTTTTCCTCGTCAAGGTTTGGCGTAGAAACGGATTCAACATCATCTAGCTCCTCTGGCGTGTTCCCTTCTGGCTCATCAGAGTCCATTCCAAGCGGGATTTCCGCCGCAATAGACTGCTTTTCGAGCCTTGGGGCTGCTTCTAGAGTATTATCACTCTCCGGAATGTTTTCTTCCAGATTGGCAATGCTTCTCGCATCAACATTTTCCGGGTGTGGAATGGCTTCATGCTCTTCGTTAGATGGATTTGTATTGACTCCCTTCTCAGTTGCTACGGAGTCTGGCGACTCCATGTCTGCTTGCTCAGTGGGCGGTTGGATCAGAATTTCAGCAGCAATGGACTGGGTCTGTAGATCTGGGGTCACATCCGAGCTTTGTTCGACTGATGGCAAGTTCTCTTCGAGCTTGTCAAGACTCTCGGCATTTATTGCTCCTGCTTTAGGCTTAACTTCTTGCTCGGTATGTGAGGTTTCCTCCACACTGTCGCTTGTGGGTTGGGGAAAGTCCTCGATCTCCCGAGAATCTTGCTCTATTGGACCTCCTTCCGGGAGTGCCTCTGTATTGGGTTGTTGAGTTTCATCATCTTGACCTGCCTTCGAGCTTTCGTCAGTCGGTAGGGTAGCCTCATCTGACTCTGTACTAGCCTCTAAGTAGGTTGCTTTAGAAGTTACAATTTCTTCGGGCTCGCCAGCATGCTCCTGGATCTCATGTTCTGGCACGGGCATAGACGTACTTTCGACATGGACTTCAGAATCAATAGGGTTTTCCTCCAAATCCGGATTGGCCTTCAGCCTGTCTTCGGCGTCATGGGGGGTCTCGCCTAGATTGGCAGCGCTGTCCTTAGCAACTTCCAAGTCTTCGGAGTGCGGCTCATTCCTGTTGTTGATTGCGATATCTTCCTTTGCATTAATATCATCTTCCGGCGTTAAAGAAGGTGAGATCTCCTCGTCTGCTTGATGAGCGTCCGGGGAAACCTCGGTAAGCTCATCACTCGTGGGTAAAGTCTCCTCAGCTAATGACCTCGACCCCTCTGCCTCATGATCAAGCTCTGGAGATATAGCCTTTGCTTCGTCCACAAGCTCTCGGTTGACAGGGGTAGGGTTTGATTCCTCCGTATTTAATTCATCTGCTGGGGATTCCAACTCAGCTTCTTTCTCCACGTTGGGTGCTGGTGGACTCACGTCTGGAGTCTTTTCTTCGACCGACTCCGCTTCTTTAGGTGATTCTGTAACTTCTTGGGAGACCTCGGGAGGATGTATGCCATTGGTTTCCACTGCCGATTCTGGCGCAGCTCCATTAACTTCTTTGGTAGGCTCAATAGGCGGTCCTGTAGGGGATTTTCTGCCAATTGTTCTTGCTCGACTTCGATACGTTATTGTAGGTATGACGGTTGGCTTGTTCAAAGCAGCCTCGATTTGAGCATTGATAGCCTGGTGGGCCAATATGTTAGCATATGATAACTAGGGTCTGAACTTCGTGGGAACTAGAAACCTACCCTTCTCTTTTCATCTAACTCTTGCAGCATCTTTCTGCCCTCTTCTACCCTCTTCTCCATCTCGTCCTCCAGCTTCTCCAGCTGCTCTTCCACGGCCTCTTGCAGGGTTTTCTGTTGTTCTTCTAACTCCCGGCTTTTCTTTTCATCCTCTTCCTGCTTTAAACGCTGCCACTCCTCCTCTTCCTTTTGTATTCTTTCTTTCCGTTCTTCATCTTCTCGCCGCCGCCGTTCCATCAATTCTTCTTCCTCCTGCCGCCTCTTTTCTTCCACCTCCTTCTGTTCTTTCTCTCGTAATTCTGCAAGCTGTTTGACTGTATTTTCATGATCTTTCCTCAACTCCGCGATTTTATTCTCCCTCTTCTTCTCCAATTTATCCATTTCATCATCGTGGGATTTCGTGTCGGAAAGTGACTGCATGCATTTGTGTATAGAATCAATATTCCCATGCATCTGTGTAATCAGTTGAGCGACATCCGGAGTGTCCGCCATGATTGCGAACTGTGGCGTCTACGCCGTACTCAAAGCTCGAGGAAGAAAGGTTATTAGGTCACGAAACCCGACCTGATGCGGGAGGCTGATTTGTTTTCAATATGAGACAAGTATTGCAATTCGCAACGACAATCTCGAAAAAAACAAGCAAACAAAAATGTAAAGAATATAAGCTCGGCCTGGAGACTTCAGACGAAGAAAAAGATGCTGTGGCCAGCCAACCAGAAATTAAGAGGGATCGACCAAGGAAAGGACAGCGAACAGCAAAGCAATGAATGACGAGCATTAATCAAAATGCCAACGATGCAGAATCATGAACGCCATCTGTGATATATGAAGGGATACCCATCCATGTGTCAGTCCAATGGTGGAGTCGGGTCGTTGGCGCCGCATGAACAGAAACGTTTCAACGCGGAGTCGGCTTTCATGCTCGAAGTTTTTGGTTCGAGGATTGGGGCGGCTTGCGAAAATGGCATATGCATGGTGCGGAGAGAAGCAAAAAGAACTGTCTTCTTTGCCGCGATTGATGGAGCTGCGTGGGAGCTCCAGAGGTGCAGTTGCACACGTCACTGTTGTTGTGTGGGATGAGGGGGTTGGTGTTGCAATGAGATGTCGTGGAATTCGGGTGGACCCCTGGTGCTTCATTCGGTTAAGCTCCAGCGCATGAAGTGGGCCCAATCTCCCCCCTGAAGCCGTTCCCGTTTGACGATCTGATCTCTTGCTGACTAGGTCCACAGAAGGCGGACTTTCAAAAGACAATGTCTTCTTCCTAGAAGTCGTGAATATGGAAGGAAGAACTTTTGTTCATCTTCCTATGTCAGCTAGAGCTAATGTTGTTCGGGACAACGGCTCGGAATCTCGCTCATCACAGAGTCCTCAAAGAATCAAGCGATTACCTGACTCGAGAGTTTAAGAAGTCAAAGAATAATACTCATGATATTGCTGATATTTTGACGTCACCACCAAGCGGTGAGGGGCTACAAGCGTCAACAAAACAGGACAAACACAAATCTTGTCGAGGTCAAAGTTGTTTCTGTCATCCGCAAACTCTCCTTAAATCATCATTGGAATAGACTATTCTGGTACTCGGGCCGACTTAGTATTCACTCAAGATGGTCGAAGGAATGCAAATGCTGGGTTAAGGATTGATCAAGAAGATTTCTTATTATTGCTAAAATTAATCCGTGCAGTATGCGCTCATGTTCTAATTTTTTAAAACAATTTCTTGGCTTTGAGCTTTTTCTTTATTGATGATATTGAACACATTCTTTCGAGCTCCATATGTACTTAGCTTCACCCCTCTTGTTCGTTTTAAGTCAGTGGTATAGCCGTGAAATGCTAGATACTTTGAGAAGTTCAAGATCTGGGTGAGCTTTACCAAGATCACAACTAGATTCCTTCCTGTTCACCTTTGAAAGACTGTCGTTGTCACCAAGTGATGCTACTGCAGTCGCCTTTCCGAATCGCAGATTTCCAAGGAAGGAGCGAACTGTGGTGTCACTCACGTGATATGGAAGTGTCCTCCTTCATGCGAGTGCGGGTGGCCTCATCTCAGGCAGCAATCACCTGATAGATTTTCACGAGTCATCTAGAAGCAAACGATCGTTCGCTGACAGCGATAATATCTAGGTTGAGTCAGGTTTAGGCATCGATTTATTCCTGAACTCCTCGATCCCACAAATATTGAAAGTTTCAAATATCAGCTTTGTTACTTCCCTGCCACAACACCACAAGTCTTTCTTGTTAAGTTCTAGAATTCAAATCTTATCAAGAAGTCAAAATGCCCGTCACTGTCTACCCTGCACCACACGGCGCCAATGAATTGGGGAACGCAAAGTCCTTTGTGGACTCATCAACACTTCCACCACTCCGAGTCCTCGGCAACTGCCCAGATGAGTATAAAAGAGTGAAGGATGGTAAAATCATTCGGAGCACTTTCTCCAACGCTGCCAATGGACTCATCCAACCGAACAAGAATGGGTTTGTAAATGGTGCGGTCACTGCCTATAATCAACACCATCGACTGGAGATCAGACCCGAAGACGTTTGGTTCGCGATACTCACGCAATTTGGACTGTACGTCAACACAAACGCCGAAGAACTCCGTTCGCACTTTGTTCAACACGAAGGACAGAAGCAACTCATTATCGAAGTTCCGGAGAATAACATTTATGATGTCAACTGGGGAAAGTTCTTGTACGATATGTCAAAGAAGCTCGAAGAGAATATCAATGACCCAAGTCTGAGAAAGTGGATTATGCCAGCATTTACTACAACGACCAAAGATGATCAAGCTGTCGCTGCTGTTCTTATGATGGCAACATTGCAGAAGTACTTTTCTTTTGCCTGCATGCTCGATTGCGGGTTGCCTTCGGTCACTCTTCTTGGAGAGAAGTCAGACTGGGAAGAGATTGCCAAACGAGCGGAGCGACTTCCAACTTTTGGAAAAGAGCCCACTCAATGGTACGCACTTTTGAAGCCCGTGTTGTCTCGATTTGTGACGTCTTTTGATGCACCAGATTCAGAAGAGACAAAGGATTTCTGGCAGAAGATAGCCCACTACTCCAGTGGTGGCTCAGGGCCGACGTATCTCGGGGTGCGTACTTCTCCTTGATGTTTGGACTCACTTACTAACAAGGGATAGGGTTGGATCACTGCTTTCTGCTTCTGGAGTAGCGAAGGCGAGCCACCATTCTTACCCCAAGAGCAAGGAAGTAAGCCTTATCTTGAACTTGATTTGGCCATGTATCCAGAAATAGATAGTAGTAATATACCACATGGTTGGGCTTCAGTGCCAATCAAAGTGGTGGGCAGTGGTACAGATACAATGTGCCAAATGGTCGCTGGCTCGCTTGCATTAAAGGCTAGTGAAAGCTGGAAGACTTTGCAAGGCGAGACCGATAAGACAGGATTGGATACAATAGCGCCAGTGACAGGATGGTTGATTTACGAGAAAATCGACGATTAGGTTGTTAAAGCTGAGGAAGAGAGGAAGAAAAAAGAAAAGGCTGTGTTGAATGAGCGATGCGCATGGACCTGCTTTTCTTAGCTTAGCGCTGGCATTGAGCCGCAAACTGTCATTACCGCAAAAACACCCACTACTTCACCTAGACATCAATAACAACAACCTCAATTCTGACTTCACTTGAGTTCTCTCTATTTTACCCCTTTTTATTGCTTGATTCCACACATCGCTACTAGCAGACCTTACTGTTGCTATATCCCTCAATTCCCCGCACTGTAACTTAAACGAGGTGACGCCTGACGTCTGGAGAGAAACATCGCTGCCTCCCTGTATCGACCACTAATTCGATGTAACAATAAAGAAAGAACCATTCCTGACATTCTTGTAGTTGATTCTCTTGGATTAAGCGCATATGTAGACTCGTATAACTGTTACCACAATATTTTTTAATAGACGAATATATTTGTATTAGTAGTATCAACCCTTTGATATTGTATTGATATTAGGTCATAACAAATACGAGTTTTTGATATCTTATGGCAAAAATACGGACTTTTGGATGTCATATTGATATTGAAACAATTTATTGCGTAACTAGCACACTAACACCCACACTGAATGACCCTAAATTCCAAGTGATAATGTGCTGTTTAAGTCTTCTACAGAGTCGAATAAATCCAGAGCAATATACGTTCGGTGGTATTAGAATAATTAAACACATGACACATCAAAGTGGCGAGGGTGGGCAGGCTGCAGTGAATGAAGTGATTTCAACCCCAAAAGATTCACGTCAGTATGATATTTCCAGCCGGCATGCTTATTAAATCGGATCCTTTCGGTTTTAATTCTCTACTAGCATAATATAGTTGTCGGGGAGTGTACTGAATGCTTCAATTCGCCTCTCAAAACAGGTTACTTGATTTTCTAGACCCTGGGATATTTTGGCCATTTCTCCTCAATCTAGCCTCAGCACTATATGTCTCGCTTCCCGTGTCGCACGATACCCTCCCAAGAATGAAGTTCATTCTCGGCTCTCCTGATTCGACTGTCAGATAAATTTTGCGATGGCTACTTCTGCAGAGCCCAGAGTCGAGTGGGCTTATTTCCAATTGGCTTATCTGGATGACGCAAAACGAAACACCAGACGTCTTCCTCTCAACCTGAACGATCGTAACTATCAACCAGCTTTTCTATATCATTTATCCAGCGCTCCGACGACTTTGAGATATATTTCATAGTTTAGTGGTTTGGGAATGGTGGCCCAATTGCAACACGTGGTATCATCGCTTGAGGACTCGACTCTCAGAAGCCACCGACGCAAGGGGCTTTATTCAACTTCAGCTATTTCCAAAACAAACACCGAATCTCGAAAGGTTCGCACGACCACAACTCTATCTTAGCGAAGAAACAAGATGTCGTTTGGATTTTCCGTAGGTGACTTCATTGCTGCGCTAGAGGTAATCGGCACAGTCATCAACGCGTTACGAGAGTCCGATGTATCCGGCTCTCAGTATCGGGAGCTCGTGAACCAGCTCTACAGCATGGAGACAGCATTACTCCACGTGAAACAATTGGAACTCGAAGAAGAACAACGCTCCGAATACATTGCACTTCGCCAGTCCGCAGCTCAATGTCAGCAAACCGTAGACAAATTCTGGACTAAAATACAGCCATGCTAGAAGCATTTGCGAACATATGGTTCTACATCCAGGCTGAAGGATGGCTGAATGAAGGTCAAATGGGTAATGTGCCGAGAGGAGGATCTTGCTCGATTTAAAGCAGACTTGGCTGCTCACACTCAGTCCATCACTATCATTACCACAGCTTTACAACTAGTGAGTAGACATAATGAAAGCGAAGGGGAATTCGCTTAACGGTCGACAGCGCAATCTCAGGAACCAGGATCGCAAACGTGTTGCTAAATATAGATCTATAAGCACCACTATTCAGGAGATCACATTTAGTTGCATGGCAAAACTCAAAGAGATGACCACCAGTATTGGCTAGTATGTTTCCTGCTCTGGAGCTATCATCCTCTGGTAATAGTGTCATCACAGTGGCGTACTACAAGGATAAGAAATCCTCCAGAACACTGCCAAAATCATGTAAGTACCAATCAGAATTATGTGTTTCATGCCTAAGAATTCAAGGGCTACGAATATCAGAATCTTTCAAATCGTATTATTAATTCAGAACATCATCACTAGAATTCCAGGTCAGGTTGATCGTCAGCAGCCGGTCTATATGATTGATGCTCTTGGGAGACATACTCCCTTTTACCTAGAATTTGTTCGGTCAAAAGAGGTAAGACATCTCTCATTAGGAAGCTTCCCATACTGATAGCCTCCACATAGGCTCTTCAAGCTGTTCTCAAAATCAATTTTGAGAACATTCCATCCGGATCGCGGAAAGTTGACGAGGGTGAATTTGTCTTCTTGGAATCCGCAAATAAGCGCCAAATCAATTTGTCGACGCACTGGGATGCTTGCTTTATGCCTGGTCAGCGAGTTGAAATGCGTATGGTCTTTCAAAAGCAGAGTAGGAGGCGCAATTCTTGTCCAAGATGTGCCTGCGTTTTCGAAAGCAATATAGACGATGACGTCGACTGTACAACTTGCGGGTTAACTTTTAGACGTTTTATTCAGCTTACGGACCCTCCGACAGATTCAGAAGCTCAGCCTCAAAAGAAAGGGGTCAAGGATCTTAAGGAAGTTTCGGTTGCTCTATCAAGTGACACTGAAGCACTGAAAAGTCTGGAGCCATCGCGACCGCCGACAACAGCCTATGACGAGACCGAAGATGTAAAGTATTACAGCCGTATACATGTGGTGCAGCAACAGAGACGAGCTGTCTGGGGATCACAAGCTGGACTTGGCTCCAAAATTGAGGGAAAATATCCAGAAGCTGGGGCGAATGCGCATGAACAGCTCCCCGGACCCGCTGATGTGGGAAATTTAAGTGACGGAAACGATATGGAAGATATCGAAATGCTCGGGGACTTTGTAAATACGGGAGTCTTGGAGCAAATTCTCGAAATGGACGACGACGATGAACGCGAGTTCTCACGAAGCATCTATTTGAATCATTTTGAACAGATGGAAAGTGGGATAAGAAGCATACAAGACATATTGTGAGTATGAGGACTTCTAGCCAATTCACCCGGGCAATTGTCTCTACCAGAATAGCCACTCGAATGTTTCTAACTTTCTTAGAAACGGCAATAGCAATGATGTATAAGGGATCTGTAGTCTTGCGCACTCCATCAAAGGTTCGTCTAATACTTTAGGGATTTATAAGGTCAGAGATTTCGCAGAGGAAATGCAACATACTGCAGCTGGTACTTTAATTATAAATGGCGAGTACTCAAGGTTGCTGGATAGGGACAATCCGGGGGCCATCGAAGAGAGGACCCATATCATCACGCAACTGCAAGAAAGCATGAAAGATGCATTCACGATTGCTAGACAAAGGTTTCGGGACTTTTATAGGGAACCAAGGGAAGAGATAGAATGGTAGTCGCTGACAAAAACCACGACGATTGTCAAAATCATCAAACATGAGAATCTTTGAGTTTACTATTCTCTCTTTTGAGTGAAAAACAGATATCGATGCGTAGAAAATGCACAACATTACTCTCTGACTGGGTAGGGACCAGGAATAGCAGTCTTGCCAGAAATCGGGGTTGCGTTCTACGAACGTACCGTCGTGGGAGCTCGAAGCATGGACGATAGTCAAGTTGAGAGCGCAGTTCATGTAGATCAGCTCCATCTCTGTTGCATGATGCAGCCAATCTTTGTCGGACCCATCCACAGACTGGAAAATACAGAGACTGTCAATCCAGAGGTACTTGATATGAAGACGCCTGCAGCCGGAAATCCCATCATGAAAGCTGCTGGGTAGTGTGGTGACGGATATGTTCTTTCGAAGCCGTTCGTAATTATCCGAGTTTAAAGTCAAAAAGGGGAGTCCCTTCCCCAGTAGTGACTTAGAGCAGCGTAATTTTCTGTAATGCGATTTTCAGTTGGGATGACAAGGCAAATCTTGCTATTGTCATCTCCCACATCTACAAGTCGTTTCGGGCACTAGTCAGAACTTGCGGCTCCGTATACAGTTCCACATGACTTATGGTTCTCTCTACAAACATGAAGCTATGATTGGGCCACCTTCATGGAAGCATCATCCCCAGTGTTTGAGGCTATTTCTCTGGGGTTGAAATCACCTCGCCTGACGTGACAAGACTTCTCCGTTAGGTCTTTCTTCACCGACTTTAGCATGTGCCGATATCCATGAAGAAGATCTGACACACCTCCGACGTGGACATGAACGTCGATTGTATTCCAGTAACCATAAATGGAGCTGGGTAAACCGTTACCGGCCCAACTTTCCACTGATCTGAACAAGACTTCCCAATAATTTCCGTCTCTATTCTTCTTAGGCCGGAAACTGTACCGGAGTAATTGTATTTCTGCAATGGCGTGGTCTTCTTCTGTGCCATGTTACTCTCTCTTCATATTTTCGTAGATGCATATCCTGCAGCCTGACTGTGCCGCTTTGATGAGATCGTCAACAGTTTTGTGATGGTCCCCTTCTCGAGTGTTGTTGACATTTTGAAGTTTCTTAGCTTGTCTTTGCATCATGGTGTGGTCGAAATCTGTGTGTTGCACCGGAGGCGGAAGTGCGAGGAGTAAGCTGAATCACGTGTTGATTGAGGTGGTGATAGGGAACTGTAGTATACGATAGGTTAGCTAATTAAACCAGTAAGCCAACTAAGACAACAACTCGAGTTCATGTTAGTTAGAATTCTTTGGGGGGAGAGGGGGGGGGACAATTTAACTCTTAAAAGTGCTAGAATCGTTTCCTAATTCGCTTCAATGTTTCTGGTTATTTCTATGCTTGACACTCTGTTTCGGGGGTGTTGCGGCTGATCTTCAAAGTTGTGTGAAGTGGGGATTCAGGAATAAGGGTTTATGAACCATATTTTCCTGTCCAGGAGACTTCCATTGTACTGAATCATGTGTTTCTTGTGCATTTGAATTGCAATTCAAATACTTGGAGGTACACTTACGATTCATCTCGTTGTGATACTTTCTTGAATAGCTCACCAATCCTTGGACCCCACCTAAACTCTGCGGCGCAGACTTCACAGAAGTGGCGGCTGAATACGATACTCAAGTCCCGGACTCTCATATGAAAATTTGACCAATCAAAAGCAGTAGAATACTAACGTGCATCTTTTTATGCATCCTTCCTTCCTCTTCAGGCCTATGGTCTTATCCAGGAGCTGCCGGCTCTTGCCCATGCCAGGAACTTTCTGCAAGAACAAATTGTTTCCGGCACAGCAGGCGTCGGACCAGCTTGGTGCTTCGTATATCATAAATCTTGTGTAACCTGTTGTAAACCCTGGAATAGCCACCAATCCTAAACAGTTGCGTTGATTGTAAAATATTACAGAAGCCATTTGACAAGCTTGTTTTCGCATGGCAGTTTCTAGGATGGATATTACATGCAGATAGCGGCTTTTGCCATGTGCAGACATGAGGCACCCAGGAGTCATCCAGGAGTGTCTGATTTCTGGCTTCGCCATACTTCTCCTCTCCTTCGGAAAACGTACCCCACAATTTCAAAGAATAGAAAGACATATACTCATTGACCTTCTATTTTCGAAGTCCTTGAATTGATTTCGCGCTCAAAATGGATCACTTGCCAACAGCTACAAACCCAGTCAAGCTTGCAATCGAAATTCCATATATTTGCCAGGAGACATACCAGCTCGGTAGCTTTCAGGCATATCCAGAGTTCCGAGGATTTCGAATTGCAAGCACAGGCGTTCTGAATGGGGAAGAAAGGTTTCGCCAGGATTTGCCGAGTCTGTTGCAAGAATGGTTGTACTTTGGTTTGCTGGAGGAGTTCGTGGGAAGGAGCTTTGATCACGATTTGGTCTGTCAGGAAGTTAGCGTTGAAAACTCTTGGAGAAAAGTGATATGTACCTTGAGACTTCCGACGTTGCTCGAAGAATTCCACAGTCGAGCATCAGGGCTGCCGATGGAAGGAGGGAGAGAATTGTGCCAAAGACTTGCCAAATATATTCACATCGCCATGTTGCAATGCACACTACTCGACCGCGATACTAAATGGGCACGCGAGCATCCACTTCCGCAAATATTACTATCAATTCAGGTGCTTATTGATTCCTTAATCATTGCACTTGCCGAATGCGGTTGTCGCACTGATTCATTGAGCGAAGACACAAACCTCTGCCCAACGACATGGAGCACGAACCGCCGTCGACCTCCATTCTTCTAAACCACATGATGCAGAACAACTGGTGCATTCATCAAGCCCGGTCTTTGTGCCAAAGATTCACATTCGTCGTGGTTTACTACCTCGCCACCTTTCCGCCAGTGGCTCATGATCGTGGGCATGGAGAATGCATAGAGAGAAGCCAGTGTGTTGCTAATAATACAAATCCTAAGGACTACAAAAATCGGCATGTTACACACGAGTGTGAGTGCGAATTTCTCTCGCCCAATAACGAAGAAGTGAAGAAAATAATCAAACGTGGCGGGATTCCCCTCTTACAGATGTCCAAGGTGTCAGATCACCAGATCCAGCTTCGTGTGATTCGAGCAAACTACAGCACCAAATACACTGCGATATCCCACGTATGGAGTGATGGTTTGGGGAATCCGGACGCGAACGCTTTACCAACTTGCCAAGTTCGCAGAATCATGCAGCAAGTGAGAGACGGTGACCTTGAAAATTTAACAAGTCCACGGTCAATTTTCAAGAAGAAGGACGGGAAGCAGCCAGTGTGTATCTGGATGGATACAATGTGTATACCTGTGCACGACAGGGTACTCAAGTTGAAGGCTATTAATAGAATGATCCCCATTTTAAAAGAGCGACCCGTGTGCTAGTACTGGACTCGAGCTTTGATGGAATGCCATCTGTATCAAAAGAAACGGAAGTGTGTGCGAAGCTAATCATGTCTACTTGGAACACGCGAAGTTGGACATTGCAAGAAGGGGCACTTGCCACCAATATCCGGTTTCCGCTGCCAAAGAGAGTTCCATGCACATTACCCATCTCTTGGGAAGAAAAATACATTTCTAAGCAATTGCATGAAGCGCATCAACTACCAGCCGTCGGGCGTTGGACACCCTACGAGGGAAGGACTGGGAGGCAATGCCAATTTGTAAGTGTTTGGAATGAGCTGTCGAGAAGAAGCACCACAATGATGGACGACATTCATGGCATTTTCGCCACTCTGTTGGACTTCCATACTGAGGAGATCTTGCTGCTGGATCGAAAAGAAAGAATGAAAGCGATTCTCTGCGCCCAGGAAAGTCTGCCGATAAGACTGCTGTACAATCGAAATGCTCGGAGGTCGACTCTGGGATCCCTCGACAGATGGGTTCCAGATGTTCCTGCTGGTTGTGTTATTCAGAAAACCGATGCCTGAATGACCGTAACAGAAAGGGGTTTGAGAATTAGCGGAGAAGATGTTGCAGATAGAGCTTTTATGATTAAGCACGATTCCAGAAGAGAACCTTCGAAGCGATATTTCGTTGCTGTTCCCGGAATTGGAACGGTTGAGATAGAGCATTGTGTCACTTCATGGAGGCCTTACCCCAAAGCCCTGCACAAGAGAACACTCCTCCACTTAAGTCAGGACTTCCAATCCATCCTCGCACTAGGTATGACAGCGGTCGGGGTGTCACTTGCTGTAACCGAATCAGAAGGTGAAACGATTTGTACCACATACGAAGACCCTATTACTCTTAGGCTTGTCGACGAGACTAGTTACGAATTTGAGTGCGCGAAATTGGAATTTGTGGCGGCCAAGCAAGTTCCGCGGATTAAAGATATTCTGATAGACGTTGGTGAGCAAAGTCTGACACAGGAGGCAGAGGCAAAGACTAATTTTCCAGGGACTTCAACAGTATACAAGCTGAGGTTCAGGAGGAAGGCCAACTCAGCTATTTCAAATCATGTCGAACACTAACCCACATGATATTTTATATCTTTTTGATCGGCTCCTTCTGTGCAGGTGTCTCTGGCGGCGATGCCATAGTCCCAAAAGCCATTACTTTGTCACTTGCGGTGCCAGTCTGCTGCTTGAGTCCTTTCCTGATATATTGGTGGCAAAAATATAGATATCGAGAGTGGCTGCGAAGTTATGAAGATGTTGGAAGAGGCAGTTGGAGGTGGCAGCGTTGAGGGATTCGCTATGAACCTTTGGTTTTTGCCGTGTGAATACTGGGCCATGACAGTTTCTATACATCGTGTATCAGTCTGGATTTCTTCTCCTATGCTGTGGCTCGAAGAGTTGAGGAAAACACTCGATATTGACGAGCCTTCGACTAAAAGTCTGGACTGACTCAACTGAAGTCTGACGGGTGTTGAATCGAAGAAACTAGAGGATTAACAACTGCTTCTAGTTCTAGAGATATAAATATTGTCGAAGATTTTAAAGATTTCCTTCTTTCCAAACATCAAGCAGACCGCAAGGCAACAGAACATCCATACAAGCTAGCATAAAGACCTAAAGGATCAACTAGACCAACTCAAACAAAACAGCGCCAAAGAAACAAGACGACACAACGATATGCCTTTCTGGTCAAGAGCCTTCCAAGGTCAAAGCAACAACATCTGGCCATGGAATGGTGTTAGCTACGGACAAGAGCGCACTCAAAGAGCACATATGCACAGTCGACTTCGAAGACGCCGTCCAAATGCCGAAGACCGTTTCAGAAGGGAGAATATGATAGGCGAGTGGATGCGTTACAACGCAAATTCGGGTGCCCGAGGCTACGAAGAGATTCCATACGATCCTCGACCATTCTACCGATTTTGATGAGACTCGGTAAGTGAGGCTAGGGATGACGAGTTATTAACTGAGAGATGGAGACAAGACAGAGGGATAACATGCTGTGCTTGACGTTAGCATGATCTAATACAAACAATTACTCAAGACCTGGGACTACCGTGACTGTAGACAAGTGAAGGATGTGAACAATACGAGATACGAGCAAAGATGAACATCTTGAACGTCGGCTTACCACTTCTGGATTGACCTGACCCTGATCGCAGTTTACAAGCGTGAGTTCAACTTATTTCCTAGGAATTGACGCCCATATGGGCGGTGATTTCTGAGTTCCTCAATTCTCGAAGTGTTGTGCAAGAAGGAAAGTTGCCAAAAGGGGCGGGGAATACTTTTAGCGAAACGCACCAACCTTATTTAAGCTCACCGCCTTCCAATCCGGCAGTAAAAAAGTTCATGATAGAAACCTCAAAATTTCCAACCCGCAACCTCTAAATCTTCCAATTCGCCATCACAACACAAAATGCCCAAGCAAAAACTTCCCAAGGGCGCTGCCGCCTCAGTAGCGACCTCCGAAATCAACGACTCCAGATTCTCCAATTTCACAACCGATCCACGATTCCGTCTCCCCTCCAAAAAGCACACCCGAACTAAAATCGACAAGCGGTTCTCGCGCATGCTAAAAGATGAGGATTTCTCAAATACAGCAAAAGTTGATAGATATGGACGGAAATTGAGTAGTGAGGGGAAGAAGAAGGCTTTAGAGAGGCTGTATGTACCTGATGATGAGGAGGAGGACGAGGATGACGAAGAGGGAGATATGGAGGTGGAGGATGACGATGTCGTGGAGAAGGAATTGAGGAAGGCGGATAAGAGTTATGATCCTGCGCGAGGAGGAGGATTCTCTTCATCGGAAGACGAAGACGATGAAGATGACGAAGATGGTGGGGTTGAGATTGAGGAACCAGCTTTCCCAGATCTACAGGCTGAGCAAACGGCTGTGGAGATGGGCGATATTTCGTCACGGATAGCGGTCGTCAATTTAGATTGGGATAATATTCGATCAACGGATTTGATGGTTGTGTTCTCGAGTTTTGTCCCAACCGGCGGCAGGATCCACAAAATTTCCATATTCCCCAGCGAATTTGGCAAGGAACGTATGGAGAGGGAAGAATTGGAAGGACCACCAAAGGAAATATTTGCAAAGAAGCAAGAGGAAGAAGACGAGGACTCTGAGGTCGCCTCGGAGGACAGTGAAGACGACGAAGAAGCCGACGAGAAAATCAAGAAAGACCTGCTTCAAGAAGACGACGGACAAGAATTCGATGGCGCAGCACTACGGCAATACCAACTCGAGCGATTGAGATATTACTACGCGGTCGTCGTCTGCTCCGACGAAGCCACCGCCCAAAAAATCTACGAATCAACAGACGGCACCGAATACCTCTCCTCAGCCAACTTCTTCGATCTCCGCTTCATCCCGGATGGAACCGATTTCGACGATAAACCCCGCGATGAATGCACCAGTGTTCCATCTGGCTATCGACCTACAGAATTCGTAACAGATGCCTTGCAACACTCGAAGGTTAAGTTAACTTGGGATATGGACCCCGAAGAAGCCACCCGTAAAGACGCAATCAAACGCGCATTCAGCGGCAGCCGTGCAGAAATCGGCGAGAACGACCTACGCGCCTACCTAGGAAGCGACTCCGAAGACTCAGAACCCGAAGAACCCCCCCTCCCCGACGAAGAAGAATCCACCGCCCCCAAACTCACCAAAAAAGAACTCGCCCGCCAAAAAATGCGCGAAGCTCTCGGTCTTTCCTCCGAGCCAGCACCGAAGAAGAAATCATCAGCTGGTCCGGTAGGCGATATGGAAATTACATTCGCCGCTGGCCTCACCTCCTCCAATTCCAAAGGAGTGTTTGAAAACGAACCTGTCATCGAAGAAACGACCGCTGAAGCCTACATCCGGAAAGAAAAAGAACGAAAAGCTCGACGAAAGGAACGCGCGAAAGCTAAACGAGAAGGGAAAGACCCTGATGCCGAAGTTGAAAAAGAGGACGAAGAAGGAGAAAACGTAAATGTAAACGAGAAAGAGGATCTCGGTTTCGACGACCCATTTTTCGCCACCGACGAAGCTACCAAAGAAAAAGCGTCAAAGTCCATCCGGAAAGAAGCTCGACTCAAAAAACGAGAAGCAAAAGCCGCAGAAGCAGCATCCAAAGCTTCGGAACGGGCCAAACTCGAATTACTGATGCAAGATAACACCCTCGAAGCACCAAACCAAATTGAGCATTTCGACATCAACGAAATTGCTCGCGTGGAGAAACGCGCTAAAAGGGGCAAAAAGGGAAAGAAAGGGGAGGAAGTGGGAAGTAAGAGGGGTGGACTGCAGGAGGGATTCGAGATGGATGTGCAGGATGAGCGGTTTGCTGGGAGGTTATTTGGGAATCATGAGTTTGCTATTGATCCTAGTAATCCGAAGTTTAAGGGGACCGAGGGGATGAAGAAGTTGCTTGAGGAGGGACGAAAGAAGAGGGATCGGGGGAGGAGGCGGTAGAGGGGAGCGTGGAGAAGAAGAGTAAAAAGCGCAAGGGTGGTGAGAAGGTGGATAGTGATGGTGCGGAGTTGAGTAGTCTTGTTGAGAGTGTCAAGAAGAAGGTTAAGAAATAGATAGGTGTATCTGTCTGAATCAAAATAAAATACGTAAACCAAAAAATAAGATGTATTGCCTTGCTAGCAATTGTCTCTGCGAATATCACCAGTTTAGGTTCAGATTCTTCCGAGGAGTCTTGAATGATTCACAGTGACATAACGCTTCATACTTTGCTTTCGTCTCAAAGCCTTGACCGGATTATGTCCAGCCACTACTAGTATGATTCAAACGTGAGGCAGGTTACCGAACGCAAAGTACTTTCATCTAAAGATATTCTACACGAACGGTAGAGTGATTCCAAGTTGGCAGCGGATTTGAAGGTGGCCGTATTTTCAAATGGCAGCGATGGGTTTAGTGACAAGTGCAAGTGAGTTGGCACCGGAAATTCCAGCGTGGAGGTTGACTCCTTCCACGGATGCAATAGCCTGGAAACATATCCAGCCGCTGTAGACTTGTTAACGCTATTGCACGCTTGCCATAACTGAGCAAACGACATTATAAATAAATTAAAAGATTTAAAATTAAGTAAAGAAATCTATTTCCATATGTCCATATCATGCATGTCCCTTGCTTTTGTCCTCCACCTGCCCAAATTGGCAAATTCATATGGTCGTCGTCCGAACGTGGACGGAATTATGTCGATAAAATTACAACAACGCCCCTACCGCTTCCACTCTATGGTATCCACCATCCGTCCAAACGCCGGAAACAAACGAAACTGGCCTTGCGGCTACAATCATCCTGAAGCATTATGCCACTGTGAGAGTGTCACAACTAGACGAGCGCCAGTCGCCCACAGTAGCACAATACTTCTGGACCACGCCATCTTAATCAACCTCCATTTCCTCACCCTCTCCCTCCACCTCGCCTTCCTCGCCATAACCATCCTCACCGCCACCACCCATCACCTCATTCTCATCAACCTCATCACTCCCCATCTCCACAAACGAATTCGAAGGACCCTCGCCATTTCCACTCTCCTCATCATCATAATCCGCCTCCACACTAATCAACTCACCATCCTCATCCGTTCTTAAAAAGCCGAAAAGGTTCGCGAGCTGTCTCATACTCTGTCTCACTATCAGCTTCTCTCTCCTTTCCTTTCTCATTCCGCTCTCCTTCCTCCTTCCCGACCAAAAATTCAAACACAAGTAGGACTTACCAGACCCTTCTTCTCCTTCCCCCCCTCACCATCAACGACCTTCTCCAAATGCTTCAACTTATGCAACTGCATACTAAGCAAACGGAAATCAATCGTGTTCTTAACAACAAGACGAGTCATGTGTGTTTCCTTCTTCTGGCCGATACGGAAGATACGACCAAAGGCTTGTTGTTCCACGGCGTGGTTCCACCAGAGGTCGAGGGAGATGCAGCGATTTGCCCAGGGGAAGTTGAGTCTGTTTGCGTTAGTAATTATCATTGTCAAGCATTGCGCCAGTGTGGAAACTTTTGAGAGGAACCATCAAGTGGAAGGAAAGGGAAAGGGATGAAGAAGAGAGGTACGAACCCAAGACCACCACACTTCAGTCCGGCAATCATGATCTGGATATCTAGGTTATCCCGGAACATCTTGACGGCTTTACTGCGGTGTTCCAAGCTGCAGTCACCAGACAAATAGAGGAAACCCCATTTCTCGCCGGCGCAGATGCGGCCGACGATTCGGGCGAGGAGACGGAATTGAACGTAGATTACCACCTGTTGTTAAGTATGTCAGTGTGCGAACCTTTGAAGCGGACAGAGGCTGGATGTCGGAGGGGAAGAAGGGAATGTACCTTATCCAACGGCGCCTCCTGAAACCCCTTAAGCAATAACGCCTTCAACGCCGTAGTCTTAGCGCTAGGTGGCAAATCAAATTCCTCAACCGTATCACTCTGAATCAACCAAGTCGCGTCAGGAGTATATGGCTCAAAGCCCATAGCATCACGACCTTTACTACCTTCGTGAACCTTTGGTTTGCGCGAGGATTCGGATTTGCGGTTCCGGCCTTGAGAATGGGAGGAGCCGGATTCAGAGGATTCATCGTCGGCGAGATGGGGGTTGCGGAGAGGGCGTGTGTTTTCAAAGATTCGGGAGCAGATTACGCACATGAAGTACTATGTAGCGATATGTATTAGTTGGTAGGTTTGACAAGAACGAGCGGGTAGGAAAGAACCAATGGTAACCCGCAACGGGCTGAATGTTCAACGTTGATACTGGCAGGCAGGTAGGAAAGAACACTGGGGAAGGAACTCACCTCATCACCTTCCAATGCGCGATCATGCAGATGATTTTCCAAGCAATCATGGCAGAAAACATGACCACACTGTAACAATCATCAGCTCTGTCCTTCTCAACCCGAAACTTCCACATGTCGTCACTCCGGGACAGATACTCACATCAGTCATCACTCCCTCGTCCGGAACATCCTCGCAGATACCACAAACCGTATGGTCCCACATATCCTTCTTGCTCAAGGTCTCAAGAGCTTTATCTATATTGAAAGACTCGCCAAAGGTTCCTTGGCCGAATGGCATCAGTTCGGAGGCTGAGCCAAACGAGAGCGTCGAACTGCCATTTGTTGGTCCCATAGCTGAACTTCCCTTGCCGTTATCACCCATAGCTGCGCCCATAGCAGAACTACGTTCACCATTACCAAGACTGACGCCTGTAGGAGAACCTCCCTCGCCATTTCCACTTCCTTGATCCTCTCCGATCCGTACACCAGCAGCCTTGAAAGCCTCAGCAAATTGTTCGCGGCGTTTGACCCCTTCAGCAACCCATGATTGAGTCTGTTGATAGAATGGCTTCATGCCGTGAGTAACCTTCAATTTTTCCAGCTTAGATTTCAACTCAGCAACATCCTCCATAGTCCAGCACTCCTTGATAGTCTTCTCCAGCATGAAGGGGTGACTGGTGCATTGTCTCAACCTCAATAATTGAACCATGAAAATTCCATAGTTTCGTCTGATATCACCCTTTGCAATGAATGTATTCAACGTAGCACGGAAACGATTCTCGGTGATGCGGTAAATAAGTTGCTCTTCGGGGGAGAAGTGTAGGTACTGAAGGTGGGGGTGTGGAGGGGGAAGAATGATGATCGGACGGTTGAGGAGAGTGGTTTTCATGGTGCGGCGCATCATCGTGTAGGAAAGGAGGGTGCCAATCCGGGAATGACAATCCGGAGATGAGGGATCGCAGAAGAATTTCCGAAAGGTATCCCAATTCATAGCGTAGTTTGCGCGCAGGAAGCGAAGATATGGGAATAGCCTGTATTTAATCTTAGTCGCTTAGCCAGATGACAAGGAAAAAGGAAGGCTTACTCTTCGAAGCGATTTAGGAGGGGAGTACCTGTTAAGCACCAGCGAAAGGCAGCCTTAAGGTTTTGACAAGCGAGCGAGGTTCTGCCAGAGTTGTTCTTGATCGCATGTGCTTCGTCGAGAATGACTCTGTACCAGTTAACCTGATGCAAATCTCCGAGATCCTCAACTGCTTGTTTCCACCACATCTTGTATCCAATCTGCCCGATTGTCTCTCTACCCTCCTTATCAGGGAAGGGAAATTGCCGCATAACTTCATTGTAAGTCGTAATGACAACGTCCAGATCCTCCAAGAGCTCAACTGGGATATTGGAGCTGCTCCTATATTTGAGGATCTTCTTGAATTTCTTCCCCGCATGAAATTTGATCTCGTCGTACCATTGATCAACGACAGCAGCTGGGACAACAATGAGCGTGGCTTTGACTTTGCGGCCAAGGTCTTCTGGCGAGGGTGGATTGCCAACCATGCAGGCAAGTGTCTGAACAGTCTTTCCGAGACCCATAGAATCAGCGAGAAGTCCACCATGGGGAGGTTCAGGGCTTAGCTCACGAGCTACCATCCATTGGGCGCCAAGAAGTTGATGATGGTAGAGGGTAGAATTCATCCCCTTGACAAGCCATTTCCCATTGACCGCCCTGACACCTGCGTATCCGAAACTCTTGCTTGCTTCCTTGATTTTCTTTTGGTCGCTCTTGAATGTTTGTCGTGAGGTTCCAGCAGGGATGTTTGCGAAAAGACGTTTGAATTGGTCGGTTTTTACGAGTTGTCCTTCGATAAGAGGCTCGGCCTCGACATTGAAGATGGGATTTTGAAGACGATCATTGATAGGATCATTGCTCATGAGATCTTCCAAGATCATCTGTCCAATATCGTCCGCTCCGTTCTTGGCTCCCCATCCTCTCATCAGGTTATCTCCTTTGTCGGCTTTCTTTCCTTTCCCCCTACCCTTGCCATCCTTCTTACTCTTCTCCTTTCCTTTACCTTTTCCCTTACCACTGGTCTTCGGTTTCTTACCTGAACCAGCGGGACGACCACGCTTCTTCTGAGCCTTACCACGTCCCTTCGTACGTCTGTCTGCTTCCTGCGAAAAATACTCTCTGGCGTTAGCAGGTCTCTTTCCCTTAGCCCCCATTCCACCGTTGACTCTCTTTCTCGGCTTGACGGCCCTGGTAAGAGAAACACCGTCCACACCTTCGACACCGTCACCGCCAAGCTCAGAAGCAAGCATGGTACTGAAAGCATTTCCAGTCTTTGCCTTTCCTTTACCCTTTGCTCTCGAAGAACTACTAGGCCCTGCGCCTGTATCCTCTCTTTGAGACTCGAGCTCTTCTCTATGTCTCCTTACAATATTTTCCTGCGAATCTTGAACAAATAAGCTCTCCTCTTCTTCCTCCGGTGTATGATCTCTTCCATATCCCTGCTTCGCGGCCAACAGTCGGTCTTTTGTACCAATCATTCCTTGAATTTTATATAATTGGATCCTCTCGGCTTTAGTGATCTTTCCATTCTTAACACGCTTCTCAAGCAGGTCACGCATATTCATGAGATCGTTGAACTCACTATCCTCGTCGTCTTCCGATTCGGGGCCGTCTTCCATCCATTCTTGGTCTTCTGCACGGTGGGCCATGACTTCGGAGGCGAGCTCATGGTCATTGGTATCATCGGCGAGGGTAATGAAGGAGTGGCGGTGTTTGGAATGATAAGAGGACGGTTGAGCGTGGGAAGAGTGAGCCTTGGCACGATTTTTGTTTTCGCGAGATTTTGCAAGCATGACCTTTTGGGCTTGAAGCATTGCGTGAACGTTTGGTGCCTTCTTAGGTGGAGGCGCTGGATGGCCTGAGGTCTCTTCTGAGAGTGGTTGGAATGAATATGGTAGGATGGGAATGGAAGTTGACGAAGAGGATTGTGCCGGCGTAGGTGATTGTGGTCGGGTAGGGACAGAGAAAGAGGAGGAAGGCTGTGAGGATGTGAACACCTGTGGTTGAGCATGTTGCGATTCCTGAGACTCGTCCGGATTTGCATTCGATGAGCCAGGTGTTGAATCATGAATCGAGCTCTCCCTTGGTTCACTCTTGATGGAAACTAGATCATCATCATCGTCAATCTGAATTATATCTCTTGGTTCCTTCCATCTTCGCCGAGCCTCCTCAGAAGCTTGACGAGACTCAATAACCATAACCTCGTCATCAGAGTCATCGTGATTCTCCTCTTGGGTACTATCAGTTGCTCGAAGAGGACGATTGACTGGGATGATACGAGATATCGGAGTAGGTGAGCGAAGGGCATTTATATCGAAATTTTGTGCGCGGCGAATGTTACTTGATGATGATGACGCTGGCTCAGGTTGGGAGCCGGGGATTTCCAGATCTCGCATTTCCTCATCTTCTTGCTGTCGTTGGTGTCGTCGAGAAAGAAGTTGAGAAGCAGCAGCTTGAGCTCGAGCCCGTGGTTGATCTCTTGACGAAGAAGGACCAGAACGTGCTTCCAAACGCTCAGCCCGTTCTCGATCCGCACGTCTCATTGCCGAAAGACCAGCCATGTAGTTTGGCGTATTGCGACTTGCAACTGGAGTCTTTGGATCAAGCTCAAAGCTATTAGCATCTACATGGCCCTCTTCCTCAGAGTTGTCATCATCTTTATCCATATAGCTATTGGAGCTGGGAGCGTTTCTGAAAGGGGTGTTTGGATAACTGGGTAAGTTGCTCAAGGCGGCATGCGGTCCTTCGGTTTGCTCGCGCTTAGGTCGGCGAGGAGAAGGGGTGGGATTGACGAAGTGAGGGGGTAAATTCGAGCGCTGGCTGTCCATTATGGGTTGAGTTAAAGCTGATATTTGGGAGTCGTTATGCTCGATTGAGGGAAGTACTTGGGATTCTGGCTCCTGAGAAGGAGATGGCGAGTCCAGATCCATGTTGGCTGATGTTTAGGATTCAACTTGGAAAGGTAAGTAATGTTCTGCAGAAAAGTAGTGATGACAACAAACGTGAGAAGAGAACCGAAGGTGAGGGTGAGATTGAGAGAAATTTGAAAGTGAGTGTGATTAGAAGATTGTTGTTTAGAATGTGGGGGTTTTAATGACAAGAAGATAGAGTTCAGGGAGGTGGTGTGTTCAGATATCCAGACTTCTATGAAGCTAAAAAGCAGAAGGGGAAGTGACGAAGTTCAAAGGCGTGAGTTCGTGGATCTGGGTGTGCCAATGGACATCTGAAAGAAGGTAAAGGTCTTAGTGAGGGCGATGACGAAGAGTGATCAGAGTTGTGTTGGAATATTTAAGTGTCGTGTTGAGGATGGAGGAGCGCTGGTGAAAGAAGAGGTGCCTTAGATTAAATTAGTGAAAAAATAGGGGTCCTTGTTGGGTGATGAGAACGCCCGAAGCGGCAAATAGAGTGAATGTTTGAACTGAAGCTGAGGTAAGTACTAGTAAAGGGTTAATTGAAAAGATGTTGTTGATAATAAAATTTTTCCTGTTGTAAAAGCAGATGATGTCGTGGTATGTTGTTGCGTTGATAAAGTGCTGTGGATGTTGATGTCGACAAGCGAAGAACTTTTTCAAGATAAAAGAGCCGATATAAACGGGGTGCCGGTCGGACGATTTGGCCACGCGAGACTAAACCCTAGTGGATTTGTGAGCGAGAAAAGATATGAGTATCAAAGAAGAGCAAGAGCCGAGGAAAGTGTATTTGGGGGGAGTAATGTTGTTGTATGTGGAATGATGTTGTGTGGTGCGAAGGTTGAGAAGATGTTGGAGGATCGAAAGGGAATGGAGGTCGCGGAAGGATTATATTAGAGAAACTTTCGAATGGCAGGTTCGATGCTATTCAAACAAATTATGTTCCATGGTTCGCAAATGAAAAGTTGTTTGGCTAATGAAACGGGAAGGCTCGACTAAAGAAAATGGATCCTAAATCAGCACGCGATAACTGAACTCGAGTAATCCACAAAGACAAACACCGCGATATGCACATGAGGAAAAGCCAAGGCGAGAGACACGTCGATTCGAACACGGAGTGTAGAGTCGCAACGGATGGTCTTGTCCACGCTGCATTGGTTGAGGGTTAGTATTGTGAGTAATAACTGCAATGTTACTCAGGATAGTCGAGCATCAGGGAACATTGAAGTGAGATGTTACGTCCGGAGTTGAAAATGGTATGAGCGCAAGCAAGTAGGATTGTTGCGAAGGAGCTGAGAGAAGAGGGAGCTTCGCTAAGCAATTAAATGGAAAGAGTTGCCGTGCGAAGAACGTGATGTACATATCTCCTGAGAAAGGTACGTGGTGGATCCCAATGAGTCATGAGCTTGCTGAACGGTCGGGACTAGAACTCAGATTCCGTCCGAGTCGATAAGACTGAAAGAGACTGTCCTTGAAATCCGTGACTAATAAGATATCGAATTGCGAATATGCCGACTTGCAAACAGCAGGGCCCGAGTGGTTATGCAACGAGACCCAGCACATCTGGGGCCGTGGGGAAATTTCAGATGGAAAGAGTCACTGGCTTGAAGGGAAATTACTGATACATTAGATGGCGAAGGCTTTGAGTTGGACGTGAAAAGGAATTAAGGGGTATGTAGGGGTCTTTAAGATCCCCTATAAAGCCAGATTCGAGACCAGAACCAGCTGGAGGTATGAAAGAAACATCAATTGGGACATAAAAGTAGAGGAAGACGAGGAAGAAACCCAGCAGGGTTGCGTTGAGCACTACTTAAATTTGAACAGATGTTACGCAAGGGTTGCCTAGAACGCAGAAAGTATCGAGCATCAAATCACGTGCGATTACCCACAAACGGGGCTTGTCGGCAATTCATCGCGTTGAATTAGCTATACTATCTAGCCTCTGACTGTTCAGAGGACTTTCTCCGATCCCGGAAAAAACATCCCTACAGGCAAATTTTGCGTCATCTATCAGAGATGTACAGGACGCTACGCCCAATCCCTAGCGCCTGTACTAAGAAGATCCCTATTGGATTATATGGACAAGTGACAGTATTTGTACAAGGAAAGAAAAGGAAACCATTGTTGTGGGTTCTGTGTGGTATAATACAAAGGACGTTATTTGAGGCAAACTCGGGTATTTGTTGTGTGAACGTATTTGATAAATCGCTTCGGAGATCGAGGTCGAATGTCGAAATAGATGTGCGAAAGGCCGCTTGATTTATCTGCAGAAGTTTGCGTAGGGCCAGGAAAAGGTTCGTAGAATACGGGAAAGTAAAGTAGATTGTGTGATATAATTCACGTAGGCTTTGATGCAACCGCCGCATGTGAAGAGAGCAGTGATAAATGCGTAGATCACGTTTCTGTGATAACGTTTCCGTTGGCATCCTTTTGTGGGTAGTACCAAGCGCAGACAGCGATGATCCTATTGAAAATTAGTACAATCCCGAAGAGGAGGTGGAATTTGACTCACAAATACAAACATATCAGCAATTTTCCTTCCAACCAATGGGACTTCCCATCACCAATTAAATAGTTGACCAAGAGCACCGCAACGAAGAGAACAGTGACTTGGAAGCCATCGAAACTCAGGTTCATATCAGGCTTGCCCATGATCCAACCAATTACGACCAAGAGAGGAATCAAGAAGAGCGCAACTTGCATGCTAGAGCCGACTGCTACACCAATGGCAAGATCCATCTTGTCTTTGCAGGCAACAGTAACAGCGGTGGCGTGCTCAGCGGCGTTACCGACAATGGGCAGTAAAATAAGACCAACGAATTCAACTGAAATTCCACCACCGTCTGTGATAGCAGAAATACCGTCAACCATAAACTCTGCACAAAGACCAATAATAGCAGTAGAGACAGCAAGAGTAGCCCAAGAAACCATAATGTGAAGTTGGGGTTCTTCTGCTTCATCGTCTGCCTCTTCAAAGGCGGTTGGGTTAATCAGCTCGTCCTGGGGTGGGCGATCCTCGAGATGGGCTCGTCCAGGTCCAGCGCTGATACCACCGGCGGCAACAAGACCCTTGAGAACAGCGCCCTCGGGAACTGTCTTCTTGCGGGGTTTCATCGCAACCTTTTTGCTAGGTTCGTTGAATTGATCAGAGTGAGTCTTGAGCTGAAAGAAGAGGTAACCGCAATAGACAACTAGGAGAATGATGGCTGTTCCTCGGGATAATGCTGCGACCTTAGCTACTGGAGCCTTAGTGGTGTCTGTACTGGAAAATTGATCGAAGCAAGTTGGAATAATAACGCCTCCGACGGCGAGAGCGAGAATACTGGCTGCTGTTTGAGCAACAGTGACATTGAAGAATTGTTCGGTTCTGCGCAGACCACCGAAAAAGAAGCACATGCCCAATACTAGCAACAAATTCGACAAAATACTGCCAATCAACGAAGTCTGTACGACAGTAATTTCATTCTTAGCGAGGGCGATAATGGCGACAATCAATTCGACAGCGTTTCTAGATTCCGTTAGCATGATGCTGAAACGTGATTTGAGAGAACATACCCGAAAGTAGCATTAAGAAGACCTCCCAGACTCTCTCCAAGGTGGAGAGCGATTTCTTCGGTGGCAAAACTCAACATACCAGCAAGAGGAATAATGGCGATAAAGTTGACCACAAAGATAATCTTCCCATTTACATGAGCATAATTGAGCGCAATACCAGCAGGCGCCGCCAGCAGCAAAATGTTAACCCAGGAATTGAAAACTGTCCGTGATATTTGGTTTCGGAATGTGAATGGCTCTTTGTGGTAAAGTGCCTTGCCCTTGTACCATGGTAACTTTTTGGGCTTATCTTCGTCATCTTGCTTTTCTTCCTCTCCTGTTTGATTCCATGACTTGTTTGTCGCGCGTCTTCTGGCGGTCAAATCCTCCTCGCTCCCTGTTATTGTTGGCGCGCCAATTATCGTACTCTCGCTTTCTGGATTGCTCGTTCTCTCCTCCTTCGCCGCGGCGTTTGTCATGAATTGATTGTCTGGAATTTCGCGGCTGGAGGGCGAGGAATAGGTTTCAGGCGACGTCTGGACATTTGATAATCGCTCACCAGCGCCGGCTTCTAAATCCCGACTCACGACGGGTGTTGTGCTTGATCTTCCCATCTTCCTCCATGGGTTGTATCCAGTTCCCTCGCCATACCAGGCCTCCTTTCGCGCCTCTCTCCGTATTGAGTCTATTTTAAACATTGTAAGCAATTGTAAAATCAGAACGTGTGGTGCTGTGGAGATGTCGATTACGCACGCATATTGAAGGACATTGAAGAAAGGAATATGAATCCGATCCGAAAAGAAGTTAGGTGTGTATGTGGCTTGCAGGCCCGATAGCGTGAATAATTTCAGCGAATAATTGAGTGATGTGAGAGTGAGGCGGATAATTAGGCACTGTGCAGCTCGTCCAGTGTCTGATGTCGCGTGGTTTTCCGGACTCGAGATCTGGCCGTACAGATCGACAAAGTTCGATATCAATTCCTCAAAACCCAGATGCAAGGACCCAAATATTGGTCTCAGTCGCCGCGGGGCAAATCGTTTAAGTTATCGAATTTTGTTGATTCCACAGGACACAGCCTCGTCGTCGTGGTACAAAGCCTCGGATTGGGGGCTGAGAAGCTGGTGTGGGGAAAAGACCTGGGTCGCCTGAAAAAGAGCCTTATGCCTAAAAGGACGTATGCCTTGCGCCTCGAACAGTGCGCGTAAGAATGCGCTTGCTGTAATGCTGATGGCGAAGTCGAAGTTCAAGGTGTAAATTCAAATAATCACGGAGGGAAAACAGAGCGAGAAGGAGAGCAGCTGGCCTGAGAGATATCTTTGAACCACCAAATTTCGCCTGGCTGGCAGGTTCAGGCCTTCAGGGGGCAAGCCGGACCCTTGGCACACGAGCTTGGCCGCCCACGAGTGCGATGTACCGCGCCGAGGACTTCTAATTTCTGCGTGTTTTTGATGATCGTCCACCTGCCGCAAGCTCGCAAATTCGCCCACGTCAAGTTGCGTAGCCCCTCGTCCCTGCTAATTTCAGCGGCGGGTACTTCTATTCACGAGCTCCTCACAGATTCACTGGCATCAACACCGTCGATTCGATTTCAGTAGTGGTATCGGTCCGTATTTGCAGCTGACGCTGACGCGCGCGCTTTGTTTCCCTATTTGACATACCATTGCGAGCCAACACTCCCTCCGCATCGTTCACTTGTTGGTTACCGCTTCCGGTGTTTGCTGTTATTCTTTCTTTGAGTCAATTAAGATTCACCGCTTGTTGTCTCTGGCCTAATGTTTGCGAGTCCAACTTTTTAGACTCACTCTGGGTTGTTGCATGACGACAACAGCTTCGGTCGCGAATCTTCAAAACCAAGAAATGCCATCACTTAACCAGCTTGGCAATCTCTTGACACGCATGTTTCCGCTGCTGGGCAGAGCTTGATTCCACCTCAACTCAAGACAAGCTCAAGACCAACCCCGCGATTCAGGGCCGCAATCGTTCAGTGACGGAGTGGGCGAAGGGGTGTCGTTGGAGGAAGTTCGCGATCCCCAATCGCAAACGCCACACCTTGAACAACGCATCATTGCACAGTGCCGATCCCATGAACCCTGAATCAGGTGCTTCTTGCAGCCAATCAACATTTCAGGGCAAAAACCTTTCTTCTAGACTATGTTTCATTGGGTCTGGAAAGGTATCTGGAACAGCTGCGATATTGTGGCTGAAGAACCAAACAAAAGTGAAACCGGGATCATTGCATCCATGAATATCACGTGATATTAATCCTCGCCACATTTCATGGGCCTTTGTGATCTTTACAATGAAGCAAAGGGAATAGAGAGTTCAAAGACAATTTGGATGCTTCTAGAATTTTGCAAATGTCTCGAAGAAAGCAGGTGCTTCCGAGGCTCTTTCCGTTTGAATTTCCGCACGTGATCTCGAGACCTTGATTACTTCCTAAGAACGACTAGAATTTACTTCAATCTATTTTATGCGATTCTCTCTATGTGTGCAAAATAAGCAAGCAGCACATAAAAATTTCAATTGATCCAGGTTTCCCCCACCACCATCACTCATATTCTTATCCGCTGAGGTTGTTCACATCCCAGTATTGATCTCCGAAGGCGATCTCCCAGTCGATCTTCACTTCGTACGGCATCTTATATGGCGGATACTCTGGCCAATTCGCCTTCAAAGTCTCCAGGAGCTCCTCAAAAATGACCTTGTATCCTTTCGAAGTCAAATGCAACCCTTGTGAGGTCAGTATAGCGCCAAACAATTTGATTTCGTCCCAGACAAGAAGGAAAAGGATTCAGGTATTGACATTCACAACCGAAGAAGATTTTAACTAACCGTCAGACAGGAGACTTGATAAGATATCGTTCTTTCCGCCCTCCTTGGCACCTGGAAGAATAGCACCTTCTTGCCACCCGGCCAACTCCATGAATTTGCTCCAGACGTCAACAACCACAATGCCTTCCTCTTGTCCGACCTCCTTCACCACATTCGCATATTTTTGGGAGTCTGCCACTTGGCTGACTTTCGTCGTATCCCAACCCAATTGATGTGCCGTATCGGTCAGCATGGTTTCCTCAATAGGCGGCTGTGTCAGAAAAATAATATTTGGAGCATGGGCAACCACGGCAGGATGCGTAACGATGGCTTTCAGATTGGACCTGAACCGCTCGATTGGGACATTTTGATCCAGCGGTTTCTTAGCACGTGCACAATCGTTGGCACCAAACCACACAGTCTAAGGCAGCGCGGGTCAGTTGTCACGAACACAATCCTCCAATTGCGCTTTGTATACCAGAAATTTTATTCGGGCTTGCTGTGGAGTCGGCAAGATTTTGTCCAACACGGTGAGAGCATTATCGGTGTTGTACCCGCTTCGCATTCGGGTCAGAATCGCTCTCGCATTGGACGACACCATCAGCTTACCTGAAGCCTCGATTTATCACATCTAATCGCCTCACATAGGCTACACATCCCCAAAGTCAGCACGTTGCCTCGACAGTGCATTGCCTATGCCCAGATCCGAAAAGATTTCTCATTTTATGCCCAACCTACCGGTCTGAAGCTCAGCACCTAAGGCAAAACCACTTGCTTGGTTGTATGAGCCTTGGGTTATACTGTCCCCTACGACATATCAGCTCACTGATGTCACCAAGTACCCTAGAAAGACACACCGAGGAGAACAAACTGGTCGAGGAGAGGCTGAGGATCGGTGAGCAATGCAATTGTCTGTGTTTCTGTTCAAGCCTTGCTCACCATAGCCGTGTGTCTTGGCGAGAAATATTTGGAATTCTGGTTGCCGATGATGGCATCAACAACTTGATCACAGTTGATCAAATTTTCGACTCGAGCAAAACTTTTGGAGAGTTTCAAATGATGTACTCGAGTACGGACGATAGTCAGCCCTACTTAGGCTGAATTGCAAGCGCTTTCCCGCCAATGAACGGTTGCACTCCGCATGCAAGATCCCATTGGCCAAGAGGGAATATCAACACAATTTCTTCTTATTTAGCGCTGAATGGTACTGAGCATAATATTCCTGTTGTTGAATAGCGAGATGGGCCACGAGAATCTGTTTAAGGAACTGCGTCCTTTTGAATCTCGGAGTTGGGATAAGTTTCATCCAAAGTTTGACTGAAAGTGGCTGTGCCGTTCGCGCTCTCACTCAGCGAATGCTTTTGAACAACAAACACATAAATAGATGTATAGATCTCTAAATGAGAGCGAGTTTTCATTCTGTTGCATTTCGGGCTCAAGTTAATAATAGAAGTTTGCTTGACAATCGTGGCTGAGAAGCTTGCTCTGTATTGTCTGATGGCGATCAAAGTTTCAACTCCAGTCTTGGCGGATCCCGATGGAATGGTACCTGATGACATACAACTTAGAAGTAAGATTCTGTTGTGTCGCGCCAGGCGAATGCAATGGTTTCTTCTATTTAGTATTTTTGTTGCATTTCGCAAAGAGCCTAATAATAGAGTTCATCTGACTTGGACAAGAGTTTGAGTTGGGGGCCAGTCTCGTCTCCAGAAAAGTGGAGGCGGTCGCAGATATATATCGCCCAGATATCTCGAACTCATTCAAGACGTTGGAATCTAACTCTGACTCTTCGCAAAGGTTTTCACATATGTCACTGCTAGCTTTTGTCAACACGCTCAGAAACATCCCAACATCTCCACAAAACAAATTGATTAAAGGCGAGCCAAACTTCTGATCCTCCTCTTCTGCGTTCTTCATTCACAACCGTAAAAAGCTCTACAATTTACCACCTTCAGTACATCATCATACCTCTCTCCTCTGCTGTACATCGCAGCAAAGTTCAAGATGGCAGCACCAACTTCTCATTTATCTCATTCTCATCCATACACGACACGGATCATTTAAGTGGAGAGCGACTCTGCATCTTCTCGCGCTAAATGGCGAAATATCCACGTGCAGAAATCGGATCACAGGATCAATAGGGGTGAGGCTCGTTCTTGGGTGTTGGTGCTTGGTTGGTTGGTGGCTTCGTCCGGTTGCGACTGTGGCGAAGCCTGAGGAACCAACTGTATTAACGATGCCTGACATGATTTGGTTCGTTCGGTACGAATACAATGAGACGCAACCATGCTCTGTTCGGAATGGTGAGCAAACTGTATGTAGAGAACCTGGTGATGATATGTGTACAGTTGAATGTTGATGTCTGAAAAGAGGTAACGGTGAGGCCGCCCGAATGCACCAATCATCGGTGATGACTCAGCAGGCAACCGTGCCACATCAGCCAATTGCGTCAACTCGTGCTTCACACCAGTCAAAAAGCCCAGAACTCCGCCTCGCCTCTTTCCACCTTTTCTTTCTTTCCACTGAGATGCGCAGCTTGAGAAATGTGAGTCAAAGGAACATGTTGCCTGATTTCGGATTAAGCTTGTTCCAACATCGAGCGCCTCTAGTCAGGTACCAAAGTATTTTGATTGGTTCGAGGAAGGTGCGGGACAGGGGAAATGCGGGGCAGACTTCAGCTGATCGATGCCTGAACGTCGATTGAATTTGAAGGTTATAAGTATGGTCTGATCAAGCTCTTTCGCTTTCACATTCTTCCTCTCTTCATATTACAACTCCTTCTTCTCTAACCTAGAAACCCTCCATGTTCGGCAAAATCGTACCTCCGCCACCACCGACGCAACAAATCTTCATCAACCCAGCAGACATAGCAATCGGCAGTATGGCGGACGAAAACACTCACAAACAGGAATTTCGCATTCGAGATCTCTCAACTCGAAGTGTCCTCCTCTTCCCAACACGAGCACAAATCATTCGCGACATCAAAGAGATCACTCTCGCCCCAGGTCCAAATCAGATCATCATCGATGGACTCGCGCCAACCGTCGACGAACATTCCATCAAGGTTGAAGGAACAGGTTCAGCTACCATCACAGACGTGACTGTTGACCTGCTTCCAAATCGAGAACTATTCGAGGATATTTACCCCGAGGAAGAGGAAGAGGATGAAGACGAAGAGAGTGAGGATGAACCGGAGGAGCCAGCTACTATGACTGCTATCGTGGAGAAGATCAAGGATCTAAACATCAAGCTTCTTGCTGAGCAGGAGAAAATCAACTCAGCTGCGAATCGACTTCAGATTTGTGACAACCTTGGCAAATCAGTCGTCAGCAAACCTCCTCCACACGGCGATCTAGAGAAATTACTCAATGCTTACAACGATGAACGACAGAAAATTTACAATGATCACGAGACTAGCACTAATGCTTCTGAGAAACTCAGAGATGAGATCCGAAAAGTGGAAAAGGAGAAGTCTAAGCTCGCAAGGGAATTGGTGAAGGCGACCGAGAAACAAGAGAAAGAAAAGGCAAAGATTCGTGAGAAGAAAATAAGACAGAAAGCGGAGGTGCAGAAAGAGAAGCTCCGGATCAAGATGGAGCGTGAATCTTTCTGGCCCAAGAAAGTCTACCGTGTAACAATCAACCTCGAGCCCTCATCTTTCACACCCGGTTCTTCACGAAGGAGCTCGATCGATGGCGATACGATTGTCAATCTTGCCACGACTACGTTCCACGAACCTCCAACGCCTGGAGAGAAGGGAATGAAAGCTGGAGAAATCTGTTTGAGTCTGAGTTACATCACATATTCCGCCTCCTGGTCACCACGCTACGACCTCGCCCTCAACACCGTCAAATCAACCGGCCTCCTCGACTACGGGGCCGAACTCCGCAATTCCACGTCCGAAACATGGCGCGACGCCAAAGTCGTCCTCTCAACCTCCCAAACCAACTTCTCGGGCCTCAGCGAAACAATCCCCATCATGCAGCCTTGGCATGTTAGATTGTTGAAGGGAGGAAGAAACAACGACTCCGCCCTAATGTCCTCCGCCGAACTCGCAGCCAAGAGGAAAGAATGGTCCAAAAACATCGATCCCACGCCCCAAAAGCCCCGCTGGGAAATTTTCGGCAGGGATAATACACACCAAGTGCAATGGCAACAACAACAAGCACAACAAGTTGCTGCAAAACGATCAACACGCGACCGGAAAGTCGACATCCTTATGTCGAGCCATACACGCTCTATGCCTCAAGCATTTGGAAGTGTTCAACCGCAAACGCAAGGATCAAGTCTTTTCGGTGCTCCTGCGCCTGCTGCTCCTTCTGGAGGAGCATTATTCGGCAGCAGCGCAGCAACGCAGAGTCGGAAATCGCACCAGCAAGATTCCCTCCGCTACCAATCCGGACAAGGTCAATTCATGCGCGAGGAAGCAGAAGCCAGCGATGACGAGGAAGACTTTCAAGAGGAATTCAGCTCAGAACCCGCACCCAACTCTCTAAGTTTCGAAGCAGGAGCCTGGGAAGAATCCGGCATGACAACAACCTATGACGTCCCCGGAACCAAGACTTTATTCCCCTCCAACTCATCTATCAAGCATAAAATCGCAAAGGTGGAATTCAAAAACGTCATCTTCTCTCACATAGTAATAGGCAAACTCCGCCAAGTTGCATTCCTAAAAGCTCGACTACGCAACACCTCTAAAATCACTTTACTAAAAGGCCCTCTCGGACTCACTTTGGACAGCTCATTCTTAGGACAGACATCCTTCCCGCGTTGCTCGGCGGGCGAATCGTTCAGTCTCCCTCTGGGCGTCGACCCAAGTATTCAAATCTCGTACCCTAAACCTACAGTTCGACGGAGTCAAACGGGAATTTTCAGTAAGGAAGACAGTAATGTGTTCTCTCGCAGCGTGGTGGTGATGAATACGAAACGCTCTTCCGGCGTAGAGTTAACAGTATTGGATCAAGTACCAGTCTCAGAAGACGAACGCCTCAAAATCGAAATCCTCAACCCGCGTGGTCTGAAAGTTGGTGGCGACGGCATCAGAACTGGAACAGATGCTCTCTCTCATACCTCCGCAGCTCAAGGCCCGGCGCTCACGAGGACCGATACCAAATCATCCGGAAAAGCAAAAGACGTCCGCGCCTCCGTCTACGGCTCCTCCAGCGCCGGAAAGGAAATCAGCAATGGACATGGAGGGGGGTGGGGCACAGCACTAGCGACGGCGAAGAAGGGCGGCGAGGTGGTGTGGAATGTCAAACTCAACCCTGGAGCAGGAGTGAGGTTGAATTTGGAGTATGAGGCTACTTTCCCTGGGGGAGAGGGGGTTGTTGGTGTTTGAGGGTTACTGAAGGCTGAGAGATTTAGGAGGGAGGAGGAGGAATTCGTGGCGTGAATACAATTGGGAGGTGATGGGTATTTGAATCCGGAGAGGGGGTTTAAGCGGCGTGAACAGACTGTAATTGATTTAAGGAGCGGGTGGAAATAGGATAGTGAGGATATGAATAATAAAATTAAGAATCAAACAATATCCCGCGTTATCCTCCTTCTAATCACCATGATTGTGCTAAACTTTCCTAATCATCAGGGTAATGGCGATCAACCAAAATAGAGCTTAACAGTAACTCTTCTTCAGGATCCCACCAGTTTTCCCCAATTCTCTAAAGGTCAAAAGGCACGACTCCCCTGCTACGATTCGTTCGTGACTGCGGCATACACTTCCAAACCCCTAAATGATGCTAATCCCGAGTTCCAGTGATGTTTTTTACTCTTCAACAGCCTGCTCGTTTATTTGGGCTCCATAAACCTTCAACCGTATACTACGAATAATTTGGACGTTCATAGTTTCCCACGAAACCAACGCCTTTCAAAAAGCCAGCTTTCTACTTACCAACGAATAAGGTCTTCAATTGCACAAGGTACTGTAAATACCCACACCGAGTCGTTCCTTCAAGCGAGCTTGTTGACTTTCACTTTCACCCATCATTTGCCTATGCCCAGGAAAATGTGTACGTAAGGAGTGCTGTGAGTGAGAAGAGGAGCTCGAGGGGAGTGTCGTGCACGGCAAAGACGACGGTCCCTTTAGCAGCGTGGTACCCTTTCAGAAAGGTGACGGTACCCACATAAATACCTAGGTAGTCCCAGAAAGGCACATACACGGCTTAGGTTTGTGGGTGCGCAAGAGGCCGTGTTATCAGAATGTGTGATGTAAGCACCCATCTCAGCTTGAATCATTCTTGGTGTACCAATCAGACGCTAAGCTAGCCCCTCACTTTGCGCCAGCGCATCAGCTCCAGTTCCATCACGATAGGACATTATACTCATAACCTCATTCGGCAATCGTGCTCTCGCTAACCTAGCGTCCCCAAAATTCACCCAAAATTCACCCATAATTCACCCATAATTCACCCCCGGCACTCACCTTCAACCTGCCATATAAATATTTAATTAAGCATAAACCTTTCAACATCAGCCTCCCTGGCTCAGCGGTAATGATAGCTCCCTAGAGCGCTTGATCCGCTAGGCCTAGAGCCTGGTGCCACAGCCAGCTGGTTCAAAGAAAACTGCATTAACCGTAAGGAGTAGTAATCCAGCCGTGGTTGGGAGTTCAACGTATTCAGATTGATAGTATAATCTGAGTGCGTTGGATTCTTTTGCTTCTGAAAGTTAGAAAATTGGGCATTTCGCTTTTAGCGGTTTGTCGCTGATCTTTTTGGATTAAGCGAAAATGAGGCTATTCACTTAGGATTTGAATTAGTTCATTACGACCATCTTTTCTCTATACTTCCTACCTTCTTACGTGGTCTTTAAGGTCATCCTATGCTATCTGCTACAAAATTTAACTACTTTCCCTAGATTACGAACTCCCACTCCTCCCCAACCATTAAACCTCCTGACTCTTCCTCTCCCTCGCAATCTCAGCAACCTCATCATGTTCCACCTCCCTTTCCTCCTTATCTTCCGGCTCAAGCACCCTATTCTGATCCGCCAATTTCTCCGCCTTTTTGATGTCACGCCTATGCAGAAACTGCCCCAGCATGAAGATCGCCCAGAACGAGCAGACAAAGACTGTATTCACGGTGTAGCCTTTTTTCCAGCGGGGCGCTTCGACGACAGGGAAGACGGTGATGGGGTAGAAGGAGAAGAAGGCCCAGCCTACTGTCATCTGAGGGATTATTAGCGGTGTATTGGGGAGAAAGAGTGGGGGTGGGAACACACCATAGCGCCAGTGACGAATGCTCGAGCTTCTGCGTCGTCTTTCATAATGATGTTCACCCACGGGAAAAGAATAGGTGTCACGGCCGATGTGAGACCGAGGAAGTAGTACGCCACGAAATGGAGATCCTTTGGTACGTTCCAGACTAGCAACACCACATTTGAAAATAGCAGTATAGAAGAGACGATCGAGAGAATTAACCATAGCGGATATATCATACATAGCGAGGTAGCGAGGATAGCGGAGACGATGGAAACGCCTTGAACGCCGGTGGGGATGGTGTTGTATTGCGCGACGGAGTAGGTGCCGTGTTTCTTGGCTTCGTCTTTGAGCCAGAGTCCCATTTGGCCAGAGGGGTAAGAGGAGCATTGGAAGCTGGTCAAGAAGTGTTAGTTTACGAATATTGTGGCTGTGAGGGGGATAAAAGGGGGAAAGATAACTTACATAACATAAGCCAAAACAGCAACATAAGCATGCCACTTCGAAAACACCCTCTTCAGCATCGCCTTCCCAATCTTTTTACTCGGCTTCACCCCATCATCAGCCATTCGTTTCCTCGCCAGAGAATGTTCATCCTCAGTCAGATAGAACGGTTTGTTGCTTGCGGGCAATCCTGGAAAGATGAAGTAACTCGCAATTGCAATCGGCAAGCTGATACACCCATCGATGATAAACAACCATCTCCACCCGGCGAGACCATGTACACCATTCAAGTTCGTGTACGCAGCGGCTTGGAGATATCCTCCAAACATAGCACCTGCATTACTAGATACGTACCATACACCTGCTCGCTTGAAGAGTTCATCGGGTCGATACCAAGAGGAAAGGATGTACAGGGATCCGGTGGAAGCAGGGGTTTCCAAGACGCCGAGGAGGAAGCGGAGACCGTAGATGTCTTTTTCGTTGCGGAGACGACATTGGATGAAGGTCAAGCAGGACCAAGCGACTTCCATGCTGGGAACGTACCAGCGGGTGAGTTTTGGACGAGAGAGGATCATCATCGAAGGGATTTCGAAGAGGAGGTAGCCAACGTTGTAGAAAGTGCCGAAAAGAGAGTATCTGATTGTATTAGCTTTGTGTTTTATAGGGAAGAGAAGTACATCATGAGGACACACTTACTGATTCTGAGTCAGCTTGAGATCCTCACGCATGCCAGAGAGGTAAGCATTGTTTAAGTTGGATTGATCAAGCCATTTCAAGAAGACTAACCAAAATTGCAAATTAGTGTTTATGAACTTGGTTTGGTAGGGTTACTTACACATCAAACAACAGAACGGCATGAGTGTGCAATCAATCTTGAATAGAAGCTTGCGTTCTTCTTTTGAATAGTGACTAGGATACCAATCGAACATGTACATCCAAGCCTTCCACAAGGAACGCTTTGGCTTTTCGGTCATCGCTGAAGTCTGTACTTCCTCTGCGACTGGGACCGTGGCGGTCGTCTCAGTGATGGTAGTCTTGCCTTCTGCCATGATGAAAGAGGGACCACTCTTCGAGTTTGTGGATTGGATGTGATCTCGAGAGGATGTGAAGTGTAAAGACACTGAAGAGTTGCTCAATTCATGCATACGCAAGCAGGACTATATAAAATTCTAGATTAGACATTGAAGATGATAAAAACGCCACGCGCGTGGAAGACTGGGATGTGTTGAAATGGGGTGACGGTTGAGCAGTCCCATTGAACAAGTCACTGTAGGAATTGGTACCGAAGAGAGGTTGGGGCCCCCTTCACTACCCCGCGCTGGGGAAGTGGAGTGGGGAACGACCGACCGTGCAGCCAGTCATCCGCGGTAGCGGGTTGCACTCGGATTTCGGGGTATTGACGGCGGGCAGCGGAGGATTGGCAACGGGGCATAAATCAACATCTGTTGCAGAAAGCGCCCACTTGGATCCGTTTTGAAGCTGTCAATAAATGTTAGCGTCGGATTGACCAATGTTCCGCGCAACTCTATTCTGTACATCCTCTTTTTTGTCCGCTGTAGCCTTGCAACCTCTTGTCTGCATTCAGTTCCACTTGCTCACCCATGGCATCTGGCATAGGAATCAAAGCCTGGACTGACAAGTTATTGGAGGGATTTGGTAACGGGCGATCCGAGGTCGAGCATTTTCCCCCATTCAGCTATACGAAGGCAGAAGTGAAACTTGCCGTCGCTGATCAGAAATCTAGGAGTGGTACTTTTCTTTCGTTCTTGCCTTCCCGTTCAATATCTGCATAAAAATTGAGATAGAAAAGATTCTCTGACGAAGTCATTGATGCAAACGACCGTTGCTGTCATCCAAATATTCAGCGCCTCAACATCATGGTTCAACTACAAGTTCAGCAAATTCGCGAACCTCTCGCCGTCGAGCCCAAGACCGTCCAACCTCACTTACTATACACTTCAGCACCCCTTTTTGATGTTCAACCAGCAAAGGACGACATAATCCAAGAACTCTTCGCGCAGAACGCAGCTGCTAAAATATGGCGAGTTGCAAAACGTGACTTGAAGAACAACGTAACATTGCCCTTTAACTCTGGCTACTTGGTTGCAATGATAACTCACTGTATTTAGATCCCTCCGAAGGAGTTTCCTGAATTTGTCCCTCAGGACGGGCCAAACCAAGGACGCTATGTGCTCCGCGAAGCCGACTTTTGGACCTGCGGGTTCTTTCCCGGCTCCTTGTATACACTCTTAGAAAGAGAAGCCAAGTATACAGGCTACCAACAACCACATCTACCGCGAGAGCCACTACTGGCACTTTGCCGAGCATGGTCAGAACCCCTTCATGCAATGGCCAACAGAACCGACACCCACGATATTGGATTTATCGTTATGCCAGCTCTCCGTTCCGATTGGGAACTCACTGGAAATCGACGAAGTCTCGAGTCCATCATCACAGCTGCATATAGCCTTGCTTCGAGATTCAATGCCACTGCCAAGTCAATACGTAGTTGGGACTTGATTCGGAAAAAGGATGTAGTTATCATCTCTATGGAGGAGAACTTTATCCTCATCATTGATAGCCTGTGTAATTTGGACCTGTTGTTTTATGCGTCTGCTCAGACTGGGGATGCCACACTGGCGACTATTGCCAGCACGCATGCCCGGACGTTGCTGCGCACCCATCTCCGTCCAGCATCAAGAGCTGCGCCCTCAAGAACGGGGTACTCCGGACCGATCTTCTCAACCTGCCATGTTGCCAATGTTGACCCCCGAACAGGCGCAATCAAGGCACAAATGACTGCCCAGGGCCATTCCAATGAATCAACTTGGGCACGGGGACAAGCGTGGGCGATTTTGGGTTACGCACAGACTTACATATGGACCAAAGAACGCATCTTCCTCGATGCCGCCTGTGGATGTGCGGAGTATTTCTTGCAGCGGCTGGGAACCGGCTACAAAGTCCCAGCTTGGGACTTCGATGCACCCGTGGAAGATTCAGAGAGTCCGGTCTTAGATTCATCAGCAGGCGCTATTGCGGCTAATGGCATGCTTTTGATTTCTGAGGCTTTAGCAACGGAGCAACAGCTTACCGTCTCTGTAGGCTTTCGTGATGCGGCAATCGGGCTGGTGAGGGCTCTTCTCCAGGATGCGCTCGCCGAAAAAGCGAAGTTTGTAGTTAGCGGCATGATGTTGGCGGTGGAAGACGTCGAAGTCGGAGCGACTTTCGACGGCATACTCAAAGATGCAACCGCCAACAATAATGCGGGGGCAAATCGTCGGTACCGGAATCATGGGTTGGTGTATGCTGACTATTACCTGCTCCAATTTGGTAATCAGCTTCTGAGAATGAGGCTGGCTTGAGACGTGAAGCTCGATGGTCTTCTGAGTTGTATCCTTTCATTGGGTGGTGAGACATAATCTTCAGGAATAGATGAGGCTTACGCCTCCAAATTGCATAGATAAGAAAGCCAGCCTAAAAGTCACCTGGATAATGTGTCTAAGTTATAAAACTAGGATTAGCCCATAGATTCATAATCCTCAGCTTAGAGCGGCATCAAAAGTTTAACGTACCTAGTGCTACAAAAGGTTGTTTTCTTGATCCCACCAACCCATGTCAGTAAACACTCCGTCATTGTAACTGATTATTCGATCTCGGTCTAAAAATTGTTGGTCAAGAAACATCTGGGAGATCGAAGAAAAATCTTCCATTGCCATCCCTGGTTCAGGCGTAATCGGATTTTCCACCGAGTAAGGCATGAGGTACGATGTCTGGTTTATGGGGACATGCCCTGGCGTCGAACTCATTGGCAAAATGTCAGGTACTCGCTGGGCAAGCGGGCTTGAACCAATATGTTCCGTTGTTCTATTCGATTGATTGACCCTCCATTCATCACCAATATGCTCTCCACGGTCCATCCTGACCTGCGTCTTCCGGACTGGGATATGGCATATTTCATTTTGCTTGGGCAGACACGAAGTGCCTCGCTTCTCAAATTCATCATTCTCCTCAGAACTTGCGATTACCGGAGCTATCGCTGAGGATGGTACAAAACCCGCGTTACCCATGGCCAATTCGTTTGAATAGCCTAGGATGTCGATTCGAAATCCATGGTCATTGACGCATCTCTCATGCATGGAGCGTAAGAGGCTGGCGTATATGGCTGCTAGGTTCGATCGATCATGCATCTTCAGAGTCCCTTCCCAACGAGTAGAAAGCGCATTTAGGCTCTCCACAAGCTTAAAGAATTCAGGAACGATATTCGTGTCTTGGTAGTACCGCCAATAAACTATCTAAACTTAGTGCATTGCATTACAATGGAAGTGATTTATTACCTAGTAGCACTCGTGCAGCTACAAAGACACAGAATATGAACTGGCTATTAACTATCTTACTGGTAGTCGGGCTTCTGAGATAGTTTTCAGTGATGCTTGATGTCTCCATAGCTGCTGCTTGGCATGTATCAGCACTGCAACGGCTCGGAAGGCGGTTTGCCCAGGTCCAATCAGCTGGGGGGAATGCAATCAATTGATGGAGGAGTATCATAGAAGCGTTGTGGGTGATGTGTGCAAGAGTCAAGTTTGGGTCCATGATCATTTCGGACGGTTTTCTGGAAATGTTGGTGTCTTTCCACTTCTGTGGAAGAAACATCTTCCAGCTGAATAAATGTGTTAGTAACGTGCTCAACTAGCTTCGAAATATGACAGTAGTATGAGAACGGTCTAAATAGACCTCGATTCTGTTCCATACTTGAGATACAATTCTTAAAAAAGCACATAAAGAAAGTGCCAATACTTACTGCACCAGGCGGAGGTCCAATTCTTTGAAGCGTGTCAGCCATCTACCGATCTGCTTTTGGTCATGTAGATTAACCTTTTGTTGCAGGAAGTAGGTTGTGACTCGGCTCATCGATTCGGTTGCTTCAATACAATATGCAAAAGCGCCGATGGCCGATATTCCATCGTCGGTGGTTTGCTCGTCGAACCCTCCTGAAATTTTGGGGCTTTGATGCTGTTCCTCATTTGGACTCGTAGGTAGGAATGTGATAGAATTCCCTATCCGGCCCGCAGATTTGTCCCATATTCCAAAGAAGGGAGCAAGTACAGGCTGTTGTTTCCGCCATAGGGCACCATCTACGGGTAACCGCCGATGCACATCATCAGATGTGAGGCTTGTATTCCACCTAAGTCCGGGTTAAATTCCCACTTCCGGAGAGAATGTGGGGAACATACCCTGTAACAACGGAGCAGAACCTGGAGATCTAGTCAATCAATGGGTGTTTGCAACGGGAGTGGTACATATCTAACCTACCGATCTAGATTGAACACATTCCAGAACACTCTCCTCCTTGTTTCCATCTCTGTCCAATCTTTAGGAGGTGGAAATGAATTGCATGGTTTCAGCAAAGGCTGTTCATCATTCTCTTCAACTTCGACGCTCAGTTGAAGATATTCAACGGTGCGGGTAAGAGACCCCACTATTGACCATGCATTGAACGACTCGCCATTGCCAATCTATAGTCATCAGACCCCTGCCACATGAATTCAGAGTGGCATAACCTACATCGGTGAACGCGACAACGAGCAAAGCCTGTAGATTCCCAACCGAGAGTGAGTTTAGTGCGTGGCGCATTACCCAGTCTCGACAACTCTTTGTCAAGTGCGATATGTGTTCGACGCTTGGCAAGGGATCTGAGTATTCAACGAACTTGGCGGATGCGTATATTACGGCGTTTAAGATCACCTCAAAATTTGCATCATAGACTTGCTCGGATACCTGCTGTCTGAATCTGATCTCGTGCAACATCGGTAGCCAAGGATGTACCTGGGAGAAATAATTATTGACAATGTCATCAAGCAACTCCCTTAAAGAATTGGTATTTCTAATTTCAGGGAAATATGACTCCAGCAAGAGCTCTCCCCAGTCGAATCTATGGGTTGAATTTAGGCGTCGCCTTTTCATCTCAGGACCCGGTAGAGGTTGATCTGAACGACTAGGGTTTTGTGGTGACTGGCGATTTGGCGATACCGAATCTCGTTCTGCAGCCGCAATTCCCTTATGGTTTATCGCCCTAAACTCTTGTAACTGTCTTTCGAACATGTGCAAGAGATCAGCGGCTGCTGGAGGGTTTGCCAAGCCATTTCGCCAAGCATTGTTTAAGTGGGAAACACTATCACTACGCAATGGCGAACTTGTCTGTTGCTGCATATGCTCCAGTAGTTGCTCGATTTTGTCTGAACAAGAATTAGTAATGGTTCTTTGGAGACATTCTTGGCAAAATGATACTGACCAACTCTCCTGTTTAGATTCTCCACCGCTCCAGCCTTCACTCCCGGCTTCCCACGAGTGCCATAAACGCATTCGGCGCCTGATCTCACGCGCCATTAGCAGTAAAGAGACGCGCCAGAAGAAGCAGCATTCACCTAGTCTCCTGCACTCTTTGCATGTCGGCAACTCCTTTGAACACCCCAACTTTCGTCGCCTGCATTCGGTGCAGGCAGGCATGTTGTGACTAGGATTCATATTTCGGCCCAGAAACTACTCAGTTTGTTCGAGTCGTGATGGAGTTGTCTCACTGGCGGGTTACAGCTTTATAGAGGCCCGGCCGAGTTAATGCGTGCTCCGTTACAATTAGCCCGAATGCCGAACCCCACACGCGATCCCCTATTCTTACCCCTGTTCTAGCCGAAAGCAACCGTTCCCCGCCTCTACTTTCCCCAGAATTTCAGTTGCGCAGGGAAGGCTCGCAACAGCCCTTTCTTCCACTCAAACCAATGCATGGTTGTCTGGTGTGGTGTCACTTTTCTAGCTCTGTCGATGAACTCTAGAGGCGTGGAGAGAATGTTCCGGTGTGAGCACGGATTTATTTTTGCAAGCTGAGCACTCAGAAAAGCTCCAGAATTCTCAAACCTCAAATTCATCGCAAAGCTTTATAGATCCAGGAGATTTGCTCCTTCGACACAAATCTCCACCCGGTCCTTGTCACCAAAGAATCCCCTTCGCCCGGCCCTTAAAGATATGCCACCGCTCACAGGATTTTCTGATAACCCATTCGAGTCGCGAGAGGATGTTTTGCGAGGGGCAGTGTCATTTCTGAACTCGTTGCAGCCGTATAAGTCACCCTGCTGTGCTAGAATTAAACTTTCTACCTCGACTGGGACAGGATTTGATGAGATTTCTGCACAGCTCGAGGGGTTCGCGAGGCCATTATGGGTTGTGGCGGACTTATTGGCACAAAATGACCCAAGATTTAGTCATCTAGATCTTTCTTCTTGGATTCTTGGACTGGAAGCTGGGACCGATCCGAGGGAAGAATTGTACTGGGGCGATGTGGGAGACCACGATCAGCGTATGGTGGAGATGGAGCCTATCGCATATGCACTTTTGACGGCGCCTTCGGTGTTTCTTCCCAAGAGTCAGCAGAAGAGGGATATGATCATGAAATGGCTCCGAGCAATTAACGAAAGAAAGGTTCCTCCATCAAATTGGCGATGGTTCAGAATCCTGGTAAATTTGGCGCTAGTAAAATCGTTTGGTGTGCCATATTCTGAGGTCAAGCCCTTATTGGACACGGATTTCGAAATCCTCGATTCGTTTTATCTCAGTGATGGTTGGTCGAGCGATGGCATGTGGTGTGATGATAAGAAACAAGCAGACTATTACTCAGGCAGTTTTGCAATCCAGTACTCGCAGCTGGCGTTTGTGCGATTTGCGAGTGATCTTGATCCAGAAAGGGCAGAACGTTATCGTTCAGAAGCTGGGAAATTTGCAGAAACCTTCTGGAGATATTTTGATGCTAATGGTGAGTGTGACTGACTCTTCCATTGTGGCGCATGTATTGACGAGCCACAGGTGCTGCAATCCCTTTTGGACGAAGCTTATCATATCGCTTCACGTTCGCTGCGTTTTGGTCAGCAGTTGTGGTAGCAGATGTGTCTCTTCCAGCCCCTCTAAATGCGCTCGGGATAGTGAAGGGTATACTGATGCGCCACCTCCGCTGGTGGACGAGGAAAAGTGACATCTTCAACACGGATGGAACACTTGTCATCGGGTATACGTATCCAAACATGTACATGAGCGAAGATTATAACTCACCTCAATCACTATATTGGTGCTTGAAAACGTTTTCCGTCCTCGGATTGGCCAAGGATCATCCGTTTTGGACTTGCGAAGAGCTTCCTCATCCCCTATCATCTACCAGAAAGCCACTGCGTCAAGATCTGCGTCGCCCAAACGCATTAGACACTCCACAACTGCATTTGCCGACACCTGATACTATCGCTGTGGTCAATCCAGCCGTCCAGATTACATGTGGCACTCGTGAGCACCATTTTCTTCTCTCCGCCGGACAGTTCACGAGAAAAACACATCGAGCAAGGGAAGCCAAATATGGCAAATTTGCCTACTCATCCGCTTTTGCATTCAGTGTCCCAGCAGGGACACTGCTATCCCAAATGGCACCAGACAGCACGCTGAGTATCAGCAACGACGATGGCGAGACATGGAGGGTTCGATGGGAGCCCATCGCTGCCCGGATATCATCTGTGAAGCTCTCAATCAAAACCCCAGGAGAACAGAAGTCAGAGACTGCAATATCGCCTGCTCTTGTCAGCGGGTGGCGACCATGGAAACCTTTCGACTTACAAATCGAAACCGTTCTCGTTCCTCCATTGGAACAATGGCCGGGTTGGCATATCCGGATACACAAGTTGACTTGGAAGACTCGACAAATGAATGCGACAGTCGATTTGGTTGATGCAGGGTTTGCAATATCGAGCCAAGGAGTCAAAGGTGGTGTTCTACCACATCTCGACGAGGAGCTGAGACATCATGACGCATCAAAACGAGAGCACGGGTGTGGAGTGGCTCAGGAGGGCGTCTGGGAAGGAGCTGCTGCGTGCCTGATCTTGTCCGATGCAGGAGCGAGTGGAGTCACTGATCTGTCAGGCAACAACCAGGAAGTGTCGCTAACGAACGTGGAAGGTGCGAAGCACTCACGTCGAGGCTATATCCTTCAACCAGATGCAAACACCAACTTGGTTGCACAAAGGACTCTTATTCCTACTATATACCACAATTTTGACGTCAGCGATCAAGATTCTGGAGATGTTGGCTTCGTTATAGGAATATTTGCTGTTGCAGCTTCTGCGGGGTTGGATCCTGTCAGGATCCGTGAAATGTGGCAGAACAAGCCAAATATAACACTCCATGAGTATCTAGAGATGCCGTCATGACTGGGTATTTGGTAAGGGTAATAGTATCCTTGAAAATGGTCTGCCGGAAAAGCGTTTGAATTATCGGCGTCCCATCCTTTTTCAATTTCCCGCGCTGCAATCTGTAAATGCCATAACTCCAGGCTCCCGTCGTGTGCGAGAAGGGGAGTTCTGTTTTATTGGAAGATCTGTAAGATCATCTATTAAGCGGTATTGAAGCAAAGCAAAGCGGAAATGGGCAAGATTGAGAGTCAGAGGCAGGTTGCTGTTGTGTAGTAATCTGATACTCAAGGAGATTGCGTGATCTCTCCTCGCGCACATTTTATGAAAGGTAATCGGACTCCACCTTCTATTCATTTCTCCATTTGACTATTCTATCAAATGGTCTCATGCTTTAAACGAAGGGTTAGGGCCCCGACTGACTGGTACCTGGAATGCACTGTGCACTAACTCCTTTCTATCTAGGATCCGCACCACGCTCATTTATCACAATATTCTAACATCACTACCTCATTAGTATCCCAGGCCTACTCCAGTCCGAATATTAATAGTCTTTTCAGCCTCTACATTATAAATATCCCTAATCACAACGATTTTCTCGTTTCTACGCTTCGGATTTATCAAATATCGACCTCCTCATACAATTGAATTTCATGAGGCACTCCTTGCTCATAACAATTCTTCAAGTGTCTTAGATCTCAACTGACTCACTCTCGAATTTCAGCATTCCTCGACAGCGTCCTCCTTGAACCACTTTAAGGACATATACACACATTATAGTGCCCATCATCACACTCACTGAGCTGTATTATTCTCCTCGATGTTTGAGTTACAACGACTGGGTAGGCCGTTGGCCCGGAGGTCAATATATTAGAGGTATTTCCCGAAGCCCGCCGATAATGCCTCCGAGTAGCCGCCATTTCGGTTTCTTGATCTTCCTCCTGAGATCCGACACAAGGTTTATCGGCTTCTACTATGCCAATTTAAACCTCCTGACGCTGTCATCCCTAACTAGCGGAGATATCTTGAATACGATAAGATGTGGAAACTTAAGATTAAGTCACAAATCCTGCGAACATGTCGATCAATCTACCGCAAAGCGAGTTGTGTGATGCTGGAAACCAACCTCTTTGTTAAGCTTGAGTTCACGGAATAGGTGAATTTCCCCGTCGTTGTCCGTCTGCTGGAAGAAAACCTTGTTCCAGTTTTTCAGGCAGATTATCATTAGCCGGGTTCCAAAGACGCTCGTCAATTCGTCATGTCCTACCAATTTCATGGCCCTAAAACACAATTCGGATCGCTTTTCGCGGACTCCTTTGCCATATTTCACCGTGATCTGCACCACCTTTGTAATATTCTAGCTCGCTGAATTGTACTTCATAATCAATTCGAATATCACCCAAATCTACCTCCGGAATATGCGAATTCCGGCAATGGCACATACGCTGTCTACCAGTTTCTTTGACGCCTGTCAGGAAGCACACAATGTGAGCAGAAAGTTTACTAGTGCAAAGTTCGATCCTTCCAGAATGCAGCAACCCAAACTCATGTATAGCGTGCTGCCGGGCAAAACTTATTGGAGACCGTGAGTTCGCAATGATAACGATTGATTGGGCGTTGTGAGTAATGCCCACAGATCCTGGAGCCCCGAGGGACGCGCAAAAGATTTCACAAATGCCAGAAAGAGCTTCTTGATTTTTCAGCAGTTAAAATTGGCAATGAAGCGAAGGCCGTTGTTTTGTACTGGGCATGATCTATTTGTATTTTGTTTTAGAAAGGGTTCTCTGTACCACCCTCGTCCGGCAGTCGAACCATTTCCCCATACGCCAACCAGCGGCCCGTTTTTCTGCCTTGCCCTCTCCACGTCTACACGCACTCCATTCCTCTGCTCTTGCAGCAAGTCTTGAATGCTGGCTGATCAGCTGCCACGACTTTGCACTACACTTCAAGTCAGCTCTGCGGCACAAGCTTGTTAGTGTTAGCCGTATTTCATACCACGTAGCCATCTATCACATCATCATCAGCATTTTCCAAATCATATTGGGACAATTAGAACGTACCAAAGTTACCATCTCCCTTACAACAAGATACAGTGTCTGTGATTGCGCCGATATCACCAGGCCCGGTTCCTTTGCACCAGCATTGTTGCTGGGCAGAGGCTAGGGCAACGAGGGAACTAAAAAGATTAGAACATTAGTTGGATTCTACTTCATTCTGAAAAGCTCGCAATTAATTCAGAAGTCGGAAAGTACCTGAGGAGAATTAAGAACTTCATGTCTATGGTTTGGCTCTGGTGATTGGGAACGTTTCAGGAAGTGGTAAGGAGGTTGAGTACGTTGAAGTATAAGTGAAGGAAATATTCCTTCCCCTTATACTTCAAGTACCACACTCACTTTCATCGTATCTAGGGAACGGGAATACGATCTTTCGGAAAATTCACCTTGATTTGTCTCCGGAACGAAACTTTACGATTCTTGGCACCATCTACTCGTCCCTCAGAACGCAACTCAACGCCGAAAGATAAAGTTATCATCCGCCTTATTTAAGCATAAGTCATGCTTTGCATGTTCGCATCTAGCGATCCACCTGTCTCCTTCGGAATCCTCCGTCTGGTTTCGGGAAGCCGGTGAGCAAACAGGGAAGGCGCTCATTAAGGTACCCCGCAATTCTTGCTGCAGGAACGAGGGCCGATATTCTGCCTCTTGGAAAAGTACTCGGCACTCCGAACCGGGATACAAATTAGTGGCGGCATTTGATTGATAAACGCAGGGATAAATTGAGGGATAAACATTGCCCCTGAACTAGTGGGTCTATCTCGCTTGCAAGTTACCGAGGTACAAATGAAGGTTCATTCTTCAGTCATTGAGGTCGCGAACACCACCAACACTTGACCATAATTCAACCTTACAAGTTTTAAAAAATGAAATAAGATTGACAGGTAATGTCCCTTCTTGAAACTTGCTCTATAGAGAATCATAACTATTTTCGACAACATGTATGATTCAATTTTTGAAGTGTTGTTCCTAGTCACGTGCTGAATGTCTCCTTCATGGACATTCCTCAACTCCCAAAAGGACATCAGACCCTGTTACGATAACAACAGAGAGTTCTGGTTATCCCCTCGCTTTGATCAGATCTGCAGCCTATTTCACGATTAGTCAGCACAAGTCCTTCCGAGACAAAATTACCGTCTCCACGAAAGGGACTCAATCGAAAAAAAAAAGATCTCACCTTCTCAGCAACAGCGTAAACAGTAGATTGAGTTGTAGCCCCAACGATAACAGGCATAATACTCGCATCCACAACACTCAACCCCTCAATCCCGTGAACCCTCAGATCCTCACCCACAACCCCTCCATACTCAAGTGGTAACATGGCACAAGTACCCACAGGATGGAATGTACTTGGGTTCATGTTCGTCTTAATCCAAGTAATCATTTCCTCATCTGTGGTAACATTCACTCCTGGTATGACTTCAACAGGCATGAGTTGTTGAACCACACTATCACTAGCATAATAATTTCTCACCGCTTTCAAAAGCGCAAGATTGATGCCAATATCCACTGGATTCGTGAAAGCCCTATAATCGACCACAGGCTCACCATCAGGATCCGAAATATTGATGTTCACGCTCCCCCGGCTCAAAGGGTGCATGTAGTTAATATTCACACTCTGCTTTCCATGAAGCGGAAACTGCAGCCAGGAAGTATTGTTTGAACGGATGGCGGAGGCCATGGCTTTGAGTTGGGCTGCGTAGCCGGCAAGAATCGTGGCATGTGTACCTGAAGGGAGGACGGATGCTGGGTTGAGGGCGAGAAGGGAGGACGCGAGGGACTCGTAGGTTGAGGGCGCGATACCGGGGAGGGGTAGTTGAGCTATGAGGCTTGGTGCTACTGTTGACGCAGGACCTTGGAATGGTATCAGTGATGAAATGTTTGTATATGATTTGTCTTGACGTGGAAGGAGTGCTTACCTGTTCTGTTTGTCGCCCAGACTTCTTCGGCCCATTTGAAAAAAGTCTTGTTCGTTTGGAGCATATCCGGATTCGGCGAAGTATTGTTTCGATCTACCCTCGTCAGCAGGAAATTTACACGCGGACATCTCAAAACTCTTGCATTCATATTTGATCGGAAAATACGAATGATCATGAAAGTTCTGCCCAACACCAGGAAGTTCATGAGCTAACGTAATATTCGCCGATTCCAAGAGAACCTTCGGACCAACTCCACTGCGTTGCAAAATCTGTGGAGAATGAATTGCACCAGCAGCAAGGATAATTTCCTTTCTCGCATTGACTTTCACAGTTGTCCCATTCCCAGATCTTGAAGTTATTATTACGCCCTCTGCTGTAATTGAACCATGTCTTAAGGAGAATTCGACTTTGCTTCCCTTATGTCCTGTCAGGAGATGGTAGTTGGATCTGCTTTTCACTCTCTCGTAATGACCTGTTCTGGCGTATGATCGAGTTGCGTTCTTGGGATCAATCGAGGTTGGGACCCATATTACGCCTGCTCTGCCTTCTGATCCATCTTTTGGGAATTCTACGCTGGATAATGATTTCCATGCATCGTGCATTATTTCTAGAAATGTTTAGATATGTACACCCAAGGGACATGGCGGGCAATTAACTCACTTGTACTAGGGTATAGGAAACTTGGCCAGCTAGCTTGTATTGGTCCCGTTCCACCTCCTGGACCCCAGGATTTCTTGATATCGTACTCAATATGAAAGCCGTTGGTAAGTTGATCTTGTGGGGGAGTGAAGGTTGCGCTCTTGTCGTAAGATTTGACGTCAGGAAGCTTCATTTTCAACGCTATGGAAAAATATGCCTCTCACCTTCTTGAAGTACGGTAGCAAACTGTCCCAACCCCAGCTACCACCATACCCACCTAAGTCATCCCAACGATCATAATCTTCGGAAGTACCTCGCATGAAAATCATCAAATTCACAGCTGAACTACCACCAACACAACTTCCTGCCCCGACCCAGGTTTTCTTGGTGCCGACGGATGTGATGTTGTAGGTCATTTGAGCAGGTATCCCGCTTCTCAATGAGAAGTCATCTGGTTGAAGAGTCTTTTCGAAGTAGCCATATTCGACAACCAGAACCATGGCTGTGAAATTGTGTTAGAAAATTTGTTGGGTTTGGTGCTAAGAAATCGACTAACATTTTCCATCTTCAGTCAGTCGATCAGCTACTGTCAAGCCAGAAGTCCCTCCACCAATAATTATGTAGTCATAATATGACGAAATATCTTCAGCTCGTGTATAATGCTGTGCGATATGGGCCAGACTCGGATGACTTGAGGCAATTGTTGTGAAAGCTGCAACCAAGAAGAATAAGCCTGACCACATTTTCTACTGTTGTTGTCCCGTACCAAAAAGCTGGGAAAGAAAAGCTAAAATTCTGCAATTAAAGGTGGTGTTTGGAACCTCATATGTTCCTGCAGTCACTCCGTATATATTGGACATGTTACACAAGAAGTATAGCCTGAAATGTATGGCGACCAATTGATTGAGAGCGGACTTTCACTCAAGCGTCGGGTGGCGTAAATTCCTGTCAGCATTAATGAAACCAAGAGATTCTGAAAGGGTTTCCTGATGGCATTACCTAATAAACAATGCTTAAAGTCACATTCTCAATGGATAAAAACAAGTGTGAGAAGTGAACTTCTTCATAATCCAAACGCAACTATCTCAGTCACAAATTGCTCGATTCCAAGAGAATAAATGTCTCATCCCCTCTCTCAGTGGAGTACGTTTATCTTGACGAAGCATAACCCCGCAAACCATTGCAGTTGATTCCATGCCATCTTTGAACGTAATTGATTACGGAGACGCTTGAACGTCTTGGAAACCAGAAGAGACAATAATGTTGCAGTTTTGGAAGACTTTCTATTTCTGGAAGACACAGGGGGAATAGATGACCAATAAATGTTGCCCCTACAACTTGTTTTCCAACTCTACCAGTCCGCTCAACACTGTATCAGCCTTCCCCTCAAACTTTGCCTCCTCCACCATTCCCAACGGCCTTCTACTTCTGCCACCCCCATACCCGTAGTATCTCTGCAGTGCAGCCTTCAAGCCAGCAACTCCCAATTGTACCAATTGCCAATCCGCATCACTCAGCTTTGTCTGCAAATCTTGTGCCTCTTTTAATTTGCCTTGGTCATACAGCTTCAACAACTGCACATGCACCTTCGGGAACATATTGGCCGCCGCAGCAATGACTCCATTCGAGCCCGCTACTAATCCATGGAGGAAGAAATCCGACTTGCCAGCGAAAGCCGCAAAAGTTCCAGGGGCTATCCTGCCATCATGTGTAATTCTGTGCAATTTTCCTGTGTTCCCACACGTCAATTTGCAGCCGACGATATTCGGATGAGAGGCGGCATTCGCTATGAAGTCGGAATCGAGATCGATGCCGGAGGTCACGACAGGGAAGTTGTAAATCAGAATTGGGATTGGAGACGCGTCCGCGATGTCGTTGAAGAATTTGGAGATGGTTGGCTTTTGCATTGCGCCAGCTGCTGAGTCAGCACCTCCTTCCCCTCAAAACGGCTGAGGAGTAGACAAAACATACTCCAGTAACTTGGACTCAACACCAGGGCAAATTGAGCGCCGGACTCTTTGGCTTCTTTGCACAGTTGTACTGTTTCCCGAGTACTCTGTGCTCCACATCCAGCGATAATGACCGCGTTTGGCTGTCCATACTCTTTCAGCACGCCAGCAGCAGTCGCAATCACTTCTTGTCGCTCTGAGTGAAGCAGATGCGGAGCTTCTCCATTAGAGCCCTGGATCACAAGTCCCGCGACTCCGCCTTTGGCAAGGCGAGTAACATGAGCTTTGAGAGCTTCGAGATCCAAGGATTCGTCCTCGTGGAAAAATGCAACAACTGGTGCGTAGACACCACGGGGAGGCAGGTTAGCCATTTCGACTACAGAGCGTATGTAGAGGAGTGAAAAAGGTTTCGATGGAGGTAAAATATAGGATTTGGTAGGTGAAGCTCGAACATTATATGTTGTTCTTGACTTCTGCCTGCTCTAAATCGCCGGGTCAGGTGCTCAAGATCCACTCCGCATTCGCAGGACCACCGAGTCTACCAAGGGTGGACAAGGTGCTCCACCTACTTGTTCTTTGCTCATAAGCAGGCACGTTGAATGCATCACTCACCAAGATAGAGATCCTACTGTTCACTACCACAAGTCTCAACCTCTATTCTGAGCCACAATCCAAACAACCAGTCCAAAATGTCTTCCGTGTTCTCATCAGCCCAATACATTCCACCAGATAGCATCTTCGAGGTTACGCAAAGATTTCTCGCTGATACTGATCCGAATAAGGTCAATGTTGGAGCGGGAACATATCGCGATGAGAACGCGAAGCCGTGGATCTTGCCTTCAGTAAGAATGGCGAAAGAATTACTTTCTGAATCTGGACATGAGTATCTCCCGATATCTGGTCTGAAGACATTTCGAGATACAGCGGTGGAGCTGGCGTTGCATGGAACCAGGGCATTCGAGGAGAAGAGGGTGAGTGTTTCAAGATATATGGCAAGAGAAGACATTAACGAAGTAGATTGCTTCCTGTCAGTCGCTTTCTGGAACCGGCGCCCTCTTGCTTGCGGGCCTTGCTTTGAAAAAGGCCAATTCCAGCTTCAAGAAAGTACTCATTACTGAGCCCACGTGGTCGAATCACGAGCTACTCTTCACATCTATTGGCTTCCAAGTTGAGAAACTGCCATATTATAAAGCTGGAGCCTTCGACTTTGAAAGCTACATGAAAGGTTTGAAAGCAGCTGACAATGGCTCAGTCGCGATTCTTCATTCATGTGCTCATAACCCAACGGGCTGTGACCCTTCCCAGGAGCAGTGGAAGAGAATTACAGCTGTAATCAAGGAGAAATCAATTTTTCCTATCTTTGATTCGGCCTACCTTGGATTCAACTCTGGATCTGTAGATGAGGATGCATGGGCGATTCGATACTTCGTAGAGGATTTGGGTCTTGAGGCTTCAATCTGTCTTTCGTTTGCGAAGAGCATGGGACTATACGGCATGTCTTTCTTTACTCCAAAGTACTTTCACTAACTGGCTGTAGGTGAACGAATCGGTCTCGTCGCATTCGTGACGAATTCTCCAGATATGGCAAAAACAATGGACTCTATCCTCGCGAACCAGCAGCGAGCAACAGTCTCTACTCCACCAGTTCACGGTGCTCGGATCGCAGCTGCTGTATTAGATACACCTGAAATCAAGAAGCAATGGAATAAAGATCTCATCACCATGTCTTCACGGATAAGAGCGATGCGACAGAAGCTTTATGAGGAGCTCGTGCGATTAAAGACGCCAGGCGATTGGTCTCATATTGTAAATCAATCTGGAATGTTTGGATACACTGGGATTTCACCTGCGCAGATCAAATATCTTGAAGGTAAGTTGTTGTTCATCTCGAATTGCGTCGAAATACTAATCTTTATCCTCAGATAAATATCACATTTACATGGCAGACACCTCTAGAATTTCCATCGCTGGGCTCAATGGGAGCAACGTGGAGTATTTTGCCAAGTCACTTGATGACGCCGTTAGGACCATCAGTTAGACATCTTTAGACTCAAACCCTGATTCATACTCCGATTTAGGAGTATTCTTCCAACGAAATCATTTCCGTTTCTAATAATTTTGACTCTAAGATCGGAGAAAGTTGTTGAAGTGGAGCTCCACCAACAAACCCTCGCGGCATTCATCCCACTTTCACGGGACCCTCCCCGCAGGCTTTCCACTCCACCCGCCATGAGCACTCTGAAATGAGCCCCGCGGCCTAGATACGATACGTCAAGACCACATGGGTCTGCGACCTTCTCCTTGGGTTTCACAAGCTGACCAATTGCTAGTTGCATAGTCACTTGAGCTCCGCAAAGCGCACGACAATGCGCGATACCTGTATTAATTGATTAATTGATTGATGACAGACTAATTCAGCCTCATAACTATCTTTATTGCGTCTACCTGACTTTCACTATTTTCTTTCAAGTGCTCTGTAGATTGAAACCCACTACTTTTCACTCTTCAAAATTGTCGCTATACTTCCGAGATCTAGTCAACATACATACGTTGAATCAGACAACAAAAAATGGGTTCCATATCTCTCCCACAGGAAGGGATTAGAATCTCAATTGATCGAGGAGGAACTTTCACTGATGTGCGTATCCCTAGCTCTCTCCATCGAACACTCCCACAAAACTAACAGCGAACAGTGCGTCGCCTCTGTCCCAGGGCAAGATGACATCCTTGTCAAACTGCTCTCCGTAGACCCAACTAACTATGTTGATGCACCTGTTGAAGCGATCAGGAGAGTACTGGAGAAAGCTACTGGGAAGTCGTATCCTAAAGATCAACGCATATCTCTCCAAGGAGTGGGTGAGTCTTCCACTTTACATATTTAAGGCACGTGACGTTGATGATTGGTAGAAAGTATCAAGATGGGAACGACAGTCGCTACAAATGCACTCTTAGAACGAAAAGGAGAAAGGACAGCTTTTGTTGTTACGAAGGGGTTGAAAGTCAGATACTCAAATCTCAATCTCAGAACGCAATTATTGACACAAATAGGATTTACTGCATATTGGAAACCAATCAAGGCCAAGACTCTTTGACCTCGCAATCAACAAACCCGAGGTGCTTTACTCGAAAGTTGTCGAGGTTCCAGAAAGAGTGACTCTTGAGGCTTGGACAGAGAGCAAGAATCAAGTCATTGTGGAAAGCTCAAGTGATCCTTCGTATGTGACGGGAATCACGGGAGAAGTCGTTAGGGTATTGGAACCTTTAGGTCTGTAATTAAACCTTCATCCCCAGAACCCAAATCTCATAGATTGACACATACAGACATTGATTCCACTAGGACCGCATTGCAAGAGCTGTATGACGAGGGCTACCGCTCCATAGCTGTCTGCCTCATGCATTCTTACACCTTTCGCTCTCATGAAGACGCCGTTGGCAAATTAGCAGCAGAGATAGGCTTCACACATATATCGCTCAGTGCTGAGCTCTCACCTATGATTAAGATTGTCCCACGAGGACATTCATCTACAGCTGATGCATATCTTACTCCCGAGATCAAGAGGTACATAGCTGGATTTGAAGAGGGATTTGAGGATTTGAGGACGAGTGGGTGCAGATGTGAATTCATGCAGAGTGATGGCGGACTGGTTGAATTTTCTGGTTTGTCTGGACTGAGAGCCATTCTGAGTGGACCAGCGGGAGGAGTCGTTGGGTACGCGAAGACGACTTGGAGTCAGGAAGAACGGACGCCTGTTATTGGGTTTGATATGGGAGGAACGAGTACGGATGTTTCAAGGCAAGTTTCTGACTCCCCTCGTTTTCCCAAAGTGGGCAAGGACTTGACGAAAATAGATTTTCTGGCGAATTCGAACAAATATTCGAGACCACGACTGCAGGCGTTACCGTTCAGAGTCCTCAACTAGACATTAATACTGTCGCGGCAGGCGGTGGAAGTATCCTGACTTGGCAAAGCGGAATGTTTAAAGTCGGCCCAGAGAGCGCATCTGCACATCCGGGTCCTGCATGTTACAGGAAGGGAGGGCCGTTGACTGTCACGGACGCGAATCTCATTCTTGGAAGATTGAGACCGGAATTTTTTCCAAAGATCTTTGGACCTAATGAGGATTTGCCTCTAGATACTGATGCCAGTCGAATACTTTTTGAGAAAATGACTGCTGAAATCAACGCCGATCTGGAGAATAAGCTTACCATGGAGGAAGTTGCTGCTGGGTCAGTGCTTTTGAACTCTGGGAACGCCGACGTTTGCTAATGTTAGAAGTTTCCTCGATGTCGCGAATGAAGCAATGTGTAGACCGATACGCACTCTGACTGAAGCTAAAGGCTACGACGCAAGTCTTCATAACCTTGCTTCATTTGGTGGAGCAGGTGGCCAGCATGCCTGCGATATTTCTAAGGCTCTGGGGATCTCACGTGTTCTCATTCATAAGTACTCCTCTGTTCTCTCAGCTTACGGAATGGCTTTAGCAGATGTGGTTCACGAGGAAAGAAGTCCATCTGCTCTGATTTACAGCAAAGACTGTATTCCTGTCTTCACCGCTGGCCTCGAAAAATTGGAGGCGAAAGCGGTTGAAGCTCTGTTAGTCCAAAAAATCCCAAGATCACGCATCACCTCAGAGCTCTACCTCAATATGAGATTCCACGGCAGCGACACCCCACTTATGATCTCAGCCACATGCTCAAACGTACTCGATGCCTTCAAAGATGCGCACCAAAAACAGTTCGGTTTCCTACCTGTGGGACGGGATATCATCATTGATGATCTTAGAGTCCGCTCTACTGGCCACAGTATTGTCGATATGCCTGAGCAGTGGTATCAGCAATTATCAAACCTGAAGAAAACCATCATTACTTCATCCGAATCAAAGAAAGACATCTACTTCAAATCACTGGGCTGGATACCCACCCCTGTTCACAATCTTTCCTCCCTCTCACCTGGTTCCGTAATCCCCGGCCCTGCCCTAATCATGGACGACAAGCAAACGATCGTCATCATACCATCCGCGACCGCGACCGTGCTCTCTGATATGGTAGTCATCGATATCCAAGCTGGTGAAAAAAGAAAGGTCTCAGCTCAGACGGTCGATCCCATTCAGTTAAGCATTTTTGGACATAGGTTTATGGGGGTGGCGGAACAGATGGGCCGCGCGCTGCAGAAAACGAGTGTTAGTACAAATATTAAAGAGAGGCTTGATTTCTCGTGTACGATCTTTAGTTCGGATGGGGGATTAGTCGCAAATGCGCCGCATGTACCTGCTATGGTGAGTTTGAGATGTTTATCAGTGTGACCGGGTCCTAACCAGAAATAGATTGGGAGTATGGCATTTGCCGTGAAGTGGCAGATGGAACATTGGGGTAGTGATCTACGCCCAGGCGATATTATTTTGTCCAATTCTCCTGGTAACTCTTCTACAATTGAGGGGATGACTTCTGCTAACAGAGAACCAAGTATGTGGTGGTACTCACTTGCCAGACTTGACTGTCATCACGCCAATTTTTGATGAGGAAGGTGAAACCATCATTTTCTGGACAGCATCTCGGGGACATCATGCTGATGTAAGTCCATCTCTCCTTCCCGTCACTCACATATTCACGCCCCATAGATTGGTGGAATCCTTCCGGGCTCCATGCCACCCAACTCGAAAGAACTATGGGAAGAAGGCGCAGTCATCAAGTCGTTCAAAGTTGTCGAAGGCGGTGTTTTTAAGGATGAAGAATTAGTTGATCTACTTATGGCCCCAGCACAAACGCCCGGGTGTCAAGGGACTCGTTGTCTACAAGATAATATTTCGGATATCAAAGCCCAAGCTGCTGCTAATCATCGTGGAAGCCAGCTGATTCATTCCCTGATCGCTGATTACGGTCTTGATACTGTGCAGCTTTATAGTAAGACCTAACATATTTTGTCAATTGGCAAGGTACTGACATTTCTATAGTGGAAGAAATTCAAAGAGCAGCCGAATTAGCTGTGCGGGACATGCTCAAGACGATTTACCACACTACAAATGGGAAACCGCTCGAGGCGATAGATTTCATGGACGACGGAACGCCAATTCAACTGAAAGTAACGATCGATCCATCTACCGGAGGAGCGGTCTTTGATTTCGAGGGAACAGGCCCAGAAGCATATGGTAGACCCTTCTCCACCAATTCTTTCAAATCTCACGCTAAGTAACATTAGGAAACTGGAACGCACCAATAGCAATCTGCAACTCCTCCATAATCTTTGCCCTGCGCTGCATGGTCAATATGGATATTCCCCTAAATCAAGGCGCAATTCGCCCAATTTCCGTTCTTGTCCCGCAAAATTCCCTCCTCAAACCCTCCGAGGACGCCGCTGTGTGCGCTGGCAACGTGCTCACCTCTCAACGCATTGTCGATGTAATATTTCGAGCATTCAATGCAGTCGCTGCGTCTCAAGGCTGCATGAACAATCTTACTTTTGGAAGTGACGATGCGGAGAATGCCTTTGGGTATTATGAGACTATTTGTGGAGGGAGTGGAGGAGGACCGACATGGGATGGGACGAGTGGCGTGCATACGAATATGACAAATACTAGAATTACGGATCCGGAGATCCTTGAGAGGCGATACCCTGTGGTACTGAGAAGATTTTGTTTGAGGGAGGGGAGTGGTGGCGAAGGTGCACATCCAGGCGGAGAAGGTATTGTGAGGGATATTGAGTTTAGTGTGCCAATTAAGGCGAGTATTTTGAGTGAGAGGAGAGCCTTCAGACCATATGGACTGATGGGAGGTGGAGACGGGAAAAGGGGAGAAAACTTGTGGGTCAAGAAGAATGGGAGAGTGATTAATCTTGGAGGGAAGAACACAGCGATGATGGAGAAGGGCGACAGGATTGTGGTTCAGAGTCCAGGCGGGGGTGGATGGGGGGTCAAATCCGACAACAGTGACATTCCTGAGAAATTTGCATCGAAGAGCTTCTTGGCTGTTGCGAATGGAACCGTGGGGGAGATTCAGTCCATGGGAGAGTCAGCATGAAGTCGGGCAAGCTTTTGCTAAGTGGGGGTGTTTGAAAATGTATTTCCTATATATTTCTAATATGACTTCATTGTCTCCTCGAAGAATCATACGCCTCCGTCGCCTTCGCCAAACTCTCCTCCATAACTGTACTCACCCAATCTCCAACAGGCCAACTCGTCCTCTTCTTAAAGCTCTCCACGATCCACTCCAAAAACTGCATTTCCGTCCTTGCCGTATCTCTTATCCCAGGTATTTGTTGCTCTAGCATCAAATCATTCTGTCCGTTGTCTACGCAAGCCATGATTCCATCTAGCACGAACTTGCAGGGATTTAAACGTCCACCTCGCTCTGCAGATTCACCTGCGTTGCACATTGTGAGACGGACGAGACGCCAGGCAACGAGACAAATTTTAAAGCCAAGGAGAGTAATGAAAGGGTTTTCAAGAGTTGGAGACGTTGTGGATTTGGTAAGGTTTAGGATTTCGAGGGCGACTTCGAGGTCATTCATCTGTCTACGATCAATTCCTGCCCACGAATCGCAAAAGCAAAGACTTACGATTCGAAAGACATCCCGGTCTTCATATATATCCCTCTTTTCCTTGCTCCTTGGAGTTGCAAGATGTCCCGCTGCTACACGCCAATAGTTTTAGAGAAGAAGATAGGAAGGGGGATGGTAAAGGAGAATCTCACTCGCAATAGCTAAAGGCAAACTACACTCCACAACCCCACTAACTAGCAGGCTATCCGGATGGCTCAACGTCAAACTCGTATAGTGCCATAGAATCCAGAATGTATGCCAAAGAGGCGCCTGATCCTGTGTCTCCTGCATTATATCCATTCCCCGAAAGTCGAATAAATTGAATACTGGCCTTCGTTGTCTTGGCACAAGGTCAGCTATTCCTTTAAGTGCTTGCGAGATTTGAGCGTGTTGGGTATCAGTTAGAAGAGAGAGAGTCCGCCGTCGAGATTTGGGACGCTCAAGGAGACAGGAGGCGTGGGTTAGTTCTCTGGCCATCATTTGGAGTTGTGTTACGAGGATCACGGCTGCGAATGGTGAGGCCCAGAGTAATCTTAGTTTCCTTGGCTTTTTCTTTTCTCGATCGGAATGCAGAAGGGTCTGAGAAGCTTCATAGAAATATCCATGTGCTGGTGGCGTTTCTTGCGAAGCTGGGTATGTTTGATCGTCGTTTTCGTCGAAGGATTTGAATTGTGATTTTTGGCATGTTAGCCATCCTTCTGCGGTTTTGGCAAGCCACAAGTCTTCGCAGCATGGGAGGTCGTATTTTATCTCTAGTGAAGATAGGACAGGACGAAGGTTACAGAGGATGGAAAACTGGGAGTCGAGGAGATAGAGCGTATAAATACATCTGGTAAAGATTAGCACATCAGTTGAAATACTGCTTAGCGAGAGTATTACCTTTTTCTTGACTCTCTTTTAACAAATTCTTGCCATCTCGTGTCTAGAGGCATGGATTCATCCATGTCTTTATTATACTCGTCTTCCTCCTCTGCTTCATTACCTGAGTCGTCGACTGAATATACTGAGCCCACATCATGTGACATCTGCAGCATTCGTGTTGCGGATACGAGATCACGATGTATGCGTTCTGCTTTGAGAAAATTGCCATCATCACCTCCATAGATACCGAGAAATTCAAGCAGTAAGAATGTCTGAAATACCCAGATCTCCTGGTATCTTGAGCGATTTTGCTCCACCTGGGGTGTGTCAGCATGCATGCTTATGAGAATAAACATTACCCACATATTTTTGCAGTGAGGTCAAGGTCGATTCAAAAAGAGTCTTCCTTGAACTATCGTCATATGTTGATTGGCAATACAAACTACCAATACACGTAATGGCATTGAGAAGTGGTGTTGGTGCCGATATGACATGGAAGGAAGCTTCATGCAAGACAGGGAAGTTGCAATGAAAGCTAGAGAAGAAGCTATCAATACACTGAGTTTCACTCGATATTCTAAAACATGTCAATAGAAGCTCTTTCTACAGTAAAATGCTTACTTGCATTGGAGTAGGTGGATTTGGCTGTCGATGCACTGATTCTCTGACTGGTGGGACATCGGGAACTGTGATTTCTGGCGGTGCCATCAACATATCTAGCCATGCTGAAGTTGTTGGTGATTCCGCCGCAATGCCATTGGGATGTGAGATTGGTTGTATTGTTTCAACGAAGTTTGGGGAAGTAGAGGATGGAACATGGCAATTCTCGATATGTCTCTTCCGTAAATCACTTTGGGCAAAACATATGTCAGCTCATGTCTTCATAGTCTCTGTTTCCCGAAGGGGTACTGAAATCAGTCACTAAGATTGGACGTGAAGAAAGTGTACCAAGGAATCTCATCTGCTGTAATTACCTTCTAGCAAATCGTGCATTGCAGAGGGTGCATTGGAAACTTCGCGCATTTCCCCCTTTGTGATCTTGCCAGCCAATTAGTCAACGGATTTAATGCTCTAAGCATCAATGCCTCACGAGTATTGACATGTCTCTTCAGATTTTCCTTCGTTGAGATTTAGTCAACCCCTGATCAAGCGATTTCACTCCACTCACCTGACGCGTGAAGCCCCTGTCACAGTTCGAGCACTTGAATGGTCTAGTCATATGTGTGTCTGGCATATCTCAAAATGCTATCCGGGGTAATTCGAAAATCGAACGACGTGCTCAATGATGACTTTCACCAGTTTGTTCCCGAATAGCTTTTGCGGGTCAGGGGCATCCCACTCCTGTCACCAGCTCCACTTGTCACGTGGGTGGAGTGAAGATATGCTAATTCTGGTGCCCCGCCGGGATACCCTTCCTTAAGAAATGGGCCATGATAAGAGATCACAGAAATCACAAAGGTTATACCGCTCAAGAGGAAATTTGTGATGTATCTGAAATTGCAAAGTTCGCCTTTGTTATGCGCATGAAATTCCCCCTCAATTTGGTGTCTTGTCTCCAACATTTTCCAACACGTATGGCTCACCATCAATCTTACGATAAATATCGTCTCCTTTTATCCTCATGTAATATTCGTGGATATTGGGGTGTGCTGCTGCCCATTTTTTCGCAAAAACCTACACACTGTTAATAATTGTCATCGCTGGTTTGAAAGTGTAGTTGAAAGCGGGGAGGCCTCACAAATTGATATCCTCTCGCGATCGCAGCAACAATGAACAAATCGGCCATAGTTAATTCATCACCAACAAGAAATCTTTTCCCCTCCAAAGCTTTCTCGACAACACTGACCATTCCCTCACTGTACTTTTCCGCAGCTGCAAGGATTTCAGGTGAAGAAGTTGCCTTCCCAATAACAGGATTTATCCAATTCATAATCGGAGGCAAGAGCTCACTGTTCGCGAAAGAGGACCATCTACAGATTTAATTAGCGTTATCACTCTGGAAGTGGTAAAAACTTCAGTACCTCAAGATCGTTGCTTCTTCTTCAAGAGTGGAGCCCAATAGCTTTGTTTTTGGGTTTTGCTTGGCGACTATTGAAAATGGTCAACTCTACCTTGAGCCTTTGGGAGGAGAAGTCCACATACGGTATACAGACACAGCTATACACTCGTATAGCAGAAATCCATCTGGGCGCTCAAGTGCCGGAACCTTCCCAGTGGGGAATTTAGACAGGTATTCCTCCCCCACTCCTCCCTTGCTGGCATCGACTTTTATTGGCCAGGCTTCTATGTACTCAATATCGAGCCTGAAGCCATCAGTAAAGCCCAAAATCTAGAGGTAGGATAAAGAACTTGTTCATTTCCGCGATGTAGAGGCACATGGTCGCACGAGGCGCCTTTGGGTAGTTGTAAATCTTGCCGAAACTCATCGTGAAGGGTTTGAAAATGAATAATTTTGGAAGGAAGGGCTTTTTAGAGAGAATATGAATTGATGATGTTTCGATGATATAGCCTCTCTCAAAGAAAAATTGTTCTGCTGTTATCTGATACCTAACTCCTTTCCTCCTCGCTTATCGTGGAGCACAAATGCTCGAAAGCCGAACTAGACGTGGAGCTCACTCCCCACAATCATGCACGTCCAACGTCCCACCACCTTAGTATGTGGAACCCCACAATTCATGGAGTCCGGCATCGCATTAGGTAAGTGTTTAAAGGTCAGCAAAATAGTCACTACTTCACAACAGCCCAGTCTTCAATTCCACCCATATTTTCAAAATGTCACAACGTCAAGTCGGATGGGTTGGGCTGGGCTCCATGGGAATTGGAATGTCCAAGAACTTGCAAAATTATCTATCCTCAGTCTCTGCGCCTGCTCTGATATATACAAACCGTACCTTGTCACGTGGGGAGGACTTGAAAGCTCTTGGGGCAATTCCTGTTGAGACCGTGAGAGAGGTAGCATCAAAATCCGAAATTATCTTCTCCTGCGTAAGTAATTCCACCTTCGCATAATAGAGCAAGTCCAGTAACTGTGTTCAGGTCAGCAACGATGCCATTCTCCAACAAACCACAGATGAGATCATCTCATCAGGAGATTTTAAGGGCAAAATATATGTCGATTGCTCAACAGTGCACCCTGACACATCCGTGAAAATTGCAGCTCAGATAGAGTCAGCCGGTGGCGAGTTTGTAGCTGGTGAGTTTCCCAAGAAACCCCAAACTAAAATGTCTTCTGACTGGTTAGCACCTGTTTTCGGTGCTTCAGCAATGGCCGAAGCTGGAAAGCTCATATTCGTCACCGCTGGCCCATCATCCGCAACTTCCAAAATTGCACCATATCTCAAAGAAGTGATGGGCCGGTCCGTCATCGAAATGGGCACTGAAGTCTCAAAATCTAGTCTTCTTAAAATCGCAGGCAACATCTGCGTTGTCTCGTTCATGGAAGTGATTTCCGAAGCACACGTCTTCGCCGAGAAAACCGGTCTCGGGTCTGATATCCTAGAGACTATGATTGGAGATATGTTTGGCCCGGTGTTGGAGAGTTATAGCAAGAGATTGACGACTGGTGCATATGCACCTGCACCAGATGGAAAGGCTGGCTTTGGTGTTGAGTTGGCGATGAAGGATGCGAGGCATGCGTTGAATTGCGCAAAGGTGGCGGGGACGAGACTTGAGGTTTCCGAGATTGCATTGGCGCATATGGCAAAAGCAAGTGAGTTTGCTGTTGGGAGGCCATTGGATAGCAGCTCGATGTATGGGGCGATAAGGATGGATGCAGGGTTAGATTTTTTTACCGACCTATGTAAGGAAAGGGATAGTAAGAAATAGATAGGAACGTATAATAAAGGGGATAAATGCATTTTCTGCGCAAGTATGCGTCGTTAGTGAAGTTTTATAACTCTAGTTGAAGATTCGTTGGTGGTGTTGATCTCATGAGGTCTCTTGTCTATCGCGAATTTCCAGCCCCCACCTCGCTAAAATTCAGCGACCACTTCGCGAGAGGGTTCCGACCAAGCTGTTGTAAAGGCAGGCACTCTCGGTACACCGAATAATATCAATGCGAACTTTAGCCTTTGTTCCATTGTTATATCACAATCGAGAATGAATCTACACCGAAGGCAAATAATGAAATATGTCCAGAACCAAATCAGATTCCAAACCACGAGCCCAAGTGTCAACTCCTTGTCGGCAACTAATTCAACACTGAATATCAAAGAGCCCTCAACTGACAACTCCTGACTCCGCGCTGTTATATAACAAAACACCACAAAATAGAAGAAATAGTAATCCAATTGCACCCCATATCACCACACCCCAACTGTGCCAAACCGCCACTTGGCCCACCCACGAAGCCTCAAAATCATGAATCAATATCTTTCTTGAAATCTCCAACCTCCAGGCGCTCGACATCCCCATCGTCCCTAGCCTCAATCACCATCGTCTCATCCCTCCTCTTCTCCCTCGCATGCAAGAACATAATAACAACTACCAATCCAATCTGTATCATGTTATTCGCCATAACCCAATACCATCCAAACTCAAACCTCGGTGCCCTGAAGGTGGGAAAGGTGACGATGTTCAGCCCAGCTAAAAGAGCCTGCCCAATAGCATTCATAGAAGCAATAGTGATTGCTCTTTCTTCAGCAGATTTGAACGTTACCGTGGACGCCCATGCCATGAACAAGGGATTGAGAGCGCCGCCGAGACCAGCGATGTAAAAAGAGAAGAGTTTGAGACCAACTGGAATATTCCATACAGCCATGCAGATAGAGCCGAAGGTCATCCAGGCACAAATGAAAAGAGAGGGTTCCCAGTGTTTGCCTCTCGCATCGGCCCAGTAACACCCCACGAGCGCCATGACGATACTCAGTGCACTCTGACCCGTTGGCAGATTGTTGATCTGCGAAATCGAATATTGGTCTTGATGTGCCTTGAGGTACAGATTGAAGGGGCTGCCATTCGTGATCATGGACTGGTTGAAAACATAATATAAAGCGACAAAAGCAAACCAATGCCATGTCTTGAAGATGTTGCCCAAAACTTTGAAGTCTAGTTTCAGCTTCGGTGCTTCGGAACCGTCTTCGTTGACTCGTCGGCGGGCGAGAGCGACTTGGTCGGCTGTCAGAAGCCATGAGGGATTCTTTGAGTCTGGCCGTGCGGGGAAGACAACAGCGCCGAATATGGCGACGGGAAGGGTGATACAGCCGCAAACAATGAACAGCCATCTCCATCCAGCAAGACCATTGACGCCGTTGAGGTTTGTATAGCACGCTGATTGAAAGTAGCCGGCGAACATCTATTTCTCCATCAGTACTACAGAGTGGGGTATAAAAGGATTTTCACTTACAGTACCCAGCGGTCCAGCAATGTAGAAAAGACTTAGTCGTCGTGAGATCTCCGATTTCTTGTACCAACAGCCAATGCAATAAATTGTCCCCGGGTATGCCACGCATTCAAAGATACCGCTGAAGAATCTAATGATATAGACGTGCTTCACGTCCTTGGCATATGCTGTAAGGAGAGTCAACACACCCCAAACTACCTCGAAAGCAGGAATCAAAATGTTGGGTCTAATCCAAGCATTAGTAACCGATCTCCTGAAAAGGTTTTTTTTTCGGTTGCACTCACCGAAATCTTGTCAAGAGCAGATTCGAAGGGAGCATAGCAGCACAATATCCTGCTTGGAACACGCCCGTCGTATACTGAAGATCATTTCCCGTCATTCCAACGTCCTCCTTCATCCCGGAAACGTAGGCATTCTGAAAAGCCTGAAGATCTAAGAACTTCGTGAAGAAAGTCAGGCAGCCGAAGGTAAGAATGATGAAGTCGAGTTTCCGGAGGAGAGTTTTCTCTTCCTTTGATGTACCTCGCTCATACCACATCCATTTGTCGTACCATTTCTCGTCAGACATCTCCACAGCAATGCCTGGATTGGTGGTGGCGGACATCACGACTGGTCTTGAAGGTGGAGAAAAATAAACAGGAAGAAGCAAATCCGTCGACTTTCGAAATAGCAAGTGGAGCTTCAGCACTCAGAGCTACAGTTCTCGAACACCATCAATTGTGCATCTTATAGTCAGCCAACGTCGCCCTATCAGTTCGCGGATGTCAGCTGCCAGTATAGACTGGCCCCGCAACTCAGATCAACGTAACCCCTTTCCTCGCTTGTGGGATTCCGAGCTAAATAGTGGAGCCCCGCGATAAGTATAAGGTTTACAGTTCCACCTAGCCCGCCTCCACCTTTTAGCGCGGATTGCCCACCAATCTCCGGCACCCTTTTGAAATGATAATGAATGCACATATCAATCCTGATATCAACGATTCGTAAGAGTGATAGGACGAAACTATGTGGAGTTAGTGAAATCTGCTGACTTCGTACTGCCACAGGATGAGTGATTCCCCATTCTGCCGTGGAGCATCGGCAGGAACGTTATAGTGGAGGTGCTCCTTAGTGAACCGCCAAGCGAGAGCTTGGAGGATGAACGGAAACCCCCCAAATCAATCGCTCGTATGATCACTGCAAACATTACGTTGTTACGAACGGCTTATATATAAATTTGAATGAGGCGTGCAAAGTTTGAGAATCGATAAGCAATCAAACCCCATTTCAAAAAGATCTTGCAACAATTCGAAAACGAACCATCCTCCCGACAGAGATCAGGAAGCACAACAATATTCTAAAATGCCTTCCGCGTCCCCCCTCCCAATCCCAAAATTTACCCCCTGCGCTCCCACAAAAGAATCCCTCGACTACGTCGACCTCATCAACATCGACCTCTCCAAATTCGACAACCCATCCACCCGAAAAGACCTTGCAAAAGAACTCCTCGACGGCGTAACCAAACACGGGTTCCTAACAATCTCCAACCATGGCATCTCACAATCCCTCTACGAATCCCAAGTCTCACTAGCACACGCAGTGATGACCTTACCTCCAGAGGAAAAAGCACCATACGAAGCGACACCAGAAGAAGATGCCAAAGGTCGTTACGTGGGATTTAAACCCGCAGGCCAATTGGGAATAAAAGGCGGATTCCACAAAACATTAGACCACTACAACATCCTAACCTACGATCCCGAGAATCACAAACACCCCGAGATTCTCCGCCCACACATGGGCGAAGTGCATGAGCTGATCTCTTTCATTCGGACGAATATCCTGCGCAAGCTTCTCGCACTGATGGCGATGGTCCTAGAGGTGCCGGAGGAGAAAATGGCTGCTACGCATGCGTTTGGGGTTGAGAGTACGGAGTACTTGCGATATATGATTTATAACCCGAGGTCCAGTGATGATAATCAGAAATATCGTGATTTGTATTTGGCTGGACACACTGACTGGGGTTCTTTCACGTTCTTGTTTTCGCAGCCGATATCTGCGTTGCAGATTTTGACTATGGATGGAGAGTGGAAATGGGTGCAATATTTACCTCAGTCTTTGGTTGTGAATGTTGGCGAGGCATTGGAGTTGCTGACTGGTGGGCTATTCAAGGCAACTATTCATCGGGTAGTGAAGCCGCCTGTTGATCAAGAAAGAGAGAAGAGGATTGGGGTTATTTATTTTGCGCGTCCGGTGGATGACCAAAGGTTGGAGCCGATTGAGAGTCCATTGTTGGCGAGATTGGGGATTGATAAGCCGTTGGATGCGACGGTGTATACGATGGCTGATTATCTGAATGCGAGGAAACATGGGTATAAGAGGTTGGATTTTGATCATGACAGACCGAGACAGGATGGATACCATGCGGATCCCTTCCATGGGAAGTATACAGACCCAGAAGGGTTCAAGGCACTTGGAGTGTAGGGTTCACCTGTCAGAGTAGAGGGAGTTAAATTGTCTTCAGTAGCACGATATATACAAGTTTTGGCACACTTATTGTTCTAATAGGTCTTGAAGTTTACGGAATATTGCTACTGCATTCCGTCAATTCCCAAAGGTCATTTGCTCATGGAAATAGCAATTAACAGATTGGCAAGGAGCTCACAATCCCGCTTGCCAAAATGCCCCGATGTATCACCCACACCTTCTCCGGCGACCTGAAAGTCATCCATACTTCAGAAAGGAAGATGACTGCACATAAGAGAACTCAATCGCGACACTGTTTCCCTACTTCTAACAATTGTTCCTGATTCAAAGACTCCCACCAACCCTCGACAAAACCGGCTTGTCACTAACACTTCAATCTCTTTCCATGCTAACAAACACTAAAAACGTAGACGCCACACCCAATCTTTTAGAATCACTTCATGAATTCTTCAGATGTGGTTGAACATCATCGGCACCTGTTTCTCCTCATACTGCAGTCTTGTAGGAATTGGTTTCTAATCACATGATCAACCTCAAATCAACATATATAACTCGCACATCGAGAACCTATGACTATGACAGAAAATAGAAGATAACGCAATAGAAAAGAATCCAGAATGCAAGGTGAGACCTAACCAACCTCAAGGTCCAAGATATTAGGCCGTTTCCCCTCGCTTAATTCCACTCCCGAATCGAAGCTGTCGTAGAACAGATTACGATTTCCGAATTCCATCACAAGATGTTAAGCAACTATCAGATATATCGCAGTAAATGAAGAGAGTAAGAGAGGGGGGGGGGGTATAAGAAGTATAAGAACTGAATAAGTTGAATTGATTGAGCTTAAGATCTTGTCTTGCCTCACCTCCAATAACCTTGCACGTTAAGTCCTCGCTGAAGTGTTGACAAAGTATATGAAACTCACGCCTCAAAGCAAGGAAATCTCTGGTGGTCTGAAGCAGAGTAGTCGACGACTCGATAAAGGAGTAGAGTTGTGCGAGGGCAAACGAGAGGTTTCTCATTCCACATTCGCGCTCAACACCGGCGAAGTGAGCTAGAAATCTCAGAACATCTTCCAGTATATCCACCCACCCAAAATCAACAGAAGCCTTAAGACAAATTTGGAGTTATTGTTATTTCCTTGAAGCATTGAAAGTACTAGATTCGAGAAGAGACCTTTGGTTGTGCGGATAGAAGTTGAGGAGCACCGAAAGTGAAGTGACCCAAACTGCGTGATCCAGATTCAAAAAACGCCTCAAAGTCTCTTCGGGAAACATTGGGTTTTCAAATGTCGAACAGAAGCGAGGGACCATGACCATTCCAATCAATTTAGATTGGACGTTGAGAGTTCAGCCAGTAGTGAACTCTTCAGAGAGCACGACGAGAAGGGATTTGAAAATGAGATCCAAGCCTGGAGGCTAGGTGTACTGAAGTAATGAAAACATCCCTCGCGAGTAAGCGTTTATGTGAAGTAAAAGATTCTTTATCAGCAAATCCTGCATTCCTCCCAGTCCTTAAGGCTGAGGTGTCAACCCTTTCCTTAGCGACCCTTCCAAATCCATTTCCATTTCTCCCAAAAGTGCATCTCAGCAGTAAACATGATCGCCCCCAAAGCGCGCATTTTCCTCCTCTGCTCCCTCCTCATCACCTTCTTCGTCGCACTCTCGCACCACTACGGATTCGCAATCAAGACAACAACACTGGAACAATCATACACGATTTCCAGCTGGGTAGGAAGATTGAACCCACATCGCCATAGTGATGAGAATGCTGAAATGTTGCGTAGATACATCAATATGTTGCCTTTGCGGCAGCGCTTGCTAATGCCACTGGACGGACGATAATTTGGCCAGATAGTGTTGGCCTAATTCAGAAGAGGATTAGGAGTGAGAAGAAAAGAGATTTTCTGAACTTTGAATACGTGGAGCGATTTCCTGGTGTTCGCACTATCTCTTTTGCCTCTGCACAGGCTGCAGGTATTTCCGAGCTGGAAAATCGGTATCTAGAGAACCGAGAGGTTCAACTGGATTTTAATGCGACGGATGCTCTAGAGGGGGTCGTATTTCTTGCCGGCGCTGCGCTGCTTGGTGAAGATGGCGTTGCGGCATTGGAGAGAAAGATGTTGAGCCGCCATAAGGATGTTGTCGTTCTTGATTTTTCTGATTTGAACGAGAAAGAGTGGTGGAAGGTGTTAGGTGTTCTATTCAGCAAGGGAGAGAAAATCCTCGAGACCATTTCTGGGGTTGCGCAACATTCGATTTTGGCAAAGGCCAAAATCAAGGAATATTCTTGGGAGATGTTGAAGATGGTAAAACAATGCGGGAATGTTAACGACCAGTTTCCTGGATATCTTGCGGTTTGTAAATAATATCAGAAACATAATTTACTCTCGCGATGATTAGAGCATGAATCTGAACGAGATGCGCGCCTTGCGAAAACGACCCTCTCCTCTTGAAGGTCTTCAGATCTCATCCATCATCAATGCTAGAAATCCGCTTGGACCCATTCCGCCAAGACAGATACTGAAAGCCCCCTTTTTTGGAAGAACCAATCCGTAATATTCTCTCTGTCCTCAAAATTTGTGCAAAGATCGGCCCTCGAGTTGTCTTCTCCATATCTCTCTGAATTTTGACGGCGATGTGCGATTCCAAGGTTTCGATTCCGAGCTCTTTCTTGTGGTCCGACAATTGGAAATTTTCTGTCGTTACGACCACCTGACAAAACGCCACAACGCGGACTGAGACATTGTGACCATGTGGCTTCCCTCGAATCCCTCAATTGGCGTCACGAAAATGCGGGGTACAAAGAGAATTTTGATTCCCATCCGTGTGGCATAACGGTGAGGATCTGGGGTTGAGACATATGTCGTCGATGATTTTGAGTTGAAAGAAAGATGGAACTGTAGGGAGAACGTTTAAGGCCTGCAAATCCTAGAATTTCGACCCAGTTTGGCGGAATCGCGCACCCTTACAAGCTTGCTGGAGCGGCTTTTAGGGGCGGCAGTCGGCGGAACTTTCAGCGGGACTTGGGAGGAAACCTTCCAAGCGCTGACGCTAGGATCGCGGCGTAGTGGGCCTTTTCAACGACATCTCCTGAATTGAGGTGGTGTGTTTTCTACGACTCCATTTGGAGAGCTCTCAGGATGCTGGGCACTCGAGTCAATGAGTGCAGGTGACTGCATGAGCTGGCATAAATGGCAAAGCGACTCGAAAGCCTAGATGCGGAAAGCAACGGCCAAACGACAACGCTCTGTGCCTGTGACTGACAGACGGGACAAGAGAATTGGCGAAGTATCGGGCTTGCTGACTGAATGTCACGTAGCTTCGTCGGTGCCGGACAAGAACAGTGGCTGTCAACAGAGGCTCGGAAGCTCAAGATCTTATGGATTCTAGACAGGTTGTTGGAAAAACCTTGATCCGAGATGTGAGATGAGCTCCTTTCCAAGCTTGAGAAGTTATCATACCATATTATGATCTTGTGTCGGGTGGTGACAGTTTGATCTCTTCGTACCTGAGTCGTACAGTAGATCTCGTCAAGTCTTTTGTGATGTTGTGGTCCTACGCCGGAACGAGTTTACGATGCTCAGCGGATGTAACCATCGTGTCTTCCATGCAACACACTTCACCTCGCACTCCCACACACAACGTCGTTCGGACGGTTCACGGCACGCCTCTTTCTCGCGACCATGCCTCTGGATCACATAGATTTGCGCCTCTTGCCCCATAATTGGCCATTCGATTGCCATACTATTTTCTTTGTGCTTGCGATACCAAGCCACATGGGAAACCGAACGGAGCCTTCTCGGCCACCTGAAGAAATATTTTGGAGTCCCCACGATCCACGATGGAGAACCTCAACCCATGAGCATGGCCCCTACCCCACAAACTACCTCGGCCAATCCCAATTGCAGCCATTTTTGATGCTGCTGGCTCGCCCCAGTTGATAAACCTTAAAATCAGCAACCATCAGCGTATCAATCTAGAAGGAGGATCTTGTATGGTTTGTTGCATATCTGATCGAGCTCTGTGACGAATGCTGAAACAATTGACCATTGGTTCGAGAAAAGGTCATGATGAAATGTGGCTAAATCTGGTGGCGGCTGCCTCTGTTCGAATTGTGAGGGATTCGCCCTCGTGACGTTATGTCATTATTTCAAAAATAGGATCTAACGCAGATGTAACGCAGATGTCAAGTGGCTTCGAGTAAGAAGTCGTTGGTTGGAATAACGGCTGTAGCGGCTTGAGCGATAAACGTCAATGGCCTATTGTGCATTATCTCGGGCGCTCTTCGGATCCGAGGTATGAGGCCTAGAAAGTGGCCTGTGAATATGCAAATATTAGAAGAACTGATGAGTGACAAAACTGATGCTTTGGCAGATAGTTTGCGGAGAGAAGTTGTGGGGTTCCCAGGCTATCGGTCGAATTCTTCAGCTGAGACCAATGGTCTTGGCAGAGTACATGTACATGAGACATCAGTATCTGATGAAGATTTCCATGTTGGAAATAGTGCTCGAAAGTCTGAATGCTAGAGTTGACTGCTCGCACCGAAAGAATGGCCGAAACAGGTGACACGGTGTTGGAGCTGTGTTTGGCGGAACGGACCTCGTCTAGAAACTCACAACTAAGGGATAATCAACTTGAGTTCCAATACAGTAGCTTCCAATTCTTTGGTAACGCGGCAAAGTACATGAAATTTGGTGTCGTGGGACAGGATTATCTCTCTCAACCAATGCACCTCTTATTGGTGCAACCCCTCACTTTCATTTCAACATGCTCGACCGAGTAACTACTCTCTCTGTTGAAGCCATCAATAAACTTCATTTCTCGAAACGCCAGCTGATAGAATTCTACTGCAGCTAGACGGCTAGGGCAGATTAATGTTGAGGTCAGGCCATAACGGTAATCGGCCCTTTTGCATGGGCGTTGACTGAAGCTTCGATGTGGCTGCTAAAAGCGGGGAGATTTGAGACTGCAGCTCTGGGCGTCAGGGGCATGGCTAGCGATGTGGAGAGCTGTTGGAGGAGTGAGGTAAGGATGGCACAGACCAATGTCAAGCCTGGAGCTTGGGGATGACGACGTGACAGTGAAGCTTCTTCCTGGGGCTCCAGAAACAGATGTTTGGATGGCTGCACGACCAGGAAAATTACTAAGAATTGCCTTTTCAGAGCTGTTCGGCCCATTGCCAGCCGTCTTTGCAGCGCGGAGAGTTGCGCCTCCCCAATGTGCTTCCCATGGCAACCAGGGGGGAAGGAACTGTCTGGGAGAAACATTCAAGTGGAAGGTCGATTCGGTCCTCGCTGGGTGACACGACAAACCTGATCCTGGGCCCATTGAGTCAATTCACTTCTTCTCGTACGCCTTCTCGGAGCTACCCTAGCACATTCACTTTCAAGCTGCAGTTGGGTTCGGGTACAAAACCCTCGTCATCGGCCACTCGCTTTGTCGCTTAAAACTATATCAATCCTTTGTATCTCCCTACACCTCCTCCTCTACTTTCCCCCCCAACAAAAATATCGATCTGTTGGCTTCGACGCGCTCCTGCAGTTAACGCCAACATCCTCCTACCTATCAATCAACAATCATCATACACCTGCACATCCTCGACATCCGCGCAAAAGCATCCTCTTCACAATGGCAAAGCCGGCGTTGATCGCGACGGCCGACGTGTCTCGCATTGAGGCACCGGTCACAATTAAGGCATACTTGATGTGCGCTTTCGCGTCGTTTGGTGGTATCTTCTTCGGTTTCGACTCTGGTTACATCTCTGGGGTCATGGGAATGAACTACTTCATCCATCTCTACACCGGTCTCCCAATTCCCCCAGCAGATGCCTCCAAGGAGGTTCTCAAGGCTTTCGCGCTCCCCGCCTGGAAGAAGTCGCTCATTACCTCGATTCTCTCCGCTGGTACTTTCTTCGGCGCTCTGATCGCTGGTGATCTCGCCGATTGGATTGGTCGTCGAACAACAATCATCGCGGGATGCGGTATCTTCATCGTTGGTGTCATTCTTCAAACCGCCTCTACCGCGCTCGGACTCCTCGTTGCCGGTCGACTCATTGCTGGTTTTGGTGTAGGATTCGTTTCTGCCATCATCATTCTGTACATGTCCGAGATCGCGCCGAAGAAGGTTCGTGGCGCGATTGTTTCCGGCTACCAGTTCTGCATCACCATTGGTATCTTGCTCGCAGCTTGCGTCGACTATGGCACCCAAAACCGCTTGGATACGGGTTCTTACCGTATTCCAATTGCCATTCAGATGCTCTGGGCTATAATTCTTGCTGTCGGTCTCTTCCTCCTTCCCGAGTCCCCTCGTTACTTTGTCAAGAAGGGTAACCTCGAGATGGCTGCAAAGGTTCTCACCCGTCTTCGTGGAGAACCTGAAGGCTCCGAATACATCCAGCAAGAGTTGGCAGAAATCGTCGCTAACCACGAGTACGAGCTATCGGTCATTCCACAAAGTGGCTACTTTGGTTCCTGGATGGCTTGCTTCACTGGAGGTCTTCGCAAGCCATCTTCCAATTTGCGTAGAACCATCCTCGGCACTTCTCTCCAGATGATGCAACAATGGACTGGTATCAACTTCATTTTCTACTTCGGTACTACCTTCTTCCAGGCTTTGGGCACGATCAAGAACCCCTTCCTGATTGGTCTCGTTACTACCCTCGTCAATGTCTGCTCTACACCTTTGTCATTCTGGACCATTGAGCGTTTCGGCCGTCGTACCATCATGATTGTCGGTGCTTTGGGCATGCTCATCTGTGAGTTCATTGTCGGCATTGTCGGTGTCACAGCTGGTCGGGAGAGCCAACACAACGACGCAGCTGTTCAATCGCAAATAGCATTCATCTGCATCTACATCTTCTTCTTTGCCACCACCTGGGGTCCTGGTACGTATTTTTCCAATTCGAGCTATGAACAAAGCTAACTTTTCACAGGCGCGTGGGTTCTCATCGGCGAGATCTTCCCTCTTCCAATCCGTTCCCGTGGTGTTGGCCTCTCGACCGCCTCCAATTGGCTCTGGAATTGCATTATCGCTGTCATTACCCCATACATGGTTGGAACCGAAAAGGGTGAGGCAAACATGGGATCCAAGGTCTTCTTCGTCTGGGGCTCTCTTTGCACCGCATGCTTCGTCTACGCCTACATCCTCATTCCTGAAACCAAGGGTCTTTCCCTCGAACAAGTCGACCGTATGCTTGAGGAGACTAGCCCACGTACTTCTGCCGCTTGGGTTCCACACACTACATTCGCCGCTGAGATGGGCATGACAGAAAAGGGCACTTTGGCTACAGATAACATAGAGAAGGTCCCACACGTGGTCGACCACCATGAGACAACTCCTCCTGCTGCTGCAGTTGTCTAAATCTCTCCTCTGCTTTGCTTTTCCTGCTTCGCAGGCATTTAACACGGAGTTTGGTGGTCCTGTACAATTGCTGGCTTTGGCACGGCTGGGGTGGGAATTTTCCTTTTTTCGATCGTTCGGTTGTGACACAATAATTTCAAGAGAAAGCGTAGGTTCTTTGTTGGTAAGACTTAGACCTCATTCGGTGGTGCGCGCGTGGATTCATGCTGGCTGTTGAGGTTCATGGGTGGCAGTGGTTAATGATAAGATGATGAAAAATGGATGATTGCTCGTGATGGGGTTGGTCGCATGGCATGGATGATGGATACGATTGTTACGCGCACTCACGGCAGGTTATTGGTACTGCATGATACCAGGTTACTATGGAGTTCATCCAATTGTGCATAGAAGTTAGAGATAGCATAATTTGACGTTACTCTTCTTCCCTCAATATTACCCGCCTCCTTTTCCCCAACGTGATTGCTTCCACTGTTGAGTTTGACTCTACCACCTGTATCTCCTAGGAAGTGAAGTTCATCACATGTTACACCATTGTAAATCTCTCTTCGGCCCGCTCCGCTCGCAATTCTGCCACCATTGGGGCAATACTATATGCGCTACATGATCGACAAACGGCTCTTGGCAAATCCCGCCTAGTGCTGTGTCGACTGGACGACATGTGTTCAGCGTATAGACTCTTTTCCGATCTTCCTTCATTACTCAACGATATTGGTATTTGTCTCTTCATGAAATAACTCAATCCCCCCCGTTGTAGATTGGAACGCAGTACGACTTCGCTGGAAGCCAGCTTCGCCAATGCGAAGAGAGGAAAGAGGAAGGAAATCAATGAGTACCGCAAGGGGCGATGTCGAAATAATAACGAGGCTCGAAAGTGGAAAAAATGAAGGTTGTGTCTCATTGTAGCCTCCACATCCCACCACGTTTCCTTAGAAGCCATAAGACCCAAATCCCCGTTGGCCTTTTTGAACCTCCGAATATATCCTTCAGCGTCGTAGGAAACGATGTCGGGAATGTACTTCGAACCTTCGTAGGAGCCTGTTGCTAATGAGGGAGGGTGGGGACTTGCTGGAGAGAGCTGCGATAAAAAGATAGGCAAGTGTCAGTATAGGGCCGCCGAGATTGGGAAGGCAAATACTCCTCAGTTCTATCAGTTCGAATTGCGCTGACATCTGTAGTTCTTCGGCGAGGTGTTCATGGAGTTCACACCGAATCTACTACGCTGTCAGACAGATCACCTCCACTTTATCCTCCATAGCAGCCAATATTTCGTTATGTCCAACGCTCTGTGATACTTCAGCACGACCTCAAATCTAGTTGAAGGGAGTTCGACTGTATTGTTCGATTGCAAAATGTTTGCACGTATGAGGATGAGCGTTGAAGAAAGTCATGATGAAGAAAAGCCTGGCAACCTGTCGCCTGTTAGTCGTTATTATTCAAGCTCAGCCATGTCGATGTGCTCCTTTCAACATAGCTGCAGATTGAAGAGCTCTTGGTATACTCGGCATTGATCGAGCTGTTGGTGAAAGAATGGATCTTGATATTGGCGTACCTTTCAACGATGATGACTGCTGTCCTTTCGATCTGCAGATTGCCACCTTTTCGCAAAAGCAGGAGTGATGCGTGCAACGGGTGACTAGATGCGTTAGATATCGTTCCAGTGTCTAAGTTGATTTAGTATTGTAGAAGGGACTTGAGGAAAGAATGCAAAGTTGTGTTTCTATCAGAGACGCTGATTGCTAGGGGACAGTGCTACAGGCTTCAGGGAAGGAGCAACTCACTGAACAATCCCCGTGGTCGCTCCTTCCCTCTCCTGTCAACCGTCGCAACAACGGTCACGCTCCACCTCAATTCACAGTTGCGAGGAACAGAGTTTCAATAGAGATCTACATATCATTCGCCATACCGTAGATGATTATCACTCAACAATCTAAAAGTGACCGAAACCCTCAGCCCACGCCACATATTTGCAATTGAATCCTCTTGAACCCATGAATCTAAACCACGGTGATCACGATACAATTAAGACCATGCACGTGAAAAGCACCCATCAAAACTTTCATGTCGCCTGCCACGCTGTCAGAAGGCTCGTGCCGATGCCGGATCGACGATCGCATCCCAGATTCATGGCTCTGGGCCCAGCTATCAGGTGCACAGATAGCATTGGAGCCCCAGTTTGAAGGCGCAAGAAGACAAGACCTTTCCCAATCAAGCTAGTCTTATCTTCTATCCCGCTGTCAGAAGGATCGCCCCGCTCCCGATCGACGATCCCAAAGCTGTGGGCCCCGGTAGTTGGGAGGACGGACAGAGTTGAAGGGCGCTAGGCGCTCGCTTAGTTGATAGCCCCCTAAAATTCGCATATGTCACTTCGGCAGACGCATCGAGATTTCATGCACAGACACATACATGTCACACATTTATTCCCAAAGCCCCATCAACTACTGAGTAGGACGAAAAATCCATTGCCAGAATTTTTCGAGCCTTTCCATGCACTAGACGTTAGTTGATGGGTTCGTCTATAAGTATGCTCGTTCCCCTCACCTTTCTCACTTTTTCTTCTTCTCTCTTCATCGATCGTTGGCTTCACTGAACTCACTGCTACTGCTACTGCTTCTGCTTCTGCTCTCGCAATTTTCAAGCTCTCTCGCATAAGTTCATCACTCTCGAGCCAACCCTTTCGATAACTCACTATACATACCTTACCGTATATACCACAATGGGCTTCGCTAGCTTCCTCCGAAGCCTCCTCTGCTGCTGCCAAGTCAAAGCAGAGGATGGACCTGAACCATCTCGCTGTGGACCGACCTCCTCCACGATCCGAACCACCACATCTGAGATGTCCTCTCGTTGTGGAGGTTCTTCCACAGTGCGTTGGTATCCGGGCCAACGCCGAAAACCGGGCTTCCGGAACCGATTCGATTTCTCTTCGGAATCGGCCTCCATCTCGGAGGGTCACTCTCTCGCTGTGACCCCTCCACCATCACCTCCGCCGCCTCCTCCCAAGACCACAGGTCAGTTGCTGAGAGAGTCGAAGCAGCGGCAACTGGCGCTGCAGGCGCGACCGAGGTATCTGGATTGACGAATAAAACCACCAAAAACCACAAAAAAAACACCACACCGGCTTCGGCCCCCAGCGTTGCTTTTCGAAAATCCAAAAATCCAAAAAAAAAAATATTCACCGGCTCCGGCCTCCAGCGTTGCTTTTTTCCTTTCTTCCAGAAAATCAAAAAACCACAAAAACAACTCTGTCGCTCTGGACAACTCTTCTGTTCCTGTTACGAGCATCAAAGCACTCCTCCCGAGGCAACACTCTCCGGAGTGTCGGTTATAAGACCTCTCCTAGGCCGCCAAATATTCATCCGGCTTGTCTCTCTCAGATAGTATGGTAAGTAACACTCTCACTATGACTTCTCCATCGCTTGATGTACCCCAGCTAACTTTGCATCCAGAGGAGCAGAAGAAGGATATGAAAGTTGTTGGTTGTTGCGGGCAACACACCACAACGGTATGGAGCGTCACTGCCCAGAGGATCAACCCGCTGTGGATATACGCGATGGGAACTGGATCACTATGAGCTTGGAACTTGCTAGGATAGATTCGTGATTCTGAAAACAGTCGGTGCTCTGCCAGGCATGGTGGACAGATGGCCGGCTGGGGATCACACCCTCAACTTGTATGTGCTTACTGCCATTCAATTATCTTCACAATTGACTACTTGTTGTCGTACCTCATTCATGGTTCCTTTTCTGCCGATGCGATTGTGACTGTGAACGTGATTATGCCTGCGACCATGAAGTATTACTGAATGGTGGTTGACTGTCAGTCGTCTTTAGTATCTTTCTTCCGAAGCTCGCTGTCGCTGTCAGGTTCGTCTTCTGTTATCTTAAGTGAAAGTGCGTGGATTCGAGGGTTCGTCAGAGAGTATCATTGCTAGGCTTGTGGCCGGTCGGCGGATGAAGGATAGTGGAAGAAGGGAGTGGTACGAGGAGAAAGGTTTCGAGGTGGATGTGAAGCATCTGCGGTTCATAAGTTAGCTATAGTATTCGAACCAAACTGTGAAAGGAAATCTCCTGATCTTATGTTCTTTTGTGACCGTTAAAGCTGCAAATGAGCAGGAAATCTCTTCGTACTTCAGCAAAAAGAGACACTGAGATGCTCATGCAGAAGAGGATGGGACGGTGATCTATGCTGAACGAAGGACCACGAAAGCGTTCTGGGGATTTGCACAGCCGAGGGTAGAAGTGAAGAATTTTCAGTCGGAATGCCAATTAGAAAGGTGTCGATTCGAAAAGCCGAGATTAAGTTGGTCACAGGGGGCGTTCGGTGGGAAGGAGCCGTCAAGTCACAGAAGGAAGGCACGCCCATCAGCCAGGCAGGTGTTTCCCCAAAGCAGACTCAAGAACCAGCTCAACCACATAACCGCGCACGTATCGGGTGCACACTTTCCCTCATTCCCTCATTCCTAACTTGAGTCGGACGAGTCCACAGAGGGCAATGAAACAATTCCACTTTGCAAGGGTAACGATGAGTGTTGGGCTCCAGGGTCCCTGCCTCCTGCGGGCAAACTTGACTTAGTGAAAATCGGCTTCGTTCACTCGAAGCCGATTGACACAACAAAGTAGAGGTGGAAGCCAGGTCGCACATGCTCCGAGATTCTGATACTCGTAAATAAATGGTGCTCCTCTTGGAAAATTTTACGCAAACTACTGCCGTCATATAAAACAATGTCATGGTATTTGTTGGTGGTGTTGCGAGATTTGACTGTGTGAAAATGAGCAGAAATTCCCACGGTCCCTTGTGGGACCTAGAGGAAACAACTTGACGGATTCAGCATTACATCTCACAAAAGCTAGTAACTAAACTCGAAAGAGCAACGAAGCGATTAAGTACTCGTATTTTCGTGAGTCTATTCTTATTCTCCTCTCTTAGTAGAAGACAGGATGGAACGTGATGCGAACCGCCAAGGAGACAATCTACGGATCTGTTAGCTTTTGTATCGAGATGATATGAAAATGACTGACATTGCGTGCACCTTACCCCACATCAGTGAGATATTTGGAGCTGGGTAATGGCCATCAAAAGTTCGTCGGTCACAGTGAAGTTCGGATTTCAAGTCCAGCCCGAAGCTCACAACGCCTGCTGCTCATCCATCCACCCCTCAATCTTGACCTTCGCCTCTTCGTCCACCCAACAGAATTTTACCTGCCCCATATCATTCTCCCCCCAAGTAACCTTCGGAACCTTCTCCAACCTCGCAATCTCCTTCACCTTCTCTGCACTCTCCAGCACTCCTCCAAGCCGGAAAACAAACCACTTCTCTCCATCCTTATCGTGGACAACCGTGCTCTGAGACTTGAGCACATCTTTCAAGATGAGAGAGTGCTCATAGCTCTCGCGATCGTGGCCTGCTGCTCCGCGGTCGGCGCGGACGAGCTCCCAGTGGTCGTTGGAGATGGGGATCCGGGTGACATCGGAGCGGTGGGCCATGAGGAGTTGGTAGGCTTCGAGATGGGAGTATTTGAAGAGGGCCATCCAACGAGTAATATCTTCGTATTCTGGCTCGTCTGGTTTGGCCATCGTTGCGTTTTGAGCGAGGCGCTCGAGCTCTTCGAGTTCTGCGAAGGGGTCCATGTTTGTTTCTTTGACGTTTGATGTCTGATCTTGTATTAGTGTACGAAATTCTGTTTGAAACAATGAGGCAAAAAGAAGACTATGTTGGAGGATGGAAATATATCTATGTCAGAGTTAGCCCCAAGTGTAGAAGGAATGCACCGGCGAGTGAGCAATCATGTGACTCATCTCTCACATCATACTTACCTAGGTAGGTAATGATGATCTTCGCGACGGCTCGTCTATTGCTGAAGAGTTTAGGTGAGTTCTGATTTCGACCGAGATGGATTAGAAAAGCAGGTGGTCGATCGTTCTCTATCTCTCCGATGGCATACTGAGAGCAGAGGAAGATTTTCACAAAGTCTCACGAGCAATCGCGAACGCGAATGGAAGCTTCTTGCGTATACTGACTCAAGCACGAAAGTCGATATTATAGAATCCCTTGCCCTCGAAGAAAAGTCGGAGGTCTGTTGAGTAGTCATTCGCTGCATCGCTGCATCGCTGCATCGCTGTAGTCTCTCGTGTCGAATTTCCTCATGGCAAAAGCTGCACGAGGCCGATTTCGCTAAGTCAAATAAAGAAACGGAGAAGGCGACACTCGTCCTTGTCCAGGAAGGTACGGTCCTTCTTTTCATTTCAAGACGATGACGGGAGACTCGCATGCACTTACCTACGAACGAGAAAGCACGCAGGCTCAATTCGTGGCGCGGTGGTTCGTTCTTCGTGTCGAGTCAAATTTGCACAAGGTAAATCTGGGTCAAAAATTGATCTCTCTATGTCAAGCCTCCCGTCTTCCGCCGCGAACGTCGCGCCCAAGCCTGGCTGTGCGCCATGGTATTATTACTTGTAGCTCGAGATAGTTGATAAAGGAATGACCCCAGGCCATGAGCTATAGGGTCAAGAATGATGAAGGCAATAGAGTCCTGGATGTCTTCAATGCCTGGTCGTTGTCTTCTTCACATTAACTTTGACTAAACCTCACGCCACAAACCAGGCAATTTTCACCAAGACAAAAGCTCGCACCGGGAATAGGCTGAACAGCACGACCTCATTGGCAATGCTGCTCCTCGGTCTGTACATTCCTTTTGTGAAATCCGCCTCTTGGTACCTAGGTAGTCTTAAACGACCTATCTTTCCAAGCAGGAAGGAGCGACTGTATTTGATTACTCGCCCTCTTATAAGGTCTCGGTGCTCTGCGTTCACCGGTTTTCACCAAGTCCCATTGTTACGGGGAATCGCTGCCCTCTGACTCAAGAGTCTAAACTGCTGCAGTGCGATGCTCTCTTCAGAAAGACATTGTAAATCAATACGCGATGCTTTCATATTTCTCTCAAGCTGGAAAGCTAAGCAGTAGGCCTTCCCTCCTTGTGCCACCTTCTATCACAGCCAGGAGCTGATTAAAGCCCGATTTTCACCAAGTCCCACGAACAAAACCTTCACACAATGAGCCCGAAGCTCCATGGGCTACCCAATCCACGCTAAGATCACGAGATCTTGAGCAAACATCTCCACATGAAGCAGTGTTTGTTCAGTTTTCCTCAAAGTCACGAGGGGCGAAGCGAGTCTGAAGTGCTGCTTTATGCTGAGGATGGCCCACAGGAATGGCGCTAAGCCGCCTGGTGTAGTTCAAGATGTGACTCACATGAGAGAGCCCCACGTGGAAAAGATAGACTAGTTCCAACCAGAACTGGCGGTGGGTCTTGCGATTGCTGGAGGCCTGTGCTTCGACGTGGAGCGTGTTGTGCCTTCCGAGTTTTCCTTGAAGCTTTGCAGAAATCGAGACATAAGATGCGCTGTGAAGCTTAAGAGACAGAGATATATATATGAAGGCTCGTCGATGGTGATACTGAGGGTACTTGAGATGGGTGCTGAAGGTCGAACGGCAGTCACTCATCGGCGCAGGTTGCGACTGCCGTGTGGGGATTGCCGTCCGATCGTGGCTGGCGTTCAGCACAAAAGTCGTGAAAACTTGCTGCCGACAATAACCGTGGGAGCCATATCGTCATCAGGATCGGGATCGAAATCAAGGAGGAGAGCCGTCAACGAAGGCGGTGAAGGGTGATCGATGGATAACGGGATACAAATGGATTTGATGACATGACAGCTCAGCGACGACATACCGAAGGAAAGCAAAACTGCAAGATAGCCCATTTTCAAGCCGTAACCGCCAACGTACACACAACGATCGTGACGAATTGTGTAGCTTTTCAACACAATGGGCTGATTGAGCAAATTCAGGGGCTCGCGAAACATGGAACCACGTGATCACGAATGAGAAGAAATAATTGCCAAATACCATTGCTACCTTCTCTTGTATATAACTTGGAAGGACTTGAGAATGGATGGCAGGTTCTCTGGGGTATATTATGCATCGCAAAGGCTTCACAACAGCCACCTTTCTCCAATAGTCATGAGACTTGACACGAAAGCCAATCTAGCCATCCAGTCACCCAACTTGTGGTCATAAATGGTGTAACGGATATGAAGTATATAAACAGACATGAAGGTATATGGTAGGCAATAAATGAATTGCGAAGATAGATTGATGACTCAATGACGACTTCGCCATGAAATGCAAATTGGTTAAAATATGACGAGGCGAAGTCTGCAGAAGATGGAAATAAATAGCAAGGATCCGGAAACTCAAGGGCGAATCCCTGGATGCGGCAAAAATGTTAAAAAATAGGTAGATAGTAAACTACAAGTATAAAATCAGTGACAGATGCACGATGCGACTGGACGAAGGGATTTCTCAGTGAAATGGAAAGTAAAGGATATGACGTAGAGTATATATCGTTTAGAAAATGAAGTGAAAATGTGTAAGATGAGAGTTTAAGAGGTGGTGGAAAGAACGTTTAAAAAGTTTGGATATCTAGGTAGGAAAAATCGATGAATACCGTGGGAGGTTGATATTAAGTCAAGGCTTGGCACGCCGTAAACCCTTCTTGGTCATCACGGGGAAAACTATCCTAGATTGAGAACAGCTTTCTTGCCGGGAAATTCCTTGATTTTCTAGATACATATAAATCAAGTTTCTGTCCAGAGCTTTGCGAATGCTGAGAGATAAAGTATGGTACAGAATGGATTTCTCTGAAAGATCACGTGTACAATAGCATCGTACCTTCTAATTCCCATCCTTTCCAATGTACCATAACCATAATAACGTTTACTTACCTAGGTATGGCCATAGATCTTGACATGAAGATGGATGTCTCTTGAAAAGGAAAAAAAAGAAGCTCGGGGTCACTCTATTCATGCTTTTTATAATCATTGCATCAACAAGGAATGATAACGTTACTAAGGTGGGAAGGACATGTACAACCTGGTCAGTTATGTCAGCGTCACATTTCGCTTAAATCCTTGTAACGATCGACCCCTCTCACCCACACTAGAATTAATATAATTACTTTAATTCTTAATATAATCCTTTCAAACTTATAATTATGGCGCGCAAACGTACGAAGCGCCGTAAGGAGCTCACACAAGCACAAAGAGCCGACGTATGGCGTCTACATTTAATAGGATTTAATCCATCCCAAATTTTTCGCGAAACCGGCATACCCCGCACCACTTGTAATTCTCTAATCGCACGAAACACCTTATGCCCTGATCCTGAGTTTAAAAACAAGCCAAGGCATGGTAGACCTAAGTTAGTTAGTTAGCGGGGGACTAGGTCACTTGTTCGAACTACAATTCAAGAGCCCTGCATGACCCTTAAGGCCCTTACAACACCGTCTAAATCCGGACACAAATTGAACCACTATACGGTCGCTATAGTGCTTAAATCCTTTGGGAAAGCAAAGCATAGACCACGCAAGAAGCCATTCTTGACCCCCTTACACCAAAAGAAGCGTCGACTACACTGTCTGGCCGAACGTGTAATGAAAAGGGACAATAGGAAGGTGTGTTGGAGTGACGAGGTAACATTTGAAGTAAGAGAGGATTTACAAACTTTTTGGGTTACCCGTAGCGCTAGTCAGGAAGAGGGATACGCAGAGAAGAACCTACGACCTACTTTTAAGAGTGGAAGGACGACGGTGGGTGTGTAGAGCTGTTTCTGTAGAGACGAGATGGGCCCACTTTATATGCTTCCGGAAGGAGAGAATATGACCTCAAAACGCTATAAGTGGGTCCTTCAAAAGTTGTTTATTCCGTTCTATAATAGGATAAGAAGGAAATACGGGAACAAGGTAGTGATGTAAGAGGATAATGCTCCCTGGCATATAGCAAAGATTATCACTAAGTATTTAGACAATAAGAAGGTAAACCGAATATAGTGGCCGCCACAGAGCCCCGACCTTAACCCTATAGAGAATTTATAGAAGCATATAAAGGATATAATCTCTAGGAGGAGGTATAGGGTCAAGAATATGTCTAAGATAAGAGACGCGTTACGACAAACCTGGCCACAAATTGACAAAGCTTTCCTTCTAAAATTGTGTGATTTGGTGCCCCGTAGGTAGGAGGCATGCCTAAAGAACAGGGGAGGGGCAACCAAATACTGAATGGCTACAAAATGCGCCTGTTTTTGTAGCTATAGGGGTAAAAAATAAAAAAGTTGTGTTCCTTTAAAATGTATATATGGTAAATGCACGTGACGAAGACTTAGCCGACCTGATTGTACAAAAAGAAACGTGCATACCTAGGTAGCAATCGAGGCAAAAAGCCTAGCTTGCCCAAGGAACGATTGAGTTTGAAACATTATATGAATCTAAATATATCCACTTAAAGCCCTCTATGTATATGGCCGCTATATCCAGTCCTCTATTCCCAAATTCCAGCGTGAAACGAACCCATATATACAATACTCCGTCGTTAAGTTCCATAGGACACCATTCCATCTAGAAACGCCACCAACCATATCACTATGTACATACGTTCCTTCCATGTGTCTCTCGCTCCAGATTAGGGAGATCGAGTGTTCACCTCTACAACATCAAGAATCCCACAGCCGCGGCACCAAACAATCCCAAGCCAGCAACGCTCGCCTTCGTAGCAGCAGACGAAGCACCACCTGGCTGAACCCCAGTTGAAGCCTTGCCCAAGTACCACGCTCCCATATCTGTCAACTTTCCTTGGTTGTTCAGGAAAGCAGCGTTTGGTCCAACATTCGAAACCTCAGTTCGGAAGGTACCGAACCAGGAGTAGCGGTCGACGTAGGTGAGGCGGTCGAAGTACTCGGCTGACATGTTGAAGAAATCTTGGGTTGCGGCGAGCGTTTGGTTGCTGTATGCGTATTCGGTCACCCAGATGGATGTGTTTGGGTAGCTGGTATTTCGTTAGTCAATAGAATATTTTAACTGCAGAACGGAAACATACGCAGCTCGGACTGTCCCAATATGGCTCGCCAATCCAGCAAAGTTGTCATACCAATGGATGGGAATGAAATCCACTGTACAGTTTGTTCCCAAAGCCGCACAGGCGTTAAAGAAGTTCGTCAACCAAGTATGTCCACTCGGCGCCCCCGTCACAGCCGGAGCACCCAGCTTAATCCCTAACTTCGCCAATGGTTGAATCTGCGAAAGCCAATTCGTAGCCGCAACCTTCGGATCAACATTACTTCCTCCCGTGCTTGAATATCCATCTGGCTCATTATATCCCATAACATGCGTAATGTTGCGTCCACCCTTTACCAATGCTGTGACATCGTTGAGGAAGGTCGTTGAGGGCGACCAAGCCATGGGGACGAATTCAAAGTCTTCTTGTGTGCGGTTGGAGTAGGCGGGGGAGGGTTGGGATTGGTAGTTGTAGTACCAGGTTATGTCGCTACCGGGCTGAACCCATATCTGGTTGTCGCCTGGGTGCTTTGCGTTGGGAACGAAGACGAGACCACGTTTGGTGGATGTGCCGGCTGTTGCAGCGATTGTAGAGGGGATGAGAGCTGCTGCTGCGAGCAGAGTTGAGGTCGTGAAGTGCATGTTGAGGGTTTCGAGGGAGGGGTCGTGAGGAAGGTTATTGGACTCGACGTCTGTCGTCTGGAATTGACCTAGGTATCGTTGGATATTCCTCAATTGAAATTAATTCAAGTCAGACTTGATTTTATGTCAAATTGATATCTAATGGGATGCAGCTGGCTCCAAATCAAGAATCTCGTATAAACAGAGGTAAGAAAAGAAAGAAAAGGTATCTAGCAGACTATCTAGCAGATACCGTCAACGAGCGTGTGAAGAGCGAAGAAAGAGAGGGAGAATAAGAGAGAAGGAAGAGAGGGAGAGCATCTCCAGCTGATAAAGCTGGGCTGCTGTGTTCAGCACTACCAAAGCGCGGTTCCTGTTTGTGTTCAGTATTCCTGCACTGATCCGGCGGCATTTCTTGGTGGCTGACTGGCGACTTGGAAATTATCGAAGGACGCGCCCGAACGGGGAAGGCGCCCTGGCTTTGGGCTTGGAACGGCAGCGCTAACACACTATTTCGGGATGAAAAAGGCGAGTCTTCAACCACAACAGGGGAAAGGATGAGGCGATAACGATTGTTTACAGATACGAGGTCAGTGCATATGTATTGGTGGATTTCCCTGATTATCTTGCATCAATTTTGAAGTTTTGTACGCGGCTCAAACAACGTCTGCTCACCACTTTTCGCAGTTGATCCCAAAAGGGCTATTTTCTTAGAAGCGGCTTGCAGATGGATTTGTTGACTTTGGCGGTGTTCTTGGTGTGACCTATGTGGAGATTTCGCACGGAAGCCAAGTTAGCGGTTCTCAAAAAGCAAAGGCACTATCGAGTTCGATATTCCGAGTTCCTGAGATCCCGAGCCGAGTTGCTGACAGTTGTACGAAGCAGGAATGCGAGACCTTGGTGAAAGAATGCCACAAAGTTGTGATGTATTTGAGCAGAAAGAAATTCTGATATCTTTGAGGTCAAGTCCAGCAAGCGTTGCACCTATCCTCAAATCATTTAAAGGAGCATAATTGATTTGCCACAAATTCCACGTGACAAGTGTCCTTGAATTGATACTAAATTTTTGATAACAATGTCTTCTCCCTGCTAAGTTACTTCTCAAGAAAATGGATTCTTAGTGTCTGACCTCGAATCCACTTTCTCCCTCAACCACATTAATCTCACTCTTCTCCAACTTAACCACGTGAGCATGAGTTGGACCCTTATCAATATCCTTTAGTAGCTTCTGAATACCATCTTCGTCGCCTTGAGCTTCTCCTTCGACCTGTTGGTGTATCAGGCTCTGCTTGGTAGATGCTTGAGATACAGAGGCAGAAGTAATGGGGCTTGCCTTTCCATTAGATGTATTCCGGACCCAGCCAGTGAGGTTGTATGAGTTGGCTTTCTTTCGGGTGAAATACCTTCGTTTATCAGTGTTTCTGGTTCCTCATCCACAGATATACAAATACCGGAACGACACTCCTGCAAAATATCAGTTAGTGGTGAAATGGCCCACGTATACACAAGAGGGGTTCCACCTACCTTGCACCTGACCATGAACTCGAAAAGAGACCTCAAAAGATAATTAGCAAGCACAAAATAATTTATTTAAGATTTCAGCATACTCGTTTTACCATGACTGCGAATTTGAATTCACGACATTGAAACTGCAATTCGTAGTTGGTTTTGTTGCAAACAGAGAAATAGTTGCTCCTTCGTCATAGAAGTGGCGACCGGCAGAATGCGCAATCTAGAAAGGCGGTGAGCATGTGTTCCCTAATATCTTCACGTTTCGATCAAAATAAGTAATTTCATGAAATCAGTATCAGATTCGTGATATGTCTAAGTATCAATGTGCAAGCGCTTCAATTTCCGTTTTGTGTGCCAAAATGCCTAACCAATGCTACATTCTTACACCCGCCCCAAAATGGAAAGAAAATCACAACTGCTCATTAACGAACAATCCAGCCATACCCTGGCCGGTACCAATACACATGCTTGTAAGCAGGATCTTTTTCTTCTGCCTCCTGCACTCACTCAAGCCTGTGACAATCTGTCTTGCGCCAGTAGTACCCAATGGATGTCCTAAGGCAATTGCTCCTCCTCTAATGTTCATCTTCTCATGTGGAATCTTCAAGACGTCCTTGCAGTAGACTGCCATAGATGCGAAGGCCTCATTGAGCTCGACGACGTCGATATCATCCATGGTGATATTGTACTTGGTGAGGAGCTTGGGGATAGCGATGGATGGACCAATACCCATGATTCTTGGTGCAAGACCAGCTACAGTCGAGCCAACATACTTTGCGAGGATGGGTTGGCCAAGCTCGATAGCGCGAGAACGGCGCATAAGGAGAACTGCAGCAGCTAGAAATACCATTAGCATATTTCAAAGGCAGAACAGAGCTGTGAGTGCTTACCGCCATCAGTAACTTGACTGGAGTTACCTCCAGTAGACTTGTCACCGAAATCTGGGAAAGCAGGGCGAATCTTGCTCAAAGACTCGAATGTTGTTCCATATCTTGGTCCCTCGTCCTTGGTCAATGTGACCTTGTGAACCTCACCAGTCTTAGGATCCTTAACCTCGGTGACAATAGGTACGATCTCGTCATCAAACCAACCAGCCTTCTGCGCTCTCTCAGCACGTTGGTAACTCTCTGCCGCATATCTATCTTGCAGTTCTCTTGTAACATTGAAGTCCTTGCCAACGTTCTCAGATGTCTGTCCCATAGGCTGCATGCAGTCTGCTGCTTCTTGGTTCTGGAGGATCTCTGGGTGGAAAGGTCGCTCGAGACGGTCTCCACCAACAGACATCATCTCAGCTCCCATGGCAACACCAATATCGATGCTGCCAGACGCAATTTGATTCGCAATATCTTGTGTAGCTTTGAGGCCGGAGGAGCAGAATCGATTTACGGTTGAGGCGGCGGTTGTGTTTGGGAATCCAGCTGCGAGAGCTGCAGCTCTGACGAGGTATGCTGCCTTGCCTTCGGAGACCTAAAATATAGCTGGTTAGAGATTGGAGATGCAGATAGACACAGAGACATACATTTCCGCAGCAGATATCTTCTACTAACTGAGGATCAATCTTCGACTTCTCGATGACCTTCTTCAGCAGCGAATAGACAAGGTAATCCAGCTGTGTATCTTTAAAGCCTCCCTTGAATGCCTTGGTTAATGGTGTACGGATCGCGAGTGTAATGACAACATCGTCTGCATTCTTGGAGGTACTGTGTATGTGTAATTAGCATGTGCTTGCATGACTCTGGGAGGGGCTTTGTTTACATTGAGCTCAAACCCGAGGAACCGGGAGTCAAGTGCTTGAGAATGGAGCTTAGTCTTTCGCCGGCCATTGTGAAGAGATTCAGGAGATTAAGATGTGAAGGAGGAGAGAAATTGTTGGTATGGGAAAAAGTAGGAAGATTGTTGTTCTTTATGAGGGCCACGGAGTTGATGCTTAGCTTGGTGTGGGGAGAAGCCGAGGCATGGCTGGATTTGTCAGGGGTCCGACCCGAGAACGCCGACTAAGTCACGTGAATGTAAGATACTTCAATGTCGTTCTCATCTAGGCTCGGACATACTTTTCATTTTCGGATTGCTTGTCTTCTCTGGATAAAAGTGTCGAAATGATCTCGTCCATATTTATTGCCGCCAATTTCCTCAAGTACAGCTTCGGCCGTTGCTCTCAATTCCTGAAAAACAGACTTCCATAACCTCCTGCAGCCAGCCTGTGGAAATCTTCTTAGAGAGAGGATAGAGCCTGGGAAGCCCAAACATCCACAGCCTCGTCGAAAATGTTTCCAAGCAAATCTCTAATCTTTCCTAAACACTTACTTTTCTACTTATCGGATGCTCCCATCGCTTTGTATATGAGAAATAAGTATGGATCCTCTCAGCATCTCAGCTGGCGTTATTGCCGTCGTGACGGCAACACTTCAAACTAGCATCGCGATCCACAAGGCTATATCTAGAATTCGCAAGAGCCCAGAAGAAATTCAAAAAGTCGCCGCCACTTTCAAAAACTTTAACAACGTGCTATAACAACTCGCCGTGCTGCCTATTCTGCAGCAGGGCCAGCAGACTGATTTCCCAGAGTTGCGAGCTTTGATGGTATCCTGCAATGAGGATGTCGTAGCTTTCCAGCGAAAGCTTTCCAAGGTTCAGCTTCTTAGTCGCGACAAGGCGGGTGGCAAGGTATGGAAACGGATGAAGGCCTGTTTCAGTAAGAGCGACTTCCAACACATGGCTAGTTCCTTAAGTCGACATACCAATACCATAACTTCGCAACTTGCCGTACTTCAAAGGTAAAAAGGGTTCCGCAAGAGTGCCTTCACATAATTTATCAACAGAATGGCATCAATACTGACTTCCACATAGTAATTCGGGCCATGATCATTCCCAGTGACTACAGCAACTTACTGGCCGCTTTGATCAGAAACTGTTGGTCCACGTCGAGACAAGGAAAGATGCCGTTGTAGCTGCTTCATCAAGCATCGAGGCCCTTGGTGGAATCCGCCAGAAGGTTGACCGAATACCTGAAATCGCAACTGCACACAGCCTACATTTTCAATAACTCAATAACCGGCTTGATCAACAGCTTCTAAATAACCTCAATACACGAAATCAGGCTGAGGTTGATGCATCAACAACGACGACCAGACTTCAAGACATTAGCCAAATGGTTGATCATTTACCAAAGCTTTCAGGGCCCCAGGAGCTAAACTTCCAGCAACTAAACCATCGCTTCGATCCAAAGGAATCGCTCGATCTGAAAACAAGAAATCAGGCAGAAGCTCCGGCCACAATCGCCAATCAAGCGCTTGATAGTTTGCGACAGAAAGTCGACCAGATCCCTGAAATATAAAGTGCTCAATTTAGTATCTTGAAAGAAATGATGGAGAAGCTACAAGCCCAACTTTTACAGCCGTCGAAGATTGTGACAATATATAAGTGGCAAGGTTCATTGCAGCATGGCCATTCTAACGTTTCGTTCAGTTGTTGTCAGCCAATTGGTCAAAATAGGCTGTCCAGCGTACCCGCACTCGATCGAGGGCTTGTACCATAGAAATCGGCTTCAGATGACGAGCCTTCTTACGATGGGTCCACTGTAGAGGTGTTGGAGGATTACCATTTCAACACCCAAGAGAATGAGCAAACCGTTACGTCTACGGCTGGATACTTCAAACTGCTATAGACTACTTGGAGCACAATCCTTGGACCTGAGATATAATTCAGAAGTCTGAACTTGCCCGAAATTCATATGATTGAGCGGAATTTCCTTCTCTCGATTATTAGGGACTAATTCGGGATGATATGTGTCAGACGCAAAACGATATGCCGAAATTCTCTCCTCTTCGGATTTGTGATAGCAGGAAAATCATGAAGAATTTCCTTCTAATTTTCCATTAATTGCGAAGGACACAATGAAGACGTTAGATAATGTGGTAAAGTAAATTTTCAACATGATCCAGCCATACGATCAAAGCTGACACTTGCTCGGCCACTGAGCAAGGGGTACACTGAAAAAAAAGCTCTGAGGCTCAGTGTTGGCTTTTAGGAAATGACCATCCAGTTACTGTTGTGCTCAAAGCGAATGTCGTGAAATTGGCAGTTCAGGAAGAGTTTGTTTCCATGTAAGGTAAGCCAAACAAGCTTGGTGGCGCTGGGTAGGAGCATTGGCTCGATACTGCTGGAATTGACAAAGAAGAGGAAGGTGTGGAAAATACTAGCGGGGTAGTGCGGGGTATTGAAGCATTAAGCGAGGGGAAAGGGGAAGCGAGAGGAAGGCGCGAGAAGCTTTATTAGATCGAGGGCAGTGAGAGCTTTTTACTCGCGTTATCGATAATTAATGTGTAAGTATAGATACGCGGGCATTGCTGAAAGGGCTGCATTCGTGTTGTGTTTCTACTTAACCTCTTTAGGCATGGGTCCTGGATCGAAACGCTGGATGTTTATCTTGTTATCACATGAGGGAAACAAGAGGTTCACCAAGGCGCAAATCCTCTCTATATTTAATTTTTCTGCATTTCAATCGTATCTATTACACCAAGTATGAAGAGGAAAAGTGTGACTTCAATTCTCCTCACTACTTCTCGCGTGCAACACCGCATCTTCCACTCCATCCAGATGGAAAGAGGTCAGTCCACAACATAATCCTTCACGCATTATTTCATGCCCCTTATTCTTGTGAGTTCTTTGCGTTACTTTAACCCCCGTAGTCAAATGCAAGGGAAGCAGAATGGGAAAATGAATGGGTTCCAGCAGACCGTGACATTCGCCTCCACAGGCTGGTTGAAGTGCGGCGTAGCAGAGAATGAACCTGGTCGATGTTATTACGGTATACAATAACTGAAAAATAAAAGACAACGCTTGTAAGACAATCAAATTTCACTCGACTCAATTGGCTTCTGAAACGGCTTGCAGTTTTAAATGCTGAATGGCAATGTACAAGCAGTTGAGCGATAATATAAAATAGAAATAGGCGCTGCGAGGTTCACGGGTAATGGGGAAGTTATCTTTCTCAACGTTGAGTATTTATCTACCAGTAGTGGGAAGAGCAAGAACGCTCGTGGTAGCACAAACCACGGTGAGAGTAAGGTAGTGTGAGCGTTGCATGTTTGTGAATATAGAGAGTTCTCGTGTTGATTTATTACCATGTGGCTTTCTTGTACTAAGAACGTTGAGAACGTGGATATTTGGGGTCAACCCTTTTGTTCGTCTCTGGTGGGGGTCTGGGGCCTTGAGGAATTTATACTAGGCTGAGAGAGATCTGCGCTTTTCCTCTATCAGAGAAACACCTAAAGGATTTCATAGTCAAGCAAGGAGAATCAATATTAGCAGCAGTGTTTCTGGAGGTATCTCCATCTATGACTTATCTGGTAGTTCAGTGGAGGGCATGTATTTCATCGTCTCTTGAATTACGAGAAGGAAGTCAATATGATCTTGCAAATCCTGCGAAAGCAAGCGAAAGTCATCTTGTACAGGTTGTCTTAAAGATTACGCTTATAGTACGCTTCCGAGACACTATGACGAATTGCGTCATAACGTGACTGCCATGGATATTTTATTGTGACCGTGATACTTGAGCAGGCCGCTAGGATACGTAACACAAGGTATACCAGACGGAGATGTAACAGTGATCAGCACTGTTTGCACGGAAATTTCCAAACACAAAACAATCACTGTGCAACAAGGCATTATTACACCTCTAGACTCAAAGGATGCCAATATGAACCCACAATTGTTGATGTTCAAATATGGAAGAATGAAGGTGGGATTTTAGCTACGAACTTAACCACTGACAGGATGTTGAGAGGATCTCCTGAAACTTGTAATTTTTTTGACTCGAAGTGAGTTCGCTTGCACCATTGAGTTACTAGACATGGATAGCTTTTAAAGGCTATTATGAAATAGGGGAAGTAAGTCATTGAAGTTTAGCACACCCAAAGCACGACCTGTGAAATTCACACGTAATGACCAAGGCAGCAAGGCAAGAACGACGTCAAGAGCGAGGAATTTTCATATATGTACTACAAGTGAATTGACTTCCAGCTAATGTATGAGCCAGGATTCCTGTAGCGACCCCAACGAAAAGAGTGTAAGAATCGAAAACGCAAAATCTGACTACCTCCATCTTCTGCTACTGCCATTCATATCAAATATCCTGAACCAGAGATACAAAAGCCACAGAATTGAACCCTCATGTTATCTTTTAAGTGGCAAGCGCTGGATCTAACATGGAACAGGTACAAGAATGCCAGAAGGCGTCGGCACCCAATAAAAGCCCCAGGTAGCCTTGACGGGTTCTTCTGCCACTTCGACCGTGGGGCCTTAGCCATGTTACTGAAAGTTATTGCAAGATTGGGGTAGCGGGGAACGAACAGGGATAGCAAATTCCTGGATTATCTATGCAGCATATTTTAATTGGGAAGGCTAACTTCGCGAAGACATCGCCATATGATTCTATGGCATGTCAGTTGGGTAGACCAAGCATTGGCTGACGACAGTAGCCAGATATGAGAGGCTAAGAAAAACGTACGGGTAAGGTTTAAGGCAGTGCCTTCGATTCTTTCCTTGCGAGGGCAGCGCAAATACGTTGGTGGCAGCGAAGGCAACAATGATCGCGAGAACTTGTGAGAAGGGCATGTTTTCTGTGGTGACTGGATCTTTCTTGTCGATGCTTTTCTCAATTCTTGATTCTTGCGGAAGTTCACCATGGCTTTATGGTAGGTCTAAGATTACTGTGCTCAATTCTTCTCCGAGACTCCTGGTCGATCAAAGACAGAAACCAGGGAGAGTTACAGTGATACTAGTCATGTACATCAATGTCACCTAAACCAAGACTTCTTGGTAGCTCCTAGGCTGCATCTGTAATGTACTTTGCCTGGACGGAACAGAGTTGATTATTCCGAAGGGAAAGCAAAATGATGTCCGTAAATACGACTCTAGCACTGAAGATTCAGCGTCTGTAGACCAATTAGAATGCCTACTCCACGAAGAGCCGGTACTGCCACTTTTGAGGTATCAAATATGATGATTCCAGAAAGCAGATGCTACCATGTTACAATGCAACTATGCAATCGAGCAGAGCAAATCGAACATAGCAAGAGAGAGATACGGTGAACACAAAGTATCCCGCAACCGAGAAGGCTAGGTCTAGATCCTCTATAATTTTGAGAGCTTTCTCTAGCTATAGCTTCAGCAATTGGCAAAGTTGCAAAAACATTCAATCCGAAGGATCGAGTTGTACTTGATACATGTCTAACTCAATGTGGCAGCGGTTGCATAGCAATTTGGCATACGTGCACAGAGCTCAAAGCAATCCAAGAATGATCTTTCATACCTTGATCCCAATTTACGAAGCAAAAGGCATCGAAAACATGTAGTCTCACTTCATCGAGGTGAATCCGAAGGTTGGTAAAATAGTGGGGCGAATCACATGATATGGCGGGGGAGCTAATCCATTCTCGGGGAAGCGAACTCGCACACTGAATTACAATTTAGAAATTTCTCAAATCCAACCGACAACACCAAATCGACAACTTCTCGACAAACCACCACAAACCGCAATCATGGGTCGCGTTCGTACCAAGACTGTCAAGAAGTCCGCCAAGGTCATCATTGAGCGATACTACCCAAAGTTGACCCTCGATTTCGAGACCAACAAGAGAATCTGCGATGAGATTGCTATCATTGCCTCCAAACGTCTCCGCAACAAGGTACGATCAGCGCAACAATCGCAAATATGAAAAAGATTTCTGACATGATTTGGGATAGATTGCCGGTTACACTACACATTTGATGAAGCGTATTCAACGTGGTCCAGTCCGTGGTATCTCCTTCAAACTCCAAGAAGAGGAGAGAGAACGAAAGGATCAATACGTCCCCGAAGTCTCTGCTCTCGACTTCAGCCAGAGCGAGACCGGACAACTCGAGGTCGACACCGAGACAAAGGATCTCCTCAAGTCCCTCGGTGTAAGTAGCATACTTTTCGATATTGCGACCAATTCTGACAATTTCATAGTTCGATTCCATCCCAGTCAACGTCGTCGCAGTCTCCCAGCAACAAGCTGTCGAGCCCCGCAGACGATTCAACGACCGACCCCCACGAAACTAGATTTGCGGTATTGGTACAAAAATGGATGGCATGGATGGACTGGCAGGGATCTGATTTGCGACTGGGCGTATTGCTGGCAGGTTATGCATATTAGATCAATGTAAGATCACTTCCAAACCAAGGTGTCGCCGATTCTCCTTGGAGATGACGCTTGATTGCCATTTTCCTTTTTCTTGTGCGGATTGTGAGACACTATTCGGATGCGATATTAGACAACCTTGTGGTTGATACTGGGTAGACCTACGGTAAGTGCATGCTCTATGGACACTGCTGACACTATGAAACGAGAGATTTTGTGACGCGCCGGGGGAATATGTTGCTGTCTCTCTTCCCTGCCACAACGATTTGAACATTTGCTAGAAAATATGTCAGTCGATGCGTTCTTTTGGAAGGGCTGATTATCCATCTCAAATATACGGCCTGGAAGGCAGGAAACTGTCGGGGTAGAGATATCGTTCTATTATATGCAATGATTGTAGTCTGGGTATCATAGTTTTCCCGCCAGCCATTCACTAACGCCAAATGCCCATAAATCAATCACATTTTCCAGTCCATACCTCCGTCGTCGTCATCATCGTTGGTCTCTTTCCCACTTCCAAATTTCGGCGTGTGGCCTTCCAACTTCAAATGCATACCCTCGAGCTGCCCACTTAGGTCATCCTGATCTAATGAGGGAGGTTCTGCGGCTCTGCGAATATCCTTCTCTTCTATCTTAACATCGACAAGCCCACGGAACGCTGCACGTCCTTGATCGCCTCGTTCCAACGCCAGATTATCCGCCTTGTGCTTCTCCTCTGGATCTTCTTTGTTTTCTAGTTCCAATTTCTGGAGTCGGTCTGTGATGCTTCCCTCAGACTTTGGTTCATCCAGCAGATCAATAATGTTCAAGGACTGGGCAGCACTTCTCTCCCAGGCCACAGTTTCGCTCAGCTGAACCCTAACGTACAGCGCTCTCCTGGCACATGCTTCTGAACACCACTTCTCCAGCTCTTCCTTCTCCACTACTTTGAAATCCTTTGCCCTTCCCCTTGTGCCAACAATCCTGTATTTCCCTCCTCCGGTTTCTTTGACCCTTGGCTTCGGGCACAACGTATAGCCACAATGGTCGTTGATATTGCGCTCGACTATTAGGGCATCGTAGTCAGATGGCTGGAAAGGCCGGAGGAACTCTTTGAAGGCTTTCGCATCTTCCGGAGAGGGGTTGCTAGCATCATGTGGAGAGGTGGCGAGAGGATAATCAATTAGAGTTTCCGTAGACAGCAGAATCTCAAGCTCAATATCTTTGCGTGCCTGGATCAATTGTGCGTGATACAATGCTAGCTCGCGGTCGCGTTCTTCCTTCGAGCTTGTCGTGGTGGTGGCGGGGTAGGAGCTCTTCTTGAGGATCGACTTGGGCGTTTTCGTGGTTGCCATGTCTGCACCTTGTTCTCCACGAATCTGCGGATGCTCAGGATCATCATTCACACAAGAGCTCGTGCTTGACTTACTCACCACTTATGACGACTGCTGGAGGCAAATTCACTGTTGCGCGAATCGTTGTTGTCCCTGCGGGACAGGCGGCGAAAGATCCCTGCAAGTCTCTTGATTCAAATCATCCGGTGCGACCTCCAACACCGCTTGCTTGGAGCCCTTTGAGCTGCCAAGCTGTTTCTCGAACTGCAAACTGTTTGGTGCATCCCCTTGGGAGCCGTCATCTGAAATTCTCGTCTGGTAAGATGTTACAATTCGACCCTTCGCCGGCTGGCAAATTTACCCATTCTGACAGCTGCCGTTTCACACGCTCGAATTCATGCGCTGACGTAGACTAGCACGTTTAGATACGATCAACGCCCCGCCCATACTCTATGATCTCTCCTTCCCTGGCTATACCATAGCAAATACATACACCTCATCGCAAGCTGCTGCGCGGACGCCAATCTGTCGATTTAGTCGATTCCAACTGTGCCGCGGGTGCACAACTCTTCCGGCTCCTACGTAGGCAACAAGCCGAGCGAGGTAGCAAGAACAGAATTTGCATCTCAACGCGCCCAAGATGTCGAGTCCGCCTTTCAAAGTGAAGGCGGTTTACGAATACACGTCCCCGCATGAAGACGATCTGCACTTTCCCCTCGGTCAAATAATTACGGTCACAGAGGAGGAGGATGACGATTGGTATGCAGGAGAATATACGGATGCTTCAGGAGTGAAGCAAGAGGGAATCTTCCCGAGGAACTTCGTTGAGAAATATGAACCCACAGCTCCACCGAGGCCGACACGAACAAATCGCCCAAAGAAGGAGGCAGAGCCCGCTCCAGAGCCTGCCCCAGAACCCTCGCCTGTTGAACCAGTTCACCGTGAACCAACACCGGAGCCAGAACCAGTACAAGAGCCAGCTACTGCTCGAGAACCACCTCCTCAGCCTCCAAAAGCTGAGCCGGTATCCTCGCCACCTCCCCGAGCTGTCGAAGCTGTTCCCCCACCTTCTGCACCTAAAGCCGCGCCAGCTCCAGCAAAGGCATCTGCCCCTCCTCCTGTATCTGAGAAACCTAGTGGAGGATCTTTCAGAGACCGGATTGCTGCATTTAACAAAGCTGCTCCGCCAGTAGCTCCGTTTAAACCTGGTGGATTGAGTTCTGGAGGATCAAGCAATTTTATTAAGAAGCCATTTGTGGCCCCACCTCCCAGCAAAAATGCCTACGTTCCACCCCCTCGCGAGCCCGTCGCGCAGAAGATATACAGACGTGAGGAGGATCCGGAGATAGCTGCGAGAGAGACAGAAAATCAGGAGCAAGCGGAACGCGCGGGTTTAGCCCCAACATCGAATGAGGGAGAGGAGGATCAGCCTAAGCCAACAAGTCTGAAAGAACGAATTGCGCTTCTGCAAAAACAACAAATGGAACAAGCGGCTCGCCATGCGGATGCGGCACAGAAGAAGGAAAAGCCAAAGCGCCCAGCCAAGAAGCGAACTGAGTCTCATGGTCATACTGAAGGTACAGAGGAGGGCGAAGGGGCTGCTCTGGAGCGAACGGGCACAGAAGAAACAATTGGGAAGCCGTCAATGGACTCTGTAAGAGAAGAGCATCCTGCACCTAGAAGAAGAAAGTCCTCGAAAGGAGCTCCACCAACTCCAGGTCTACATAACCGAAAATCCTTTGGAGATGGCAATGACGCCGACATGTCCGGAGCTGGCGACACCACTGAAGATCAAGGAGACTTGTCAGCCGATCGAGACGATAGTGACGAGAAACCCAGAATTCGACCTATCTCCCGAGCGCCAACTGCACCTACTCGTGAGGCGGACGTTGGAGAGGAAGAGGGCGCCGCTGAAGAGCCAGACGACGAGGCCGATGAGGATGAAGAGGAAGAAGACGATATCGATCCCGAAGTCAGGCGTAAGGAGGAATTACGTGCACGTATGGCAAAGATGAGTGGCGGTATGGGAATGCATGGCATGTTTGGTCCACCTGGCGGGATGGGGATGCCAATGCCCGGCCCAGCACCACCAAAGAAGAAGAGGTCTACAAGCGAGAAGAAATCAGGGGAATATGGCTCCGAAGATAGGCCGTCCAACATAAGCGCACCTCCTGTTCCTATGATTCCAATGCCAGGAATGTCTCGAGTTCGAAGTCCAGAAGAACTGGACAAGCAATTGGAACATGATGAGGAGCGCACCCCAATCTCATCTCGGTCAGCTCATGAACTTCCTGAGGTGGAGGATGTGGTTTCTCCTCAGGAAAGGGGTGCTCCACCTCCAGGTATGCACTGTGTTCCGCAACATGTAGGGTATACTAATCATTCCATCAGTTCCATCACAAGAGTCTGCCGACGCACCACCAATACCAGGCGGAAGACCTGCTCCTCCGCCTGTACCCAAAGAGTGTATGTCTTTCTACACAGCCACCTACTACAGAATTTGTACTGAGTTTTATAGCACGACCTGCGGCTCCCCCTCCTGCAATGGCATTATCTCCGAGTGCTGGATCTGAATCAGATGATGAAATGTCTTCGACTGCTCAAAAATCGACTATCGCAACACCCAAGGCAGAAGCTCCTCGAGCACCTGCGAGACCTGAACCACCAACTTCACCACGATCCCCTGGCCAAAAGAGAGCATCGTACTTTGGCTCAGATGAGCCTTCTCCCACATCTCCAAATAGCCAAGGTTCGAACAACAGACGGGCAAGCAGAGTTCCACCTATTCCAGGAGCACCAACAGTTGCCTCACCTCAAAACCGAGCGCCTCCACCACCTCCACCTGTTCAGACGCTCAGTCGTTCCTCGACTGGAGATAAGCGTGTTGCTCCCTCGCCGAGATCTCCAAACAAAGAAGAAAGCGAAGAGGAAATTACTGAGTATGAGGGCGACTATGACACCGACATCGCCTCAGCCGTGCCTCACAAAGATGCACTAAAGGCGCATGCCAGGGAGTCGAGCTTAGAAGATAACAACTCGATTCAGTCACCAGTTTCATCACCACCTTCAGCTCCTCCACCTTTACCAGCTGCAGCTGCTCCTCGCGCAATTCCTCCTCCGTTGCCTTCACAGCCACCCCCTAATGCAAGACAATCATCGGAAATGCCAAGAGCCGCTCCACCACCACCTCCAGCACCGAAAATGCCAGCTCCTTGGGAACAAGATGATGACGATTACGACCCTTACAAATATACCGCGCCACCAAAGTCAGCAAACTCTGTGGGTGGTCAACCCTCTCCTCGTGTTGAAATAAATAGCAACCAAGAAGATTTGTACTCCGCATCACCACCAAGACAGACATTTATGCCTCCCCCACCACAAGAAAGAGCGGTTCCGCCTCCTCCACAGGAGAGAGCGGTTCCTCCGCCCCCACCTCGCGAGGCAGCTCCAAGCTCGTCAAGTCGAGGTCCACCTCGACAGTCTCTAGATGTGCATCGCTCTGCTACCACGTCAAGAAGATCTGTTGAGCTTGGTAGAATGTCTATGGATTCTGGTTATGTTGCCAACGATGTTGATCTGGGAAGAAGCAGTTTTTGGTGGACACAACCAAGGGGAATACCTCCTGTCTTTCAGAATCGAAGGGATTACTTGTTCGAAATGGAAGAGTCAAGCTCGAAACGTGGCAGCAAGACAATTGTTACCAAGGAACTTTACTTCTTGTATCAAGACTATTCCCAGACCATTATCGCTGCAGAATTCGATGCTCAGGATCCAGCCGATGTCAACCTAGAACAGAAGCATGACCCACCGCCATCTCGCCTACGACAAGATCAGCTTGAACAAGCTCATGAACAGTTCGGACGGCAAATCTCAACAGCTGTTGCTTCCAAGAAAGATACTGTGGTTGGCGATGGAACCCCTCAAGGTCTTATTGTGGAGCTTTTGAAGCCATTTTCTAATGCTCTTCGCCCTGTTGGATCACGTGCATATGGTGCCGTTATTTACGGAAATCTGGCCAATGCATCGACACAACAAAATGATGAAATCCGACCGGGTGACATTATCACTCTCCGTAACACAAAATTCCAAGGAAAGCATGGACCGATGCACGCGAAATATAGCATGGAAGTAGGCAAGCCAGATCACGTAGGTGTAGTCGCTGAATGGGATGGAACCAAGAAGAAGGTTCGTGCATGGGAGCAGGGCAGAGAAAGTAAGAAGGTGAAGCTTGAGAGTTTCAAGCTTGATGATTTGAGAAGTGGAGAAGTTAAAATCTGGAGAGTAATGCCCAGGAGCTGGGTTGGGTGGCAAGGTCAGAATTGATACGGCGTTTGATTCAAGATAGTCGGCGAGGAGTTGATGAGAGCTGGGAGGAGGACTCATGAAGTTGATGATTAGTGAGAGTGTAAAGGTGTTATTGTTCCAGCATAGCATTGTTGATCATGAATGAAGAGCGTCTTTATGCCCCCTTTCCTATTTGTCTCTGCATTTACCTTTGATGTCCCGCCCTCTCTTCAAGAAAACCTAGGCTTGCGTTTTTCATCTCAAGATTTGTTTTTATGGCTGTCTCTTCTTCATGTTAGAAGTAGAGCTGTGCAGAATGACATGTTGCATTGAGTGTTGCCTGGGCAACTTAGTTCACTATTTAACATCTAAGCGACTCGCTTATCGTAAGGCGGTATCTCGAAGTCGAACGATCAAGACTTAATACCAGATTCAATCCCAGTAAGTAGCCTTCCTAAAGTCTGCACAGCAACTTGCACGTCCTCTAGAATAATCCACAGTCCTTCCTCTTACCCTCTAGCACAGAGACGTGCGATGTCCTCCTTCCAAGTTGTCGAACCACTCAACTTGACTTCTGAACCCCTTCTTAACAAGGTTTCGATTGTTCAACGCGTCTTTTCGCAAGGCTCCTTCTCATTACAGCAGTTGCTCCACAACTCATCGATACCACCTTCCCCAGCCTTTCGACAAGACCAATCCCGCCAAACTACTTCACAATGACACCCTCTCTCTGGAACTTCGGCTCCTCGATAGCTTCTGCTGCCGGTTCCTCCATTAATAACTTCACCAAAGACACACTCCTCCCCGCCGCAAGCACAGCCGCCTCAAGCGCAGCATCTTACACCTCCTCAACCCTCGCCCTAGCCCTCTACTCAAGCGCCAAATCAACAGCCATCTACGGCGCCACGACCGTCGTTCCCGCTCTCTACCACGGTGCAGCAACCACAGCATCAAGCATCGCACCAGCTTTCTACCGAGGTGCCTCCTCCACCGCCAACGCCCTCGCACCAGTCGCTTGCCGTCTTCACAAATCCGGCAAGAAACAACTTCCTTCAATTATTAGAAAGGCGAAGAAAGTTAAGAGGGAGGCGAAGAAGATTGCTAGACCACTGCTGAAGACTGCTAAGCCGTACTTGAAGAAAGTCGAGAAGAAGCTACCTGGTGGAAAGGAGGTCGGGAAGTGGGTTGGTGCTAATCCGAGGTTGAGTGCGCTAGTTGCGATTAATGTTGCGGGAGCGGTGTTGCCGGTTGGTGTTACGGCGCCGGTGGTTTGGATTATTAGGTTGGCGGGTGTGAGTGCTCGTGCTGGTGAGTCTTCTAAGCATTCTCCGATTATCTAAGAACCTTCGAAACCAAGCAACGCTAATGATGTGCGATAAATAGGTGCCATCACGGCGATGCTTAAGATGATGTTTGGTGAGCAGGGCGTTCAAGGTTGGGTGACACTTCTCAAGACTGGGGTTTGGGAGATTTGGGTTGGTAAGCAGGTACTGAAATTCGTGCTTATGGGATTTCAGAAGATTGTTGAAGGATGGGTTCTGGTTTGATGGTGTTTCTGCTAGGTACGGTACGACCGCAGCCTCGCAGCTTAGGAAGGCACCTAGAATTCATACATTGTGGCCGTCACTTACTGTTTGCTCTAAATCTGTAAATTTTTCTAATCAATGGCTAATTTAGAACAGATCAAGATTCCTCAAAAGGAAAGATATCTAGTACCTTATTCGATTGACGTTAACATTCCCAAAGTTTCAAGATTTCTTCACTTATTCTATATTCTGCCTCGAAAAGCCACAAACACAAGAAATTGTCGTACAAACGATAACCTGCCAATATGTTGCTACTTCATTAATGTTGCTACCCGAAACCCGGTCAAGGATGGAGAGCGGCGCCCCAATCCAGAGGAACATTCTTCCCTTTCCGTTTCCGTTTGAAACGTTTTGGTAAAGAGCCACGAGAGGTAAAATGAAATACACACCCTCCGACTTTGAATTCGCCTTTGCACGTGGTCATGTCGCACCCAGCATCTGAACGGCCCAATCCGAGGCCATGCTGCCTCCGCTTCGCTCAAAATCAAAAAGGCAACAACCTCAACTAAACCTCAGCCTCATCTTTTCCCTTCCTTTTCTTTTCAAGTACATCAGTTCTCCTAAAAGGCAAACACGTTCCATTACGTTCTTGAGATGGAATTTAATCATCTTCTCGAAAACATTGGCGGAAATGTCGCGCGTGCAGTTCAATTTGGGCACGAGCAAGTCATTCCCGCTCTCGGCGACGCAGTCGATATCGCAGGGGAGTTCACCAAGAAGAAAATCGTGCCTGCCCTTGGAGATGCGGCTGAAGCCGTTCGCGATTTCACGACGGATACAGCGGTCCCCGCGTTGGGTAATGCTGCACAAGCCGTTGAAGATTTCCGTCGCGAACAATTGGGGCCGTTCGTTGAAGTTACTCTCACCAAAGCCGAAGACCTTGGCAAGAACGTGGTTGGCCCTGCTCTTGAAGATCTACACAAGAGTACTCTGGGTCCAGCTCTAGATCAACTGGGTATTCGTAAGGAGGCTGAGGATCTGGCGGAGAAAACCGCGAAATGGCTACAAGAACACCCGGCGCAGGCAGCCATAATCGCAACCAGCGTTGTTGTTCCTGGAGTAATCAGTGGACCAATTCTTTCAATTCTAGGCTACGGTAACACAGGTGTTAGAGCAGGTCGGTCGCCTATCTGTTTCCTGTTTGGTCATCTTTCGCTAATGCAAAAATTAAGGATCGATCGCAGCTGGCATCCAGTCTCACTTTGGCAATGTTGGTGCAAGAAGTCTCTTTGCTTTCCTTGAAAGTGCACAGATGGGAGGCTATGGTACTGCTGTTATCAATGGTGCCGTTCAAGCAGGAGGCGGATTTATTGGTGCAGCGGAGATCATCAATGGTATCAAAACCAGTGGTCAAACTAGGGTCACTCATCCTCAGGGAGATAATGACCAAGGTGACGATGTAAAAACAGCAGAGACAACTTCTGAGGAGATCCGAAGCCTTGAGGAGGAGTGGGCAAAGTTGACTGAACGATTAGCTGAATCAGGTATCGGCGAAGAAAGCATTGCTAAGTGGTTTGAGGAACTTTCTACGAATAAGAATGAGCTTTAAACTTATCGACTCAGGTATTAAAAAGTTGTTCTCATCTTCAAGATAATCACAAGTCCTTAATTAATCGCCAGAATTGTTGCATCTGACGAGACCCACTGCTGAGCATTACGTTTCTCCAAAAAACGAACATCAAATTTTGCAAGAAACACTTCCACGCAATCTTCTTTCTTCGAAGCCAGTCTACTTACCAAAAATAAATACCACTGTATCACATGAAGTTTAAACGATATCTGCGCTTTTCCATCTTCCGCGTAACACAGCCTCGAAGCGGCCCAATAAGGGGCCGGCGCGTAACTTAAAGACAAACAACTTCGACGACTTCACCTTCACTCTCTCGATCGTTAACACATACACAACAACTCAAACAATTTCATTAACTGTCATCAAAATAACCATACCATTGTACCATATTTTCAATATGGATCTCGACAGATTTCTTACCAAGGCGCGCGAGGCTGCCACCGATGCTGCCCAATACGGCGAGGAGAAAATAATCCCTGCCGCAACCGCCGCATTTCAAAAAGCTGATGCCTATGCAAAACAAAAAGTCATTCCTGGAGTCGAAGCAGCTATCAATGAGGCCAAAGGGTATACCAAAGATAAGATGGCCTCTGATCTCCATCGTGTTGGCGTCGCCGCTGAGGACTTTAGGCAGGAACAACTTGGGCCAGCTGTTGAAAATGGCAAGGAGTATTTGAACGACAAAATTATTCCAGCTGTGTTGCATTTTTTGGAGCTCATGAAGAAGGATTTGGTTGTCATCTGGGAGAAGATATCAGCGTGGGCTATTCTCAATCAAGGAAACTTGGCGTGGATGGGGGTCGGAGGGTTGGCAATTCGCATTCCACGCCTCTTTACGATACCAGTTCTCCTGATTCTTGGTTTTGGAAGCTTTGGTGTTCGCTTAGGTGCTTATTTTAATTCCTCCTCCTCTCATGACACGAAACTTTAATTAACCTAAATCTACAGCTTCAATCGCATCTCGTCTCCAATCTAGAATTGGAAATGTGGGTGCAGGAAGTCCTTTTGCTTACTTGCAAAGTGCTGCTGCTGGAGGATACGGCGCTGTTGTAGTTGATACAATGGTGCGGATTGCAGGAACTGGATTGATTTCGTGGACTTTGTGGAAAATGGTTGCAGTGGCGCCGCAATAAAGCAAGGTAAAGGTTGCAAGCAGCGAGGATCTACTAGTAATGGAAGAATCTCAACCTCGATAGCAGTATTTCATAGAGAGAAACCCAACTTAGATGCGCTGAATTTGAAGGTGCGCAGAGTGATCAAGGTCACTAATGGATGTCTCGTTCAAAAATGGTTACAAATATTTTGAACACCATTTCGGAGGCTGGTGTCGGTGCTATTCAGGAAGTGATCGAGGATGAAGAAAAAGAGCTTGGGTTCCACAAGATCATACAAGAAAAGCTACATGCTCAAAGTTCCAGAGATAAAACAAAAACTGCGATGCCAGAGCTATCCTCTCACTGCGAATCTCTCACATATCTTTGAACGATTCAATCCCATTAATATTTTTGCGGTTCGCAGTGTGCTGAAACACAATAGTCTATTCAATTTGCATATTCTGTTTCGCGTGGATGGCTCTTTCGCGAGGTTGATCCAGGCACAGATGCTTGCCCAGTGTTCTTTTATATTCCTTAGATCTTCATGATACAAATTCACACATCGCCAACCCGATCGTTGAAGACTAATTTAAAACAAACACTTTGCAATCTTCATTCAAAAGACGCCAGCCTAGTTTTCGCCGCTCTGCTTTGAACCTAACACACCCCAGCTTCTTTGCTCGTAATCATGAGTTTACTCGTGGCGATCATTTGGGAGTGTCTGTACCTTAGCAAGGCGATGCTTCTCGATGGTAAGTCTTCCCCCACTCCATCCGTCATCTTTTCCACTAGACTAACGAGAAGCCCAGATGTACTCCTTTTGGTCAGCACAATTGCGGTCGGTATCTATTTTCTCCTTCTCCATTTCAGTGAAGACACCGCTGAGAGATGGTTCACCATTATCCGACGTCTTGGGCTCACTGATCAGCTCGACTTTCCAATATATTATATCTCTAGATCGCTCTGGCTCTGTTTCGTAGTCAACACATTCTGCTATCTAACAGAGAGAGGTCTGTTTGAGAAAGATATGTTCAGAAGAAAGGCAATGAGAAAGCAGCAGCTTCAGCAGAAGCCAGTGATTAAGCTCGTACTTTCTCGGACATTGAAATTGAAACCGGTAGATCAAGTGGTGGATGCTGCCTTCAAACCGATTCAAACTTAAGTACGGCTTCCCTGAAGGTTATTACCAGCCAGTAAATTGATTGGTGGATAACTGTCAATGTATTTTTGCTCTCTGGCATTCATCGTGTCACTGTGACTTGCTCTCCTACCCTATTGATAGAAGACTAATTAACTTATCTGCATTCATAAATCAGTTATGACCACAGAAAAAGGGAAAATTGAACCCATGTTAAATAAGTGTCTGAGCATTAAAGAGTGCAAGACACTCGAGTACCAAGAAGACAAAAGAGTTCTTCACAACCAATCTGATTTTGTACGTACAATGGTCAACTCCGACCCCAAAACATCATTAATTCCCTAAACCGACCTCAAAATATGGTTAATTTCTAGCTCCGACCCCACTTATGAATACTCGCCTCGGAATCGCGAACAGAAGGAAGTTTAATGGTCTCATATATCTTGAATAATTATTTGATACCAATTAAGAAATTTTAAGTCTTATGAGGTCGTAAAAAGGTGGTTATGTCTTCCCTACCCCGGTTCCTCGCAATCTCACCTCGCGTCTTCCTTATCTCACGACACTATATACTACTTAACTTTAAGTCTTAGGCTGTGAAAGATAGCTAGTAAGTATATTTTCCGTATTGAATCGTAACTTACATGAGAAAATATTAAAGTATTCTTACGATCCTTATAAGTCGGATTGGAGCTGGCATTAAATGATATTTTAAGGTCGATTTGGGGAATTAATGATGTTTTGGGGTCGGAGTTGGGCTATTGTACGTATTTTGTAAGGCTCGGCGCACTGTTCCACCTCTACCTTACACGCTCGTGAATCCCAAGGACTCTTTTTTTCAGGCGACTACACGCAAAGATGCGGATGGTCTCTCGTTAGGGCAGTGTTGCGTTTTAGTCGCTCTTTCGTTCCTCAAGCGAGAACGGAAAGGGGTCGCCTCGGTAGCTCTCGAGTGCACCGTCCTTTGATAATCACTTGCATTTCTCGTCACAACTAGAGGGCCAACTTCAGGCGCAGTGGCGACGGTTGACGTAGAGAGGCGTGCGAATTGATTCCTGCCTCTCTTCGTAAATTATGTCGCAATGGCAAATTGTCCGTCGCACGTTTTACACCAGTTGCGTTCACGACGGATGTCGCTTCAGCCTTCATGCCCAACAGATGAAATCCTCGCACTGCTTAATTTTATAGGGTAACCCCACAATTTAAAGGAATCAAGAGGGCCAAAGTGAGTCGTAATAGCTGGTGAACCATAAGTGCTCCTTCCCGCAGCTATGAACGGCAACTTACCGTGTTAGGAAAGGGGGCAGACGGCCAGTGAGGTCTAAATTTCACCAAGTCACATAACCTTGAGCCAATTTCAGAATCTCCAGTATTTTCAGCCACGAAGGACTGTAAGCTCCTTTTCAAGCATACCAAAAGGAAACTAACAGGAGCGCCGCCATTCTAATGCCAATAATGTGGGATCCCGATTCGTGGTTGGATAGGAACGTTGAAAAGCGTGAGAGAAATTGTGGTTGATATCTAAATAAGCCTTGGAACCTCGTAAGCCCTCCTGGGACGCCTAATACCTTACTTTATATATACGCTTTACCTCGCCCTTTTATAACCTTAACTACTTTAGATCTAAAAGGAATAAAAGTTATATATGAATAATAACTATTTTCTCTCTAGAGAGAATATAATATTAAGTAAGCTTACTTGTAATATATAGTTATATAAAGTTAGTAGTAGGCTAACTAGTTGTAGTAAAGGAGTAAAATTATAAAATTATAAATTATATATAAAAAACAGGTTATACCTAAGGACCTGTCGTACGAAATAAGCCGTGATAATTTGTAGTATTATTAACAACTGTTTATTAAAAATACGCTGCCGTTCTCGAAACTATTCCCTTTAACGCGTGACAATGGATCTACTAGAGATAAACATGGTTCTCCGCTTAGGACTGGAGATTTCCTCATAATCTAAGGTCTACATCTTATAGAATCACTAATAGAAGGGGGCAGGTCTATAGATTGCACATACGCGGGTTGACGAAAAATTAGGAAAACAGCTTGCTAACACTCCATTCTTCCTTGACAATGCCACAACAATTGGCAGTGTTATACCTGTTGACAACAATTCTTGCCGTCTTACATTTCCAAAATCTAGCTTTTACTGTTGAAGAAGAGTAAGGGAAGCGATAATAATATAATTTTACAAATTTTATTACAAGCGGAAAGTAACAGAGTTATACCTACGCCACTTCATCTCCCGGCCCATTCTCCATTTTTGCATCACGATTTACCGGTACTACTATCTGGATTCGAGAATACTTTTCGACCAAGAAAGTATTTATTGAGAAGGGGCGAAGAGCCCAGAAGCCACATTAAGCTTGTGTTGAAGATACAAAGCCAATAGAACACTCCACCAGGTCCACATAAGATCTCTCATTCCCTGTCATGTTATTGATTCTCACACCCGAAAAAGCTTTAACAAAGGATCCTACACCTCATATGAAGCTACTGGAGTCGACCTTCTAAGAGGCTTCTAAGTACGATTACAAGTGCCAAGTCGTTTGTTCAAAACTTCAATCATATATCCTTCACGCGAAATACAATTAGCTGATCATTTACACAGTCAAGCTACGTCCTGATCAAATCCCACTTTCCACATTTCTTACACCTCTTCTGAATAGTCTTCGTCTAACTTCCAAGCGAAATCTCCTGACAAATCTCTCTCAGATGTCGCACACAATAAAGACAACGGAAACTCGAGTGGATTAAAAGAGGGGAATGGCGGTCATCCGAAATTTCGGCAGCATTTCGAAACTGGCGACTGCAGTGACCACACTAACATCTCCTTTTATCGACAGCATGAAATCGTTACTTGCCACCCTTGACAGATTCTTGATGCCATCGCAGAACCTTGTTTCGGCCTCAAGGAATAGCTCAACAAATCACAGGAAGCGGAAGTGACTTGAAGGTTTCTGGGAAGAAGTATGGTGAATGTGTGAAGTCATATTCCTAAAACGTAGATCTCCGAGTTGGATAATGCAGAGCGTAGTAGTGAAGTGGAGGTAGGTATTTATACTCCCACAACGGCATGATGTACTTGTACACGATGTGCTCTTGAGAATTGTGGAATTGGCAATATTAGCTCTTGATATGAAAAACGTAACTCAGATCTTGTCCTCGCGCATTACGAAATACCGCAACTGGTCGCAGAAAGGTAGTCTCAAAATGAACATAAATACCACCTTCAACCCTCCGTCACGATCCTCCAAGACGTTTCCGCCACTCCCGGAGCGAGGCTTCATGTTTTGAGAGCGGCGCGAAAGGATGACTTGAGGTCGTTTCTCCTGAGCTTTGCTAATGGATTAGATGCAAAGCAAAGATCTGAGTGAAATGAGACTCCTCTTACCGTGCAGCTCGGTGGACAATTCGTTGAAGTATACTTGTGACTTGGGCATCTGACAGCAGAAACTTGCCGGCAGTAGTGCAAGAGGTTGACGGTGCTTGGGTAATTGTTGTGAAAGATGGAGAGACAAGAGAAGAAGTGGATATTTCACATAAGGAAGGACGTTAAAATCATGGGGTTGAAAAGACTAGAATATGAGATTAAAGTATAGTGAGCTCAATGGGTAGCGCTCGCACGATGTCATGTATGTTCGAATGTTCGATGTTCTCCACGCGTTGGCGGATGCCGTTGTGAGTGTGGGTTTATATATGAATCGTGGAGAGCGTGGAACTCAGATGAGATAGTACGGGTATATCTATATCCTCTTGGTATCATCATAATGTAAAAATTTCGAGGAGGAGAGGTAGGAGTTATATAAAAAGTTGCAATTAAAATCATCGATTGATATTCATCTACAAGGAAAGCTCTGCTTTGTATGTCGTATCCCAAAATCCTATTTCCATCCAGAAGTCATCGCGTCGTAATTTTGTAAGGAAGAACTTGTCTCCAAACCCCTGAAATCCCCTCCCCTCCCGATCCCTATCAACCATTCGTTCATCTACCACATCTCACAAACCATCTCTCCGCTTCCTATCACCCAACGCTGGCTGGCCAGTAATGGTCTCACCAGGTCCGCTAGTATATGATGGAGGAGCAGCCCTTCCATACCCAACAACATCTGGGCTCTCGCGTCCACCACTCATACTATAATCATCATATCTTCCCTTCCCATTACCATTTCCATACCCCGCTTCGTTTTCCTTATTGGAGTTGGTTTTTGAAAGTGGAGGTGAGATACCACCACCTCCATCCCCACCACCAACGATCAGATCTCCTCCTCCTCTAACCTTACCAACCACCATACCCTTGGCAACAGATTTGACGATTGCTTTTCGGCTAACGCCCGCAGCATCGATATACACCAATCCGACATTCTTGAAGCCACCCCCGATATTCTTGGTGACCTCGCCCGCTTCAGCGCCATATTTATGTCCTACAACTGTGGTAGCAGCAGTAGACGTTCCAGAAAGAAGGTTCCGTCCAGCTTGGTCGATACCATCTGCAATGGTGCTGAAAGCCATCAGAGACTTGTTTAGAAGACCTGGCTTGTACCCCTCAACCGGCTTTCCGTCCGGACCAATTCCCTTGTGGCCCTTTTGACTCTGGCTCCTCTTCGCAAGGGTTGCCCCGAGATTCTGCGCATACTTGTTCACCTGTCCCACCGTCTTCGCACTTAAACCTGCCGCACCCTCAGTAAAAGTATGTACCTTTCTGATTCTGGTATGAGTTGTAGGGGTGAAAGTCATAGGTTTGGAATTTGGTTTTGTCTTCGTGGTGAAATTGTCGGCTTGGGAGGTAAGCGTTTTGGAGACGTAGGAGGAGGTGGTGACGATGAGGCGGGAGGCCATGGCAGCTTTGGAAACGAGGGTCGAGGATTTGTAGGCGGGGTGCATCGCCATTTCGAGGTATTCGTTGGAGGCGGGGGAGACGCCGATGTTGTGGGAGCCGTCTTGGGGGAGGGTGATTTCTACTGGGTCTATGGTTTTGGTAAGAATTGATTTCAGACACCCATAGAGAAATTGAAGTAGTAGGGTTGTACCTTTTGAACCAGCCTTCATGGCAGCATCCTCAACGACGTGAAATCCCTCACCAAGCTCACCAACAACACTTCCATTTTCCTCATCAATGAGCACAATCTGCCCATGTGGTGTGGCGCTTGAACTTCCAGGTGCGTATGCCTCTCCTGGAGCAAAAGAAGAAGGATCATAAGCTGGAATCGCCATATCCCTCTCCTTCTCCTTCTCCATCTTTCCCTTCTTTGGTCTCGCGCTCTTTGGCGGCGGAGCACGCTCAAGGAATGCAGTACATTGAGCGAGGATTGTCTCGAATGTATCAACGTCCTCTTGTGAGCCTCCATTTGCCAAGCCAGGGAAAGCTATCCTTGTGAACGCGCCACTTTCTGGACCGAGGTCCCATCGTGGGATAAGGTAGGAGGAAGGTGGTTGATGATATATTTGTGTGGTCGCGGGAAGAGGGAGATCGACCTCGGGAGGGAGATGGAGATGTAGGTAGAAGTCTTCTTCTGGAGCGGCGGATTGAGGATCTGCTGAGGAAAGGCCAGAGAATGGGGAGGATGTTGGAACCATCAACAGTGATAAGGTTTGGGGTCCAGAGGGGGTCAGGCATTCTTCTTTGCCATTTTCGATGTGGTAGGCATTGATGCCGTTGATGGCGTACAACAATTTGGGATCCTGTTGGTGTTAGCTATGTTGGAATCGCAATCGGCGGGGGAGAAAGCTTACATTGTGTCCTGAAGCCATGGTCGCGTTGATGAGGGGTATCGTGGGGGAGCGATTGAAGAATTAAGAGAAAGGAAGGAGAAGATCACAAACGCAGAAGTTATGTGATTGCGATGCAGTGAGTTAAAGAAAAGAAAGCATGCGACCTTAATTTAAGAATAGCACGAGCGTCGGGCGGTTATCCATTTTCTGGAAACCCAAGTCTTTCTGAAGCGCTTAACCAAGACTCACTTCAAACACCCCTCCACCAATGACGCAACTTTAAGTTTTGTTGGTGGCTGGTGAGGGAAAAGTTCTCTGTGGCGGTGCAAAACCGAGCTTGAATTCGCCTCCCTCTTGGAGCTGTGAAGTCACAACTTTGCGACGATCAAGCTCTTTGAAACTGTTGAGGGCTGTACTCGATGAAGCTTCCGGAGTACCTTGGGTGGCAAGAACGCGAGGGGCAAATCGTGAGGCCTCCAAGGACTCTTTGTGCCCCACGATGTGCTGGATAGAAACTCCACACGAGTGATGGAAACAGAAATAGAAATAGAACGCTTACTTTGGACAGGTCAGGACGTGTAAATAACCTTAAATAAGTACAAGGTGGGGTCGTAGCGAGCCATACGATCGCAAGAGATGGAAGAATAACCACATCAAATGAGTTCTCTTCAGGCTCGTGTGTATAAATATCGAGGTTTTGAATGGGTGAGGTCTTGAGGTAGTCTCGGGAATAGATTTTCGAGCGGGGAAGAAGGGTCGCTGCAACTTCTCTTTCAAGCATTGGGAGGGTTACAGAGCAGCAAATCATGTGACGAACTCAACCTGCTCCTCATATGCAGGATGTCAGAACTCAAACTATTTACATCAAATAACTGGCTTTTGAGGCGATTCCAGCTCGTAAAGGTAAGCCTCGAGGGTTCATCCCAACTTGCCTCAATTGCCTGACAACTCCTCCGGCTCTGATAAGCATGTCAACACTGCACCCCCGCTGCAAGATCTGTACGTCTTCAATGCCATGAGTGTATGGATCGATTTGTGGTTGCGAAGTGACGTGTCACCCGATTGTCGCTTGATTCGAGGCTTTTTGAAAGCCTCGAAATCTTCCCTATCAAAATACATCATCATACACACAAACATTGTTTCGAGGCATTCAAGCAAACTTGAGAGTGATCGTAGACAGAATTCACACTGAAGCCTCCATTCTGGCATGAAGACACAGCTGTAACCTGCTCACTTGGATTTGCGCAATCTACGAGCCGGACTCGGGTTTGCGGTGCGAATATTTTGTTTTTCGGGAATGCCACCTAAGGTTACACCCTTCGCTGCAGCTACGAAATAGCGTCGACAGCCAAAAACGCGACAACCTGGAACTGGGGATCGCATTGCGCGGGTGAGTGGTCACTTTGTGGCTTCACAAGAATCAATGGCGAGCTATTTTGGAATAATCAGCAATACTCGGTTGAACTTGTCTGAAGGTATTCGGATTTGGCCAGGAATTATAAAGTCTCATGACGTTCCCTCGCGAGTCGTTGGTGTTGAGCTCATTTGTCGATTACCGTGGGATAGCGCTACATGAGCCTCCTGATTCAAGCTAGCGAGGCGAGGTACGGAGGTACTTGGGGAAGGAAGAAAGTTCTCCGCTCCGTGATGTGATGTGATCCTTCGAGCATTCGAGGCTTCGAGACTTCGAGGCTTCCTGCTGCAGACATGGGCCGTGTTGCCAATCTTCAATCGGGCTCTTCGGAGGGAATGGGGCGTTCGAGCCTAAGTCGCCTTCACTCGCCCCTGGTTTTACTCGACTATCTCAGCCATCGATCCAAGGGGAACGTCTGGTACCGATGGCGGAATGAAGTGGACTTTACAGAGCCACTCCACTTGGTACGAGACTGCAGAAGAGAATGCACCTAGGGCTTCACACACGTGCAATCCTCAACGGTAATATCAGCAGATATACATCCGGTAATGTTTCCTCACCGGCCAAATCTGCGCTTCGTGCGGCATCACTGTTGCTGCAACAGGCCCCGAGTCATGCCGGGCCAGAGCCAATTGCGGCACTGATTCGGCGCTTAGCGGGCTGAGGTTGAGTGCCTCAGCGTATTGCTCTGACTCTCGCGAGCCTGTGAGGGCATCGGACCAGGGGAAAACGCCAAAGGTGCTTTGTGCGGGACGTTGAACGGTGAGAGATGGAATATGGAAATTTAGAAGTTTTGCCGTCCCTCGTGCCTCGCGCCTCGTGCCCTACACGGCTCCAGCTGCCTCTTCACCGGGTTGTGGAAATAACAAGCTCGCGATGTTTTGCTTGCCCGAGACCTGAGGAAGGGGAAGGAGAGGAGGAATTGGAACACGGTCGCCCGCCATCCGAGCCGGCAAGTGCGACCAGCGCGACTCGAAATTGATTAGGGCAATCTCGTCCTGAACGGAAAGACCTGCGTGCTGACTGTGCCTTGTTCTGCGCGAATCTCTCGCTGGCTGCCCTCCGCTCGACGCTCGACGCTCGACGCTCCCAAGCGTCCCCTCGAGCTTCGGGCCGGACTTCTCCAATCGCGAAGTACCGTCTCTCGCACGCGCTCCTCGCTGCTGGCTGGCTCTGCAGGACCTCCACACTTTCTGCTCGGAGCGCTCCAGCTAGCTGCAGTTTGCGACGAGAAGCGAGCTGTGCCCCATAACTTTCTCGCGCAGCAAAGTCCCCCAATCCATGAATCCACACCATCGTCAGCCCGACCACCCCGTCCAACTTGCCGTGCCAGACGTAAACCTCTCCGTCTACTCTGCCCCATCTCTTCCTGCGATCTCTCTCCTGGGCCTTTTTCCTGGACATCGCGACAAACATCGAGTCTCACCAGCCAGCTCCAGCTCCAGCGCCGTGCCAACTCCCAACTCCCAACACCCAACACCCACCGCTTGCTCTCTCGCTTCCCTAATTGCGGTACCAGCAAAGCCACCCAAATCCATTGGCTTTCCGGGTGCACGCAGCGTATGCGATTGTCGGTAGTGGGACAAACATCTCTCTCACCGTGAACGCCATCTCCCTCCCATCTGCAGCGGCCCCGACCTACAAGTCTTCTGCTGGGAGAGACGGCCCTCAAGGACCCCCATATTGCACTTTATACGTTCCCCCAACTCCCCAAGAGTTCCGGGTCTCAAAAGACCCCAACCGCCACGATTCCCTCCCCGCATTCTATCGCAGCGATTCTTTCGCCCTCAGTGCCACCTGAGGAAGTGACCAACGGCACATCACGCTCTTCGACTCCAAAGCGCACCCACGCCGAGGCCTTCTCTGCTGACCAGGCCGCATATCTTCATCCAGCTTCACCTACTCAGCATCGCGCCAGTATTGCTTCGATAGGAGAAGTGCACCCTGGAAACAGAGCGCCGGATGATGGTGGCATTGGTGGCATGAGAGGAGGACAGGAGGAGAAGAAACCTGCCAAGATGGTGAGGTCCAGTATTGCCTGTGCGAGATGCCGGCGCAGCAAGGTCAAATGTGAGTTTTGGAACTTGTTAAGGAATAAGGCTGCCTATGTTCATGTTGGAAGTCCAACTGAACCTCGTGAGATTGGTTGCGCGACAATCTTTGAAGCTGCCTCTTGTGTCTGAACACAACCTAGAGATGGAACTTGGCTGATTCAAATATTAGGCGTGAACAATGGCATCAATTCTACCTGCAAAGCGTGCCTATCAAGTAACAGAGAATGCACCTATCCTGTCGCCGGCTCTATGCCTACACCGAAACGAAATGATACGAACGCGGGCATCAAACAAGAGGAAGGCGAAAGTAAGAAGCGCATCAGAAAGGTGGAAGACATCGGGCGTAGGAACAGCACAAAATCTGGAGAGGATGCGCTGGACTCACCGATTCTGACGAGAAAAGTTTGGGATGAGATTTATGGTATTTTTAAGCTTCACTTCTCGACCGAGATGCCTTTCCTACATCCTCCAACATTCAAGAATCGAATGCGCCAGGCTTCATATCCTAGAGATCCCTCTGCGCCAGCTGTGGATCTCCAAGATGGGAGAGTCCTACTTTTAGGTGTTCTAACCCTCACAGCCCGCTTCCACAAAGACCTCGTGGCTCACCATTCTCCATCGTCGAATCCTTTGGCTGCAAGTGAATATTACGCAGCCCACTTGGCGGCTGCATTTGGCCCAACTCCACGGAACTTGACTAATCCCTCGCTTGAGGTTATTCAAGCTTTCTTGATGCTTGGCTTATATGAATGGGGCCAAACCAGAGGCTTAAGTGCTTGGGTGTATGTTGGTATTGCCACGAGACTCGCTCAGTCGATGGGACTTCCATATGAGGATGATACTGGACCGTCTGTAAAGTATCCGACATCCGAATCGCAAAAAGCCCCAGAGAACAAAATTCCCATGTCGCATGGCGAGGAGCTCACCGAGAAGGAAGTTCGACGTCGCACATGGTGGAGTTGCTTCATAATGGACCGCATGCTGTCGGCTGGCAAATGTAGACCCACGATGATTGATGTGGATGTGTTGCGAGTTCAATTGCCTTGTTCAGACAAAAGGTTTCTCTTTCAGGAAAACGTCAGGACACCGTTTCTGAAATCGAGTTGGCTCCGTGGAAACAAGCTTGAAGAACCAGTGAATGATGAGGGAGTACTAGGATGGTACATTCGCCTTGTGGAGATTTTCGGCAGATTTTCGAAATGGAGCTATGCTGGAGGCAGAAGAATCGAAACGCTACCTCCATGGGATTCGAGGACGGAGTTTTTCAAATTGCGTGAAGAATTGGCCAAATTCCAGCGCGCCTTACCATCAAATCTTGCTTTTAGCAAGGCGAATCTATCCGCCCATATCGAAGAGCGTAACGCTACCGCTTACGCGTCAATGCACACATTGTACTATCTGTGTCTGATTATGCTTCATCGAGAGTATATACCTTTCATACCCCTCCGATGCAACAAGCCTTGTGGTCCTCTAGATGAGCCAACATTTCCACCTGAGAAGTACAACGTGCCTGATAGGTTTTGGGAGGACAGTGCTGAGAGTATCTTTGGAGCGGCAAGAGATATCATTGATATCGTAGGGACTTGCCAGGACGATGATGCGCTCCCTGAATCTCCCCAGATCGGGTTTGCGGTTTATCAAGCCGCTTTTATTTGTGTTTACTCAGCACATTTCAACCATATGGATCAAGCCAAATATGTCCACAATTCAGAGGTTGGAACAGGTCCGGATATTCGCAACAAAGGTTATTTGGGCTTAACTGGCAGAGTGCTAGGGGATATGGCGACACGGTTGAAGATGGCAAAAGTATATCAGACGATGATCAAAAAGATGTTTTATTACTTCATGAAGGTTGGGGAAGAGTATCGCAGTCACAGTGCCAATAAGTCTCAGCCACTTATGTGGACTGGTGGTGGAGGCCTCGACCAATACAAGGAGTTTGAGAAGGATCTGAAAGAATTCGGCATTCTCATCGATACGGATAAAGCACACTCGGATGGCTCGTCAGACATTGCTGATACAACCCGATCCCGCGCTAGCACTAATGACATCAACGGAGAGCCAATGCAAGGTGTCGAGTCCGGAAGTGCATCAAGAATAAACGGGACAGGTGGTGCATTTTTTACCGCCGTCAATGTCCAGAACCAAATAGAGACCGATGACCGTTCAACGAAATACAATCAGCAGTACCCATACGGACAACCACCTCACGCATATCCCAACCAGCATTCTCCAAGTCAATCCAATGCGTCAAGCATGATCAGCCCCAGCAATGGCGAGTCTACTCCGAGTATCAACTCACCCTTTGCGGCGCCTCAAGTTCTGAGACAACAATACAATCCAAATCAACCACCACCTGCGAGCACATACGCTTCAATGGCTCAGCACACACAGCCTGTGATGGCACCGCCTAACGCCCAGGTTGTCCATCAATGGACCTATGAAGAGGAGAATCGAGTCATGAAACCTCATGAGGCTATGCCCTGGAACACAGATCTCGATAGCTTCTCTCAGGGGGTACCTGCCAATTTCGGGCCTTGGATGCAAAACGGATTTCCTCCAAACTACATTCAGCCAGAGAACTGGGCAGACCAAGTCCAAATAGTGCCACCTATCACCCAGGCCGCAAGCTGGAATTAATCCTAATATCTTAACGGAAACTGAACCACATGGAAACTATTTCTCATGTTCGCACTTGTTTGCATTTGAGACGTGCTATATTGTACTGGGAAGGGATAAACAAACGAGAGTATGAGGAGTTTTATATAACGAAATGTCTATGTCTTTTGTCATTTGGTGAATAGGAATGAGAAGTTTTTTATATGCGTATGGTGGGGCAAGGCTTGGAGGATTACCACTCTGGTTTAGGGGATGGTGGGCGGCTCTTTGGGCGATTAAATAAAAACTTCTTTTATGTTATGTTGCGCTCTCATTTTTTCTGATACAGATCTGTCTCTGATAAGGGGAGAGGGTTGGATGGTGATGGTGAGAGGAGAAGTAAATATACCTGAGTGATAGCGGGCGGCAATGGATGAGTGGTTGATAGAAAGACATCATGGAGGAGGACTTCTCCATTTCAGGGAGAGATGAATAATTGATTGGTCCTGTCTTTGCAACTATTCTTCTTTCCCTTCGCTGCCGTGAGGTTCTCAGCCTCCTTTTCTTTAAAAGCGGTTATCACCGTTTGCTCCAACCCTTACAATGAAATTCGTACCTGCCTTTTATTCTCTCTGGATCGATCGCTCATCCTTCGTTCCTCCCCATATCATAAATTCTACACCTGCCATGTCTTTTCTCGAAGTTTCTTGCGCCTCTCTCCTACTCACTCACCCATGGTTCGCACCAGTCATTTCTTTCCTCCAAACCTCTTAGCCTTCGCTCCTTCCCCTACCTATCATGAGCTTTACACTTGCCGTTTCTCCTCTCAAATCCCTCCCAATCACACGCCCACGCTCTTTCCTCATGCTCCGCTCCAAAATTTTCCATTCTCACCCGCTTACGATATCACCCTCTCAGAGACCTCCTCCAGTCAGCTTCTCGAGACACAAACTCCGGTATTTCCGTACCATTTCAGTATGAGCATCATTCTCGCCAGCCACGGGGGAAACCCCAATTGTGTGTCTAGACCTCGACAGCGACAGCACCTCCAATCCAGTAGCTGAACTTAGATGCGGCTTCTAATACGGGTTGGCTTCCCTGCCCAAGGCTAAGACAAGTCTATGTCCCAACGCAATGGTTAAGGTTTAGAAGTGAGACATCGAGGGCGGCTAGAACAGGCGATTAAATGCGTGGAGTGGTAGCTGGCGTACAGATTGTTTTTTCCTTATCTTTGTTTTTGTGGAAGAAGCAAAGACATCGATCGATAGTGCAATTATGGGAAGAGACAAATGATGTGGAATCAAGTCAAAGGGAAGTTTGAATTGAGAGATCTAGCTAACGTGGGAAAGAAGACGGGAAGAACGCAGAACAAGAAAAAGACAATTTTGGTTTGTATGTACTAGGTACTTGTATTTTCACATGACCCAAGCATGCCACTCTAGGGGCAACTACCATATCCACATGCACCAATGCATCCTATCTTTTACTTTGCCATGCATAAATTATAGGGTCCAAACACCTGGTTCAGTCTGATATCTAATCCTCTCCACCAAGGTATCGGTAAACAACAGAAAAGTCACGGCCTTTGCAATTCTCCTGTGCGGATGCAGCCTCATAGACATCTTCTGCCTTCTGAGCAAGCTCCAGGCGTGCTCCAGCCTCCTTAGCAGCTAGCATGGCAAGCTTTAAGTCCTTTTTCATAAGGCTAATGCCGAAGCCACCGCTGTAATCTCTGTTGGCTGGTGCGCTTTCGACAACTCCCTTCACGGGATTGTTGATTTCACTCGGCCAGCATTTGCCGGTACTGATATTGATCAAGTTTCCAAGAACCTTAGGGTCAAGACCCCATTTGATGCCCAGGTTCATTGCCTCCGCTGTGGCAATGTTGTTGATGGCAAGGAGATAGTTATTCGCGAGTTTTCCAGAGAGTCCAGCACCCTGAGGTCCGCAGTGGAGGGCCTTCTTGCCCATCATCAATAGGATGGGTTCAACCCGGGACATCAAATTATCAGGAGCACCAACCATAAAGGTCAAGGTACCAGCTGTGGCACCCACGACCCCTCCCGACATTGGTGCATCTACGAATCGACCCTGCTGAGTTGTGTGTACAGCATTGGCAACCTCTTTCGATGAAGCGGGGTCGATTGTTGAGCAATCGATGAAGAGGCGATCTGGGTTGGAAACGATCTCGGTGGAAAGCGGTGGCTTGAGGATTTGACCAAACACATTCTTTACGTGTGATGGTTCAGGGAGAACAGTGATAGTAGTTTCCTAATTGATTACTATTAGCAAACTTCTTGAAGAGCGTTGGCTGGCAATAGTAGAGATTGTTTGCAAAATATCAGAGGATTGGCTTTGTTGTATTTTAAAAATCATAAAAAGGTACACCCAAGACGGGGACCCCAACTTAGATCATTCGTTTGGAACAAACTCATCATTTGAGCGAGAGAGGGAAGGTATCAGCCTCGATAGTGTATAGAAAGTCTTACCGAATCTTCAGCAGCTTCGCGAACTGTGGAAGCAACTTCCACAGCAGCTCCGCTGGACAAAGCCTTTGTCTCATTCGCAAATCGTTCTACCGAGGCAGTATTGATGTCGTAGACGCGGAGGGTATCGGTAGAAGGAAGTTTTGCTTGTAGGTTTCTGGCCATGTTATATCCTATGAAGCAATTAGTATATCCCACCCTCAATCGAAGCTCTCCAGTATGTCGCGTGTGTTGACGTACCCATTTGACCGAGACCTATGAATCCCCATTGTGCATTGCGTCCCAAGGAGGCAGAGAAGCTCCTGCGCTGAACGTGCTGCAGAGCTGCGCGCACCAAAGGCGCGGATATTCTCACATTCGACCTCATTGTTGATATGCTGGGAAATGAATGTCAAGGTCAGTAATGCCCAAATGCGTGGGTGGCTGCTGTTGTAAGTGGTACAAGGTACCTAGCCTAATGAGCTTAAACGTGGGGAAGGAGGGGTGCTTGTCCAGTGGTGGTCGTTCACTACTTGGTAGCCGAGAAAGCCGAAAGATTCCGTCTCGCGTTGGCCTGCGGAGCGCGGTAATCGTTGATCATGACCGAGTACGCGGTTTGCGAGGGAATTGATCTGCATCCGAGGTGCTGATGAGGCTATGGGAAGGAGTTAGTGTGATAGCAAATATTTACCATAGACTTGGAGCCGCGAGGTACAGCAACTGCATCTTTGCATCTCTGCGAAGAAGAGATTTTTGGAGTTTGAAAAGAGAATGGAAAGAAAAAATATTTTTGAGTACCGAAGCCGTATCACGTGGCTAAGCTAGTACTGATTTGATATTTAGATGAAAAGACCTTGTATGTGTGTAACATGAACTTCGTCTACTGTGCAAAATTAGCTGGTATATGTGTAGTCCTTTGGTCGATATTGTTCTTAGGTTTACACAATGGTTTCAGCCTCCGGGTCTAATGTTTGACTTCGCATACCGAAGCAACTCTTGCTGGAGGATTAAGATCAGCACATCTCTTTCTCTAGATAGTGTTGAATGGCTCGGGACGGACAGTCCTAAGCCGGCACTTATTCCCCATAAGACCGAACCCCCACGAGTCATTACAAAATATGACCTTTCAGCCAAGGACGGAATGAGCTCCAGATTGCCTCATCGGGCTTCAAGTCTCTCTAGTTGTGTTTATTCCTCAAGATTGCCGAAGTCATAAGCCCGTGGATGTTAGAGTAGTGGCCTGAAGTAAATTTTTGATATTTCCAAACCTATTACATGCAGATATTTGGCTACCCTCCCCGTAAAACTAATCATTGTATTGGAAGTAGGCCACTGGAAAATGCATGCCGCCATCGTGAGGCAAGGTTCAGACAGAGAAGTAACAAAGGAGCTTTTAGAAGCAAAGAAGGGCAGCCCGATTTTGACAAACAAGAGTAGAAACGTGGGGCCCACGAGAAGCATTCATACTTCTCAATTGGTCCTATAGGTGATGAAGATGGAGCCCAATCGCATGACCTTGCAAATGTGGAAAGGTTTAATTCTCTTGAAGGTCGCATATTATGCTCTTCCATTCTCAGTGCCATATATGATACACACAAGCTCTCATCACTATGCCTAGTGATACTTTCGTCGCCCCTGAAATCGAACATCCTATCTACCTGAACGCCATCCTCTCTGCTGCTGGTATACACATCAATGCTGGTCTTTCTTCCCTACTCCTTTGAACCTTCGCCCGTCGCCCGTCGCCCTTCGCCCCATGCTCGATGGTCGTCGTTTACTCGAAATCGTTTGCTTTTGATGATACCAATAGGCCAATGATCAAACCGAAAAGTCCAAGGACTGAACTGAAAATTTCAATGACAAGAATCTTCACAAACCTACAAGATAAGTATTAGCATGTGTGCCGTATCTCCCAAATCAACAATACTCACAAACTTGGGTCTGCAGCATCTGCCAATGCAGCACCACTGCCGTTGATACCAACTGAGACACCGCAAATCAGATTGCACATCCCGACAGTCAATCCAGCCCAGAACAAAGCATAACCAGTGTAGTAATTGCTTCCTGAGTAAATATCAGCACCCTCCACCAGCTTAAGCTTTGAAGAGAACACAATCGACATGATGACGCCGTAGATAGCGACGACTTCGCAGAAAATGATGGAGATCAAGTTCTTCGTTCGGATTCGAGGTGCCTTCACACCTCCACCGAGAATCGAGGATCCTGTAATGAAGATACCCCTTGTATTTTGTGAGCGTCAGGTCGGATGTGGGGGGAATGGAAGCTGTACCATGCTGCTCCAACGACGGACAAGCCTATGCACAATCCAATGCCCATATCTGCCCACGCATACGGCGATACATCTTCCAAAAATTGTCCGAACTATGCCAATCGTTAGATCACCCCCTAAAGACATCCGGGATCCAATAAGCCTACGTTGAAAGCTTCTCCATCACCAGTGAATAGCATATCTGGAAGCTATCAGTCAACGCCCCAACCTCACGCGGCACCCAACTTACAAGCTCCCACAACCGCCAGCGTGGCAGCAGAGCCACCCAGTCCATACGTGAGACTCATATTGTCGATGCAATTGAACGCAGAGGCTTGATCCGGAATCGAGTCGTTGTTTCGATCAAAGCTATCAGGTTGCCATCATCAAGGTCGAAGCGAGCTGTTCAGGCGACCGTATTCCACCCTAGCGCCTTGAGCTTGAGGCTCAACCTCTTGCTTACGTACACAACGCTCCGCCTTCCACCATCTTCTGACTCTGAGGCAACAAAGAGAACTCTCCCTCTTCATCGCCGCCGTCCATAAGAGAAGTCACCATGGCAGCGAACGGACAGTCCTTTTACGAGCTCTACCGCCGTAGCAGGTACTGCACCTTTGCTCTACAAATATGTCCAAAAGCTTGCTTCTGACTTACGGGTGTTCTAGCATCGGCATGGCGCTGACGGACACGCTCGACGACCTGATCAGTGCCCGGCGCATCGAGCCTCAGTTGGCGATGAAGATCCTGGCGAACTTCGATCGCAGTATCACAGAGGTGTTGGCGGAGAAGGTGAGGTCCAGGTTGACTTTCAAGGTATTACCCCTCCCTGGTGGAGGAAGGTGGCGCAAGGCAGATGCTGATGTGATGTCGCAAAGGGTCACCTCGATACCTACCGCTTCTGCGACGAAGTGTGGACATTTCTGATTAAGGATGTCACTTTCAAGATGGAGAACTCCAGCCAGACTGTGCAGGCAGAGAAGGTTCGAATTGTGAGCTGTAACAGCAAACGACCAGGCGATCCTCAGTGAGAATCTGACATCCACGAGAGGGGGATACGGTTGTGCGGATTCCGCTTGCTTTTGCGATCAGGTCTACGAATGTGCCATTCTTTGCGGTCATCTTTTGCGCCCCTGCGCCTTGTAGAATGAAACCCCGCCATCAAGGAGGATACACTTCGTTATGTCAGAGGGAGGGATGGAACCCTAGTAGTCATATCGGGGGCTTGATATCCCAAACAGGAGAATATAAGACTGTGCGCATGGTATTCAGACACAGCAGATATGGAGAGGATAAGGACATATCTGTCTCAGCCATAGAAATCACATCACCCATTGAGTGAACATACATTTCCACGTGGCTGACATCAATGGTTCGGATGCGGCGCTTACCTAATCAGCCTGTCAAGACTGTCAAATGTCAAATGCAGGGGCTGTGTAGAATGACACGTCCAGGAACAATTTCTTGAACTTCATCTGTAAACAAAAAAAAACCCGAGTGACTCGTGAACAAACTGAATAAATGTGAAGATGCCAACTCCTTATCTCAACCCCCGCATGAACACATCCGACTCTCCCGTCCAGAGCCCCGAGCGGATCCTCTTGGCACTCGTTTATCCCAATAACACAACGACTTTCAGACTCCTGACCCGCAACCTCCAAAATAGTTGATACATCCCTCGTCACCAGCACACCAAAGCCATATGACCACACCGCACTTGCCGTTCCTGCCCCCGTAACACCGCTGCCCACTTTGCATTTTCAGCTGCAAAAAGCCACTGAAACAGGTAGAAGGAGCCCAATCAGCCCCTTCTCCATTCTATTAACGTACGCTACTCCAACCAACAAGGCAGGGCAAGAATGTTTCGTAAACGCCCAACTCAGGATGGCCCTACCAAGGGTGCCAAGACCCCCAATCCCAGAGATGGTAAAGGGAAGGCCACTTCCACATCCAGTTCCATGCAAATCGAAGACGTTGCTCCACAGCTTGGCGATGCTAAAACGGCTTTATCTCAACGACAAAGAAAGCTCCGGAGTTCCCATGCTTCACTTACAACAAGCACGATTAACGAGAAAAGTGAAAAGGAGGGAAAAGAAGACGACATGGAGTTTAAAGATTTGAGTAGGAAGAGTCAGTGGATTGCGCTGGCGGTTATGAGTGGTGCTTGTGCGAGTTTCAATGGGGTGTTTGCGAAACTGTACGTCATTTCCTTGTTCAAGTCTGATTTCTGTTTTTTGGACTGCGCCGAGGCAACCATTATACTTCTGTCGGAAGTAGAAAATGAGGATGAGAAAAGTGAAGTCTCACTCCCAAATTGCTCACCTGGTTTTCAATTTTTATATTCTTTCCAGTCGATCGGTGCCGGCCCGTACCGACGCCCTGATTCAGGTCCTTTTCCTCCTTCGGGTTTGCGACGAATGGGATGCTTGACTCCCGTTACACTAACGCAACAGTGACACACTGGCAAAGTCCGTATGGCTGATTCGTTCTGAACTGTAGGACTACTACTGAACTTACTACTACATTCGCTACGAGTATTGCGAATGCGTTTGGGATTGGGAATGGAGAGAAGGGTGTTGAGGTTGTTGTTAGAGGGGTAAGTTCTTCTATTTTTCATTTGCAATTAGCTGCACTTCGATATATCTTTCTCGTACTAGCCTTAATGCACTCCCTACACCTCAGCTTAATGCAACAACTCTTTCTTCCTTCGTTTCTTCCTTCCTAAAGTCCAGCTTTCGATCTCCTCTCCCTCCTTATCTCACCTTCCCCTCCATTCGCATCACTTATCGTTTATAATATATACACACAATCAGTCCTTCACTTCCCTTATACGTGACCCAACACTAACACCCCCCAGATCTTCTTCGCCCTAAACCTACTTTTCAACTTCATCATGGTACGTTCCCCCTCATCACTCGCTCCACCACCTTTACCCTCCCCTCTGCAATCTTCCTCCCTATCCACAAGCCCAAACTAACAACCCACCCCAGTGGACACTCTTCACCAAAGCCCTCGCACGCGGAACCTCCACCACGCAAGTCTCAATCCTCAACACCTCAACCAACTTCCTCCTAACCGCCATCCTCGGCTTTCTAATCTTCTCCGAATCCCTCCCACCCCTCTGGTTCCTCGGCGCTGGTCTCCTCGTAGCAGGAAATGTCATCATTGGACGAAGAGAGGAAGAGGAAGGACCGAAGGATCGAGATGTGGAGAGTAGAGGACGGGATCATGGGAGGGGTGATGGGGAGGAGGAGGGGTTACTTGGGGCGGTGGAGACGGAGGGGGAGGAGGTGGGTGAGTTGGTTGAGCTTGAAAGTGATTTGGAGGATGTGGATGGGGAGGGGAGGAAGAGGAAGGAGGGGGAGATGGATGATGCGTTACATTTAGGGGACGATCATCCTGATGATTTGATATGATCACTTGGAGGTCACTTACGAGTAGAGGCATTTTGTCGGCGTTATATACCCATATCGTTGCATATACTCGCCACTAGAATGAAAAGAATCTTAAAAAAAAAGCTGTAATTTCTTGATATTATGGTTTTGTAAAGCAGTGGCTAAGTATCTTCAACTATTTGAATGCTCACTATTAAGTGTTAAACCAAATACTGATCAGCTTCCTTCGTGAAATGATATGTTCCCTCTTCGCAGCCCGCTGAAGTAAGCCCGTACACGCGAAATGGCTCTGATAGTACACTACGCTCCGCAAGTCCCGAATATTGCTAAGTATTATCCCAACTCTCCAAAACTAATAGTTTTGATAGAAAGGGAGACTATTTTTCAAACGAATAGAGCCAGCATTCGGCACCAGATAACAATGATGGTGTAGGTCGTGTTTGGTTTAGGTAATTGCCACATCTGTACAAGGTAACAAGCGAAAGCAAGTTGCTGACGAATGTGACAAAACTGAAAAGTACAGACTTAAGTTTATCTTGTAGAAACAATATAATTTCTACTTTCCTCCGCAGAAATTTTCAAGCAGGAATGCTTGCCCGAGGAACAGTGTCTTGTTGTTTGTAAGTTGGCGGAGCGAAGTGTGGGTTCGTTACAGTCATAGTCCTCCTCTGGCCGGAAGGCCTCGTCGGTATCGTTCCGAGGCTAAAACTTGCTTGTCTTGTTAAAGCTTTCAGACTGGGTTGTGGGGTACTGGGTCGTCTGTACAGCGTTCCTAGTCGATCTTGACCCCGCATAGGCGTGCTATCTCTCCCAAGTGATGAGGATGCAGGCTCCACGGGAATCACCAGGACAGGATCGCCAAATCTGTGTGGGACTGACTTGGTTCGTGATGGAGTAGTATGTTTGTATTTCGAGAGAACCTGCGAAGCCCGGTCGAAATAGCTGGGTGTTGGAATATACGACTGTTGTGATTCGCGATCTTCTGGTCGCACAAACTGAGTCTCTGGAACTTCGGGCCCAAAGCTAGGTTGCTGACTTTGTGAGGTCTTCGAATGGAGTGGCGGCTGGGTTGGCTGTGTTGAGAAAGGGGTTGCATCTAGATCTGAACTCTGACGAGAGTGAACGAAAGTCAGCATTGATGCTGTCCCACCAACTTTCCTTGAACGACTAAGGCGTCGTTTTGCCAGGATCTCAGCCGTTGGTGTTGGATTTGGACTGTCGACAATATCATCGCCCTCAACTTCCATCAAAACACTGCTCGAGTGAGGCGCTTTAGGTCTCCAAGAGTCATCCGAATGTAATGCGTCCAGGGTATCTTGTACACTGTTTACAATGTGCTCTTGATGCGCACCTGAGTCGGGACTTTCGTGCTGCTGAGTAGGCTGCTGATATTGGGTACCGAGATCGTTGCTTCTGGAATTAGCATCTAGACTCGGTTGAGCCCTTACAAACCTAATATTTTCCTTGTGATAAGTCGCGGGTTGCAAAGCTTCCAAGAACGAGGACTCTTCTCGCCTTAACGTCTGGACTCTGGAGGAAAGTGGTGGGTCGTTGATCATCAGCCAGACCATTGACATTCTGCTATCAAGTGCTTTGTTTGCCGCCGTCTCGTTGTCAGCTAGCTGACCGTCCACACCTCTTTCTGATAGCACTTCTTCTTTGCTATGCTGCGGGTGGAGGTCCTCAATCTTAGAGATAAAAGGATCTTCGGTTACTATCTGAAAAGCTTGCTCTTCCTCATCATCAAGGGCGATATTATTGTCTGAGTCATAATCTTGGTTCTTTTCTGGTTCATTGATTCCAATCTCAGCGGAAAGTTCTTCATTGTTCGCTCCCTCATCTTCCATTTGAAGCTCATTTGCAATTCCAAAACGAGAAGTGGCTCTCGTCTTGCCATCACTATAGTGGTTAGCTTCCTCGTAATCCTCGTTGGCCTCTCCCTCGCCATTCTCGTTTTCTTCCTCCTCGGTATCTTCCTCATCTCCAGCCTCATCTTCGTCTTCTGTGTCATCACTCTCATCACTACTGTCACTATATATTGGTCGAGAAATGAAAACCATAGATAGCTGTTGCGAGGCCTCAATATCCTTTTGCTTGGCGGTCTGTCTTTGTTGTTTTGTAGCACGTTTAAGATCAAGCATAGTACTGGCCCTGCGGGTTTGAGAAGAAAAGAGATTTAACGATAATCGCTCCTGAGTAGCTCTAGCGACAGGAGTACTGTTCGGAGGCCCGACAGCTTCTCTTGGAGGCTCACGTAAAGCTCTCGTATTCGCGCTGCGTGCTGGGGGTGTACTAGCAATAGCTTTACCGAGTCTGCTTTCTGGTATTGGTGGCGAGCATTGAAGCAGCTCTTTGCGTAACTTTGTATCAACTACTGGAGTAGGTTGAGCTCGAAGAGTATCGATAACTGATGTCGTACCATTTCCAACAGGATTGTGGTTCTCCGTGGTGATCCTGCGATTGCTCTGAGTATTATGTTCATTCGGTAGTTGCTCTTCTACATGACCATCGATGAGCATTGCATCCTCAACAATTGGCAGAAGAGCTTCGGTATATTCACTCTCACTGAGGCCAGTTTCCTTTGGCTTCTGGCGTTTCTTTTTCGAAGACTTCTTCACTGGCTCTTCCTGATACTTCTCACGAACTAAAGTCAATTCTGGCATGTCGAAGGCGAATGTCTCTGGGGCCCGCTGGCGGTGCCCACCGGGTTGCTGTATGATCATCGGTCGCCCAATGGGTTGAGCTTCTTTGCCCTCGAAGCCATCGGAATAGGAAGGTATACGCTGATTTCGACGTTGACTACGTGGAGAAAGGTTCTGTGGCTTCGGGATTCGAAATTGAGCGGGATCAATGGCCCAGCCTTTCTTTGGCTTAATTGTGTACTTTACAATCTCAACTCTCTTTCGGCGTTTAGGACGACTCGAATTGTACTGAATAGGCGATACCTGCGAGATAGGATCTTCTAAGACTTCAAGTACATCATCTTTTCATTGCATAGTTAACAATCGGAATTCCATTTTGCAAGAGCGGTGCTTACCTCCATCACTGTCAAACTCCGCATCGTCTATTCTTTCAGCAACAATGATCAATCCCTCCTCTGGAATCTCACGTGGGTGTTTCCGCTTTGTTGTAGTTGATTTCTTTTTCTTCGACTTGGAGGTGGATGCCACCGAAGGGAAATTTGTCTTGCCTTTTGATTGTCGTTCTGCCTTAAGCTTCCTCAGTGCAGTTTTCCTCTTTGTGACGATTGGAATATCTCGGTTGCTTCGACGTCGTTTTGGTTGAGACTCAGGAGTATCATGTTCCGTGTCCTCGTCATCGTCGTCGTCATGTTGTCTCTTAGACCGAGGAGATTTTGAAGAAATGTTGCACCTCCCAGAAGTATTTTTACCGTGAGCTCTCAGTGGCTGCTCCGATGTTAAAATTCGAGGCGAGGCTTGACTAGATTCTACTTCCCCAAGGAGTTCACGATCCAGGCTATCAAGTCCCTCGTCATCAAATGCGCTGCTTTGACGACACTTATTAGCTACTGCCTTCCACATGTGAAAAATAATGTCCGAGATTCCGGGGTACAAGAGCTTTGCTTGTGCAGGAAGTCTAACGTCGATCACCTATTCACGTCGAAACGAGAAGGCACTTACTCAGCAATGAAGTCCTGATCCTGATCACCGCCCTCTCCATCCTCTTCATCAAGTTCTGTCGGGGTAGCTTGCGAGGCTAAGATAGACCTGCTACCAGCATAAGTCCTCAGAGGGGAAGTGTTGACGTTTGGACGATCCACTTTCGAAGTGATTTCTTGCTCCCGACTTGCACCGGTTGCAGGCGTCGCCAGAGAAGCGTTGATACGCGGTAATTGGAACTTGCTGCCGGCCTGTCCTTGGACCTCTGAGGATGCTATTGCCTTGAGCAATCTGTCAGTGATAAAATATAGTGAGGTACCTAGGACATTGTGACATGTATACGTGAGAAGTGTGCAGGCCCGGGATCTGTGGGAGCTTTCCACACATGGAGGAGGGTATTTTCGATGTGAGATGTCAAGTCAAAGATGGAAAGCTTACCTCCTCATCATTAACATCCTCAGCTTCAACCTCAGCTTGGTCTTGGTCGCCCATTCTCTCCCGCCCAATTTCCCCCGAGATCCTGACATACTCCGCAACAGCTTCAGGAGAGACACTGTCCTCCTGTTCGCCTGAACCCTCATCACCCTTGGCTCGCAAAGGTGAAGGCGCATCCACAATTTGTGGAGTACGTGGTTTGAAACCCTGAAATCTGGTGGGCCGAGCAGACTTGGGAGTTTGCATTGGCACCTTCGGTTTCTTGATTGGAGGCTTCGTGGTCTTTGCGCATTGGAACAATGACATGGTGCGTTTTGTCTGGCTGCTCATGGGGCGCCTTTCGGGCCTCCCTGGCGCCATGGGAGCCATCGTTGCCGTCCCACCTCAGGAGAAGGGTGAGATGATTCCCAGATGTGAAGAGGGTGAGGAGGAATTGGTGGCTCTGTAGCTGAAGAGTCGCGATCGCGAAGTGCGGGAGTTGAGAAGGTGCGCTCGCGTACTGAAAAGGGAAAGAACAACCGCTCCGGCCTTCCTCTACAACAAATTTAGAGGTCAGACTGCAGCGATGCAGGCGTGGCCTCCCATGGCTCTTTCCTCAGCGACGACGCTCTGAATATTTAGCTATCGTGCGTGAATTCGCAATGCTCCCTGAGCTCGATGTCAGGGATTATAGACATTTCGGCTTCGACGCCTACTCGAGCAATCAACGCTCTTTCCCAGTCTTCCATGGGTTTGTAGCACTCAAGATCGTTATGAGCTCGTCCGAAATTATAAAGTAGCTAGCAATATAAGATAGATAAATCACAGACTAAGATACTGCCTGAAGTGGCCAGAAATAGTTTACTTACTCTCACATACCCATGACGCCAATTCTCGAACATTTACCGCCCACCATCCCAATAATTTCTCTTGTCTTAACATTCTTCAATTAATAAAAGCCTATCAAACATGACCCACGTAAAGGTGATTTATTCAAGCACGCAAATATCTTGCCATGTGTACTCGAAAACGGGGTCGATCCAGACAAGGGTATCCAGTAGACTCCCAAACAGCGAGAGTACCTAGGTATGTAGCTTGACACTTAATACCAACGCCCCCAATTACAAAGAGAATTATGAATGAAAAATAAATGCTGTCGTCACAGGACGCTGAATGCATATTGAACAGCCGCGCTAGAAATTGTCAGTAATGTCTCACTGTGTATATTGGAGAAAACGTACCCAAGAGCCAATGTAGCGCTAATTCCAATCAAAGCCCTTGTCTTAACGCGCTCTTTCTTTAATTCTGTTTCTACCTTTGCTTTCTTGGCTGGTGCTGGTAATTCCGCCCCCTCTTCTTTGTCCTCTTCTTCCTCCTCCTCTATTTCATCTGCTTTCCGCTTGCCTCTCTTTGGAAGGTTTGGAATTTCGCCGTTCTGGGCTTTGACTGCTGCATCGACCATTTCCTTAGCCTTTGCGATCATTGCAGCTGTATCCTCTGGTAACGGCAACTCAGGCGATCCGACTGGCATCTCAACCTCTACGTGGGTATGAGTCGTCTCTACGTCGCCGTTTACCTCGACCTCAGTATCGATGTTGACGCGCACGACGGGTTCCTCCTTGATCTCATCCTTCGTCTCCTCTTCCGTCTCCTCGGTTATTGATTTCTCCACAGTCGAATCATCGCCATTTGTGGCAGGTTCGGCTGACTTAGTCTCAGTCTCCTCACTGGCAGCTTTCAGTGCTGATTGCAGATTCTTGCTAGCAAGTTTGACGGATGGCTCTGCCGAATCCTCCTTCTTTGCCTTTCGCGCTCTCGCTGTGGTCTTCTTAGGAGATGCGATCTTGCTTGGAGACGCGGATCGACGGGGGCGACCCCGGCTGGGGGTAGGCGCTGCGAGAGCTTCTTCTGGTAGAGGCATCAGGAATTGGGGAGGTGATGTAATTGGCTTTGGAGAACCGTCCTTCGTGGGGTTGACCTCAATAGGAGTATTGTCCAACAAAGCCTTGATCCATGGCACAATCTGATACTCTTCTGCGAGTTGAATCGCTGCGGCTGGGCTAATCCATACGTTTCCTGCAGTCTCGTCGGTTGACGTTGTTTCGAGGCTCTTCACGTATTTGCGCTCTTGTTCTTCCTCCGCGACTTCCGCATATGGGAAAGTTGCTTTAAACATGCCAGTAGCGCTAATATATCCATCGTTGCTCCGGCGCATTAAGAAGTACGAGGCCGGCGAAGGATGAAATATGCCGGACATGATGCCTTTGGGCAGCGGTGCTCGGAGATGCGCATAATCGAAAGTACCCAAATTCTTCGGCTTCGTCGAATTCGAGGTTCCAACCTGTCCAGCCTTCACAGCAAGGTCCGTCTGACCTAGGCGACGACGAGCCACGAGAGTATCATCTATTCATGTCAGTCTGGTCTGAGTTGTCGCGATTGGCGCGTCGCCTTACAAGATGGAATTTCCTCCGTCATTAGAGGATTAACCCGAGAGGGGAGGTGTCGAGTTGCTGGTGCCATTGCGACTCTACTTATTCTGATGAGAGTATTCGAGGGTATATTCTAATCGATGAAGTTCGATATTTGATGTATCGACAGCCCTCGGAGAATCGTCTGAGTCGCGCTCCTAAAATTCAATCACCGTCAGCTTTCAAAAGGTCTAGGCCGTATGTGAGCGCGTTGACTAGATCATGGGCGTGAACGAAGCAAAGCATTCATCTCACCTTCACACGTTTGCGCTACGCTGTCGTGAACTGGAGATGCGACTCAATCGGCCCTGCGGTCCCGATTTTCTCTGCGCAAAGCTTGGGTATCGATTGGACGATATGGAACAGCAGGCTCAAGCGACTCCCGCGACCGGCTGAAAGTAGAGGAAGGGCTACAAAAGTAAGGCGACGAACGCGATAAAGAATTGAAGGGTTATCGAGAGGTGCAAAATGGCTCTAGGATGAGAAAAGATGATCCCTGAGACTTCGAGGATGGTTACGGGGTAATGCTTTGGCCAGCGCTACAGTACATTCGCGTAAGTACTGATATCGACCTTCCCGAATTGAGCGGAGCCTTTGCGTTGTACAGCGATCTCGAGGCAAGCCACGTTCTGCATTCAGGCTATGGGCGACACGATGGCTTGATTCGGGTTTGGAGAGAACCATGTAATTCAGCTAGGGAATTTTAAGAAATTTAGACCAGGAAGGAGACGGCTTTCCGGCACTTTTGAGACTCTTTCGTCTCACCAACAGCAAGCACCCCTGAATCACGTGATATTTAGGATCTATCACTTAGTTCGGTTTTCGGAGGGTTGAAATGCAAATCGGTGAAGAGAAGCTTGCGAAGATACCTAGAGCTCGATTTGATGTAGTGCAGTATGAAAAGTTTCACCTTCAAATATCTGCTGTGAAGTGGTTTGGTACCTCAATCTACTGGAGGCGGTGACAGCGTTCCTAGCTGACAGGGGTCTCACGAGTAACCCCACACCTAGAAACAGCGACCTTTGGAAGGCGCGAAGGTGTTTTGTGACACTCAACAACCGTTGGGTTTTCACCAAGGTGCTTACACAAAAATCTGGTTTATTTCAGTACCACCGACGAATACCGAAAGCAATCTGCAAGCATGGCGTCCGCTAGCAATGATCAGGAGCTTCTGCCAGAGCAGACGGAGGGGTTCAAGGTGGGGGAAAAGAAGACCATGGACGAGTACAACAAGCTTGGTGAGTGCGCTTTTGGTCTTGGATCTGACCAGAATTTTGCGTACCAGATCTCCAATGTTCCTTCAATTTCTATTTTCTATTTATTCTCGAGAAAGCACCGTTTGGCAGGCCAACAAAAGTTCAATCGAACCATTGTTTTGGTCCCGCCGTTGTCAGCTTCCTTCCCCAAGACATAACACGAGGTTTAAGCACCGTTGCTTCGCAGACTCTACAGGCACAGCATCTCTCAATATTCGCAATTATGCATCTCGTTTGCTCAATATTATTGTTTCTCATGCTTCTTTGCCTCTGAGATCGACCACCAAAGACTCACCGCATCCTGGATTCTCCATTGTTATCTTTCATACCCCTCGTCAACATCCACGCCTTTGCTACTTACTATTGGTTGTTATTTACATGAGTCAAAATCATCTATTATTCTCAACATACTAACAACATCCCTTCTACCTCGCAGATGCCGACGATGAAGCCATGCAAAGATACAAGCAATCTCTCGGTCTCGGCGGAGCAGGCAAGGACCTTTCCGACCCCAACGACCCTCGACACTGCATCATCCTCTCCCTGACCATGGACTCCGAAGGCCGACCACCCGTCACGATCGATCTCGCGGAGAAGGGTAGCGAAAAGACACTGAAGGAGAAGCCGTTCAAGATCAAGGAGGGTGTCAAGTTCAGCATGACTGCCAAGTTCAAGGTTCAGCATGAGATTCTGAGTGGCCTGCACTATGTCCAGATTGTTAAGCGGAAGGGTATTCGCGTTAGCAAGGATCAGGAGATGATTGTATGTGTTGCCGAGGGAAGATTTGGATCAAATATGCTAATGGTGTGATAGGGCTCATACGCACCCAATACCGACCAAACTCCCGTCTACAGCAAGAGATGTAAGTCCTACCAAGAAAATAATATTTGAATAAATCATACTAATTCTTTTCTATAGTCGCCGAGGAGGACGCCCCATCTGGCATGCTTGCACGAGGTCATTACACCGCAATCTCCACCTTCGTCGACGATGATAAGAAGCGCCATCTAGAATTCGAGTGGGCTTTCGATATTGCAAAGGACTGGTAGATACCGAATAGACACGGACGGAAAAGTTTCTGAAATTAGCGAGATAGTTGATGAGACATGAGCGGTGGCTACCCATGCAAATACGGATAAATGATGGTCTAAAATGGTACAGAGCTTCTTCGATAGGATTCATGAATTTACGAATTTCAATGCCAGACTCTAATACAGGGCCACACAATACCCAACAAATCTATGCCTGTTGTGTTTTGTACATTTCGAAGTGCCTCCATTTTCTCCATATCTTACAAGAAGTAATCTGGCAGGGCGCTTCCATCCGCGATCTTATCTTGCCCGCCTTGTTGCTCTTTGTGGAAGTCGTTTTCTGGTGCCGCAGCAAATACGTTGAAGAATCTCTCTCCTGTGTCACTGACTTCTAAAACACTTGCCATGTTCCCACATCTGTAACAATAGTTTGGCGCGCTCCAAACTGTACTTAATCGATCATCGTATAGTACCTGGTAGCCTTCCTGGCATAGTTGATGGGCGCGTAATATATGGGACATATTATTGACTTCGAGGAATTTCTTGACGACCTGAGCGCCGAAGGTATAGCCTGCGCCTCGTGGCGAAAGGGAGAATTCGTCTCGTTCGGGGTCTGGGTCTGACCAGACCAGGTCTGCCATGGGACCTTCGTGGGGGATTTCGCGGAAGCGGTCTATTATCTTGATTTGGTCGATTGAGTGGATGGAGGGGGAAAGACCTATCGAGAATTGATGTTAGGAAGATTTTCTGAGGAGGATATTTCAGGAGAGATTTCCCAAATGTGCCAGTCAGGCTATGCTTACCTCCATGGACACAAAATATCTGATCATTAATGACAACACTCAGTGTTAGGAAATCAAACATATCCGTAAAGTAATGCCAGACATTGGCGTTCCCATACTTTCTCGAACATTCTGTATAGAAGCCATAAGACTGTGTAACTCCTCGAGATTCGTGGTTTCCTCGGATAAGGTGCACTCTGTGCGGGTATCGTAGTTTCAAGCAAACTAGAAGGGAGATTGTTTCCACACTAAACATCCCTCGATCAACATAGTCACCTAAATGAAGTTAGATACAATTAGGTCAAGCAATCATCAGCACATACCTAGAAATAGGTAATTGGTGTCTGGACACCATCCTCCAATCTTAAATATCTCGATCAAATCAAAGAATTGCCCGTGTATATCTCCAACAACTGTGACTGGTGCTTGTACATGTACAACATTGCTTTCTTGCATCAACAACTCCTTCGTCTTCGCACATATTGCTTCTATTACCGATTCGGCGAGTAGGTTCTTCTTGTAGAGGCTTTCTATACATTCGTCAAGGTCGACAGAAGCTACAAACTGGTTAGTAATGTGCACAGAACTCTGAATATTCGCAATCCTACAAGGCAGGCCAGGCATGTTGCAAACGTGCACTGACTATCGATTAAGCTACGCGCCACGAGGCTCTGAATCAGGAGGAGTGGCAGAGTGGACATGCGGTTTCTTTCGATGGCAATTGCTGGCGCAACAACATGGTCGCTTGGTCGAGGTTCTGACTAAGTCATGTCATATCAGAGGATGCAAAAATTGGAGCGCCGACGAGGTTGTGTTGACGCAGTCCAGACAGGGAGAGAATATCAAAATGCGATTATCAAGAAACTGGTGTCCTAACACCATTGGTGCTCCTTGCTACTGCATACCTTCATGGTGACTAACGTGCCCGGTTGGGCTTAGCGGTTGGGCAGGGAAGCGCAGGTCTGGAGCTACCCGAACGATTTTGTTGCTGCCATCAAATTGTTTCTCAACCTGTGTTCTCAAGTTCAACCAACCCTCTCCCTCTCCATCTTCTTTTTTGCAAAACAAGCGGTTCTTCATTGAATTCTTCACGTCATTCCTTTGGATCAGATCAGGTGATCTCACGTCTTTGCACTCTTCTTGCTGTATCTTCGAGCTTTACGTGTGGCGCAGGGTCGCAGAAGTGAGAGCGACTGGGGATTTCACGGGCAACTACATACGTTTCACGGCGTCTTGACTACTTTTCTTGACGGCCTCGACCTTTTCAGTCCTTGCTCTTCGCATTCAATAGGGAAGGAGTTTTCGTCTTCAATTCAGCGCGCATCAAAGATTTCAACTTTCCTGAAACCTGCTATCACGAGATTAGCGTCGGCTCGATGACTTTCAACAAGAAAAAGTAATCTACCTATCGCCATGTCAGCACTTTGGGGTCAACAAGGGATGCAACCGCCTGCTGGTTCCGTTAGGCAAAATAGCGGAAATCGACCGCCGATCTGCTTTAATTGCAATCAAGAGGGGCATTTCTTGGTGGCATGTCCTCATCCACGCCAGGGAACCACGTAAGTCAAATACTCTCCTTGATTTGGGCGGTTTCGTGCTCCTGGGATGTTGAATGCGGAAGCAAGATAGTTGCATTCTTCCACATGTTCATCGGATGTTTTCACCAAGATCGATATCTGATGTCGAATTATTAAATTCTATCAACTCATCTGTTGGCTAGCTTCCGTGAAGCACGCAGTAGTATTGGCATTCAAGTCTCACATAATACCTTTTTCGTGTTTACTGCTTTTTGGCCTTTGGCTTGCTACAGTATAGTAACAAAAGTAGTCCTTTCCAGCATCAGCCAGTACCACCATATCAACAACAACCTCCGCCACAAGCTTTTCAACCACAAGCGCCGGTCCAAACCCCATATCAGCCTTTTCCTCAAAACCAACAATACGGTCCGCCTCAACCACAGTACCAGTATCAACCGCCCCAACCCCCGCAGCCTTTTCGACCTCCGCCACCTCAACCATACAGAAACCCTACTTATCCAGGACCGACATTCAATCAATTTCCTACTCCTGGCCCTCCTCAGAACCTGTATCCCCAAAATCAGCATCCTAATGGGCCATTGCAGTTTTCAGGGCCTGCTCCACAAAATCCAACTCAGCAGTACCGGCCTTCCCAGCCTCCAACACCATTCCAACAATCTCCTCCGCCATACCAGCCTCCAAATGCGAATAATGGCAATTATGGGAGTTTTCCTCCTCCTCAGAACGTGCACCAGTGGAATGGCCAGTCTCAACCCCCTCATGTGACGCAGAGTGCGCCGTCCTTTCAACGGCCCCAGCGGAGATATTCAGGTTCATCAAGCTACTCAGGCACCCCTGGCTTTCAATCTCAGCAATCTCAGCAAAGTCAACCTTCTCAGACACCTCAACTCAACCAAACAACATCGAGAAATGGCTCGCAAAGCTACCAGCAGACGCCGCAAACGCCAGCATCGAATATTGTAAGTGTTCAACAACAGCCGACACCTAAACCTACACAGAGCGCAGCTGTAACCCTACAAGCTGAGTCTGAGTCCTCAAGTCGGGCGAGCACACCGTATGGCCGTCATGATTCTGAAATTGGTGATATTCTGAAAGAGCTAAAACGTCAAGCTGGCGGCCTTGCTGGTAGAAATGAGAGCTCCGGTGCAGGAAATGAGGACAACGAAAGTGAGGATGAAAAGAAACAATTCAATTGGGAGTTCAAGTACATTTTCAAAGAACCACCGAAGCCAGAGAGTGTTGCTCTTGCGCAGCCACTCTCAACTAATTTTGCGATGACACCAGTTCCTTTGCTTGATTCAAGATCAACAGCTTCTATTTCTCGATACGTCAGGAAGGACAATTTGAAGGAATTTACGAGGAGCATTAGGAGTGCACCACAGTGGTCATTTCTAAAGGAGGATCCTGCCTTTTCAGACTTGGATTTGAGTGGACCATTAATTCCGATCGATGAGCTATCAGAGTGGATTGATGAACGCCACGGTACCCAGAACAATGATAATGACGCTTCTCGAAAACGAGCACGTTCAACGGGCGGTGATAGTGGTGGCGATAACGGGCAGGAAGATGTTGACTATCAAATTGCCCAAGAGGCTGGAACTGAGATCTACGACGAGGAACCGCCGAATAAACGCCAGAAGAACGAGACTGGTAAACAGACTAATATTATTTCAGCAAACGGTCTTAAAACCACACACGTAAACAGCCCTACATTTGGGACAAGGGATGGCACTCCATATCTTGCGACTGATGATGAAGCTTGGGCCCCAGAACCAGGAGAAGGTGCATCGACACCAATGTCTCCTACAGAGATGAAGCTCGCAGCTTTGGGAGTCACTGGTGCACCGAAACCTGTCACACAACAGCCAATGCCACCTTATCAGCCTCCAATTGACGAAATGGAATATACATCCCATCACGGTCCCTCTCCAACGTCCAACATGGAGGATGCGCAAATTCCACCCCCACCGCCACCACCGCCCCCTCCTCCAAGCCATTTACAGGGCATGAGGAATGGATACAATCATGGTCAAATGCCACCCAACCAATTTCAAATGCCACCGCATCCCCAGTCAAGTAATATTCCAAACGGTATGCCCAACAACATGCCAGCAAATATGCCAGGTAATATGCAGAATTATGGACAAAGCAATATGCATCAAGGAATGCCACAGGATATGCAAAACAGACCACCGCAATTCGGACAACTCCCTAATGCTCCCTACACCAATGGGCAACAACATCAACCGCAATATAATCCCTCGATGAATGAACCTCAGCAGTATGGAAATTCCGGTTATCCAACCCCAGCGTTTAACCAATTCCCACCCCTTAACCAGTACGGACCACCAAACCATCAGCCCTTCTTCAGTGGTCCTCAGCCAGCTGATGACCAGTACAACAACGGCAACTCTCAACCTCCTCACAATAACGCAACACAATATAGTGGGCAAGCATACCTACCAGCTCAACAACTCAGCCATGGTCCTGCAACACCTTATACTAATGATTTCCAAGGCAACCAACAATATCTAAATGGTGTTCAAACTCAAAATAACCAACAGCATGGAAATTTGACTCACGGCAATCAAACTTACGGAAATGGAGGTCCTAATGAACAGCAAAATAATGGCATTCACAATAAATCCCAGATCCGCCAGGATTCGGGATATATAAGCGCAGGAGGCTCATACAGTAATAGCTCAGCTGTGAACGGGGCCGAGAATCCACAGAATCCACAGAATCCACAGAATCCCCATCAACCTCCCCAGCAAATGCAAGGAAACACCGGAGCTAATACATCTGTTACACCACAACAAACGTCCCCAGTAGACGACAGTCCTACTACGAAAAGATCCCGATCTAGTAGCACAGATAGTGTATTGAGTCCAACCTCCGCAATGCTTCTTGGCTCCGAGGCACGGCCGAGAAAGTTGAGAAAGGGCGAGAAAGCAGCAAAGCGACCACCGCCTGACGTTGCAGACGCTTACAGGTATGTCAAATTAGTAAAAGAGAATATTTCTACTCCTGCTAATGATACGTTAGCCGACGCTGGGACCGCTAGCATCATGCATCAGCCACATCAAAACGACAACTTTCTCGGTCTATCTTTTGTATCTGATTAGCCATGCCGCACAAAGTGTTGCAGCCTGGCACTTTCCAGAGTAATGGAGCCTTCAAGTTGTTGGTTGGCCATCGGTCATGTTTATCTTCTTTGTACAAATTACATTTCACGACTTGAGCGATTACATGAATTTTCGGCAGAAAGAGGTTCAGGAGTCATAGAACTTTTTTCATTAGGACAGCAGTCAGATTTCTAGTTTCGTCAGCCTACTCGATTGGTTTTTGTACAGTTATTATGCATATCTGCTTTGCAATTCGGTTGGGTTAGAGACTGCTTCTAGATGAATTTGCGGTCTGAATTGTGGTCATTTGTCTACATAACGCTCGGCCAGGACCGGCTCTCATGCATGCCACCAGTATTCTACTTCGTAGGCAAATTAAGATAGTAATATGCCAGGCTATAGGCCATTGGCTAATAGTAATGCCGGGGCCTTCTTTCCTGACTTCATAAACGTATCGCTGCGTGACCAAGAATTTCCATCAAGCACTTCGTAATCAATACCTTAGTCCAGGCTTTCTTGCTTCTATATGTAACCTCATTTGACGAGTCTGTCGTGCTCATTATCGTCATCGTCGCTTTCGTCTTCCTCGGACTCTTCTTCGCCGGATTCTTCCTCTTCGCTGCCTTCCTCTTCGCCGTCCGTTTCTTCCTCGCTTTCCTCTTCAGCGTCGCTCTCGGCCAGCCAGTCATCAAGTGTCTTCTCCTTGCCTGGTGCAGACGCCACGCCAAATCCATTCGTTTTCGATGGCGATCCTCCTCTCGTGTCTTTGATCGCGCTATCTAATCTTTCACCTGCTGGTATGACTCTTTGTTCACCGTACTCAGCCTTAGCAGGATCAGTATCTCGCAAGGATGGATCTGGTTCTTTCCCTGCTGCTACCCAAGTTGGTAGAGCTTCGTAGCCTCGTAAACCATGTAGACCGCTATCTTCGCCGACGACGAGACTTGCTGACCCGAGAGTGAAGCCTGTGCGGCCTTCTGATGGACTGGGGGTGTGCGGCACTGGTTTTGGTGCAAGGAGCATTAGACTTGCGAGTTGTGTGGATGATGGGACAGCGAGCAGTGCTTTGTAGAGCCTTGTTCGATCGCGGAGGTCGTAGGAAGTGTCGTAGCGAGCTAGGAGGAGGATGTAGTTCCAAAGTACCACGATTGGATGCTCAGGCTCTGGTTCTGCGTAGGGTTGCTCGACCTTTTCGCTAAATTCTGCAAAGCCTTCATTGACTCCATCATACGAGTAATCGTTTGAAGGGGGAGGAGCAGGCTTTATGACTTCTGGCGTGGTGTTCGTTCGATTAAGATGATGGAGATATACTTTCGCTGCTAACAGCACTATTTGAAGCTTTGCAGGTTCTGCTTCATCGGCGAAACCTTTGGCTAAGATTCGAAGCACATCTGGCGCTATGTTGTTCTCCCCATCGCCACCAGCAAACTCTCCCACGAGCCAGATAATTGATGCTCTTGCCCGTGGGTTTGTCGCTGTGTCGAGGTTCTTAGCAAGTCGGATTACGGTATTGGTATGCGATTCAGGATCTTGCTGGATAAGATGTCTGATGACGGTCAATGATTCTGCAACCAAATTGCCGTCCAGACTAGTGATCTGCTTCAGTAGGAGCCGCAGACATCTTGCTGATGTTCTAGCATCACTCTGAGCGCATCTGCCAATAGCCCTGACTGCTTCTCGTACAAGTTCTTTGTCAGAACCTCCAGAGAAATGTTCCAATTCGTTGAGTATTATACTCTTCAGGTAAGCGTCGCCATGCGGAAATATCAAGGTAAGGACCTCTAGCTTTAGTTCCCAAACTTGAGGAGGATCCGTAGCTCGAACTAGAAAATGAGATGCGTATTTGACGAATGCCTCTGGCCGCGTGAGGCACACTGAGACTATGTTGTAAAGTGCAATGTGTTGTATGTCTGAAGGCCCTCGTAATAATGCGATCAGAGGTCCGATTGAGCTATTGATGTATTCCTGTGTTCCAAGATTGACGTAGCAGCGTGCCACAGCTACCACTACTGCAGAGTTTCGACTCTGTAAAAGTGGCTTTATGCTTTTGAGGAGAAGTTCGAGATCTGGATCGAGGACTTGAACCACTTCGCTGGTTTCTTCATCTTCCTGTTCTTCCTCATCATCATAAAATCCCTTGGACCCATTGCTCTTGGTAGCCCTCACACGCCGCGTTCGTTTTGGAAAGCATTTCCTCGAGTAGATTGTCATAAGGCGTAGAGTTATTAACTGACTCCATTCATCCATATCCACAAGCTTCTTCACCAACCCTCTGTAATGTTTGTGGACGAGGTCGATTCGATCCGGACATATTTCCATGAACGCCTTGACGGCAGCTCCAGCCACATAGTACTGCTTATCCCCCAGTAAAGCAGACAGATACTCTAGCAACTGCGGTAAAGTATTCGGATCCAACCTATAGCATTTCGGTATAGCCAGCGCAGCAGCCTTCCTAACATACGGACTCATATCCCCCAAACCCTTCTTAATCGCCAACGACACAATCTGACTGATGACGGGGACTCGTATGCCAGACATAGTTTTGAGCGCCAGGGCTCGGACTTGTGGGTTTCCATCGGAGAGAGACTTCTGGATCGTGTTGATAGAGAGGAGGGCGAGGTCTGGTTCTTGCTCGGCGTGGTTAAGGAGGTAGATGTAGACTAGCTTTTTGATCTCGATGTTTGGGGAGGCGACGTTCTTGACGACGGAGGAGAAGAAGGTTAGGCAGGGTTGGGAGCGGTACATCATCTGTTTAGAGACGAGATATTAGCAAGCGCGCTTTCTCCATGGTGTTGGCATAGATTCGGTGAATCCTCCCAAACGCAGCAGAACATACAGAGGTGACCTTCCTCAGCCCATCCAGCACTTCCCTATCATTCCGGCTATCAAGCAACTTCTTAATCTGCGCCGCCGGCAACGTCTTCGTCGCCCCCCTCGAGCTCCTTGCTCCTTGAGCTGCATCGAGAGTGAGTTCTCGTGCTGTGTAATACGTGAGCATTTCCTCGTGGTTCAAAAGCATTTTCGCAAATTGTGAGCAAAATCAAGAGAGACATACCGCTCTCCAGCAAGCTGGAAATCCTAGATATTGACTCCATGGAGAAGTGGGAGTGTTGCAGGCCGCATGTTGCACTGTGTGATGGTGGGGCAAGCTTGGAAGGTGGAAGCGATTGCGACTTTTGAGCGTGGAATTTGCGCAAACGACCTCATAGAAAAACAACTACAACGCGTGAATTTACTTTCGTCCGTACTGTTGTTGACAAAAACAATTTGGGATGCTCACAAATATTGATCACTATTAAAACATAGCACTAACACCAGAATTCTATCCTCTACTCTGTCGTCGAAAACATCATCGATTCCATCACACGACCCCTCCTCGAGCCCACCAAGAACGAAAACTCACGATCAACAATACAACCCCCACGATGCCTCCACAACCCCTCGCCCTACCTCCAGCTCTCCCATCCGAACTTCTAACCTTCATCCTATCTCACCAGCACTCCTCTACGACCCTTCTAATCTGCCAGTCTCGTGCGACCTTCCTCTCCTCCCTTCTCGACTCCGTCAATATCGATACTAGAGAAGACGAGCTTTCCCTTCCGCCACATCCAGATCTTGGGGACTCAGAACAACCGTCTTCACCTCCTCGCCATGTGCCGAATCCGCCAAAGCGACATCCCCTCTTGATACCTACCCTCCACCAGATCGCAACCTCAAGGAATATAAAGCTAGTCTTTATACCGACCATCTCGCATTTACGTGCTTACCTGTCTGTCCTCTCTTCTACCTTCCAGCTCGAAGGATTGAGGGATAAAGGGGGAAATAAACCGTCGTTGCTGGTGGCATATGGCTTGATCGAATTACATCGAGATACGAGTGAGTGGAGCGCACAAGGGTTAGGGCATAGTATTGCGGTTTTGGTGGAGGCGGGCGCGAGATGTAGATGGGGGTTAGTAGTTGTAGAAGAGAAAAGAGGCGATGACGGCGAAGGAGAGGACGAATCTGAGCATATGAGAGATGATACAAATCTTGGGGATGAAGAGGGACAAGATGAGGAAGAGGAAGAAAAGCAGAAATGGAAAAGGAAGTGTAAGGTTTGGGAGCAAAGAGTGCCTATGCTGAATGGGAGTGTCAGGAGAGTGGGTCTAGAAAGTGAAGAGGGCGGCTGGAGTGGAAGAACTGTTGAAGTGGGAAGAATATTAGGGAGGTGGTTCAAATTTGGTCGAGGTAACTGGGATATTTGAATGGGTTGCATTCTTTCATTTTGTGCTTTCTATCTTACTAGTGGTCTTGCACGAGAGGTCATTATCATTCATTCCAAATCCATTGATCCAACAGGTATACCCCAACGCCAGCTTCCGAGGACCCCCAAGTCCTTTTGACTCGTATATCAGACATTAATGCATCATATTTAGAGCTGTTGCTCCATTTCCGTGATGTATAATTTGATGTGTGAATCCATCTTCAGGAACTCGTCGTGTGCACTGTGAGTTTCGTTCTCGATATTCTCTTTCAAGTCGGCCATCTAGAGAATAATTAGCAATAGTAATTGGTTCGTAGATAAGAATTGCTTACCTTTTTCTCCGTTTGCTCTATTCGCACTCTTCTTCTCTCCATTTCTCTTCCCTTCTCGGATCTCTCGTCCGTGAGTTTCCTATGAAGAGCACGAAGCTCGTCCATCTTCTCTCTAGCACTCATTGCCTTCTCCTTGCTGTTCTCTCGTAACTTCTCTGTCCTGTCGAGCCATTTCGACAATTGTCTTTGAAGCAACCCTTCCGTTCTCTCAACTTCTCGAACATTGTTGCCTCGCTCGCCCAAAGCATCTCTCTGTCTGGCTATCCGCACGTTCTCTTCTTCTTCCTTCGCCAATTCCACTGAGATTTCTTCCAACAATTTTATACACGATGCGACATCGGAAGTCACAACATGGAAAGTATCGGTAGAAGTCTGTAAGGCCCGCGCTCTGCGGTCCATCGCATCAATTTGTGCCTTTTCCGCGTTGAGAGCATTGCTTAATTCTGTCAATGATGCTTGTAATGCCGCTGGTGATTGCAAAACATAAGGTCTTAATTTGGCGCTTTCCTGCCGCAGTTGTATGGTCGTAGCGGTTTTGTCTTCCAATATAGCGGTCATTTCTCCCTTCTTGGCCTTGACGTTCTCAAACCGACGCGTAACCTTCTCCTGGCTTTGTCGCAAGTCTAAAAGTCGCTTCTTGAGTTCCTCATTCCGCTTGACCTTTTCAGCTACATGCGCTTCCATAGCTTTCTTGTTTCGCAGCATCTCCTCTTTTCGAGCCTCCATGTCTTGATTCTCCATGATCAATGTTTCGATTCGCACCTTTGTTGATTCGACTCTATTTAAGTGATCATCGATAACTTGTGTCTGGCTCTCCCGGAATCGCACGAAGTTGATGATATAGGAAAATATCTTGACCAGGCGATCGTGTGTTGGCTTATACAAATCTTGGAATGAAAAGTCCGTGATACCACACTCAACCAACAGCTTGCGCAAACTGATGTAGAATCCCATAAGGTTGCGCGTATCCCCCGGAATGATATCCATATATTCTCCGCAGACATGCTCCGCCGCCGCGCGCATTGCAGGGTCGACCGTCTCTCGTGTTGTCGCCATCAGCACTTCGACGAACCACTCGAAAATCATTTGTATTTGCAGGGGATTCGGTTTCTGAAGATCTGCGACTGTGAAGGGAACTCCGATATCACTTATACATCCTACAATTTCCTTGTCGGGCTGCTGCAATTAGTATTATTTATTCGTGGCCGGATGTAAATAAAGCTTACCAGGCGCATAAATGCATCGCTATCTTCATCTTTCTTCTTCCCGCGATTCTGTTGTTGCGAATTCGGAACCATACTCATGCGAGGATTGTAAGACATTTTCAAAGAATAACTGTGTTTGGCAAGGTGCGAAAATAGTGGTTGTGTTCTGAAGTTGTTGGAGTTCAGGTTGCTTGATGTAAACAAAGGACCTGTGCGAAGTGTAAATACAGCTAAGGCGGCCTTGGCAGCCTGAGGTATCAATCCACTACGAAGTATCTCCTCTTTGTTGCACATCTCCCGCCCGAAACCGACTTCGATATTTTTCAAATTAAGGACAAAAATCTCAGAAACTCACTATTTCAATCTCTATACCATAATATGGCTTTCATCTTCTATCACAACTTTGTTATAGATCACTTACACGCATTACGTTGAATTCTTAAACGCGCTATCACGTGATGAATGTGGAAACTGGGCTGTGGCGTTGTGCTTTCTGAGGTCGTTTTGCAGTGAGCTGTTTCCTGTGGCTGTTCTTCAAAATTGATTCCATCTCATAATACGGTACAGGAGTTCCGAGTTATTACCAACCAAGGGCGTAATGAAGTCATTGCCACGGTGTCGGTCTCACATGAAACTCGGCTCCCAAGATAGACCATCTTCAATTCGTGCAGCAAACTAATCCCTCATCCCTGCAAGTAGAATTATTTGTAAGAGGCTCTTGATTTCAAAGGGTGCTGCCTCTTCAAATTTGCGATTGTTGTCCTGGCTAATAGAAAGGCCTCATTTTCACCTGATTGGGCAAATGGTTTCCAAAGACCAGATCACCGGTACCTAGGAATGTTTGAACGCGGCAGAGGCGGCTAGCTGTTTGGGACCCTGGAATCAACATCTCAGGACCTCACAACAGCACAATCATTCACACAATCAAAGTCGACCCCTCGGCTCGAACACAACCTCTATCTCACGGTTAATATGGCGTGTTTCTTAAACAGCAGATATATTGTGTTTCTAAGCTATAATGTACGATAATCCAGATCCGGATTCTGTGGAACACCCGCAGTTCTCGCTTGACAACTCATCCCCGCATTTCCCAGAAGAGGCAATTTGGCTTTCATGTGCAAGAAATCCCTGACTTTTGATTTTCCTTGCTACATAATGGCAGAGGCAAAAACATCGTGCCACCTCTTGCAGCTGCTGACTTCGCGCTAAATATCCCGGAGCTTCAAGGAAGCGTTGTTTCTGCGCTGGGTGACCTTACAAAATTTGTCATTCGCCACATCATAACAGGCCATCATGAGCACAAACACCATGCATGCTCCCCGCAGTCGCAGCCAACGCAGCTCCAGTATCGACAGGGTTCTGGGGAAACGGAGGGAGCACAAGAGCGTCATCCAGCCCATCGCGAAAATGTACCCCTCTATCCCTCTTGGGCAACGACACCCCTCATCTCTCCTCGACGTCTGGCTGCAGACGGCTACTTTGAGCGACTTCGAGCATTGACTCGCATGGCCAGTCGGAAAGCGGTCTATGAGCTCCTCGAGCATCTCCGATGTCTAGTTGCCCTTGAGAATTTCAATCTCTGTACCTTACAGAGACCTCTGCTTGAGTCGTTGAGTCTGACGCTTCTCCATTGATGCTGCACGGGCCAACCAGTCCCCAGATGGAACCAGATTCGAAAATTCCAGGCGCACTATGCGCATGGTAGATCTTGCATTTTTTACGATCGCTTTCCAGCAAACTTAATTTCGACAACTCCTTCGCCCAACGCTCACAACAATCTTACCCGGGTTTCCGGCCGACGTTACATATAATCAGACCCGTTAAACGCCCTCGTCATTCGGTAGTTTCAAGAATGTGCAGCCAGTTATTAATGATGAGGTCACGCCTACCGACTTCAACGTGGGGGGCACGAGTGTTCTCGTTGACGGGCGCCATCGCTGACTGCGGGGCACATGCTCTCCAATCCACTGTCTAATTTAGGTTCCTAGACGGTCCTCATTCGACGTAGTTCCCTCTTGTTTCCACAGCATAAGACCTAGGCTTGCTGATCCAGGTCAAGATGGCGAGGATGGGCTGGAATCCACAATTGAATTCTCCGCCGGTTGGATCTCGTTCATGCGGGCGCCATATTAATTAGTACCTTTCTGCTAACAAAAACAAAGTTCTTTTACCCTTAACTATAGTCGTCACCTTTACATTGCCAGTACATCTTCAGCTCAATTTTGCAAAATGACGATTCCCAGTGCCTCCAGCGGTGCTGTTGAAGTTGTTGTTGTAGCAAGCAAGGCTGCTCAAGTCGTGGATGCGGCGGCTACACACAAATCCAGCCAAAAATCTGAGGATGTCTCAGACATCGATATCATTGACATTCGTCACGATGCTCTAGAAATCAATTTGAAAGAAGAAATACTGAATTCTCTGAGGCCAGTAAAAGGCCCGAAGACACTTCCGACGTTGTTGCTCTACGATGAACGAGGGTTGCAACTATTTGAAGAGGTAACTAGCCCCTAAGGAAGAACGAACACAAATGATTGACACAACTTACAGATTACCTATCTAGATGAATACTATCTCACCAACGCAGAAATCGATGTTCTCAAACGCTCTGCTGACAGCATTGCAAAAACCATACCGAAAGGCTCCATGCTTATTGAGCTAGGTAGTGGGTTGGTGACTGTCAGCGAGTTCATTCATTGATTTGGAACTAACAAAAACTAGTAACCTACGAAAGGTGAGTGTCTTGTTACAAGCTTTGGAAAACGCTGCGAAGGATGTCGACTATTATGCTTTGGACCTTTCTATGAAGGAATTGAGGCGGACTCTTGAACAAGTTCCGAATTTTCAGCACGTCCGCTGCCACGGGCTGCACGGCACCTACGATGATGGACTTGACTGGTTGAAAGCACCAGAAAATAGTTCCAGAACAAAATGTGTGATGACCTTAGGGTCCAGTATTGGTTAGTCGTGATTGAAATCGAATCCGAGCAACAACGGTAACATTTTCAAGGGAATTTCCACCGTAATGAGGCGGCCGAATTCTTACGAGGTTTCTCTGAAGCATTGCAAACCTCGGAAGACTCTTTGTTGGTTGGCTTGGATGCGACGAGTGATTCTGAGAAAGTCTTGTAAGTTCAGGTTCCGAGATGATTGAAGTTTACTTACAAAAGGATAGCCATGCTTATAATGGTAAGTTTCTAGTGTTGATAAATACTGATATGCTGATAATTACGAAAAGACCACGTCGGAACCACGCACAAGTACTACCACTTCCCAAAGCAGCTCCGGAAGCTGCCTGTCAAAGATTTTCTAAAGCTAATTCATAAATCAGATTCATCTTGAATGGCTTGACCAATGCCAATTCAATACTCGGAGAAGACGCTTTCAACATCGATGATTGGAAAGTAATTGGAGAATACGTTTATGACAGCGCCGGGGGTCGTCATCAAGCATTCTATTCGCCAAAAAAAGATCTGAATATCAATGGTATTCATTTCAAGGCTGAAGAACGAATCCAAGTTGAGCAGAGTTTGAAGTACTCTTCAAAAGAAGCAAGAAAGTTGTGGAAAGACTCTGGCTTAAGAGAGGTCAGTCGTTGGGCAACCTCAACCGAAGCTTACAGTAAGTTCAACCCTGTCACTTGCATCAAGGTTCTTTTTTAAGTATCTGCCGAGCACGCAATCATGTGCCAGAATTTGAGCCTCTTTCGCCGACTACGCCCCTGGAAGCTAGGATGTAATCTCATGATCGTCTATCCTTGGCTATGTGGGGTGGTCGTACAGTGTGTGCTCTTCGAAGTGTGGCGCACGGACCCACCATATTTCTTTAGTGACGCCAGCACCAGAAAGTGAAGGGGCCGGTCTTTAGCAAGGGGCTGTTTGCTCTCCAATTTGATATTTGTTCATGATGCTTGCTGACTCAACTCTCTTCCGCCAGATATCCATCTCTTGAAAAAGGACGTCATGGCATTCGATTCAGCTCCCGCTGTATATGCAGCCTCGACTATACCAATATTGGAGGATTGGAAGGAGCTTTGGAGAGTTTGGGACGTGGTCACGCGAGGAATGATACCTGACGATAATTTGCTCGAAAAACCAATCAAACTTCGGAATGCTTGCATTTTCTACATTGGACATATCCCTACCTTCCTCGATATTCAACTCAACAAAGTCACCCAGGAACCACCATGTGAACCGGCATCTTACCAGAAAATATTCGAGAGAGGAATTGACCCAGACGTTGATAATCCTGAGCACTGCCATGCTCATTCCGAAATTCCAGACCATTATCCGCCCTTGGAAGAGATCTTAGAATACCAGAATTTGGTTCGAGCCAAAGTCCAAAAGCTTTACGCCAACCCAATTCCTAGAGATGTCGGCCGGGCCCTCTGGATAGGGCATGAACATGAGATCATGCATTTAGAAACACTCCTCTATATGCTACTGCAAAGTGATAAGACACGCCCACCTACCATTTCCGCTCCTGATTTCGAGGCCATAGCCAAGGTTGCCGAGACTGCCCGGGTCCCAAATCAGTGGTTTGATATACCACAACAAAAGCTCGTCATTGGCCTTGACGACCCAGAGGACAACTCTGGACCAGATCGTCATTTTGGATGGTAAGGCTGATGAAAATGTTACATTCAACTGTCACTAAAGTGTCGAATTTAGGGATAACGAAAAGCCTCCTCGTAATGTTGAAGTACATGCTTTCCAGGCAAAGGCTCGCCCTATTACCAACGAAGACGTAAGAAAGTGGCCCTCTTGCACGAGACTTTGCTGACGCACGATAGTATGCTCGCTATCTTGAACAAACACACAGCTTAATTATACCCGCGTCATGGACAGAAGATAATAAGACCAATATTTCTTCCAATGGATATGTCAACGGTTACACGAACGGTCACACCAATGGAGCTAATGGTCATGGCGAATCATCCATTCCCCTGACACAAGCATTCCTTGATGGGAAATCGGTACGGACGGTTTATGGGATGGTTCCATTGAAGTACGCTTTAGACTGGCCCGTATTTGCATCATACGATGAGCTGGCTGGCTGCGCTGCATGGATGGGAGGAAGAATTCCGACAGTCGAGGAAGCCAGAAGCATCTACAGTCATGTTGACGGTCTCAAAATCAAAGAAGCAGAGCAGCATCTTGGCAAGACTGTTCCTGCGGTAAACGGGTATGTTTGAGTGCCATCTTCCCAATACTATGACTAATTCGCAGATAGACACCTCGTCAACAACGGAGTTCAAGAAAGCCCGCCATCACGAGCTTCGCACAACGGCGAGAGCTCAGAAGAGCTCTTCACCAACTTGGAGGGTGCCAATGTGGGTTTTAAAAATTGGCACCCGGTCGCCGTGACCGCGAACGGTAATAAGCTTGCTGGTCAAGCAGACATGGGAGGCGTATGGGAATGGACAAGCTCGGTTCTTGCTAAACATGAGGGCTTCGAACCAATGCGACTCTACCCTGCTTACACTGGTAGGGGCATCGATAAATTTCTTGGATCGCTACACAGGCTAACTGCAGCAGCCGATTTCTTCGACGGAAAACACAATATCGTCTTGGGCGGGTCCTGGTCGACACTTCCGCGAATTGCTGGCCGCAAGACATTGTAAGGAACTCAAACTATTTATACATGGACAAGAACTGACCAGAAAAAGTGTCAATTGGTACCAGCGGAACTATCCCTACGCATGGGCTGGTGCACGCATCGTACGCGACATTTAAACAATCACGTCCCGTCCTGCAGCCATTACGAATCAGAATTCAACACTGGAGGTTTGACAGGATTAGAGAGAGAATCAACTTCTCCATTAAAGATCACCACAAAAGCATTTGGGGGTTTAGTTTGGGACAGTTCGACGGTATGCCACCGCTTCCATTTATGTTATATTACGGCAATAGTCCGCAACAATTACGAGACAACGGATAGGTTACGTAATAACTTTTAATGTACGAACAAGACTGTTAATGTTTATTCATGTAATTGGTGACGAGATTCTGGTATGGAGAAGTGTTTGTACCGACTTGCGTAGGTAACCGCTTTTCGATGCAGTGCTGAAGAGCGGTAAGATGGCGATTTAACAGCTAAGCGAACGGATCTAGCGGTCAACTTGTTCCTCATTTCTAGGTTATTCTCGATCCTGTTTGAATTATCCAGCCTCCTCCGCTACTTCAATACATCCTGTGCTGCTTCTGTACTTCCAAGCATACAATCTGTCAATTTTAAGCCGTTGTCACGTGTGTTTACTTCCTTCCATTCTAAGCGATCAGAAAAGGAGAAACGCAGGCCGAACCGAAGGCCGTCCGATCTCTTTTCAAGTGACAGGATATGTCCCTCGATCTTTTAGCAACTTAATTTTAACATTAACGAATTCAATCTCACCCAAATAACGAGACTCCCAACACGCAACAATTTGCTCCACACTTCCTGCTCGCACTCCCAAGAGTAGATTCAAATTTCTTCGAACGAGCAGCCGAGGCTCCTCTGTGCAACAATCCGACTACTCGCAACGGATCTTAAATTCTCGATCTCTAGAGAGTCACAACAGCTTTGCGAGCATCTACAGCCAACACCTGTGTTTTCGACTCGCGACCGATACAATTTCGCGTCTATCAAGGGACTGTACTGTCAACCACAACAAAACACCGCGCATGTACCGACATCATCGCCATCTACTCCTGTCCCATACTTACTATCCTACTATTCACCATGAATTGGGCAACCATAGCTCCCGATACCCGCCTCTATAAGGGCAAAAATTTGTTCCGCTGGGAGGTATCTCCAGGCCTAGGCAAGTACATTGGGTCGTTTGTACATATTGCTACTAACTACCATAGACCACCACTGCGGAATATGCGCAACTCCATTACACAGCAGGTACCTCGATCTCTCAACGGCAGACGTTCTGACAAGTCACCAGATGCGCGAGCCAAAACAACCTGTATTGGCAAACATGTTGAGCCATGCTACAGATTCCACCAGCAATTGCATTTCGTTGGTACGTAACCCCAGCAACGTCTTATTTCGATACAGGTTCACTAATACTATCTACTTTTAGGCAAGTCGCATGAATGCTTTGGGTAAAATCCCTTTTGTGTTTAAAGCTGTCGAAAATCACTGACGCTGTGCAGATGCAACTCATCCGATGAATTGCACCATAATCGCCACAAAGAGATCCTCCGAATCATACGACAAATTGAATCGCTTGACACAGCATCTGCCATCCCAGCTCCGAAATTCACTCCAGGAGTTAAGCCAAGGCGTGACTCGATGAGTACGCCTACAGACACGAGTTCCGAAACGTTCAGCATTGTTGAAGCGAAACAAACAAGAAGGGAGAGGAAAAAAGCGAAGAAAGCCAGAATCGGAAATACCAAAGAACGGAAAAAAGTCGAATTCTTCCCGCAAGAGGAATTAGACTTTGTTAGCGAGGCACTCCATCTTACTGTCCACGAAAGCAAGGGTGCGTGGGAAGGCACATACAACTACGATAAAACACTCACTACGACTGAAGAAACCCAAGAAGCAGATCTAGAAAGTGAACTTGCTGACGAAGAGGCAATCGAGATGGTGACCGAACGTTCCACCGTACTTAGCCTCAGCCTCAAATCTCCAAACCAGATCACCCCAAGACAAAGGAAGGTCGTCAAGAAATACAACAATCCCATTGATTATTCAAGCTTCGGAAGCGGTTCTCGCAAGTACACACCAAGGAGCATCAAAGGCATGGATATCTATAATGGACTCGATCCACAGATCTTCTTTCGACTTGGAATCGAAGTGCTCAATCCTCAGCGTAACTCGAAGGTTCGGAAAGACCTAGTATTGAAGCTGATTGACGCGGTCAAGGAAGACATTGGAGTTATTGAAAGAGAAGATGAGGAATCGGCCATGAGGGAAGAAGGATTTTGGCGATGGGCTGGCAAGACAGCGTATCATCACATGGCAATGGTGAGAGAGAATATCGATTGGGCAACCGGCCAGAAGAAGGGACTTTCAAAAAGAGAAGACTTTGCAAAAGATGAAATTAATGTGGCTGCTAAGTTCGAGGCTCTTGATCTTGAGAGTGCAGAAGCAGATGACGAGCCAGCTGATGAATTTGGCGGACCAGTCAAAGCGACACAGGTTCAGAGAACATATAAAGGCAACGTCAAGATCATAAAGGCAGGGAATGTCATAGTTGAAGACGGCCCTATTCCTGATTCACCAGAGACCAAAAAGCCGGCTAAGGAACCTACAAAGGAAGAGGAAGAAGACGGCATAGAGGGAAACGACGACAAATTTGAGATGGTCCTCCGATACAAGGAACGGCGCGCTGGGAAACGCAACATCGGAAGAGCCCTCCACCTTGAGCCTGTCCAGAAGGGTAAGGTTCTCCGGATTGTATGAGGGGGAGTAAGGAGACAGATGCCTTGATGGTAAAGTTTTGTTGATGTGGCTTTGTTCTACTATGCTTTCTTTCGAGATATTTTGTTGAAGTATGAGCGTCATATTTGGGAGGAGTTAATTTGGGAGGAGATCCGATATATTTCGAGGTGTTAGCCTTGATGGGGAGATTTCCTTGTACCCTGACAACACTATGGGCATATGATTTGGACGATGATAAGGTAATGATACTTGGGGAAGTCTGTTCCGTTTTGGTGTCATTTACTGGCATCAATGTGGCTGTTGGGCAAAGCTTTCTCTTACACAAATGATTTCTTCTACTTTGTAATTCCCTTGTTTTTCTTTAACACAACTATGTGTCGTCGACTTTCGTGAAAGCAAAACAGTCATTGCAGAATTCCAACACTAACGAAACCTTTTCGTACCTTTGTCGTTGCTTCCTAAAAAGCCACAGGCCGTAATCTCCAATCGCTTCCTCTCGCGCGCACTTACCACATGGTATCCCTCGCGCTTGCTGCAGTTGCACCTGCCTTTTCTCCTCTCGTACCAAATTGGCTTGCTTCTTCCTTAAACATTCTCCTTCTACCGTGCAATTAGAGGGTCCTCCTTGAGGTCTTGACTCCCTCTAGCTATCTTTTCAAGCCAATCAATCTCGCCCAAGAGATCCTAGACGTTGACCTTTGAGTTCAGTTTACGACACGAGCTTCCGAAAGTGGCAGTCAATTAGTAATGATTGATACATTGTTGTGTATAATTAACTACATATGTGTGTGTTGTAAATGAGTGTTCGTGAATGCCTTCTTCGTAAATCATTTTCTCTTCCAAATGTTCTCTGAATTCCAATAAAGGTCGTAGTTTATCCTGAATTTCCTCCTTCCATCTCTTGCCTGCCAAATAGCGAGTGCTTTTGTTTCCAAATGCGTTTTCCAATCTTGTTATTTTCCAAAAAGTGATGTGAAAATGAGGTCGTTGACGAAGTTGCCCATGTGCTGTTCCAGATACATTGTCTCATCTTAATAGATGGTTCTGATCTTCCAACCAACAGCAAGAACTCTTGCGGCAATGAGGCAAGCAAGTGCCGCAATATACGAAATACCAGCGAAGATGATCAAGCCAGTGTAATCTCCGTCCATAGCTGTCAAAATCTGTCCTGCAATTGGCAGACCGGTCAAGGTTCTAAAAAAAAAGGTCAGTCCAAACAAGCTTCGAAACCCCGATGAGAGAGCTTACCCAAACGCAACAAACATCCAACAAGTAGCAAAATATCGACCATAATGCTCCGTCTTACACAACTGTCCAACGCAAACCGGACTCAAGCTCAAATTACTACCGCTAACAAATCCAAAGATTACCGAGAACACGATGATCATCGGTGTCGAATTTCCAGCAGGTAGCCATAAGGCAAAACAAGCAATAACGCACATAGCGATGCTGCAAATGAGAGTATTCATCCTCCCAATCATATCAGCGACTAACCCAGCAAAGAAGCGCCCAAAGAACGACCCCGCATTCATAATTGCCAGGATCTGGAAGCCGAAGTTTGCACTTTGTCCATGAGAAGTGACGTATGTCGTGATATACGTCAACGGTACGAAAATGCCCCATTCCATAAGGAATATCCCCAACGTGACGAACAAGAACGGCAGATCTTTGAAGACGGTCAAGTCAGGTGAGACTTTCTTCAAACTGACGATCTTTTTGCGTGGAAGGCGGCTTCGCACGAGGAGATTCGCCATGCCGAGGAGGAAGACGAGAATGAAGCCTAGGATTCGAGTAGCCCATGCGAATCCTACCATGGGAAAGAGGCGTTGGAGCATGAGGGGAAAGATGATGCCTCCGATGGAGCCGGAAGTCATGGCTATTCCGGTGGCATTTCCGCGTTTGCGGAGGAAGTAGTGGCCGATTGAGGCGATGCAGGGGGTGTTGATGAGGCAGCCGCCGATTCCGTTTAGGACACTGTAGACGATGAAGAAGTGCCAGTATTCTTGTATTGTGTTAGTCGTTGTTGGTTGATGATTTGGATAAAGACTTACGAGTACAAAGACCCAACAAGAACATCGAAGCGATGAGAAGAACACTTCCCGAAGCGATCAAAGCTCGTGGTCCATAAGCATCAAAAATTGGTCCAATAGGTGCCCCACAGAAGAACGTCAAGAAGAGCGCAAATCCGAAGATCCATCCAATCTGGCCAGGCGAGTAGTCTTTCAATTGATGCTCTTCGAAGTACTGCAGCAGAATTGCTGTGCTGTTGATGATTCCGAAGACCGAAAAGGAACCACAGAAGGAACCAACGACAACACTCCATCCTTTCAGACCGCCTTCTGGAAAGTCGTCTTTGTCATCCTCGTCAGTATTGGAAGACTCATCTGAATCTTGTACTGTCGGTGGTTGAGCGAAAATTCCCTTTTCGGAGTCGAGTCCTGGTTGAGATGGATTTTGAGTTTGAGTCTCAATCACTGACTTCTCAGTGACTGAGTGAATCCCCGGTTTTACCCCGCGTTCTTGAACATTATCGAGCTGGGATTCATTTCCAGTGACGACATTTTGAGATTGTTGGTGTTTTATAAAGCAGCTGTCCTCTGCTAAATAATTGCCAACGCTTTGCATTCGCAACACCAAAGGTGGAAAGCTGTGATTCTCGACAATATGGTGGCTTTTTGAAAAATCTGTGTGGGTTTTTGAAGTGAGAAAAAGAGAGAAGTGGGGGAAATGAAGAAAAATATATCGCTGCATTCGGCGGGCGGCTCCGTGGTGTCAATTCTGTTAGTCCAACAAATTACTTCACGTGATCGGATTTGCAGTAGCAAAAGTGGCGCTTGCCTGTATTTTACAGTTGCCAAGAGAAATGGACGAATGAGAGCTGTAGAAAGGAAGGAAAAGTTGGAACCGTGCCGATACCCGTATGTACAGGGGGAAACGCCTACGCCTAATGGTCGTGATGTATTGAAGGCATTGCAACATAGAACTCCGAACGCCGCATCAATCACACGCATTAAAAGAAATTCACCGACTTTTTACGCATCTGGGAGCGTCACTGATAACTCCTGCTCGCAAGACATATCGAAGCCTAGAATTGACGAGAAAAGGCTACCTTGACCATATTGAACATTTGAAAATTTTCAGTTAGTCAACATTGAGAAGAATGTGAACAAAACACTCCAAAGTTTGGAAAGAATACTCCAATTGAAAAACGCACCGAGCTCACCGAGTCAATGGATAATACACATCCTCTACAGCCGAAGATGTTGTCCGATCCAACCACTTTCGAGGTGATGTTGGGCAAATCTAGCTGACCATCTCCGGGTTTGTTGCCTAAAGTTTTTACGCCCTTTCACCGTCTGCCCTATATTTCTTGAATAATTCCAACATTCTTGGATCGTCCAACAACTTAGCGCGTTCCAGCGGCGTTGCATCCTCGTCGGTATAGTAGTCGGGAACGCCCCTCAAATTCACGTCAGCCCCATGATCCAACAAAACTTTCGCAGCTTCTAGTGCTTTTGGTCTTGAGTCCGGAATTTGTTCATAGCTTTGCACAGCCATGTATAGAGCAGTCCAAGGACCTGGTTCTCTGATATCTTCAAAGCTTGGCGGGATTCTGTTGACTTCAGAGCCGTTGTCAAGTAGAAATTTGACGAGCTCAACGTTTCCTTCCCCAGCTGCAAACTGCATCATGCCACCTTGGAGGATTTCTTTTGGATTGAGTTCCTAACACCACACTCTTAGATTATGCATGCGAAAGGGAATTGGGATTTTACTGACAATAAGACGCTTCAAAATACTTTGAGGTGGAGGAGAATAGGCCATGGAGCGATAGTCATCATGTGGGATTTTGACTCCGTGATCTAGTAGCCACTCAAAAATGGCGACATGATTAGGACTAGGCCGCAAAGCTGCTCCTAGAAAATCTTGCCATCCTTTCGGCGAGTTCTGGGTGTTTTTCCAATTGTGAGCAAGCAGAAAATCGAGCGTTTCCACAGGTCGTTTCTGAACAACTAAATCCAAGACATGTCCGAGTTCAACTTTCAGTTCAATAGCTTCCAAAACGCAATAGTGAGAAATCTCTGCGTGGTCCTTGATAAAGCCGATCATAGCAAGCGGGGGGAGTAAAGTCTTCTTGCGACTTTCAAGTGTTTCGAGGCCGGCTTTGACTTGTTCTAGATCCCCATGCATGCAGCTTTGAAACAATTGTTGGCATGAGTCGAGCTCTTCTGAGCTGAAGGCTTTGTATTTCTTCATTGTCGCTGCTCTCTTTATCGAGTTTGTTATTTCATCGCCAGACCAATCTGACTCTTGGCTGTCTGAGTGCCGAAATCCGCGGAAATGGACCAGTAGATATCGGAAGTAGAGATCTTCTGAGATCTCATTTTTGTTGAACGCCTCAGAAGCTTCATGGAAACAGAGCTTCTCATCTTCGTTCTGCATCGTTAGTGTGACCGGAATACCAGAAGCAGCGGCCATTGTGGTTTTGGCGAGTCTCGAAGATGATCGAGTTGATCGAGCTGCTGGGTGACTCGTTTCAGAAGAAGAGGCTTTGGCCTTGGAACTGGTATTCCTAGCACTGGTTGCTGCTTTTCGTGATATTGTTGGCTTTTTCTTGTTTGTAGTCTTCCGCTTTGAGATCTTTTGGGGTGGCATCAATGATCTCTGGCACTTTCAGATATTAGCACCGCAGAGAATATGTCTGTTTGAGGAGACACTGAATATACCTTCTATTGAATCGCCGAATATGTTTCCCTAGAGGACGTAGTGAAATAATTTTCTTTTCCGAAAATATGTTTTCTAATTTCTGTGAATGGTTTCACGATGACAAGTTTCAGACCCAAGTTCGTTCACGAGCTTCCTAGATCTGGATCCTGATAATGCAGAGGATGGAGGATTGAAGGAGAAGTCAGATCGTGACCCCGCAATCGATTTATCTCGGTCAGTATTTTGGGCGTATGGTTGATCTCCCAACAAGGCTGAGTTGGGAACTACGGTGTCGTTGATTGCCTTTTTGAGGAGGCTGACCCTCGGCAAGGGCGAATCGCAGCACTGCCTTCCAACCCCGACATGGGTTGTTGGCTAAATCGATATTGCATAACCTTACCGCCGAGCAAATCCTCCACGTTCCACGAACTTTAAAATACTTTCGGGGTTGTTTCAACTTTTGAGGGCACAGCGTTGGGTAAATCTGACCACTTTAGCTAAGTTTTCACTCTAATGGGCGATTTTGGCCTCTTTTGGATTGAGGCTCATAGCTAAGAACATGGGGATGTATTGGGAGAGACCAATCAGCAAGTTCTGTTCGAAACAATCAGCCCACCAGCCCTCCTTTTACGTTCTTATTGTGGGGATTTAAGGTTCCACTCTCGTCTGCGCGAAGCGCATAGGAATGGTATGCATATGCAGGTACGCCACTCCAAACAAAGCATCAGAAACGCTCTTTGGCTGCGCTCGTGTAGAAACCTAAGCATAATCTACCTGGTGAAGCTTGCCTTCATACTCTAATTGTTATGCATATGTTCATGATGTCGTTTTTCATACGTTGTACCATCTCACTATCCCACCTTGAAACCATCGGAGGTTTCCCAATACGATAGAGTAAATTAACAATGAAATAATAACACAGCGAAAAGCAAAATGCTGAAGATATGCAGAGAATGACTGAAGATCAATTATTCGGCAGCCTGTTGATAATCATTGCATACGGGATGCCGAAGACTTACCGGCACTCAAGCAGGGGATGTTATCCGAGCCGCCGAACAGAATGCTTCGTAGTGAGATCGTCTATTACAGCCACATAAAGGATTGAGAAATATAATTGGCGTCTGACGATGTTTCAACTTCAAATAAGCTTGCGGCTCAATACAATGTTTCCCCCATAGATTCCCTGGCTTAGCCGTCGAAGCAGGATCCATGGGATCTGACATCGACAAATACGTGGGAGGCCTCTGCGCGCTCGTAAGGATCAGTGAAGGAACGATGCGAAAATCCAGCGCTCTGACAGGAATTGAACTCACGTCAGGCTGGGTTGAATGGAGCTTCAACAATTTTTGGAGCCCTTGCAATCGCAATTGTATTGCAACAATGCCTCAACGTCGTGAAGTATAAGTTTAAGCCGTTGCACTTGTAGAATTTCTCCATCATCATTCTCAACACTACAATCATCTCCATTCAACCACATCTCTCCAAATTACTATTCATATTTCACCCTCAACAAGTCTTCCTTACTTCCAACTTCATCAAAATGCAAATCACCGTTGCTGTTTCGATTCTTGCCGGCTTCGCCAGTCTGGTACAGGCAGTTCCCGCACCAGCAAAGACAGTTGCACCAGCAAAGACAGTAGCAAAGACTACAGCCGCAAAGCCCACAGCTACAACGGCAGACATTCCTTGCGACAACATTTCGAAGTACACTACTCCTGTAAGTTGTCTCTACACACTTATATAAACAGAACTAACACTGCCGTTAAAGTGGTTCCTCGCCAACACAAAGGCCGAATACAGAGGCAAGACCCTTACCGACAATGTCTTGTTCTACTCCGCTGGATTAAGCTCAGCAGCAAGCAAATATGCAAGAGGCCCAGGAAAGATGACCTCCATCTGGGACATCTGGCCATGTGAGAACTACTGGATCAAGCAGACCCGATCCAACCCATTGCGATGCATCATGGCCGATTCCAAGCAGGAACTCACCTATTTCGAAAACATGTCTCGAGCAGTTGCGCAAATGACTGCCGGCAAGACAACCGCAATGCACAGAAACATCGATAGTGTCCCAACTGGTGGAATTTGGGCTCGTGTTGAGATGCCAGAGTTGACAAAGCCAAAGGGAAAGTGCACTTCCATCACATATATCTTGTGGGATAAGGTTGTCAAGCCAGAAGTAAACAAGATTGCTTGGACTCGTGCACCAGGCACCAAGCGATCCGAGGATGTTGAAGAGGATTCTGAGTTTGATATCTTGGACGGTGATGATGTTGCAACGAATGGTACTTTGGTGGAGGATATTGTTCTTGAGAATCGGGCTACTAAGGCAGATTCTTGCAGCCTGGCTGACATTGAGGCGGCTATGGCAGCTACAGACAATCTTTGGTAATTCAAGAGATTGAAATATTGGAGGAGAGACTAGGAATCTGTTGTTCATCGAATCATCGCGCTGGCGTTTCTTGCAGGAGGATAGGAGCATTTGGACGGGCGTTTAGGGTGTACTTATGTAAACAAATAGAATGCTTGAATTTCTTTTGCATCTGCTTCTTTTAACCAATCTGCCCTTACTAGCCTTGATGATCCATTATGTTGTCGTAATTGATTCGAATTCGATCAACCTAAGACATAATCTGAGACCCTATTAGAAATACACACAGCGAATGTAAGAATATACGTACACGGGACGGCGTAACGGAGATAATTGAACGGTATTGTCACAATGGGTAGTGTTGCTGGTCCTAGCTATTTGATGCGACTGACATTATTTTCTTGAGAGGGATGTTAGCTCGAATATTCGTCCGCCGATGACAATGTTTGTTAAACTCCGTCAATGAAGACAGGCCTTCACAACGGCTCTCCCGTTGATTCATACGGCTTGCCTGACATGATTTATGCCACCGTCAGCCATGTGCAGGTGAAGTTCGGCCGAATTGGTTGAAAGCACACACCAAAATATCGATACCTGAGGCATCTTAATCGGAGATAGGACAAATGCTGCATCTCATGCATTTCAGACTCGCAAAATCAGCTGCCTTTACAAACAATTGTCCAACAAACCCACCTTCAAGGTTGATAGGCGGATAAGTGGCTTATTTTGATTTCCCATTCAGTCGATAGTGACCCACCATCAGAACTTTATCTCAACCATCCGGGCACCAATCGTGGCGTTCTGAGGAGAGAACCCCTAAATCCGAACGCAGAGACCATGGTGCATATATGACGCCCCACCATCATTGGTCGAAGTCGAGCTCTTCATCCAGAGCCGCGCAACTCTCCTTCAGCTTGAGTCTCGTTCCGCTCTGAAATGCCGTTCTGGCATTGAAACTCTATACTTTGAGTGGAGCTTCCGGCCTGTAGTCTCCATGACCGGTGGAGAATGCGAATGTGTCACGATGCGGGACCCTGGAGCTAAGGACGGAGATGTATGTGGGTGAAGTGCCTCGATTTCCAACATGAGATCATTCTTTGTCCTGCTCAAAGTATAAGTATTCTCTAATCCCTCCTAAATTTGATTAACTCTACATTCGCCATTCATATTTTGGAAGACAACTACAAGAGTGTTCAAAACTTAACTCCATCTATAAACCATTACTTTTGATTGTTATCATTCTTCATCATGGTTTTCCCACCACCAGCCCCACCTAAGAAGCCCCTCGGTCAATACCGCATGCTGGCGCCAAATGCTTCTGTTCGAGTCTCGCCACTATGCCTTGGAGCAATGAACTTTGGAGATGCTTGGTGAGTGGCAATCGAGCTCAAACGAAAAATGATTTATTAACAAGTACATCAAGGGAGGAATTCATGGGAAAATGTGATCAAAAGACCACAGAAGAAATCCTTGATTATTTCTATGAGGCTGGTGGCAACTTTATTGACACAGCCAATAACTACCAAGCAAGTCTAACTTTGTGAAGGCCTTTCTTTGTAAATATTAACATCATATAACAGGACGAAGAATCTGAAAAATGGATCGGAGAGTGGATGAAGAAGCGAAACAACAGAGATCAAATGGTTATTGCGACAAAATTCACCACCTGCTATAGAGCTGGAAAGGGGGACAAGGAAATCATCATCAACGCTGCAGGCAATGGCACCAAATCATTGCACCTGTCCCTGGAAGCAAGTTTAAAGAAACTCCAGACGTCGTACATCGACCTTCTGTACGTTCATTGGTGGGACTTCACCTGCTCTATTCCAGAATTGATGCAATCTCTCAACACTATGGTTGCCCAAGGGAAGGTTCTCTACCTCGGCATCTCAGACACGCCCGCCTGGATTGTCTCTAAGGCAAACGAATACGCCCGACAAAATGGTCTCCGCCAATTTTCAGTGTACCAAGGACGATGGTCTGCTGAGCACCGAGATTTCGAGCGCGATATCATTCCTATGTGCGCATCTGAAGGAATGGGGCTTGCGCCATGGGGCGCACTTGGTGGTGGCAACTTCAAGAGCGAAGAGCAGCGAAACAGCCAAGAGAAAGGTCGACAGATGGGCGGAGCAAGCGAAGCCGCCATCAAAATCAGCAAGGTCCTCGAAAATATTGCCAAGAAGCAGAATGCTCAGATCACCAGCATTGCACTTGCCTATGTGATGTCAAAGACTCCTTACGTATTCCCAATCATTGGCGGAAGAAAAATCGACCACTTGAAGGGTAACATAGATGGGTTGAGCGTAAAGTTGTCACCTGAAGACATTGAGGAGATTGAGGGGGCATCAACTTTCGATATTGGATTCCCGCACAACTTCTTGGGTGGCCCAGGTGGTGTGAAGAACCCCAGTGATGTTTGGTTGATGTCGATGGCTGGCCATCAGCAACATGTCGAATGGCCAAAGGTGATTATTCCGCCGATCCTATCTTCATGACTAAAGAGTACTGACATATCTTACAGCCACTTGGTCCTCCCGAGAAGTAAGCTGGAACGAAAGAATGATCTAGTATTGTATAAGGAGATGTTGTTCCACCGCATAGCCAACAGTTGCCGAACATTCGGCAGTACCTCCGTATTGTCTCAATATCAAACGAAATTTGAATGCAATTTACCAAACATCCGGATCACTGATATGCATTTTCCAGCCAAGAATAAATGTCACCGGTGAGTCGGCAAGTTGTGTGGTGAAGAAGAATGTCTTCTGAGACAAACTTTGCCGTCCTGGAGACGACTGGAATGGATGTCAAGTATCTCAACTCCGGATTTCCGAATTCTCCACCATAAGTATATCAGTGCTTGTGTTAGTGCTGTTTTCCTAAGGCGGATACTCTTCTTCCAGGATCTTGATAGTAAAGCTTTGTTGACAGAATCTTGTTTGCTTTTATTTCCCAGAATTTAGCCAGGATGAGGTGTTCTTCCTTCTTGATGGTGGGTACGCTCCTTCTGGGTGTACTCGCTGCCAATGATCACTCTTCATCCAAATGCAAAAAATTCGATGTCGAGTCCACTGAACATTCCGAAACTGACAAGCCTACTCCATCGCATAAACTGGATCCCATTGCATCTGACACAATAAAGTCGGACCACCATTCGGAGAAAGCAGAGATCAAAGGCACACCACAGAGTTCCAAGAAACCAGGAAGAACACAGACCAAGACATTACATCTTTCCGAAAAGACGAAAGCACATTTATTGTCTTCTCAAACACACACATCTCATTCGCACACCAAGACCGAAAGATCCGAAACCGAGCATATTCATACGGCAACGATCGTTCCGCGCGATAAGGGAAAATCTAGTTCTAGTGAAAAAGGTCAATCCAAGAAGATGGACCCAACTGCCTCGAACTCAAGCAAATCAGCTCACCAGTCGGAAAAATCGGAGTTGGCAGAGACTAAGGGAACACCGAAAAGCTCTACAAAGCCATCCGAAACTAAGACACAAACTCGAACAGAATCATCCGGCTCGGAAGGGACCAAGTCACACAATGGAACAGAAGCTAGTAAGGTTGATGTGACTGAGACCCCTGATCTCGACCGCCGTGATAAGGGAAGGTCCGGGTCTGGTGAAGAGGGGGAGACGAAAAAGCCAAAGTCAGCTCTCACAAACACAACTAAATCAGAACACCATTCGGAGAGGTCGGAATCCGTAGAAGCTAAAGACACACCGAAGAGTTCTCATGAATCATCCGAAATAAAGACCAAAGAGGATCATGGTTCCACGCACACACATACACGTTCATTCTCAACTAGGCCATCGAGATCAAGCAGATTCCGCGGAACTGAGTCTCACACTATCCATACCCACACACGTACGAGAACAGAGAGTTCAGAAGCTGGGGAGACTAATATTCCTCAAATCGTTCGACGTGGCGGTGGGAACTCGGAGTCAAGCGCAAACTCTAGTTCTAATAGAAACTCAGGGTCGAGTGGAAATTCTGGCTCCCGTGGCAGCTCGGGTTCCAGTGGGAAAAAGGAAGATCCGCCAAAGCCAGTCGAGGTTAAACCCACTCCAACTCCTACTCCGAAAGTAGTTCCTCTGCCTCCACCACCACCTGTTATCGAGGTGAAGCCAGAAATAAAAGTGACGAAAAAGGAATCAAAATCACCCGAGATAAAATCGGAGAGCAAGAAACCAAGCGCAAACCCAGTTCTAGCACCAATTCCCGCCATCGGTTCGAGACCAGAAATCATCACGGCCATTCGACCATCTCCAATACCTGAGGCAAAGGAGGCAAAGGAGACAAAGGAGACAAAGAAAGAGACCAAGGGTGATTTAAAGCCCTCTGAAATTAAAATTGGCATGAAGGAAAGCAAGAAAAGCGTAAAGGGTGAAGTGAAAGAGACGAAGAAGGAAGATCCAAAGCAAAGTCAGAAACCAGGAAATACAAGGCGGCCATTGCCATTTCCATATACTCGCTTAGGCCGTAAGACAACTCGGACACCCACGAGAAGCAGAACGCGTACACACACTAAACATACATCCACAAGCACGACCACGCCAATTATTGTTATTGATAGCTCGACCTCCAAGCCGACTACAATTCTAACTACAGCTCCTGGAACTACCTCCTCATCAAGCTCAAGTATTATAGTCAAGAGCACCACTGAGCCAACTACAGCTCCTTCAACTTCCAGTACTGCACTTGAGAGTACAACCGAGCCAACTACCTCTCTGAGGACTTCTAGTACTATAGTGGAGAGCACAGCTGAGCCAACCACCTCTCCTACAGCTGAGCTAACTAATCCTCCTACAACTGAGCCAAGTACAACCGAGCCGACCACCTCTCCCACGATTGCAACAGAGGGGCCAAGTTTCGATTTCACATCATCCTCTAGCGATATAAGCTCAAGCCAGCCATCTACGTCGATTCCTGAGAGTACAACCGAGCCTGTACCCACTTCGAGCCCCTCCACAGATGCCCCATCGGTCCCAACAAAGATACCAGATGTTTCCGCAGCCGACCAAACGACGCCCACACCAAGTCTCGCGGATTTATCCACAACAACCGAAACCGCAGCCGTAGCAAGCACCGCTGACATATCTGGGAAAGGACAAGGTGGGATCGATCGTCGTTATTGGCGCGGTACGCCACAGAAACTAAAGGGAGAAGGCTCTAGTTCAAGTGATCTTCTCTTTCCTAGCTACTGGGGAAATACAAAACAGAAACAGGGAGGAGGATCTAGCTCAAGCTCTTCATCGGATACTGACCTCAATCTGGTGAAGCGGAAGGAGGGTGGAAGTCTTGTAAGTCTCCTCTATTTGCCTTACCTCTACATGAAGCTCAATGCTGATATTTAACGCTTGAAATAGTGCCTAGCACCAAACGTATCATACTGCTGTATCAAGACCATCCAGAGCGGGAAATTAGACGGTTGGATGTGTATCGCTAAAAAAGTGGGAATTCCGTGCCAGGAGGCGGAGATTTGTTGTGCAAGCACTAATTTCAAGACTTGTACTGGTGATGTTGGGAAAGTGAAGGCGCCTATCTTGTGGGCTTAGAGGTGAGGTGAGGTGTGGTGAAATGAGATGCAGGAGGAAGGGAGGGCGAGGCGTATCTGATTCTTTGACTTAGCCCTATTAGGAGCATTATTTGGTTCGCTTTCACACTTGATGTAACCATTATGAAGGAATGCGCTTGTGCTGACGTTTCACGAATGTTTGAGATCAGACTTGATGAACTTTTAGAATGATGAGAATCGGAGAGAAGGAACGCGGCTGTTCTTATAACGCAATAGCTTAGTGCAATTGGAATGAAACTAGCCCATACGTCGCTTATTACATGGAGGAGAAAGCCGAAGGCAAATATCGCAATTGTGCAAAGTGAGTATGGGAAACCGTTTGTGTTCTGAACGTTTAAAAAGCGTGGACTGGCTCGCTGTGGACACAATAACTCGGTAAAAATTACTAGCGTGTGTTGAAACGTAGAAAAGGAGAAAGGATAACACGAAAGCAGCACTTAGGGAGGAAAAGGGAGCCTTGATGCCTATGCTGCTATGACACATTGTTCGTTGTTTAATTCAACATAAATGTCAGCACCCGGTCCGCGTCTTTTTGTCCACCGCGAGACTAGAATGATTCTTAAGTGCAATTTGAATTTAAATTGATATTGCTCGCAATAAGAGACACCGATTCCATCCAATTCGGATAAATTCAAGTGCTCCTGGTGCGATATCAAAGTGTTGGAGATGAGGAAGAAAGTGCATTCTTGATGAACTAGAATGTTGTATCGACTCTCAAACAAAGCAAAAGTTCTCAACCCCTGCACCTTGGAAAAAAGGTGTCGGCAGGTCTAAGATGACAATCTGGGGAGCGCCCGCTAGCGCGCTTTCAGCCCCGAGCAACAATATCCAGTGAATACAAAGCAACCCTAAGAGTTCAAAACTAAGTCTACGAAATGTAATTCCACATACGAGCTATCGCCAAAGCACGAGCTACAGCTTCTCAACATCGAAAAGTAATATCTTCCGAATTCTTGCGATTGCAATCGGGTTCTGGATTTTGCGACAATTTGCCGACTCGGGCGCTTCGAGAATTCGCAGAGGGGTACGGAGGATTGCTCACCGCGGCCACGGCTCAAGCAGTGAGGACTCGAGATATTAATCTTGCGGATACCTAGGTAGATCTATGCTGGGAGCAAGCAGTCAACATGAACGCCATTTACAAACTCAAAGATACAGTTGTAGGCTACCTTTCACCTAAACGCCAGCGCACGACGGAGCCAAGTCCGGCTACCTCTGCGACAGAACGCGATGCACTGTTCCTAGCTCCGCCGGCCGAACAAGAACAAGAGCTGGGAGAGGTAGCACCTATTGCGTTTGGGAAGACATCGGTATCATATACGCTTACGACGGACTTAGTCACACAAAATGGAAAGAAGCGGACCAGAGAGGAATTCGAATTCGAGGAGGAGAGCAATGCGCTATGTCCTGACGATTCAATAAGTCAGGTTATTGCGCGGAGTGAGTCGCAAGGGGAGACGGAGAAGAATAGCGAAGAAGAGGAGTCTGGAGATGAAGATGAAGAGGAGGGCGAGGATGAGGAGGAAGGCTCTACTGAGGAGTCCGAGTTAAAGGAGAGCGAGGACGAAGGAAGCGATGTGGAGGTGGCGGAAGAAGAAGAGGTTTTAGACCTTGAGAATGGAGACGAAGACCAAGAACTCGAGGAGGATGAAGAAGAGGCCGAAGATGATAGCCAGGATGATAATGAAGACAGCATAGAACCAGAGGGCAGCAGCGAACCGATTGTGTATGAGGATGAAGAGATTGAGGCGACTCCAGAACCTACGGCGGAGGAGAAGGTCGCAGAATTCCTAGCAAGACAAGCTGAGCTGGAATCTAGAAAACAGGATATCGAAAAGGCGAGAGCAGCAGGAGATTGGCATCCGGACGGGCTGATACTCTACGAAAGACTTATGATGAGAAGTTTTGAAGAGATCATTCCCATCGGCTGGCGCATGGATTTTCCAACACTCCCAGAAGTACTATTCGCTCGTGAGAAAGAAAACACCTTTATCAACGCAAACTACTTGATCGAGGGTCGTGGTAAGTGAAGACATGACTTCTTGGGAATTCTAGCTAACAGACTTGTAGCTTGCAGAGCGTTACAAGGCATCCTCAAAGTCGGCGTTGGTGTGAGAGACAAGATCCTTGTCGGCAGACCAACCGAGAAGTTCATCGAGAAGCAAATCAAAGATTACATCAAGTGGTCAGAGCAAGATGGCGGCTACCACAAGAAACGTTTCATTCCAGTTCTCACCGTTGTCGCCGCTAAGCTAGGACAATCAACTGAGTTCATCACCAAATCCATGACCAACCAAATGCAATTTCTCGCCGAGAGGCATCGAGAGTATCTTGGTGTACACGTCAATGAAGATGGAGTAATATATTCCATGGATGCAAACAAAAGAGCTCCACCTCTTCTGTATGGGATCATCGTTGCTCAGCATTTCGCCATCTTCGTTACCTTGGACTCAGCGGATCCCAAAGCAACGCTGAGAAGTATTGAGCACTTTGATTTCACCAAGAAGAATATGGATGTATGGAATGGATTCGCGCTCGCAATCATGGTTGTTATGGCTCGGAACTATCTGATGTCTATCAAAGATGAGCTGGAGACGGATGACGAGCCTGAGAGCGATGTTGATGCTTAGACGAGGCAATACGATCTATTTTCTCTGCACGGGCAGATAAGAATCACGAAGTCTTGTTTCTATAGACCTAAAGATTCAGGTAGACTAGAGTTATTGGATTGCCTCGGATGCTACAGTTGATGGGAGAACAGTAGGAAAGCCGAATTTCGCCATCATACGGTGGGCTCTTGACGAATTTGGCTTGAACTCGGGATATTCTAGAAGGAGAAAAGGAGGTTATGCAGTTTTATTTCATTTGTCACAAGCGTTGTCACAAGCATCAAAATACCCAATACCCCTATGGTTGTTGCTAGAAGCACAACTCAGAATTTGTACCTCATGATACCAGATAGCTTTTGATTTGACATCCATAAGAAATTTGACCCCCTTTTCACGTGAGCCCAGCAGACTGGTCAACATCGTGTGAGTTCTGATCATTTAAAGTCATCTTTCTATGATCGAGTCTTGGCTTTAGCAGGACGTCAATATTGCATTTATGTAGTCTTTATGGTATGTGACTTCAATCATTCACCCAAAGGTTTCCTATTAAATTGCAGTGATAAAAAGAATTGTTTTCGTGCTTTGAATGCCGATTTGTGATTTCTCTGGGGAGTGGTTTACATTACGAATGTTTGAAAGTGGGATCTTGCTGCTAATTCTGTTATTGTCTGTACATCTGTCACTGTCAGCAGAACCAGACAGCCGGAATTGAAAAGATTTAAATTATGTGTCGTTGCCACGGGGACTTCATATATCTCGGTCTAGAGCTTTGCGATGATGTGAAGAAGGTTTGCTGGAATAGATGTCCCTGAGAATCAATCGACACATGCATCCTAGACATCGATACTTCCATGACAAGGCTTGGACAGCTTTCTATATATCGGCTCAGGATCACAACCCACCTTGATATCGAAGAAGTTCTTCTGGTGTAACGCACCCGAAAGTTTCTGATTTCCTGTGAAATGAGTGGTCAGAGTTATGCTACGATTCAAACCAAGATTAAGACATAATGTAACATCACTTAATCTGGTAGCAATATGCAAAAATTTCAATTGCCATACGCTCGTTCTCTCACTCTCGGAACTTGGCGGGAGAGAGCTTCAAGCTCAGGCTTGTGGGTCCTCGCCCAGCCAATCACACCCGCCAATTGTCATCCACCAAATCCAACCATCAATCTTTACCCGACCCATCACGACCAGCAAAAACCTCAGCTCATCAACCCTCCACTCCAATTGTCCACGACCACACAAGTCCTCACGATGGCGTCCCTCACTCACACCTCCCGCACGCTGCTGCGCTCTCTTCCCAAGCGCTCGCTCACCTCCCACGCCGTCCGCGCCATCTCCACGTCGTCCAGCAAATCCGAAGCAACGAGCTCGTTCGATTCGCCTTTCCGAGGAATGGGAAACGATCAAGCGAGCAAGGTCCCGGATTTCAGCAGTTATAGGAGCAAGCAGGGCCAGAGCAGCAATTTGGTCTTTCAGTACTTTATGGTGGGGACAATGGGTGCGATTACTGCGGCGGGGGCAAAGTCTACCGTGCAAGGTACGTTTACAACAGCTAGGGAAAGGTGGAAGGCAGCAGATAGCCTCATGGGCTTCAACAGAGGGCATATATGATGAGGAGCTCGTGGCAGATCAATTGGGATGAATGCTGATGCATTGGCGTGTTCGCAGATTTCTTAGTCAACATGTCCGCATCTGCGGATGTTTTGGCCATGGCTAAGGTTGAGGTCGACCTTTCCACCATCCCTGAGGGAAAGAACGTATGTTTCCCCCAGTTCGAATATATCTAGGAACAGAATGGGAGTTGACAGTTGAAATAGGTCATCATCAAGTGGCGAGGAAAGCCAGTCTTCATTCGCCACAGAACCGCCGACGAGATCAAGCAGGCCGAGAACGTCAAGGTCGAGACATTGCGAGACCCCCAGAAGGATGAGGACCGTGTCAAGAAGCCAGAGTGGTTGGTCATGGTTGGTACGTATTCGAACGCTTTTCTCCCTCATGTATGCCAAGATATCGTAGAACATACTAACACTCTAAAAAGGTGTCTGCACACATCTAGGATGCGTTCCCATCGGCGAAGCCGGTGACTTCGGAGGATGGTTCTGCCCCTGCCACGGCTCTCACTACGATATTTCTGGACGTATAAGAAAAGGCCCAGCCCCTCTCAACCTCGAGATTCCCGCATACGATTTTGCTGAAGAGAATGCGTTGGTTATTGGTTAGAGGATGCTAATTGTATGAATGAGATTTTTTTTGTGTTAGAAATGGGAGAGAGGGTAGATGGATGAGAGTGGGAGATGGGGAGATTGCGGCTGTGTATGGGGTAGATAAGACTACAGATGCCGTTGTACAAAAGATCCTCGAATGCATTGCGAAATGTCTACAATATGTCGTCTGGCGCATGTGAAGTCGTGTTTTGTTACAATTATCTGAATTCCACCGCCAAGTCGAGACATTCCAAAGCGACGACCCAAGGAAGGACTGAAGCACTAAGATATCTATCTATGCAATTACCATCTCCTTTTTGGGATTCTTTGAAACTTTGCTCAAATACTCTCCTGATGGCCAAGTGGCGAGTCATCCTCCCCCTGGAGACTCATGCTTCTACACGCCACTTGTCCGTAGAGCAGTTGTTCTCATCTTGTCATTCTGAGACTCTTCTTTAAACCGATTAGACACGAGTTGAAAAATAAATTCATTCAGCTTACCGCAGTCTTGATTCTTCCCACCAGGATCTAAGTTCCTATTGCCGTTTCAAATCCTTCTTTCAGCTGATACTCTGCTGTCAAAGATCTGAAGATTATGTCTCCAGATTTATACGTAGTAAGGCGCACGCAATCAAGACCAATAACCACAACTTGATACAAATCCCACATCTGATATCATCACAAATTATCATTATCTTCGTTTTAAACAATTACGGTTCTGCTCAGTTCTGCTCTCCGCACCGCTTGTCTGAAACTATTCCTGCTAGCCCTTACATCCTCGAATGCCATGAGTACTTATATCTGTGTCGCACAGTATATTTTTAGTTTGAAGCATCATTCTGTCTTCGGCACTAGTACAGTTATAACTCTTAGAGACTGCCTTGCCTCGCGGTGGACAAAAATTCCAAGACCTGACAATCACCTGTGGGAGGAATGAAAGAACAACTAATGTGCTCTAGTGATATATGGATTAAGGCATCCCTTGCCTTTGTGATCCGTGTTTTCATCTCATCCTATTTGATTTTTGCCTACTTTCGTTTAGTTATTATAGGATGTTGCTGGGATCCATAAGAGATCCCCGGTTTTGTGTTCAATGGGAGCTGCTAGATTGTAGGGGATTAGTTGCAAAGATGGATTTGGATGATTTGTAGTAGTTTCTTCTAGCAAACGAAAATAATTTGTTCGCAAATTTGTAGATAGAAATATATTGATTATTGTAGAATTTCCTAATAGTTCCCAGGCAATGTAGGACGTATTGTGGATTCTCACTGTCACGTCAACACTTGTTGTCAGAATAGAAGAACAGTTTTCTTTAGAGGATTAGGCTAAGCCTGGTGCTAAGAGAGAACATAAAGTGCTACAGGGTAATGCGTGAGAAGAAGAGATTGAGAAAAGGCAGGAAGTACAGAGCATTCTGATGCATCCAGACGCTTTGTTCCATCTCCATGGTTAGATGGGGAATACATGTCTTCTGGATTGAGGCATTTGGGTAATGTTCTAGGAGATCTTTTATAAGCAAATAATGGCTAGTCCTGGGGTCGTTATCAGTTTATGAATATTCTACAGCTTTGACACTGTTCCAGTGAATGAAAGAATATTGTAAAATTTGAAGTGGAAGGCAAAAGCCATTCCCACGTGAAGGATTAAGATTGGTGAGGCGTCCAAGCACTCATCTGCATTTGCAACCGTGCTATGTATAATGACGCACGTTCTCGAATGTGGTGAAGATCTTGCTATGTGGTGATGGTTCTAGGCTCCAGTGGCTCGTATACAGGAAGGAGTAGTTGAGGAGCAAACCCGTAGAATCGGATCCCTCAATACCCTAGATTAATCACATAGGACCCAATACTTCATCACCCATCTCATTTTACTATGAAGCCTATACACTCAATGCTTTTACACATCTAGCCCATAAAATTACAAGCATCAAGTCAAGCCTGCTCCAAACACCCATTCATCTATCTCATCAATGACCATGTCCATCATCCTCTCCTCTCTGCTCAGGGTCCAGCTTGATCAGGGTATCTATCCTCATAATTGAGATACAAGCCTCAACCGCCGACTTCAACTGCCGAATCTTGCTCATGCTTGGTTCCAGAACACCAGCCTTGATCTCATCTACTACTTTTCCTTTCGTGAGGTCTAGGCCGTAGTTCTTGTAGTTCTTCTTCTTGGCGATGGTCTTCTCGTCCTCGTTAGCGTCGCCTTCCTGGATACGTTGAGAAAGGGCGTGTCGAGAGCGGAGTTGCGCTACGAGTTCGGAGGAGTCTTTTGCTGCGTTTACGGCGAGAGTTTTTGGGATGACAAGGAGGGATTGGGCGAATTCCCCGATGGCAAGTTGTTCTCGGGATCCGACAGTGCCTGCAAATTCCTCGAGATAGATGTGAAGGGCAGTCTCGACTGCTCCACCACCTGGGACGATACTACCACTCTCCAGTGTTCGCTTAACGGCACAGAGCGAATCATGGACTGATCTCTCCATCTCGTCGAGTTGGTAGTCGTTAGATCCTCGGAGAATGATTGATGCGGAAGTGTGAACCTTTGTACCCTTGACAAGGATGCACTCATCGTCCGAGATTCTCTCCTGGACAACCTCCTCAGCGTGTCCCAAAGATGAAGCCTCAAACTTTTCGTCACCATTCAAGTCGGAAAGAGAGCTGATGAGAGTGGCACCGGTAGCCTTCGCTATTCTTCTGAGATCCTCCTTTTTGCATCTTCGAACAGCCATAGCTCCCTTCTCGATGAACAGCTTCAGAACCAGATCGTCAATACCCTTCGTGGTAAAGACAACATTTGCTCCGGCTTTCAGAATCATCTCAACTCTTTCCATGACCATACCAGCCTCCCGTTGTCTAATTTGCTCCAGTTGTTGGGGATCGTCGATTGTGATGTGCACACCAAGCTTCATTCTCTCTTTCTGTAAGTTCATGTCCAGAACGGCAATTTTCGCGTCCATGATTCTCGTTGTCATTGCTTGCGAAGCTACCGTGCAATTTAATGCATATCCCTTAACCAATATCGACTCCAAGGCACCCTTTCCATGCGCCTTTAGAATGTTGACCGCCTTTACGGGATATTTCACCTCTTGTCTGTTGTTCGTTGATTTTACTGCCAACATAGCGTCCACAACCATATTCGCAAAGAAGTCTGAATCTGATCCGATAATCTTGCTGGACATGGAGGTTTTCGCAATGTTGATCAAGGATTCTCTGCCTAGCTGGTCGACCTTAACGCTGATATTCTCGTGCATGTATTTGACGGCTTCGCGGAGAGCTAATCGGTAACCTGTGATGATCGTGGTAGGATGTATTCGGTTCTTCATGAGTTCGTTCGCTCTTCGGAGAAGTTCTGCAGCAATAATAACCACGGATGTCGTTCCATCTCCAACTTCCTTATCTTGTTGCTGTGCTAAATCGACCAAGATCTTGCCTGCAGGGTGTTCGACGTCCAGTAAACTCAGAATAGTTGCACCATCGTTTGTGACTGTAACATCCTAATATTTTTTAGCCACCGTCCAATCTAAACTGCAAGACGTTGAAGCTCACTCCTATGTCATCCACCATCATCTTGTCTAGGCCGCTTGGGCCGAAAGAGCTCTTCACTACATTTGCGATAGCTTGTGTTGCAAGAACTGTTCCAAAAAGTCAATATTTTCTCTTCTTAAGAGCTTCGACCTTCCATACCATTCTGATCTCGAATATCCGAACCACTGATTTTGGTGCCACCGAGGACTGTATTTTGTTAGCTTTTTGGCTTGGCAGATGCTTCTGGCACATCTTACACAAAGTTCCGGCGTTTCTTGGTTGTTCAAAAAGAGATCCCATCGTGTTATGCTGCGTGTTGATTGCTGGCTGAACCTTCGAAATATTTCTGTCAAATCGTCGCGAGACGCGATGGAGCTTTCAACGCTAGCCAGCCTGCAGAACAGGGGTAGTTTACACGTGACTGATACCAGCCTTGCTGGGAACCAGCCCCCTTTACATTCAGTTATTTTGATATTACACAGTTTATGACTTCATCCGAGTAAATATAGAGTAGTTCAATACTCCGTCAGAAATCACTATTCATATTTCTCGTCAAACGTGCAGCATCTTAGAATTTCATACTTTGGTACTAGACGAGGCAACTTTTTAAGTTATGCAGCTCTTACTTCGGGTTTAAAACTAAAGAATTTTCTGGGGGAACATATCTGTAGAGTGAACAAAGTCTGTTTTGGGCTATATTTACGTATAATGGGCTTCTATTTGGTCCTCCAGAAATAGAGGGGAACGAGGCTGAATTCGCTTAAAAGCCACTAATGGAGGGGAAACTCGACAACCCAATTTGGGTTTCGGAGTCACATTTTGAGTCAACATCGTGACTCTCCTTCGAAATCAAAACCCTCCCTTTAACGTACTCGAACGCGCAAATCGTAAACATGGCGGACGCAGGCGAAGGACCCTCCAAAAGCGCCCTCAAAAAGGCAGAAAAGCAAGCCAAGATGGCTGCAGACAAGGCCGCGAAAGCAGCAAAACAAGCCGCGATGCCAATCGTGGGAGGAAAGAAAACAGACGATATAATCGGCATTACGGTCTCGAAGGCAGATAATTTCTCAGCATGGTATCAGGAGGTTGTTCTCAAGGCGGAGATGATCGAATACTACAATGAGATTTCGGGTTTCTTCATTCTGCGTCCTTCGTCGATGTATATCTGGAGCACGATCAGAAATTGGTTTCAGGCGCGCATTGAGGCAATGGATGTAGAGGAAGCTAGTTTTCCTATGTTCTTGTCTTCGAAGTCGTTGGAGAAGGAGAAGGATCATGTTGAGGGTTTTGCTCCTGAGCTTGCTTGGGTCACCAAAGCGTTTGTGTCAAATTACCCCGCCATCAGTACCTTGAGCTGACTCGAAATAGCGGAGATAAAGACCTCGAGGTTCCAGTCGCTGTTCGTCCTACTTCCGAAGCTGTCATGTACCCATACTACTCGAAATGGATTCGAAGTCACCGAGATCTTCCCCTGCGATTAAACCAATGGAATAGTGTCGTCCGGTGGGAGGCCAAGCAGACAACCCCTTTCCTCCGAGCAAGAGAGTTCTTATGGCAGGAGGGCCACACCGCACACTTGACAGAAGAGCTAGCTGCTGAGGAAGTCCTACAAATTCTTGAGTTGTACGCAGGTGTCTATGAGCAATTGTTGGCAGTCCCGGTTGTTCGAGGCCGAAAGACAGAAAAGGAGAAGTTCGCGGGAGGATACTATACCACTACAGTCGAAGGTTATATCCCATCCAACGGACGAGGTATCCAAGGCGCGACATCCCATTGCTTAGGCCAAAACTTCAGCAAGATGTTCGATATCACAGTCGAGGACCCAGCACCGAAATCTGGCGAGAAGGCCAAGCACATCCACGTCTGGCAAAACTCCTGGGGTCTTTCGACCCGTGTTATTGGCGTCATGGTCATGATCCACGGCGACGACAAAGGTCTCGTCCTCCCACCCCGAATCTCCAAGCTCCAAGTTGTCATCATTCCAGTCGGCATCAACAAAAGCACCACCCCCGAAGACAAAACCAAGCACTACGATCAACTGCAAGAGCTAAAGGCCACTCTCAAGAAAGTGGGCGTCCGCGCTGACTACGACATCCGTGACGGCTACACCCCAGCCTGGAAATTCAACGACTGGGAACTAAAGGGTGTTCCTCTCCGACTTGAATACGGCCCCAAAGACGCCGCCAAATCCGTTGTATCCTTCGCCCGCCGCGATACAGGCGAGAAAGGAACCATTGCCATCTCCGAAATAGCCACCGAAATCCCCGCCCTCCTCGAAAAAATCCAATCAGACATGTACACCAAAGCCGAAGCCGCCTTCCGCTCCCACCGCATCGTAATCTCCAAATGGGAAGAAGTTGTCCCCGCTCTCGACGCCAAGAACGTTGTTTTAATCCCTCACTGCTTGGAAGAGAAGTGTGAGGATAAGGTTAAGGATTTGACGACGAGCAAGAACGATGAGCCGGAGGTGGCGGGTGAGATGAAGGCTCCGAGTATGGGAATGAAGAGTCTTTGTATTCCGTTTGAGCAGCCGGAGGGACTTGTGAAGGGGGAGACGAAGTGCTTGAACCCTGAGTGTGGTGCGCTGGCGGAGAAGTGGTGTATGTTTGGTAGGAGTTATTAAGTGTATCGTGTGAGATACAACTGGTTGGGATGGGTTGGTGGAGTTGGGGACTGATGATAGCATGAGCGAACGGCCTGGAGATGATGACTTTCATGATATCTGGATTGAGCCTCGTTGAAGGCTTTGGGAAATGTAGTTTCGTTTTTCATTGCTATCCTAGCTAACAGCTGGATTTCAAGACTTTTCTAAAGACAAAAGCGATACACCATAGCACAATAGAAGATGATTATGACAACTGTAATTTGAACTTCGAGGTGCTTGAAAGTCCTAAGACATTATTGTTGAAAGCCAGTCGGTCATAGGAGGAAGTGCCAGTTTGAGAGCTCTTTCCCGCTTTGTGGGTTTCAGTGGGTTGAACTTTTGAATTTCGCGAAGGCAAACTTGCCGAAGTCACATCAAGGTCACCCAGGATGAGTATAGGCAGGAACAGCAAAGCGGAACAAACACATCGCCATCACTATAACAACCCACCTCAAAGTTCAAAGTTCAAAGTATTCTATTAAGAAGTTCGCCACGGGCTGCTAATATAAAATACCTCTCCAGGAACGGCCATCCGCCGTTGTCCCCAAGATATCGTCTCGTCCGTCTAGAAATGAATGGGAATCATGGCTTTTAGTCGTTTTGTTTCAAATACACCACCAATGCCCTCCAAGCCTAAGCCTTTGCTTGCAGTTCCCCAATTCCAATTTCGTCCCCAACAAGTCTGTAATCTTTAGGGCGCTTTATCTGTCGCTGGAGAATGAATGGTGGCAACTTTGTAAATTGTGTGCCGTGGCATTTCTGCCTCTCTGTCGTGCATGTGTATCATCGCTCGAGTGAACGTGGACGTGAACGTCGTTATCATGTGAGCGAGTTTATCATACGAAGTCTGCTGAGTATGAGAAGCCGCGAAATTCTTCTTGCATGGCCTGAGAGAGAACTGGAATAAATTGTTAGATGATGTTTCATGAAGCGAGGGAACCATGACTTACCAGATTGCACGGGTGTGAGAACAGGAGTCACACTCGTGAATTCGGAATCGAAATTGCTAGTATCTGTAGCACTCGTGATCTGAGGTTGGAATGGTGGTGCGATTCTCTTGTGGTAGACATCGTCCCAGTTGATGTTTCTGAAGAATGGCTGGCTCATAATTTCCTGGGCATCTGTAGGACCACTTCCAAGACGCTGATCAGGCTCGCGAGTGAGCAGCTTTTGGAGTATCGAAACAGAGTCTCTTGGCATGTGAATTGGATATAGAGGTTCATCCGCAAGAATGGCATCGTAAATTTCATCTTCGTCTTCACCACGGAAAGGAGATTGCTGGAGCAACATTTGATAGATGAGCACACCAAATGCCCACCAATCGACAGCTCGGCCATACTTCTTGTCCAGCAAGATCTGCAACTGTCAGCCTAGGTTCCGAAAGATGAATAGTAAAAACATACCTCAGGAGCCATAAATTCAGGTGTACCACAGAAAGTGCTTGTTGTTGAACCATACCACATATCCTCCTTGCACAAACCATAATCTCCAATCTTAATGTGTCCGTCTAGCGTCAAGAGGATATTGTCCAACTTCAAATCCCGGTATATAACGCCATTTTCGTGGAAATACTTCAATGCAAGACAGACCTCAGCGGCATAGAATCTGGAAAAGTTAGTTATACTCAACGTGCGGCGAAAATGGACACTTACTGTGCTCGCTTCGTTCCAAATTGACCACGCTGAATATGCAACATAAGATCACCTCCGCTTATGTACTCCATAACGAAATAAACTCTAGTCTCTGTTTGGAAACATGCATGCAAATTAAGCAGGAATGGGTGACGCTCTTTGTTGGCGACCAAGAATACTCTCTTTTCGGATCGAGTGCTTTCCACTTCATCATTCTCGATAATGAATTCTTTCTTCAATACTTTAATGGCGTAAAGCTGCTTCGACTGTTTGGTCTCGGCAAGCATGACTTTACCGAAATTACCCTTTCCAAGTACAGCAAGGAAGTTGAAGTGATCTAAACCAATACGACGACCGGTTCCAGGCTCGTTCGCCGGTGGCGCTTGTTTACGCGGGACCACGGCGGCCGATACCGATGGCGGAGCTGGTTCGGATTGCGGTGCATATTTCGGAGACGAATCGCCATACATGGCTTGTGTGGGCGACTGTTGAGGTGGCATTTGTTGCGGCTGTGGTGGCGGTACTTGCACTTGTTGTTGTTGGATTTGTGGTTGCTGCATTGGTTGTTGTATTGGTTGCTGCCCATAACCACTGACTTGAGCATACGCAGCAGGATTATAGCTTGGTGTTGCTGGTGCTTGTGGCTTAGGAGGCGAGCCATATCCTGTTTCGGGATGTGAGTCGAGTTGAGGTAGGCCACCATAACCACTGGACTGCTTACCGCCAGTGTAGTCTGTAGACGATCGTTGATAATCAGTTCTCTGGGAGGTTGTTCGTGACCCAGACATTGCAGAGGCAGCTGCGGCCGCCGCCGCAGAGGAGGACGAGGTTCGATCAGGGCCAGGTGGCCTTTGCGGTGAGACTTGACCTGCATACATTTGCTGCGCAGCATTAACAGCTTCTGTTGAGGATGAGGTAGTGGCACCATAGGATTGACTTCTAGGAGGTCGAGTACCTTCGGGGGGTCCATAGGAAGAACGAGGATCAACAAGCTGGGTCTGTTCTTGAGGAGAGGTTGGCTTTCCAGATTGTGGTCGAAGAGTCCGCCCAGTCATAGGAGTTTGAGCAGTCTGCCGACGCTTCTGATTTCGAATACCATCGAGAATGACATTTGCAACTGCCATTGACATGCCGCAGAAATCCGGAACCAGGTGCACACATTGTGCGTGGCAAGTAAGACCACATTCTAAAGAACATCAGCTCAAGTGAACCTATCTCGAAGGCTATATTTGATGACTTACCTGAACACTTGCGGCAATTCTTCTTACCAAACGGCAAGATGTAACCACAATGACAACACCAGTTCGCACTCATATTCGCGAACTTCTCGAAGCGATGAGGAATACGATGGTTGATCTTCTCCTCATCCGGATCTGTCTCTGCATTGGACTTGCTTATACACTTAGTAACCACACTTGGGTAACACTTAGTATGGCAAGTATATTTGCAATCCTCGCATTGCATGCCAGCGGAATATTTGAGGAAGTCGCCGCATAGAGCACAGCGCATGATGTTGTAGAACTGTTGTTGCACAAACTTGTGACCGTACATCTCGTGAACTTCTTCCTTTCTCTGGCGGATTGCACCTTTTCTGTTAAGTCCAACATCGAAAGGTCGACTGTTCTTTGCCTGCTTTTGGAAGCTTATTGTTAGATGCACTGCACCAGTAGGTTCGAGGGCGAACCATGCATCAATTGGCGAGGGAGGTATCACAGGAGCGGCTCCCATGGGATTTGGAGCTCCTTGGCCAGCACTACCAGGCGGGCCTCCAAATTGGGGTGGTGGTTGTTGAGGATTCATGTTGAATTGAGCAGGTGGTGCTCCTCCTATGGATCCAGAAGCCATACGATCAGCAGATACCCACCCAGAACTGTTGATCTCTGCCTCGATTTTCTTGCGGCGCATCTCCTCAACTATATCGGATATTCTGATCCATAGGAGTCCAATTGGCAGTGGATGATCACTTGGCTTATCGTACACTGTCAACTCGATTTCGTTCGCTTTCTCCACGTTCAGGTTATGAAATTCGTTGTCCCATCTGTCCGTACGAGTAGGCTTTGTTTTTGCCACAACATTGTCCTCGACCTTGACTGCTACGGTCGTTTCTGGTCCTCGTGCAAATCGACTCGTCGTGGCGTGATCAACATCCTTTACCGCATGTATTCTAATCGTAAGCAGTCCGGTCAGGGGTTTTCGCATGTTTGGAGTATTTATGCTATCATCTGAAAACGGAGGTATTAGTGTTGATTCTTCCAAATAAAAATCACACAAATGAACGAAATAACTGACCATCTGGCGCATCTGCTGTGCTTTCCATGTCAATATGGAGATCCTCATATCTCTTCAGCGCTTGCTTCAGGATCTGAATCTTCTGTGTGCTTTCCACTCTGCGCCCAGCAGCATCTGCTCTGCTTTTCCTATCGCCCTCCATTTGATATAGCTGTACCATCTTCTCAATACCCTTCAGATACTGTTTCTCGACGTTCAACTTGAATTCCAATTGTGATAACATGAGCTGTATGCGAGGTCCAAGGTGGGGTGTATCGTACTTGATGAGATCTGCCTCAATGTTAGTAAAGCGGACATGACTTCTACCACAATATCCTACCAAGCTTAGTATAATTTGGCCGTGCCTTTGGCATGCCCTGGCCAGGTCCTGGGGGGGCATAAGGATGTCGCGGAGGCATCATGTCACCATGCCCACCAATCTGACTGAAATCCGGAGTTCCATAACCCCCTTGGTCGCCTCCAGCTTCAGTATATCCTCCCCTTGAGTCCTTGGGCGGCGGCGTTGGAGGCCCATCTCTATCATTCCTGAGCCCCGTGCTCTGAGGTCGACCTGCCCCTCCACCCATATTCATGTCGCCCACGCCTTGTCCGAGCCGCCGCATCTGTAGCTCCTGCATTCGCTCCTCCAAATACTGTATGTTCCTGCGGCCCTCACGCATCTGCGTGTCTATCCGTGATCTGACCGTCTCATTTTGCGTTTGCTGCCTCATCTGCAGCGCGGCATTGAGGAGGGCCCTCTCGCGCTCGATCTTCTTGTAGACCGAGGTGAGGGCATCGTCGTCGTTATTCATGTTGGCGGTGATTCTCGGCGCGTCTTTCCACGCCGCGATGGGGTTTGTTGTCGTGGGGAAGAATCCAGAGGGTCCTTCAGAGGTTGGTCGCTGCTGCGAAGTGGGGTCGTGGATTGTGGATTGTTTTTCGAGATCTCGAGAGTCTGAGCTTGGCGAGAAGACACAACTACATGCGAGACTTTAAGACGGAGTGCGCATGCGATCAACACATGAATTATGCGCGCCTCGTCCGTCGTATTGAGTCGGCGAAGATCACTCGTGTTGTGTTTCGAAATATTTCTGCGTTTGTGTTTGTAGACCACACGTGAGAAGGCGACTGAAGGCGATTTGGGACCAAAAATGGTACTCAGCCCCTCTAGCTGGGTGGAATGGTGCTTTGCGAGCTGTGACAGCACTTGAGGTGCGAAAGTTTAAACCGGCGCCGGGGAAATATGTTTTGCAGGTTGCAGAAGAATTACGACCAGGAAGGAAGGAGGAGAAGACTCGAGAACATACTGGAGCTGAAGAGTCAACCCTGAAGCAGTTTGGGCTGGAGGGCTGCACCACCAAGGTCTAAGGCTGGAGGTGGAAACGGGTGGTGATTCCACATCGCAGTCCTGCAGCAGCATCTCCTTCAACGGTTCATAAAGGCTGTGATATTGCCCTTTCGGGATTCGGCGGCACTCTTCACTGGCCCGCCTAGGCAACCCCTCCATCCGCCCAGCATCCGGTCTGTCTGTGCTTGCAAAAGCTAACATCGTCATACTTCCCGGGGTTCACTGGTGGTTCGGGGACTGTCGCATTTGGTTCTAATGCAGAATATACTTTTCAATCGAAGGTCTTTTAGAGACTACGTACCAATTCCCTTGGTTGAAAAGAACTACAAGCACATTTATTCAGCTCTCATTTACAAGTTCTTTCCTCCTGTGGTGGCTTTTCAGGACTTTTGTTTTTCAGGACTTCGAGTCCTGCACTTCGCTAGTTACAGAAGTTTCAGAGCTTATCTTGTCAAATTCAGGTATAAAAAATGGGTTGATATTTCATCACAATCTACGCTTCATTCACATACTATACTTATGCCTCATAGAAGTGATTACAAGTGTTTATCGGATTTTAATTTTACTGCAAGCTCAACACTCTCAGCTTGTGTACTGGCTCTTCAACAACTTGGCAATGGTGGTCAACTGGATGTTACTCGTTCCTTCATAAATCGCACCGATCTTGCTGTCTCGCCACATCTTCTCTGCAATACCCTCTCTCACGAATCCCATACCTATGCAACGTCAATATAAATTTCAATAGTGGGACACAGTGGTACATACCTCCCATCCACTCAATAGCGAGACCGCTGACTCTGCCAGCAACTTGTGACGCATAGAGCTTCGCCATCGCAGCATCTTTGACAAAATCCTCGCCCGCTTCCTTCTTTCGTGCAGCGTTGAAGACTAATGCTCGGGCCGCGGCAATCTCTGTATATGATTGTGCGATTTGGTGTTGCATGCCTTGGAAATCGCCAACTAGTTGTCCAAATTGCTTTCGGTCGTTCCAGACATATCTGTATCACGTTAGCGTGTGACAAATCATAGGTACGAGTGAGCTTACTTCGCGGCATTCTCGAAAGCTCCAAGAGCAAGACCAGTCATCTGTGCGGCAATTCCGATTCGTCCCTCGTTCAAGAGAGAGATGGCATATTTGTATCCTTGTCCTTCCTCACCCAACAAGTTCTCTCTTGGAATCTCTACATCGTCGAAGTTCAGCACACATGTACTGCTAGCCTTGATACCGAGCTTCTTCTCCTTCTTGGCTATCGAGAATCCTTTCATTCCCTTTTCGACGATGAAAGCAGTAATACCCTTGTAACCCTTGCTGTGATCGAGGTTGGCGAAAACTATGAAGAAATCGGCTTCCATAGAGTTGGTAATCCACATCTTGTTTCCAGAAATCTTATATCCGGAATCCGTCTTGGTTGCTTTGGTGGCAAGGGCAAAAGCATCAGAACCCGAGATTGGCTCAGACAAACAGAAAGAACCTATAGAATTCTATCAATACCATTCCACAGTGCTGACGAAAGAACGGGGGTTTCCTCACCAACTGTATTCGTAGCCAACTTCGGTAACCACTTCTTCTTCAACTCATTACTGGCATACTTTATCACCGCTGTATTAACCAGCGTATTATGCACATCCACCATAACACTGACACTAGGATCTACCCTAGCCAGCTCCTCAATGCCTACAATCGCAGCCGTGAAGTTCATCCCCGCACCACCATACTCCTCCGGAATCTCCACGCCCATAAAGCCCTGTTCAAACAACTGTTCTACAATTGCCGGATCCATAGCTTCGTTCTCATCCATCTCTCTGACTTTAGGGGCAATGACTTCGTTGGCAAATTTAGAGACGGAATCTGCCATTGCGGCTTCTATTTCGGAGTAGTGGGTTATGGGTGTGGGAGTGAGGTCGGTGAGGTCAATTGCTTCATTTCGTCGACGTACAGTGGCGGATAGAGGTCTCGCACTACATTGCATATTAGATTGAGAAGTCCAGCGCATTTGAAGAAACATACTGTTGATATATCCTACTCGCCCTCGCCGGTCTCAATGCTGGACGAGCTGTACATACTGCCCTTTGTGTCGCAGGACGTAAAGCTTTCACAATTGATGCCATATTGTGCTATTGAGCTCGGATATTCGCGATTTGGGAGGGAAGAGAGGAGATATTCGAGGGTATCAAGGATGGCAAAGAGGAAAATGTATGAGGGTCAGAAATTAATACTTAGAAGAAACACAAACGCCCTAAGACTCTTGGTGCACGACTCGTGACGAGAGGCTGAAGAGCGGCTGGATACGGTTGATGGAACCCGGGAATGCCTCGGCAAGGGATGAGAGGCCCATGCTTTCTTTCCCCCACCAGGTCCGAGTGTCCGCGTTCGGCATGGGGAAAGCTCCTCCAAATCGGCTACCGAACATATACTCCAGGAGAATTAGAGACTTACCTGACTCGTTACATTGCATAGTCAAATTTGGTTTCCTATCTACTGGCCTGAAATGGCAAAATGTTTCGGGATTCTCTCTGTTCTCAACATCCTGCAAATTCTTTCATTTGTTTCACACACCCGGTCAAAATCACATGCCAGGAAGACAAAATTCGAAGAGGAGAGCATGTGCAAGTCAGAACTCAGGCACATAAATCCTTGCATCGAGGAAATATACTGAATGTAAAAGGAATAGTTATTAGCTTCGAAATTCGTTAAATCCCATTAATAGCACTTTTCAGTGCCTGCTCTTATGCCAATTGAAATCTTGAAATCCAATCAAAAAGCAAAACTATTGAACGCCCATGTCCTAAAGTCAGTTTGTGACCCCATGGTATCTTCCGCAAAACTCCCAGGCCATGTCCCAACGTCTTTCCATGAGGATTATAACGCCACAGCACATCCGCTAAAAACGCTATCAAAGAGTCTATATGCCTACCAGAAATCTAAGCCAAATCCCAAGCCCATCTTATATCCCCTTTTCTAATCCCATCATGACTGTAAACCATGTATTACTTCTCCTCGCTTCCACCTCCCCTCTGCCCTCTTCGACTTTCCAACTCTTCAAAACCCACCTACTCAGTCCTCTTCCTCACATTCGGTAACGCGTACCAACAAACAAGCATAACCCCAAACAACCCAATAGCAATAGGATGCAACACGAAAGTGCCCGCAACCTGCGCCAAAATCCCCGTCGTAAACGGCGCCACCGCCCCTCCCGAACTCCCAAAAGCACTAATAACACTCAAACTACTAACCTGTTCCTTCCTGCCAATCGCCCTCGAAAAAATAACCGTAGCACAAGGATACACCGGCCCAAGTAACAATCCAACGATTGAGATGGCCACAGCATCACCGATTATGTTCGGGACGTGCCATACGAGAAGCTCGAAGACGGCGGCGCCGACTACGACGCCGTAGACGAAGATCTTCTCGCCGATTTTGTGGGCGGGGTGCGAGAGGAGGAAACGGCCGAGTGTGATACCGGCCCAGAAACCTGCTGTCACGTATCCCACACTTTCAGGATTTCCATTTCTAGTGGTTATCAAGAAACTTATAACCCAGCCTGAAATCGACACTTCTGCTCCCTGGTAACAGAAGATGAACAGGGCGCCGAGGATGACGGTGCGGGATTTGAAGGCTTTCAGCATGCTGGCGAATTGGCCTGGTTGCTTGGGGGAATTCTGTGTGCGTGATGCGGTAAGCTCGATGGGGTTGAGGAGGGTTTGGCCGGATTCGGCTTCATAGTGCCAGAAGGACCAGCCGGCGAAGAAGAGGTTGAAGAGGCAAGCGCTCATGGTGAGGATGTAGTAGCGGCTCCAGGTGTACCCGCCGGTTGCTACCATTGCTGTTGCAATGAGAGGTCCAATGGTTCCTCCAACCTACTAATATTAATGGAAATTCTATCGCCAGCATAATGAAAAGAACGTACCCCATAAGATCCGTGCATCCAACCCAGCATCTTGGTTCCATTGTGTAAATTAGCAGCAAATACATTTCCCATAGCTAAATTGACTGCCATTCCCAGTCCTAGAAAGAAGAACGATACGATGACGACAGGAAACGGTGGCGTGCAAATGATTGGGATGTATCCACAAGTCATCAAGCTTTGAGCAGTCATGAGAGTTTTTGCTCTTCCCACCCGTGCTCGAAGAGCATCGACGAAGAAAGCGGCGAGGATGAATCCAATAGCGTTAGTGACGAAGATGAGAGATACCGTGGCGTAACCAATGTTGTAGTATCTCATGGTTGTCAGTATATGATTTTCCTCGAATTATTATAAGAAAGTTACCTCTCCAAATATGGAATCAAAGCGCCAGGAGCCGAATCGTTAAGGCCATTTCCAAAGTTCAGTAGACAAACTGACAACATCCTAAACCTATTCATCGGTGGATTTGCAAAGCTTTGCATAGCCTCAACTCCCTCTTCTTCCTGAATTGGACTAGGTGCCCTGCTCATCTCCAAGTCATTTGGAACCCGAGGAGTCTGATAGCCCGTAGGGGTAGAAGCTCCTGACTCATGAGAAGGGCCATTGAGCTTCTTTCCCCAATGCAGGTTGTCGAGTTCTAGACCATCTGGGGTATGGGGCATAGAGTGATAGACTCTGGGCAATGCCTTTTGAGGGGCGATGGGAATTGAGTGTTCGGCATTATTTGTGGAGGACTCGATCTCGATGAAAGCTCCGAAAGCGTGGGAAGTCATATTTGTGAAAGGATCAATGCATATAGAGAGATGTATGAAAGAAGAAATGAATCTTCGAAGATTGTCGAGTATGAAATTGATGGAATGAAAATGAACTGAGGATGAAAGCAAGCAATATAAAAATCTGCATGGAGAATGGGGAAAATCTCAAAGATAAGAGTCAAGCAAAATCCACTCGAACTAGCCATGATGTATGACTACAGTAGAAGACCAGCCATTGACGGTCAATTGTGTGACCCACGCAAGGACAATTAGCGGGCCGATAAACACCCTGTGGAGGGTGGAGTTGTGGAGAGCGTGGACTACAAGAGGAAGCCAATTGGTGATGAAAAAAGGTCGCTGACTTGATGTTGGGAAATGGATGCGTCCCGTTCGTAGCACGTAAGAAAGTGCTTAAAAATCAATGTTTCAAAGAATTGCCTTAAAATTTCTGTGTCGCTTCACCTTCCGTCTGAACATACCCCGCCACTCCGGAACATGGTTTTTCCTAGCTCCCGCACCTGTCGAATTAATTTTTGTCGGAAACACAAATGTGGACGAGCCGCATTGTATCTGGAAAGGTTCTCGAATCTCGTATTCACTCCAAAAGCGTGTCGGCTCAGTTACCTCTGGATAGCTTAAGTTACTTCTGCCAAAACTATTCCAAGTGTATCGCATATAACATTCCTGATTCCAATCATGGGTCGACCAAAGCGCAATGTTCAGTCAGCTGCAGAGGAGACCTCGACCCCGCCATCAGCCTTGACAAACACGCAGTCCATTGCGCGTGTGATCAAGGCGGAGGGAAACAATCTCTACTCTTGCAGCTTACCCAATAAGAACACCGTTCTTGTTGAGTTACCTTCGCGGTTTCGGAACACGATATGGATCAAGCGTGGAGGATATGTGGTTATCGATACCAAGGAAGCTGATGTGCGGGAGAACAAGATCAGCGGCGACATTATCAATGTCGTTCGTGATGAGCACAAGTGGCGGAAGGAATCCTATTGGTAAGTCCGACATCCAAACATCAATGGATGTGGCATGTGCTAAATGGTTGTCTGTAGGCCAAAGGAATTCCCCAAAGCTTCTGCATATCCAGAAGACTCCGACGACGAGGAGTCAACTGTCGGAAAGATGCCTCCTTCCGACTCGGAGAGTGAATAGAGGGTGTGGAGTACTGTGAGACACTCTCAAGTAAACTTCTTATTAGCACCGCCATCGCCCTTAGGAACCACAAAATCCATCCGAGTCCCCCACCAGACGCTGCCTACGGTGACGAACAATACACCAACCACGACACCCGAGCTCACGTCCGTACTTGGATAAACATTCCAGGCCCACTCTTGTGCAGCCCAGGTTACATATTGAAGAACTGGATGCATCCCGCTTCGCCAAAGGAGGAAGGGCGTTGCTAGTGAAATATATGCATAGAATTGGTAGTGGAGGGAGCGAGCGAAGAGCATTCCAATAGCATTGGCGGTGAGGATAGTCGTCAAAATATAATTTGGCGAGATTCTGATTGAGCAAGCATGCTGCATCGTCCCCAAAGGTTCCTTCCACTTCAAGGCTTCGGTAACTAATTCCGTAATTGGCTTCTCCGCAGGCTTTAGCCATCTGGTCGTGATGAATAGCACAAGAGCGCTTATATGTCCAACTAGCAAGGTTATCGAGAACTCTCTGCTAAGGAACTTCTGTTCTCCCATAAATCTCCAATTGACAGTCCACTTGAAGAAAAATGCCCTTGAGAACTCGAAGGCCCTACTTAAATATCCAATTGCGTTCGTGGGCAGAAATGGAAATGCGAGAATAATCTGCACCTGTCCCATCAACCACGCCTGCTTGAGAGCTCCTTGAAACCCTCTCCCCAGGAACAGTACGACTCCAATGGCGGGAAGAGCCAAAAGTAACGACATCTTGATTCCCAATCCGAAGCTGTATGTCAAGCTCCCCAGTGTCCAAAGTCGACGTTGAAAAGTATAAATGGCAACCCATAAAAAGAACACCGCGAAACAGTCGTTAAATAGTCGAAGGACGAAGATGCTATGTAAACGTTTCGAGAGTATAAGCATAGGAAATATGTAGAGGGGGCCTGGTAGCAAGTTTAGTAGATTTCTTAGCGCTCGGTTCTCTACTAGAAATACTTACTTTCGCCCGCCTATAACACGCCATAACTGTCGCAATAGTTGCCAAATAAAGGACACCGAAAATCCTCTGTGCAAGCAGAATATTCCTCCCCTTATCCGTGATATGATATAGCGCTAAATAGATATACACATGCGCAGCAGGGTAGACCAATGGGCCAGTGCCGCCTTTTATTTTCGTGTAGTCGCGTTCTCCTTCGACATATTGTTGTATTTGTTCCATGTAGGCTTTCCAGTCAATTTCGGTGTCTGTGAATATATTGTGAGCATATTTTTCTTATTAGGTGTATGTAAAAATGGCACTGACAAGCAACTTTATGTATTATCAAACTCGTTAATAGCGCATCTGCGAAGAGTAGCAGGAGAGATCCATATTTGGATAGCGGATGGGTTGAGAGAAGGAAGCTTTTAGCTTGGCGGTATAATGCGATGTGCATCGCAAGCTCTGGTTCTGGTTCTTTCTCTTTCGCCATGTTCAGCTTAGAGAAATACAGTAGGAAGATGTTGCAGCGTCAATGGCTGACGTGGAATTTATGTTGAAGGAGCCGGAGAGCTTCAGGGTCGATGCCAGATTGACCGGGGTGACAAGGCTAGCTTGGACGCCAAAGTAGTGCTGCCGAGACATGCATGAGCTTCAACAGCAACGGCTTCCTTTCACTTCGTCATATTTGTGATAACGGGGAAATTTTTGTTACCGCAGAACAGTTTTTGGGTCAAGAAGATAACGGACGAAAGTTAGAAACGAAGACATGCTTTCTTTAAGGACAATTGCAGCGCGACGAGCAGCTACTTCGATCTCTACACAGTGTTTCAAGCTCTCCTCCCGGTCCCTCTCCACCAAATCTTCAACCTCAAAACCTCAGAAAATATACACGAACAGCCGCATGATCGCACGTACATTCTCCTTACAAAACCAACCAGTAGCCTACTGCACTCAGCCCTCCCGATCTGCTTCCACCAATGCCGTATCCGCAGACGAATTGATCGACGAAATCCAAGATCAATACGCCACTGCCCGAGACGAATTCGAGATCGCAACAGAGGAGACGGAGAAGAACAGTACGTATGCGGAGGAGGACCGCAAAGCTGCGAGGGAGGAGTTGGAGAGACTGAAAGAGATGTTTGAGAGTGCTGTTAGTGGAGCGAATGGGGAGGAGGTGAAGAGAAGGATTGGGGGGAGGATTAGGGAGTTGGACAATGCGGTTGTTGCACTTGAAGAGAAAGCTTTGGAGCACGATTAGGATGGGAATATGGGAAGGGGAGGTATTGTATCATACTGGAGCTGGGCAAGGATGAAACGTGAGGGATGAAATGGGTGTATGATATAGGTCAAAAAATGACAAAAGGGACTCCTCACGACAAACGATATTACAACTGGAAGTGGTTTGAACCGAATGGTGGAAATCGAAAAATGTAATCACTCGAAATACGGAGAACCCGGGGCACATTTTCACCCGATTGCTATGTTGATGGTATGCAGGTGATTTCACACCCTCGGTTGTTATCCTCCTTTCTAATGTTGCCTGAGGGTAAACCAACTCATTACCCTGATTCATAGAGAATATGGCATTAAACCAAATTATTCCACTAAGCTCTAGGGAGTATAGCAGTTCCGACTGTGTATGAGCCTTTAGACACTTCAAAGGACGAGTTTCGACTCTTGCGCATCTTACCAGCAAGTTTAGATGACAGCCAAGTCCGCTGCAAACTCACCACTGCGATGCTATCTAATCCGCGATCTTACAGTGTTCTCTCGTACGCCTAGCAGGAGCGAACAATTTTCTCACCAGAGCAGATAGCGACTCACACGACTATCATACTCAATGATAGTCTCTTCGATGTAACAGCGAATCTCGCAGCCTTTCTGGCAACAGCGAGGCAACAAAGTCGGGATGAGCTGTATTGGATTGATGCCATTTGTATCAATCAGAAAGACATCTCAGAGCGAAACCGCCAAGTACTCCGAATAGGAACTATCTGCAGCATCGCGAACAGCGCTACCATCTGGCTCGGCCCAGCGACTGAAGAGAGTGACCTGGCTGTAGACTTCATAAATTTTCTTGCAGAGCGGAGCGAGGACCTCCACCTCTCATCTCCTCCAACAATTCTGACATCGTGGCTGAAGGAGGATTCGGAATGGCTTCGAGCGAGTATCAACACAGAAAACTATGTTCAAAGGTGGAGGAGTCTCATTTCACTCCTCCAACGAAGTTGGTGGCAACGGATATGAACCCTCCAGGAGGTTATATTGCCAGAACGCCCTGTCTTCGTCTGTGGATATAAAAGTGCCTCCTGGCATGCCATTGAAAGGCTTAACGGCATCTTCTACTCGGACGAATCAGTAATTCTTCAAGCTTGTGATCCTGAGTATGTCTCGCTTGCCATTAATGCCGTGGAGTGCTTATGTGGACGTATTGCATTAAAAACGTCCCCTTGGACTCCTCTCCAAATTCTTGCGAATACTCGGCAGTACGAGTCAACGGAAAGCATGATTCTGTTTATGGAATTACTAGAATATCTCCGGTTCCAAAATCAATGGTGCATAATTCAGATTACTCATTACCTCTCACTCAGGTATATGGGCAGCTGCTCTCGTCTTTCATCGACAAGGAGGGAAATCTCGACCTCTTTGCTCTCGCCGCCACAGCCAATAACCCACCGTCCTTCCTTCTATGTCTAGTCAATCTGAAGAGAATCTGTATCAATCCCAGCATGCCTAATGCCCGCGAAGCTTTGCTTGAAGTCTCGGCATCCGGAACCACCAAGCCCCACACAAGCTTTTCTTCCGACTTCCTCCATTTACATACCAGAGGGATTCGCATCGATGTCGTCGATGTGTGTTGCTCATATCAGGCAAATGGAAATATAGATGACTTCGTTTCTTACGATTCCGAGCCCTCAAATCAAAACCATATAGAGCTACAAAATCATGATCCTATCGAAGCACTATATCGTTCGCTAGTTGCCGGTCTAGTCTTCATAGACTCTAAGTATCCAGACAGCGCTATTTCACGTCTGGGGGGCGTTTTTCGGCAGAATAGCCGCGCAGCCGACCAGGCCATAAACAAGTCGCTTACAAAGGCAACATCAACTCTAGGGGATGAGAGAAGTAGTTACTCGACAACGGACTACTCGAGAATGGACTCCTTTATTCGGTGGTATGCAAGAAATTGCGATTTCCTCTTTTGCGGCAAGACCATCAGAGCTTGCTCGCAAGAATTGCCCTACCCAGCAAATAACCGAATCTCTGTGCTAGTGTCGAGGATTCCTTCGCTGGCTTGCATGGATGTCGAGCGAGCGAGACCCCACGGCCATCATCAATAGGACCAAGGAATTATTGAAGCATGCGATATCGAGTTCTTCAACACCTCATCGCCCATAAGAAACGGAAATTAGCCACCACAATTGGAGGCCGTATTGGAATGGTACCTGCTTGGGCACACAATGGAGATCTCGTGTGTATTTTGCATGGTGGGAGAATGCCGTTAATCTTATGGAAAGTAGAGGAGCACTATATACTAATTGGCGAGAGTTACACTCACGGGATTATGTTTAGAGAAGCGATGGCTGGTTTAGAGACCGGGGAGTATCAACTTGAGAGTTTTGAGATCCATTAATGTGGGTGGAATGGTGGAAGTGGTGGAAACGTTTACTGGTTTTGGATGACCGACAAATTAAAGGGGTTTGTCCCTCTGCCGGTTCGGGACACTTGATAGATTTTCATCTAGGTTGAGATCTTTTGTTTATCATATCGCAAGGGCAAGGAACTTGCATCGAAACTCTTTCATATAGCCCACAGAGCCATACGATTCATTACATGCACTCGAAATGTCGAGAGCTCATGTATTTGGAGGTCAGATTCCCGCCTGATTACTATGTTTCCAGGTGACTTCACAGCAGTTTCGTCCGTCATCCTCTTTTCCGATGTTCCTTGAAGGAGACACTAGGCTAATACACTAATTTGTAGAGAATGTGGCATTTCCGTCTGCCGATGAGCTTTTGGGTAGTCGAAAGGACTAATTTCGGCCTGCGCATACTCTCAGCAAGCTCGAACGCTAATCAGATCCACTGTACACTTACCTGGACAACCTGACAGTGTGCTCTCGTACACCTGGCAGGAGCGAGCTATCTTCTCACCAGAGCAATTGGTGGCTCGTACGGCTATCATACTCAAAGATCGTGTCTTCGATGGATAGGCAATCTTGCTGCCTTTCTATATGATTCTCGACTTTTGTCGTAATCTTCTAGAGAATGTAATAGATCGCAAGCCGGTTGGAATAAGCACTTACAGGCAAGCTTTTCAGCTACACACAATCGCAAGAACAATCGCTATAACCGTACTTCCTTAGATTTTATTGGTGCTGTATTCCACCTGGTTGAAAACCCATAAATTAAGCGAGGTACTTGTAGCACTAACACCTACTAATACTACCACTTTCAACTGTAATCTTTGAAATATCAGGCCTCCCATCTTGGGGACGTCTTTCGTCATAAGTGCCGTTGCGTCCACAACTATATAGACGAACCTTCTGCTAAGCCAGCGTCTTCTTTTTGGTATGAGAGAAGTAGGATAAATGTCTCCTTGTCCGAGGCTTACTCGCTAAGAGACCTGTGTATTCGATGGTTCTGAAAATTGCAAGTGGGAGAATGCCATTGATTTTACGGAAAGTAGAAGAGCATTTTATACTCGTCGGCTAGAGCTATATTCACGGAATTATGTTTAGGGGATCGACGTTAGCTTGGAAAGGAGGGATAACCAACTTGGGAGTTCTGAGCTTCATTAATGTGTCCGGAAAGGAGGATGCGGTGAAAAAGCATAATGATTTTGGATGACCTAGAAATGAAAGAGAAAACAGGTTGAACATATCTGGAAGGAGATGAAAGGAAAAGGGTTATCGATGAGAAGTTGGTCTTGTACTTTTCCCGATTGGAGACACTTAATCTATTCTCGTTTTGATTGAAACATTTTCTCTATCTCAAGGGAAGGTCGAAGAATACACCATCGAACACTTTCATGAAACTGAGAGGAACCTCACAATTCAGTCTTTGCAATTACCGCAAAAGTAAGTACTCTCCTTATAATATTTCTACCCGTACCCAACAATCGTGGTCGTCATCCGAAACTTCAGACGAAAAGCCCTGTTTTGGCGAGCACGAGCGTTTCGTTGCACATCGCAATTTTGGATCTCCCAAAACATTTCGAGCATCGGACGAAACTTTTCATCTGAACTTTGTTTAATACACAAAACCGATCAAGCTTCATTGCAAGACACTTTGTATCGATAATTGAGATTTTACTAACAGATGAAAATTATCACCCCTCTGAACCACTCATTCGTCTAAGCACTCACACGCAGATGTCTTCACGTCAAACAATTAGAAGACACATCCTTCTAAGTCTCCACGATTAATAATCCATAATTCATAGCCATCTTTCACAAAAACAAATAAAAATAAAAATCAATAGTACCCCAAAACTTAACCAAGATGTCCCCACAACTCGTCACAACTCTTTTCATCATCCTCTTGCTCGCTATTCCGATGTATCTCTTCCTTCTTCGCATTCCTCTTGACGATCCAAATGCAGGTGAGAAAAAAGTTCAGCCGGGGGAAGAAAGTGAATCGTAGGAGGGGGCATAGCTCAGAGAGGGGGTGAGGAAGAATGCCTGTGGTCGATGTAATGGGGGAGACTGAGAAGGGAAACTTGGGAGGCGAAAGTGGAATGTGAGTGTTTGAAAAGGATTCGAAAGGAAAAACATCAAGGAGGTAGGGTTAGGAAGGAAATGCACTTGGAGGGGCTTGCTGCTGAGGGTAGAAAGCGAGAGGAGAAAGAACCAGAACGAGAGGAGGCGAGAGGAGGGCCGTTCGAATATTTCACAGTTCTACATTTGCCCCACCATCTCGCGTACTGAACATTTGGAGGGAGGTTTGCGTTGGCATATATTTTTGTTGCTTTGGGAGTCATGATCAATATTGTTCTTCAAGTATCATCTATAAATGAGCGAGGTCTTGAATCAAGGAGGCGATGATAGGATTGAACTGCGAAAAGTCTAATTGAGGAGACCAAAGTCCTTCTCGTATTAACATTGCGAAATTCGGAGAATGGTGGAAATCGAAATCGTTGATAATTGTCGTCTCGTTGTGGATGGTTGTCGTCGAAATATGCGTTGAAGATAACGTATCCATTCCTCAAATCGACTCAAACCAAAATGTGATCTATTAAACAGAGATCTATATGCCCTTCCAAAAGTCAATGATCTATATACTTTTTATACCACAATTCCCAGTCCTTTAATTCTTCAAGCTGTTGTTACGCTTGAAGGTCTCATACCCTTCAGCTGCGACATGATTCACATCAGTGCTGCCAGCTACAATCTGTTTGACTGTGCTTAGAATCGTTGAGAAGTCCTCGAACTCGGTGAAGGGAACATCTTCTCTAACGCAGTAAGAGACGAGATCTATCTTAAAATCAGTATGAATAGATAGCCTGAATCCCCGAGTAATCTTACCTTGACCCTTCTTTGCGAAGAGCAAATCAGTCTCCTTTGCCGCAGACAGATCTGACACTCCGTCTCCGGCGTAGAACATAATCGGTCGTTCATTGTCTTGCAATTGGTGATATGGTCGGATTTCCAGGGACTTGTCGTGTCCAAAATGGCTATTAATTTCGTTAGTACGAGTCTTTCTCTTTCTTGACTTCTTCCGCTAAGAACAAGATCCTAGGAGATAATTTACCTATCATCGTGGAACACAATCTGCCATCCTCCCTCCTCATTAATGCTCTTTCCATCCCTCGACGCAACATCATTGCTAACGATCTGAATATTCTCCGCCTCCGGGCCAACAAGATGCACCAATAGCGCCCTTATAATCGGCACCATTCCACTACTTAACACCACTACCGGCACATTATTCGCACTACACCATGTATAAAACTCCTTGAAGTGTGGATCCAACTTAATGTTTTCCAACAAAGTTTGTATACACTTGTCATATGGCGTCTTAACACTATCCATCATTCCCCGGAATGAATCTCGGAATGTCATCCGATCGTGTAGGACATCCTGGTTGCCTTGTTTTCGTAGGACTTGGCCGTAGCCAAGGTTGTCTGTGAGGAAATCGTTGCTGTCGCGGAGGGTAATTGTGCCGTCGAAGTCGGTGAAGAAGATATGTTTTGGGTTTGTTTTCATCGCGGGGAGGGTAGAGGAAGACATTTTGGGAGAATCTTAGGAAATTGAAGGATCTGTATAGAGAAATCAGTTGCTGAGTGCGATACTACATGACGAAGGTAATGGCGGTAAATAGGTTAAATATTTATAACTTACTGTTCTACAATATTTTTGACTATGTTGACACTTCTTTCTACAAAAGTTAAACCTTAGGAGAATGATGAGAAGTAAAATAGAATTCAAACAATAGGAAATTGCGTCCGTTGTTATGCTTAAAGGTATTTAAACCAGTTGACGGCGAAAAATAGTGGGGGTTTCACCCGGAGACTCTCAACCCCTCCAAAAATCGGATGCATCAAAGTCAAGCGTGGCTTGAGCGATGCATGAGTGCGTCTTGGCAAAGCTTTCTGTGGGGGACACTAGGTACACCCGATCCATTCTTCTTTCACTGCAAGCGAAACAACGGTAGCCGCTTCAGCGCTGAGACGTCATTTCGGGACTTTTGAAGCTTTCACCCTCAGAAACTCAAAGCTATGAGATCGACTTGAATATTCTAGGAGCGCGGCCATGCAACCACTGGCCCGGCTTGTCCCAAGGCTCTTTATCGACTCAATTCCAGTCTCTACAGCTTCCAAATCCCTTCGAATATCGAATCGACTTCCCTTTCGTCCGTCAATATGCTTGCAATGTAGAATTCAGACACGGCGATTTGCCGACGCCCCAAAATCAACTATTACTCCTCCACCACCACAAAATGCTGAAAAGACGCCCGATCCCCCTGCTACGACACAACTAGACGAAGATGCAGCGTCAGAATTACCCTCTGCGGAAGAGGGTCGTAGAAGTGCCGTCACGAAACGTTTCTCGAGCCTCATGGACCACCTCCAAGGAAATATCTTCATAGCATCCCAACGCATCAACGACCTCACGGGCTATTCCGGCATCGAAGCCCTAAAAGGGCGAATTACGAAACTCGAAAACAGAGTTCAAGAAGCACAAGAAGAAGTCAGGACTTCACGGCTCAAATACAAGACAACAGTCGCGGATCGAGCCGCTACACAACGAGAAGTCACAACATTACTTGCGAGGAAAGATACGTGGACGCCTTCGGACCTGGAGAGGTTTACGGCACTGTATCGTATGGATCATAGTAATGAGCAAGCGGTGCAGGAAGCGGCTACGAGACTTGCGGATGCGGAGAGGGAGGCTGAACATGCGGCGAGCAAGCTTAGCAGCAGTATTTTGAGCCGGTACCATGAGGAGCAGATTTGGAGTGATAAGATTAGGAGGATGAGTACTTGGGGTACGTGGGGACTCATGGGCGTGAACGTCCTACTGTTCTTGGTATTCCAATTTGGATTTGAGCCCTGGAGGCGGAGGAGGTTGGTGCATGGTTTTGAGGAGAAAGTTAGGGAAGCGCTTGAGAAAGAGAAGATAGCGCAGGCTGGGCGTCATGATGGCGAGTTTGTTGAGCAGATACCCTTAGATGGGCTTGTTGCTGCGGGAATCCAGGAATTAGAGGAAGAGATGGACGACAGATCAGAGAAGTCAATACCGGCTGTCGATGCAGTCGTAGCGTGCATAGAAGGCGAGCCCGAAGACGAGAAAGCTTCTCTCAACATAGCAGAAATGCACATACCGCACATATCAGCGCCTGTACTGGATATACGGAAGCCTGTAACCTGGAAACCAGCCGCAAGAGATCTATTCAGCGAAAGAGTTATACAGATACGGAAGCAAGATGTAACAGTTATTGCATTAGAAGGCGCTGCTATAGGGGCATCGGTCGTAGGCATAATTTCTTACCTTCTGCACGCGAGATAGACAGAAATGTATATTTTGTGTAATCTGTACTTTAGAACAATACCCATATGCAACTCTTTCTTGGACACTTCTCTAGATTGCCATTTTGAAAGGTCTGTTGTGGATGCTAGGATAGTGAAAACTTTACTTTCAACAGTTACGATTATTACCTGGCTATTAAGCTTTCATACTTTGCCAGTTCCCCTTTTCGTGAATCATCGATTATCCTCATACAATTTCCAGCAAGATGTCCACTTCACCCCTTTAACACGCTTCTCACCCAGCAACAACTCAATACGCTCCAGCTCTCTTACTATAACTCGGTCTCGGCGCCATCTTAGGCTCATCTATGGACGTCCACACCGGCGTCCCAGCCTTCAATGTAAAGTTCGTCAACCTCGCCCCATCAGCCTGCTGAGCCCAAAGCTCCACAGCTAACCAATTCTGTCCATGGTAATCCAGAATACCCTGGGGAACAGGAAAACTACTCTGCGGCCCGACATTATTAACATACTTCCCAAACTGATACCCATTAACCCAAAGCTGCGCCCTATAATTCGCTGTTCCATTACTTGTTGTAGTGTTTCCGAAGTCGAAAGATAGTGGGACGTCGTAGCCCCTCGGAATATCAAGTTTGAAATCAGCTTGGTAGAATGCCACGCCAGCCTTATCTATCCCCTTCTCCGGATTCCCAGCAACCCAATTGTGGTTTGGTGGATACGGGGCAGTGTAGCCTTGACGTTCGGCGAAGAGGCCGCCTTCGTTTAGGGGACCGCGGGTTTTGTCAATGTATTGCTCTCCGCCCAAATTTCCTGTTAACTTCCATGTTATAGCGGACTGGGGTGTGGATCCTATGGCGTAGTTTAGTATTCCTCGCGGATTCTTCATCTCGTCTGGGCCGACGACCCAGTTCTCATCCAGGCCATTGTTGTCAATCACTACGGTAAAGACATAGTTTTTCCCCGTCACGAGGTTAGGAAGTGTGTACGTTGCTGTCTTTGCGCTTGCTTTATCGATTCCGGCCCAGGAACCGATATATGTTGAGTTAAGCCAGAGGGAATGCCCGTAGGCTGAACCGCCTTGCGTGGTGATGAGGAAGGTGGATTCGTTTCCTGTGGCGGTGAAGTGTCCGCGGTAGAGGAGGACGCCGTTGTGGTAACCGTAGTCCGAACTGTAGAGGGAGGTGGGTGTGAGAAGGGTGGTGGGGTTGTTAGTGCTTGTGTGGTCTGCTGTGGTCCAGGCTGAGTCGTCGTAGGTTGGTGAGAGCTCGGGGAGGTTGTCGACGTATTTCCAATCTAGAGTTGAGAGGGAGGGGAGAGTGAGCGTTGGTGCTGTGTAAGGAAGGGTGGAGGACCATTCGCCTGTGACGGGGTCGGTGGTGAAGGATAGCTTGAGGCTGTTGAAGTGAAGTGTGTTCGTATTGGAGGGAGCGCCGATGACTTTGATTGGGACAGTGGCGTTGAGATCGCCGTCGATGTGGAGAGCTGTTCCTTTGATGTAGACGGATCGGACGAGGTAGCCGGCTTGGACTATGACCGACGTCCTATTTTCGATGTTGGAAGTGCTATATTTTGTTAGCTCATGAGAAGGCAGAACCCTAACCGAGACCTACTATGCTCCCCAGTTATCAGTTCGTACGAAATCCGGAACCCAATAATTATAAGCAGTATTTCTATCCAGAATATAGACGAAAAGATCTCCAATCTCCACAACTTGACGAGTAGACGAAACTTTCCAGTTGAGAATAGTTTGCCCTGCAGTACTCTTGGCCGTCACCCCTGTGCCTTCAACCTGTTTCGCTTCACTGCTGCTTAGAACCGACAATTCATGCTGTTCGTTGGGACCGCCATAGACGACAAGGACAGTCTTCTTGTCAAATTTCTTCCAGGTGAAGATCTCGGCCGTTGAGTAAAGAAGGGTTGTTCCTCCCAAGTCATAATCTGTAACGTGCCACTTGGAATCTCGCCCACTCAAAGTCAAGCTTCCGCCAATTTGTGGAATAGAAAGAACGCCTTGGCTGGTATTGAGGTTGAGTTTATATGTCAATGCGGTAGTCTGCTGGAAGTCAGAATGTCTGACCACGCTATTTTACATGTCAGCATAATAACGCGAATTTAGAAAGGGGGCTTCTGACTAGAAGTTGGAAGCAGTTCCATTGCCAAGTAATTGAGTAGTGAAGACGCTGCTTGAATCCGTAAACGTTCCAGTGGCGGCCGTTCCGACCGAGACCGTTAGGAATGATGGTGAGGCCTTGAGGAAATTTGCTTCGAGTTTCATCTGGCTATATTTCTCTCGTGTGATTTCGCGGTTCTCGGTGATGCTTGATCCATAATCGTAGCTTGTATAACCACCAGGGTGTCCAGAATTACCCCAGTTCGTTCCTCCGTAGATCATATAGATGTTCAACAAGGCTGCTGCTGCCGCAAAGTTATTCTTATAAAACACTCTTTCGAATTCGTGGTTGATGAGAGCGGCGCATTGGGCAAATCCCTGCCGAAAGTATTAGCTTTGTGGCACATTTCCCGAACCTCCAAATTGAAACTTACCAGACCACCCCATGGATCAAAGGCTCCACCTTGATACTCATTCAATGAGAAAAATGTTGAAGGGCTCTGTTTCTCGTGAGTTGAGTGCCACGAAGTCGAGAGCGCCCCCGATGGCCAGGTGGATGGATGAGCACAATCGAAACCGAGTGGGTAAGAATCGACACCGTATATGTCAACATTACCAGCCGTTGAGCCATTGACGGTGAAACCAGGGGCGAATATCCCTTTGGGCGCTTTTATCAATTAGTACAGAACTCAAAGTGTCAGTGATCAACGAGTGACTCACAGGCATCATTGCTGATGAAAGGCACAACGATTCCAGCATCACGCATTTGTTTCTTGACATAAGAAAAGTAGTCTGCGTCCGGAAACCCCCCAGTGACAGTTCCACTTGAACCGGTGTATTCGTTTTCTGGCTGGACGAGGATGACTGGGCCGCCATTTGTGATCTGTGCCTTGGCAATCGAAGCGCAAATATTTGCCATATAGTTGTCTGTTGCAGCAAGGAAATCAGGGGCTCGGGTTCGCAATTGGCCTTTGATTCTTTGTAGCCAACCTGGGAAGCCGCCCCCGCTTGATTCAGCATTGATATACTAGAACGAGTCAGAAGAAGCTGATTTATATCCAAGAAGAAACTCACAGGGCCAGGTCTGGCAATGAGGTATATTCCAGCTTGTTTTGCAGCATCGAAGAATGGCTCAAAAGCAAAAACCCCATCAGCAAGATATTTTCCGGGCTCGCCTTCTAGTAATGCCCAATGAACATAAAATGACACAACATTGAAACCGAGTGCTTTTATCTTTTGAAAGACATCAAGCCATAGGTCAGGTACAGGCAAGCGATATGGATGGAATTCGCCAGAAAAGACGAAAACTCGTTCGCCATATATCTTGAGGGAATGCTCGTCGTATGTGACCTGGCAGAATTATTAGCACAGTTGCTAGTCAAGGAAAACTTTTGTGTATGGTAGTTCAATTATTTCTAGGAAATTCAGACAAAACCTACAATGTTTTGGAGGGTATCACTGTCCCTCTCAACATGCATTTGCTTTCCGCCAATTGACAGAGCAACTGCTTCTGCGGCAAGGGCGAAGAGAGACAGAATATTACTGAGCTTCATGGTTAACGGTCACGCAGAATCTTGACAACTAAATCACAATCCTCCGGAACAGCAGGAACACTCAATTATATTCTTCTCAAGGTACGTCTTTTGACCGTGAATAATAGGCTGGATGTAACCTTGCCACCATCTTGCAGACACTATCCATGGGTCAAATGGAGAAAAAGCGGACAAAGTTCGTATGAATTTACAAGCTCACGATCATCCTTACCTTGTAAGACAACATTGTCAGGTACGGGCAGCTGCACGATGATATGAAGTGCCGAATCAGCGCGGGGTAGAAGCACGATCGGCCTACTATAAACAAGCATCATGGCGGCGCCTCTTCCGAGCCTTGCTCGAACCTTGCTCGGTCAAATGTTCTGCAGAAGCATAAAATTTAGCCTTATGAAAGCGTCAAGCATGACGCTATTCAACGCCGTTTAACGCGGGGTGAAGCTGTGAAAGCGCTCCAATCGGAAGAACTTGAGATCGATGACGGGAAATATATGTGCCGTGATACCACATTATTGCCATGAGGCTCATGGAGATATGGACGGAAGCAGTGAGGAATAGTTATACTTTGAGGATATACCAAGTATAGAAACACGGTGGAAAATTCTCGAAAGCTAGAGAGAATATGAGATGCGTTCAAACCCAACAAAAGGAGACGTCCTTGACATCAACCGGAGAACATGTATGTGAAAGCACGAGGGAGGGTAGATCACGAACTAGTATTTCCTACGGGCACCAACTTGAGTTGGCATGTTGCAATTGTTGTGCTAACCTTTCTCTCGGGGATGTCGGGGAAGCAAGAGCGAGACTTAGACAACATTTGGAACATGGCGACATGGTCACGTGCGTCGAGAAATTCGCGCTAAACCAGTTCTGAAGAGCTCAACCTTGAGATTATTGCAACGACAGGGCCATTGAGGAACGACCAAGCACCAAAATGGCTACCTCGGTCCTCCGCAGATTTCTTATGCCATCGGTGAGATTCCATGTCTCGATACCAAGCACAAAAGTAGCGTTCAAGCCTCAATCGATACGGCGAAATTTCTCTGCGACGCCCACGCCATTCGCGACATACAACCAAGTCGTCAAGGTAGACCTCACCTACGACTCCCCTCCGGATAGACTTAAGCAGGAGAAATGGAAGCTGACTGGAGACTTAGGGATGTCGAGGAAAGCAACGTGCCCGTAAGGCCGTCTCGCCCGCTCTGCGCGATGTCAACGCCCCAGAATTGAAAGGAGTCTGTCTGAAGGTCGGAATCACATCACCCAAGAAGCCCAATTCGGGGCAACGGAAAACTGCAAGAGTGAGATTGAGCACGGGGAGGGTGGTGACGTGTTATATCCCTGGAGAAGGACATAATGTGCAACAACATTCGGTGGTGTTGGTTCGAGGGTAAGTTAGGCAAAGATGGTTGGTATGCTGGAATCCACGACTGACGTGTTGCTGCTTATAGAGGAAGATCGCAAGATTGTCCCGGTGTGAGATATCATTTGGTTAGAGGAGCGATGGATTTGGGTGGTGTGGGAAACAGAAATACGAGTAGATCGAAATACGGAACGAAGAAACCTAAGAAGGCCGCAGCATAAGGAGGCAGAATTGTGGCGACAAATATGATGTATAAAAGTGCGTCAAGACGTGTACGGCGACTGAAGGACACATTTGGGCTCCTTAGCATTTGTGGCGTCGAAGGATATGTGCGAATATAAGGTGTACAAATAGCAGCTGCCAGGTAGATCACCAAAGCAGCAATACAAGACATTGATTTTAAAGGGTGGAAGTCTTCGCTTTTCAACCTCGTCATGATATCTTGCAGTTGCTCACCAGTAGGTTTGGCATTTGTAGTTGGGCAAAAGGCGCCCGAAAGTATGCAAAATCCTTGTAGCATCATAATTTTTTGTTATCAGTTCCATCAGTCATATGATGTTGAACTCTCTCCCTCCAGCATACTTAAATATTTTCTCTTTCTTTCCTCATAGCTATCTTCAGTCTTGTTATACTGGCAAGAATGAGTCGAGGCCAGCAGCGTTGGCCCAGCCACATTGTGTTGTGTCTAGTTTTCAATTAGCAATTTCTCACTCATCATGTCTACCTCGTACTTATCATGTGCGTATTGCTTCGCAATAGCTGAAGCCTAGCCTCCCATGAATGTAGTCGTGGTGCTCATGCCCGGAATTCCATCTTTTTGCACTGCCCAAAGAGGAAGAGACGATCCAATGTCTGCGGAGCGCGAAGGGAGCATGTCTGCCCATTGGTTTCTATAATTCTTTCAGTGCGTTTCCTCTTGCTGAGCAATATATATTACACCTACCCGTTAGCATATATTCCCCATTTCCTTCCGCTTGCCTTAAGCAATGCCACCCATTCTTTGGCAAGTCTCTCATTCTCGGCTTTACCGAATGCCCACGTGTTACAGGAGGTTGGCCTAGTGGTTGTAGGCTCGATGTCAACCAGAGATGCCCGAGGTGCAAGTTGTTCTTGTCGATGGTTGCCAGAAAGTCATTCAACTGGGTGGCTGGGCTCTTGCAAGTTTCCCCAGTAGGCTCAACCCCCGCACAGGGAAACAAGTACGCATCAACTCTACTAATTCCAGCTGCTTTGGCAGCATTATAGTTGGTGAGAAAGTTCGGGTCTACTTGTCCTCCCTGTGATGTATTAGCGGAAGAGGTTCGGAAGACAGACACCATTCAACGACTCACGCGCAGACAAGCCCCCTCAAAACAGCAACTTTATACTTGTTCACCGCACGCGCCCAAAATCCACTCGGTGGCACCTCCGATATATCAATCCCAGGTAAATCATTCCCACTCGGCGGGAGTGTTGTCCCACCATCAACACAACACTGAATATCTTGCGGACCCGGACAATAATCCCCGGATCATACGTTCCTGAGCAAGCACTAGACGTCCATTGACAAACTCCATTCCCTTTGTTAGAGATGGAGCATGAGGGGACGCAACATTGGATGTTGCCTGGGCCTGGACAGAAATTGCCGGAGTCGTAGGCGCCGCCTGTGCAGGGGGGGCGGCGGTGCTGGAGCAGAATTCGGGACCGTTGGAGGTGTGGCAGGTTCGGATGTAGCGTTGGGTGCCTGAGGGGCAGGTCGAGGAAGAGACGGGCCCGCCGGTTGTGCAAGAGGAAGTTGATTCGCAGATTCCTAAGCCGCTCTATTTGGGTCTAGTTTAAAGTCTCAGGTCATGAGGCGAGGGCTTATACGTTGGTTGAGCGGGAGGTTACGAGTGATTCTCCGTCAATTGAAGGACTTGGGGTGGAGTTGATAATGGTGGAGAAAACGAAGAGTAGTGTTTGCTTGTACATGACGATAATTTTGAAATGGACTGTGTATCACACATTTGTAGGTTCATGGAAAGCGAGTGTTCTTGTTTCATGAAATATTAAAGATCCATTTTCAAGAACATGATCTCTCGTTTTAATTCCGAATCAATAGAAGTGCCAATGCATCTTCTTTGCCTCGTACCTTGGGAAATTGTCGAATAGAGTCTGTGAAACCAAGATCTTGCATACGACCGATATGATGCAGGTTTAGCTGCAATATCCGCGGAGTATTTTTGAGCCTTGATTACTGTCGGAATGCCTTGCCTCGGAGGGATCTTGTGGTTAAATCGCTTCTTTGAAGGCATTTTACTTTCTCTGCCTTGTTTTTGAGTTAGCTACACACTGTGTAATGGAATATACCAAGAGATAAGTCCAATTCTCCTCGTGGAGCTGGGCATTCTTCAGCCCTTTGTTTCACTTTAACAACCATATATTTAGATACTTTTTTGAGAGTTTCAACTACGGAATTCAAGTTCAGGTTTTATCATCTGGTCGTTTTTTGCCGTGGAAACACTTGGGCAATATCCAAAGGTTCTTTGCCCGGAAAGTGAGAATGGAACAACAACAATAAGGTGGTTAACTAATATATAGATTTGTTGTCGACATGATGCACATCAATTTATTTTGTTTTAGTCCCTTCATATAATTGCCAAGCTCAGCGTATCACAGGCCACTCCTCCGAATTGAAGAGCCTTGCTTTGGAAAGGAGAGTTCTCAGCCTAAGCGAGCTCACCATCCGAACACTACTAAAAATGGAAGCCTTCGACCCCCAAAAACTGGCCACAACGATGCAGGAAATAACCCTTTCCCACTTCGACACATACACAAAAAATCTAAAAACTAAATTTTGCACAGGACAGACCCTCACGCGAGTGAGGTTCTAGTAGGAATCGAACCAACATCCCCGGAAATTCTTTTCAAAATCCGATGTGCTAACCATTACACCATAGAACCATTTTTAGCTGGCTGGTTGACCAGTTGAATTTGCTAAAAGGTGCTTATTTTGCCTTATAAAGGATATTGCGCTGAGTGGGGCAGTCTGAGAAAACTCTTCAGCCAAGTGCAAAAATTTAGGGCATTTCTGTTACAAAGGATAGGCAGAGAGACTAAAAGCGCAATTAGAGCACTGAGTCATATGCCTTGCCGTAGTCCTCCAAAAGCCCCGCGATTGCCCCGCCGAGAACTTTAGAAGCTTCAAAATCTAGATCGCGTTATATTTCTTTCCGCACCAGACTTAATTTTTCTGAATACCATTTCGAGCAATATAATCAACAAATATGGCACCAGCAGCAACTTCCCCACTTCCCAGTGAGGATCTCACAATCGCAACCCTCCGCAAAACCCTCACATCAGAATCCGAACCTCTCGCACGCCGATTCCGGGCCCTCTTCTCCCTCAAGCACCTCGCATGCCAGTCTTCCCTTCCCGCCATCCAAGCAATCGCAGCAGGATTTACATCGCCTTCGGCACTTCTAAAACACGAATTGGCATATTGTTTGGGACAAACAAAGGATCTTAGGGCTGTGCCGTTTCTTAGAGCGGTTTTGGAGGATAAAGATGAGGATGCGATGTGCAGACATGAGGCCGCGGAGGCTTTGGGCGCTATTGGAGATACGGGAAGCTTGGATATTTTGAGGGAGTTGAGGGATGCCAACGAGGAAGTGGATGTGGTTAGGGAGACGTGCGAGATTGCTGTGGCTAGGATTGAGTGGGAGAATTCTGAGGAGAGGAAGGTTGAGACGTTAAGGCAAAGGTATTTTCGTACTGGCATACGTTATTTACTGGGCTGACTTTGTAGCGATTTTGCTTCTATTGATCCTGCACCTCCTGCACCTCTTATGGAAGAGGCAGAGTCGATTGAAACTCTCGAGAAGAAGTTGATGGACTCGAATCTTCCATTGTTTATACGATATCGTGCAATGTTTGGTCTCAGAGATCTTGCATCCCCACCAGATCTACCCACTGCTGTTCCCGCAGTCCACGCTTTGGCAAAAGGATTCGCAGATCCATCCGCACTCTTTAGGCACGAAATAGCATTTGTCTTCGGACAATTATCACATCCAGCATCTATTCCAGCTCTTACTGCAGCGCTTGCGGACTTGGAGGAAGCGAGTATGGTCAGACATGAGGCTGCTGAGGCTTTGGGAAGCTTGGGCGAGGAGGAAGGTGTAGAGGATGTCTTAAAGCGATTCTTGAACGACAAGGAACAGGTAGTCCGGGAGAGCGTTGTGGTGGCACTGGACATGGCAGAATTCGAGAAGGGGGGCGAGGTCGAGTATGCTTTGATTCCAGAGGCAGCTGCCGCATAGCTGCATTTAGGTAGGCTTTCAAATGCCTTCATGGACTGCTAGGTACCAAAGTGCTTGGGCCGATAATAGCAACTTATGCCACTCCTGACACTATATGCAGAATATGTGCTATAAACCCCCATTGTGACCGTAGTGATGTGTTGTTTAGGCCTGTCATTGCACCCGTGGTTTTGATTTGTGTATCAAAATCTTGCGCAGAAGCTCAATTGTTCGTGTTCCACCTATTTGATTGTTAAGGCCAGCTCTTCTATAGATGCTCTCGGACTTACTTGTGACCACAATCACACGTATAAAAGATTGTACTTCCTTCATCTGCACTCCTCAACTGCACTGAAGTAAATCTGACTTCTTTCCTTCCGCATTCTGGGCATGTCTCTTGAATCATGACAGTATTCTCCATATCACCACGTTCTACTGTTTGGACCGCAGATCGTTTTTGTCGCAATACAGATGGAAAAGAGGAGGCCTTTGTTGTCGTCGTAATCGTTTTGGAGGCAGTATCTAGAAAATGTCAGAAATGCGAGATTGTAGAATTGCTTTCTATGCAAACCTTTATTTTCCGCGCCACAGCAATCGCAGAGGAGGACAGTGTTCTTGTTACCGGTAGAACTATCCAGAAGATTGCCGCAATCTGTGCAAAATACGAGAGACCCAATTGCAGACATTTTGAGAGTGCTGTTCACGATATTTGGACGAGGCTCCGGAAAAAGATAAATTTCAATCCCTCGCTGACCAATAAATTACTCAGCAACGCGAGGCTGTGGTTTGCAGCGCGACAAGCGTCAGTTGAATTCATCAAGTATCAAACAATGCGCCGACGCTGATACATTGACTACCAACGCCCTCGGAGGCACCGGCATCATCTACCAGTATTGCAACATGCTGGCGCACCGCATACATCGTTCCCGGTCATGATAGTATCCCTTTAAGCTCCTCGATTACATTTCGACTTCATCATCAACCACAACCATGGCGACGAACGGCTACATGCCTCAGAATGGGTTACCGAATGGATCAAATGGCACTACTCACGCAAACAGAGTTGCTCGCTCCAAGCCGAGGGTGCTCACGGTGGAGGAAGCATTACCATTGACTCCTGTCACCTCCATTATCCCCTTCAACTCTGGTAAGATCTCCGTCGCCTTTATGTTGGCAGATAATTGCTAATATTCACTTCCAGATATCGTGCCATTCCCGACAGTAGGCCTTCGATCTTCTGTCTCCCTGTTCTCGACACCGGCAGAACGCGATGAAGGACGACGAGCATTGGACAGCTTGAATCGCGAGGCTGTTGACCCTCAGACTACTTCGAGACGACTCCAGCAAAGTTTGAATGACTTGAAGGAATTACTGAAACCGGAAGGTCTTACGGCATTGTATGTTATATCAGATATTTCATGAACATGGACTAACATGTGCCAGTAAATTCAAGACAGGCCCGAAGGTTTCTCCTGACTCTGATTCCAAAGCCCAACATAGGGTGTCCTTGACCCCATTTGCCCAAAGAGTTCTTGACGAAACCTCTATCGAGTTTACATACCCTTCTCCAACCCGTCCTACTCCTGCTATTCAGAACAAAGCTTTCCAAAAGGAAATCAAAACCCCAACCAAGTCTCCCACCAAGTCAAAACCTACACCTTACAGCACCCAACAGTCTGTCTCAAACATTAATGCCTATAATCATAATTCAACAATTTTCGTTCAAGTACCACAAGAACGATCGAAGTCACAGATTTCAACTCCTTCTCGGCCGCCGCCCGCGAAAACTAGCTCAGGCATTGCGGTAGTAATTCCAACTTTACCCAATAACTTTCGGCGTGAAGAATACACCCCAGCCAAAGTTGAAAAAGCGAGTATTCAATCTGCACCTCGGCCATCAAATTCACCTTCACAACAAATTCGCCAACGTGATCCTCCTAAGCCATCTTCTTCAACTTTTTCTATTCAACTACCCTCACAATCTACAGCTCAATCTCACCTTAAATCAGAAACACCTCGCCAATTAGCTCCTGATATTACTTCAGCTGAACCTCCACCTGGGTCAAATCCGAGTTTGTCAGTCATTATTCCTGACTTACCACACACCTTCAAGACAAAAGATTATGAAGTTGTCCCAGATTCTCCTGATACGCCTCAGCATTTATCGAGAAAGCGAAAACGATCTGAGATCGATGACTACGAAGATGATATAGGCATGGGAGTGGACCAACGTGAAAGAGGAGATCTTGCAGCACGAAACCTTCGAGAGTATCTTCAAGACATTTTTGATGCTGAAGATCAACTTCAACCTAACACTACCATTATGAACAACATTATTATCTCAACGAGTGACGGTCACAGCATGACATCTATGTCACAGACAAAAGTTGAGTCCTTGCTTCAGAAAATCATCTCAGTTGGTCGATATCAGCAGGCACCTCTGCCTGATCTGCTAAGACTTCAAAAGCTATCTGAAGGTGCTCTCAAAGATGCCGAAGTTGTTGACGTCAAAGTCGATGATGCTATGGGAGAGTCGGAAATTGAAGAATGGCTTCAGAGAGTTGCCATTGCGGAAGTCGGTCTAAAAGCAGCACGAACCTCTTTACGACTGATGTCCGGTGGCCGCGAAGACAAGCAACTCTACTCGGAAGATGTCATTCAAGCAGCATTGAACGCATTCAAAAACGTCATGGACAATTGCATAGTTCCGATCGTGGAGATGCGTAGCTCTGGCACCTCAGCCACGACATTCAAGGCTCTGTCAGCTCAGAAGAAAATCATCATCAATCTTCTGACTCAATGTCGGCGGGTCTTATCGCTACTGGCAAGCCTGGTGGCTAATGTTGAGCTGTCCGAAACGGTGATCAATACCCTCGAATTCACTACTTCGAGATTGATATTTGTGGAGAATGCTCCTATTGAGCGAGATTCCGTTCTGGGAGTTGCCAAATTCGACACTTTGAGAGTAGTCGCAATGGATGCGCTTGCACAAATATTTCTCTGCAATCCTGCACAGCGACAAGGAATTTTTGACGAAATTCTTACGTCTTTAGAGAAACTCCCAGTTACGAGACAGAGCGCTCGCCAATTCAAGCTTGCTGAGGGTGGAAGCATCCAGCTAGTATCGGCTTTGATCATGCGTCTTATACAGACTAGTGCTAACAAGCCTGACGATTCCAAGGACAAGCGAAGGAAACAGGCACTAGATGCTTTGAATAGGGAAGATGAGGGTGATGAGAGTCAAAGCAATGTCCACAAAAATCCTACAGAGGTCTATACGATCAAATCCGAGTCTCGCGCAGAGCAGCAATCTGTTACGGCAATACAAGAACTGCGGGACTGTGTCTCGCCATTACTGGATACTGCCAGACAGAATGCTACATATGTAGTGGGATTCATTGTCAACAGAGCCATGAAATCGACCAAATCCGGAGATGCACCTTACCGCAATCTTCTCGATTTATTCGTTGAGGATTTCATCACATGTCTTGACACAACTGATTGGCCCGCTGCAGAGCTTCTCCTTCGTCTTTTCCTGTTCAAGATGGTGGTCTTAGCCGAAGGAGACAAAACCCCAGCTCCTGCAAAGAACATGGCTCTTGATCTTCTTGGCACGATGGGTGCAGCTATTTCTGAACTCAACTCGCGCATTCGAAAGTCTCTCACGTCTATGGAGAATGGGGACGCGCTGGCCCAGTACCTTACGAGACTAGCTCATTCATCCCTCGAGAAGCGAGCTTCTTCGGCTGATGTGGTATCATGGTTGTGTGGACCTTTCCGCGTATCCGTAGAGTACCTTGACGAACGCTGCTCCTCAGACCCTCAGTTGCATAGTGCCATCGGGTTCTTGATGGCGGAGTGGGCTTCACAAGTTTTCACAACTTGTGAAGCAATCAATGATGATGAAGATAATCACCAACAGATTGAGCGAGAATATGGTCGCCTAGCGTATCGCCTTCGGATGATGGTTACGGACAGAAGATGGCTTTCAAGGGAATACAGTTTCAACAGTGTCAACCCTCCTCAAGCACGCTTAGCCTATTCAGTAACTCTGCTGCACTCTCAGTTTTGTACTTCATTCGGCCGAGTCCTTGCAATTCTCCTTGGCTCCATGACAAGCGAGCAGGCTACTGTCCGTAGCAAGAGTTTGAAGAGTGTCAACCAGGTCTTAGATACAGACCCTACAATCCTTGACCGAGAGCCTGCAGTCAAGCATCTGATCTTGCGATGTTCAAATGACACGTCTGTACAAGTCCGCGACTCCGCATTGAGCCTGGTCGGCAAATGCATCAGTTTACGTCCTGCCCTAGAAGAGGAGTTGACACCAGGAATTTTGCAGAGAGTAAATGATAGTGGTGTGGGTGTTCGAAAGAGAGCCATGAAGCTATCTAAGGATATCTATCTTCGGAACACGAAACGTGATATTCGAAGTTCTATTGCGGATGCCCTCCTTCATCGGGTCGTCGACTTGGACGAAGGTGTGCAAGAATTAGCGCGACAAACAATTGAAGAAGTGTGGATGTCTCCGTTTTATCAGTCCTCCACCACCGACAGCAATTCTGCGCAATACAAGTTGGCAATGGCCGACCACGTTGCTCTCATGGTTAAAACAATTCAACGGGGCAGCGGCGTTTCGACTGTGCTTGATAAGGTGCTCCAAAATATGCTTTCAAACGATGCGAAATTCTCCACTGCAAACTTCAAAGTTTGTAAGGCGCTTGTCGCAACAATGTTCGAGACTATCATCGACAATTCTGCTGGTGAAGGTAACGATGCTCCATCAGCTCGCGATGCTTTAGAGCTTCTCAAGATATTTGCGAAGTCGAACGCCAAATTGTTTGAGCCAGAACAGGTTCAGCTTCTTCAACCGTACATAAACAATGTCGGAGGCGGCGATGATTTAGCCATCTTCTGGTCTGTCGTCGTAATATTCCGTCACGTTCTCCCACATCTGTCCAAGATACATAACAACTTCCTTGCGACTGTACGGAAGCAGCTTTTGCCAACTGCTGCACGAATGGGCAGAGCAATCCTCGACGACGTCGTCGCTTGCTTGTGGATCATTAGCGAAGTTTTGGGTGACTTCCAGCACCTTACTAAATTAGTCATATCAAGTCTGTTGGGCATTCAACAGATCAAGAACTTTGATCTGAACGACCCAAGCAGATCAGAACTCGTCAAAAAGGTCGGCCGGCTTCTCATGATTAGTGGAACTTTGGGAAAGCATTGCGACTTCGATCCACAGCAAGCAAGTTTTAAGGAAAAGTTTCCATCCTGGAAGGACGCATCTGTCTCGAAATTGATGACTGATATGTTCGCCCCGTTTGCATCACCTAATCAACCACTCGAGGTTCGAAAATCGGCTCTAGATGCGATCGGAATGGTATGTCAATCCTGGCCTAAGAATTTTGCTTCCGCAAGTATATACACTTCGTTCCAAGAAGTGTTCCGCGAGAAGAATTCCGTACTTGAGGCTATCATTCTCAGATCGTTTAAGGACTTCTTACTCTTGGAAGAAAAACGATCCGAAGCTGGAGCTGAGATGTTACCTGGGTCTGCGCATGATCCTACAGCAAAATTGGGTGTTATGGGTGGTGGACAGGGTGATGGTATTGCTATAGGCATTGCCCAGCGATTCTTGCGAGAAATAATCCGTCTTGCGTTAGCAAGTCAAGACGATCAAGCCCTTCTTGCCACAGAAGTCGTCGCAAGCATTGCTCGACAAGGCCTAGTTCATCCCAAAGAGTGCGGCCCGACTTTGATTGCTCTGGAAACCTCACAAAATGCAAAGATTGCCGAGATCGCATTTCGAGAGCATAAGGCACTTCATGAGAAGCACGAAACAATTCTTGAAAAAGAGTACATGCGCGCAGTTCTTCTCGCATATGAGTACCAGCGTGATGTGGTCGAAAACACGCATGGTGCAACTCTTGATCCTTATACTTCAAAGCTTCATTCCATGATCGACGTTCTTAAGATCAGCAAAGTCAAGAATAGGAAGAAGTTCTTCGAGACTCTTTGTTCCCGTATCGATTTTGAACCAACGAAGATTGACATCAACGAGTTTCCACAACATCTAGAATTCTCCCAGTTTATCATCGAGAACATGGCTTTCTTCGAGTATGCTTCTGTGGATGAACTTATGTGTGCCATCAATTCCATGGAGAAGGTCGTTGCCGCTACTGGGACCGGCATCGCTCACTCCATCGAGAGTGAGATTTTCCAAGTTCGACTTGATCAACCTACGAAAATTGACGAAAATGGCCAACCACTGCCTACAGCCCAACCTGAAGTCGACCCAATTCGCTTACGGCTCTTGACGGCTTCATCGATGATGCTCTCCAGTCTCTGGGAAGCCCGCACTTATCTCCGACGCCTCTATGGCCTCAGCACAGCGAAAAAGGAGACTAAAGGCAAAGGTGCAACGAAGGATTTGAATAGAGCGCCTGTGAAAGTTCCTTTCGTCAATGGAGACAAGTTCTGGGAGCTCAATGGTGCAACCATGTCAGCACTCAACTCTGAAGAGCAGATGATGACTCAATGTCGTGCATTTGTTGAGCTTCTCAGTATCGATCAGGATTTCAAGCTAACCGCAGAAGGTGACGAGGAAGTAGAGAGAGGTCGACTCACCACTCCGAGCGACGATGAGGAGAATGGAGAAGCAGGACCACCAAACAGTGGTAGAGGACGAAAGAGAAAGGCAGCTAGTACACCTGGTGGTAGGAAGAAGCGCGCTCGCTCTTCTTCTGTACAACGAGGTCGCGCTAGACCAAAGGGATCTGGAAAGAGAGGAAGTGTGGAAAAGAGCGAAGATGAGCTTGCTGCATGGGAATAAGCGGCTTAAAACATGGCGTTTGGTACATTATGATACATGAAGGCTTTGTATCCAAGGGCGTTTGCAACCGGGGGTAAATACCATATGTATCATAAGAATGGCGTTTCATGTGCTCACCATTTTTCTAAGCAGTGCGCTTTGCTGTGTCTATGGCATGAGGAGGGCCTTTATGGCAGAATATTGAACTTGCATTGCTGATCTTACATTACATAGCACGAATAGCATAAGATGGCTAGGACATAGGCTTCACCTGAATGGTGTGTACTATCAATAGATATTATCGAACTTGTATCAAGAAGTTTCTTGAGCCGTGATCATGGTAGTGAGCAGCAACCTATTTCCTTTGCGATATCAACAAAATTCTCACCTCCACCTTCACAGTTATCACGATCGAACGTCCACAAATACGCATTATTCCACCATCTTCATTGAATCTAGCTAATTGCCTATTACCTAAATTCCAAATCAAATCGAATTCCTAGCTGTGTTATCTCTAATTTCGTACTCCTGCGCATTTCCCGTTATCTGAAAATGGACCAGCAACTTCGCAGAGGTGTGGTTATATCGATATTGGTCTGATATGTCGAACTTGCTTGTCTGATCATCAATGTGTGTCGCTAGTCCCAATGTTACAGTATTCGTTTTGTTCTCCGTCCTTTTGAGGAATTTCCGTTCGTCGGGAATGGAATACATCTCATTGCGAATGTGCCACTTCGAGTAGAGATTTGGGGATTGAACGCAGCGTTCGGTCCATACAATGCAGATCGATTCAGTCGAGCATGAATGGATCAGAATCAGTGCCAGTTCCCGTGACCAATGGCATGTGCTCATCGTCATCGATGATCCAGATTTCCTTGCCATTCTCAAACTTAGTTATTAAGGGCGTCTGGTTATCCTCTGTCTTGACACTCTTTGGGTTTCTCTCTCCCTCGTCGTTGTCCTGTTAAATGTCAATACTAAATGGAGGAATGGAGGCAAGTGCTTACGGAATCGGTCCTTGGTCGTTTGGACGAAGTAGACGTGAGCGATGAAGGTCCTGCTTCGGCTTGAGGCGCTGTAGAGTTTGAGGGCGGGTGCGGAGAATCTTCAAGCCATCCTGCAGCAGTTGCTATTGCGCTGCGTAGTGTAGGAGAATCATCTTCGGTTAGTGGAGCTGCAGTACTTGGCTCCGCCTCTGGTAGAGTTGCTGGTGTCGGTTGGGGGGTGTTAGAGGGTCCTGCAGCACTCTGTCCAGTTCTTGGAGTACCAAGTAGGGAGGAAGAACGCCATTCTCGATTCCTTGAAGATGGAGTGGGTGTGGCTGTCGAAGATCGAGCTTTTGCTGCCTGAGATTTATCGAAATGTGAGATGAGATTGCTGATTGCTTGCGTTGATCTTGTGAGCTTCGTCGGCTTAGTGGCGCTACTCTGTGCAGATGCCTCGGAAAGTTTTTGCTTTTGTTGCATAGTGTAGAACCTATCTCTTGCTTCTCTCAAGCTTGTCAAGCTGCTTGGTTTTGAGGGTGAGCTAGAAGTCGAGCTCGAATTCGAGGGAGCTTCTTTGCTCACGTCGTCCTGAGTATGTTCGTTAGTGATCACGCATTGTTTAGCTATAAGGAGGCGACTTACATCTACTGTCAAGTCAGTAACTGTTACTAGCTCCGCTGGATTTGGCACACTTGGCTCTCCTTGCATGCTTCCCTGAAAGTGATGTTAGTGGCCATCAACAAATGTTCCTGTAATGATTTCCGAATACTCACAGACAGAGGTCTCATCGTAGGAGCCGTCGCTCGGGAATTCGAGCTGCTCGAGCTAGTGGCTTGCTGGCTACCAAGGATAGCCTCAATTTGAGCCTCGGTATAAACTTCATCGTCTTCATTCTCGATGTTGATCTAATTAATTCTCTGTCAACTTCCGCACGGCTCGTTTCAAGCAAATAACAACTCACAACTTGAGAGATCCTCTCAGCATATTGATTCCTGGCTCTGCGTGCTGCCTCGGCCGCCGCGTCCGCAGCGTTTGTATTGCCTTGACTATTGTCCGGATACTCGTTCCAATTGTGGCCTGCATTTTCGGCATTATCGTCAGAATCGAGGACAATCTGTCAAATACAAAAATTAGCATCCATTCTATGCTCCTTGGTTTGAGTGGACACTTACCACTTCTCGTTCCTTTCCTTTCTTCGTTCGGCTTGACTCAGGCTTATCCTTCTTACCTGTCTTCCTCGTCGTCTTCTTGCCCTTTTCGTCTTTTTTGGTCTTCTTACCTTTCTTATCCTTGCTATTCTTTTTCGACTTCTTCCCCTGTGTCTTTTTGCCTTTGACATCTTTGCCCTTACCTTTGTTTTTATTCGAGAACTTTTTTCGACCAGGTCTGATTTGATCGACAAAGATGTCATCTTCGTCACTGTTGCTGTCGCCATTACCATTAGCATCGCCGTCGTGTTCCTCCTCGTCGATGTCCGCCAAGTTGATAAAGTTCGAGAGGTCATCGTCTCTTGGCCAACCTGTCGTACCACGACTGCCGCTTCCACTGCCTCTTCCACCATCATCGTCATCATCGTGAGCTGAATCATCCGAATCATTCCCACCTCCACCGAATCCGTCGTCGCTATCCGACTCTTCTTCATCTCCGTCTAATCCTCTTTTGACTCTGTCCATAAATGCCTGTACAGCTGCTCCTCTGACAGGATCAACCATAAGCGGAGGGTAATCTTCCCAATTATCACACTCAAAAGCATGCCGTGCCTGCCTGTCTCGAATCGCATGCATCGTCTCCCTCAACGCCGCTCGATCAATCCTCCATCCCACCTCAAAGAACGCCGACTCAACCTGCACCAATAGTGTCCTCTCCCACCCACTTTGTTGCTCTCGATCACGACAAAACATCCGGCCCTGAAGGAAGTCCTTGATCACCTTCATAGCATCAGGGTCCCAATCCTTATATCGATTTATCTCAATGCCGCTCGGTGTCAACAAAATCCTTGTGCCAGGATACCTTGGCCCGTTTGTATCTGGACGATGGACATAATGAGGTTCGTTTTCAATTGCATCAGGGCTGCGAACTACATTTAGCGGCGCGCCAATAGTCACAGCATTACCTTGAGGATATGGATCAACGAAGTTTCGGTCAAGCCAAGTCTTCTTCAAATATGCGTATTGGACTGCCCTACCCTTTATTGCGCATCTGTACATCCATGTGCCGTGAGCATCAAGATAATCAGCCCAGTGGCGTTGATGATGTTCGTCAAAAGTTATCATGTTTCTCCATATTTGTCCAACGCCCCAGTTTCCAAATAGAGTGCCGTATTTATCGTTGGCCCACATGATGCAACGCTTTCCAATGAATGGTCCACGCTTGTGAATTTCGGAGAAGGCGTAGAAGACTTGGAGAGTTTGGCCATGGACATTCTTGATGATGCCCGCGTGGATCCATCTAGTTAGTGTTAGATGTGAGCTAAGGTTAGAAAGAGAGGATAGTACTTACCGAACATTTCGTCGAGGGCTGGATCCCGGTAGGGGAGCACTAGGAAACGTAGATGAAGGTGCTGGTGAAGGGTATCGAGACGGTGCTGGCAATGGAGAACGAGAGGGAGATGGGGACGGCGAAGGAGAAGGCGACGGAGACGAATGTCGAGATGATGAAGTGGGAGTTGGTGAAGGGGAACGAGAAGGCGAAGGTGAAGGTGTGGGTGTTGAAAGGTCGAAATATGGCTGGTGAGACACCATTATGAAGGACGAGTATGACTGATGAAGCTGATGAAAGAATCCGAAAGTTGAAACTGAAAAAAGCACCCAGATGCTTATGTTGAGAGCAAACTTACGATCGGAGCTAATTGACGTGTAAGATGAAATAGAGCTATTTGCCAAGTGGTGAGATATCTGAACGAAGAATGAATTAAGGGTAGAGAATGAGAATGAGACTGAGTGAAAGTAGAAGTTGAGACTTGACATTAAGAGTTGAGATCTATATATGAGGTTGTAGACCTTTGAAGTGGTGGAGTTGAGATGTGCGAGAGAAGGAGATGACCAGAATATCTGTTGGCGAACGAAGCTATAGAGATGAGGTTGTGTCTGTCCTTCGTTCGAGGTGTCATCCGACGAAAAGAAGCTGAATTCATTCACAGTGTGTGAACAAATTTGTGTGGCACGGTGGAGTTGTTGTTAGTTACGCTCTCGGATCAATTCATGATTGATCAAGGAAAGGAAGTAAAGAGTTTGAGATGTGTCGCGGGAGTGCTTGAAGATGAAGTGAGATTTTCTAAGTCGGGAGGATGGAACGATTTGAAGAGGCACTCTCTCACGCCAATTCAATGGAAAATCCCATGCTAGAATGTTCGGAGAACCAACTTAAGAATATGGTGAAGCTGAAAGTAAGCTTGAAGTTTAGGTGTGAAAAGTGCTGGAGAATAAAATCCAAGACATATGGTCGCCAAGTGAAGATGGCTTGGAGTCAAATTGTGTTGGATGGGTGCATCGCAATTTGTTGTGATTGCGTTGAAAATCAGAGGGGGTGGAAGCGAAGAACGCGGTCTTTTGACGAAAAGGAGTCGGGGTGTAAAAGGTAAGTGTTTGGACATTAAAGAAGAAAGGACGAGAAATCATAGAATAGCATTGAATTAAGCGAGCTTGAGAATCCTGGGACCCAGTCTTGAATGCGGGCCTAAGGTTTTGTGAATGACAAGTTTCAGTGAATTGAAATCGGCGCTATGAGATTGGCAAGAATTCTGCAACTAAGACTCCCAAGTCGTAATGAGTCCGCGTAAATTAAATCCGCTCTTGTCATGGGAATCCATAGGATCGTTCAACTTACAAATACCCAACCATGGCTACTGTTCACGACACTTACCATGGGCTTCCAGCCTTCCTGAATGATTAGCATTATCTTATAATATAAGGTGAAAGAGATAGGAGCATTCAGCGGTTGCGAGTTATGCTTTGTTGAAACTCGTAGGTGGTTGTGGAAAATCATGCCACATCGCGGGGGATAGCAAATGTTTGAATACTCAGGATTATAACACAATGATAGAGTTTGGCTGAAATATAAACTCTAATGTGTCTTTTAAATCAATTACGAGTAGATAAGCAAGTAAAATATTTGACTCTCCATGGAAATATTTGGAAGTGTTGTGCGAAAAACGGAGTCTGCTCTTGTATAACTTCCGCAGGAAAGGAAAAGTCTAATGTCTCTCTACTTTGGAAGACACACTGGAGATGTTGTATTGTCATATCACGTTAGTGTCTGATCAGAATAAGTGGTTATTTCTTGGAAATAGAGAGTGCTAAAGTGTACAGAAATTCGGCACGTGCCGTGACTAACAATTTGGCGACAGGCGGATAAGAAAAACTAGGAAATAATTTCAGAACACACTACATATAGACAATTATACACTTAAATATATCAAAGGTGTAGAAAAGAGGAGAGGAATAGGAGAGCAAGTACGAGCGACTTAGCGCATTTACACCAGAGGTACATTCCGATGCGATGCTAAGCGAGACGCCCCTATTCCTCCTATTATATCGGAACCTAGCTTTACCAGACTCTATACTAAATCTATTTTTAGTAGTCTTTGCAGATAAAAAGAATTCGATTAGCTTCTCACTAAAGATCATTTATCCATTCCTTTGTTTAAGGGTTCAAAAAGAAAGGATTATGGAAGCAAGGAAGCGGTGTTATTACTTTTCTCGCTGAAGATGATTAGCGTTTCCAACTGATAACTTGGGGATCTCCCGAGCTTGAAGTTCTTCAATCATTTTGTCACTATTGATCATTACCCTTTTGTTTGTCTAATGTTCTCCAGAAGATGTAGTAAATTTGAAAGTTCTCCGAAATAGTATTTGAAGATTTTTTGACCTCCAACAGGTCCTTTCAACACAATTTGTGAGGTTCAGACGATATAAAGACTTGATTTGTGCCATTCCCAACTCTCTCTGAAGCCACTGTCGGTGCATACTGTCCATCAAATTATCTCAACATCAAACCCCTTCTCCGGAATGTAGTCAGTGTAAAATTTAGCTGAAAACAGCGTGGAATCTCTTCCAATTTTCAAGATTTTCTCCGCTTGCTTCGACTTTTCCCCGGAACTCGTATCTGGTCCTAAAGCAGTGGGTTGACAAACAATGCCAATCCCCCTATACTCTCTTTTCTTTTCACCGGTAGGTACAAGGACAAGACCATCAGTATAATTCGACAAGTAGAATATAAAAAGAAAAATAGAATCAGGTAAGCCAGCGTTTGAGCAGGCAAGGTTATCCCAAGCCACTTTAACCCACCCTGGCTTTTCTAAGCCATGTACAATCATTTTATTGACTTCGGACGTCCGCAGCAAATGTAACAACGGTCCGTTTGCAAAAATTCGGCCTTGGATAATATTTCGAATGGTCGATCCTGTCCTCGTCTGAATCCTTACTCTACAAGCATATTGTGAAATCATGTTGTCGAAATGATAAAGGCCTCCCTGGTTATCGAATAAAGCGGTCGCAGCAACGTTCAGCATTGCGTTAGAGTAAACACTTCCCATAAGCGACGCTTCATGAAGCCAATCCTATAGAGAAACTTGAATGATACATAAAGAGTCAATCCAAAGATAACAACAGTTCAATTCCAGATATACTCTCACAGTATCTAGAAATGTTTGCGGAAGATTATTGATCGGAATTAAGTCTAAATACGACTTCTGTGTTCGTGTCGTAAGCAACGTACAGGGTTTCTTTCCCCAATAGTGAGATAGGGTAAAGTACTCAACATTAGCGGGGACGTCAGCCGTAAGGACAACCCGGACTTATAACGTAGAGTCCTAGAGAAGCTTTATCTCTAAAGGCGTGTCGGAAGCAATCTGGTTGGTAACATAATTGCCCAACTAGTGGCAGAATCATAGTGATGCTTCCGGTAATCAGACATGAGCTGCCGAACACTCTGAAGGACACTCTCACTGAGACTCGTGCTATAAATCTCACTAATACCCAGCTTGGGAGTGTGTTCTTGTCTCTATAGTAGTATTAGTCAAAATTATACCCTCTAAATTTCCAGAGTTGTACTTGCTAGAATATTGATCTGAAGATGTCTCCACACTACTACTCGCGTGGGTGAAAACTGTGCACCTTCTAAATTGAGGACTACCTTTATCTCTAGTAACTCCAGCCTCAGATATAGCTCCATAAGATCAAGACTGCATTTCGGTGGAGCGTCGCACTCGCGTAGGATGCGTGTCTGTACTTCCACGTCTTCTGGGTCATTCTCATTGGCAATCCTCAGCCTTGGCTCACAAAAGGATCAAATTAGGAACTATATGCTAAAAGAAATGATAATTGCTCACACTAGCAAATGGGTTGAAAATTACTTATCCAGTTAGAGTGATTTTTGTTTGGTTCTGTATCTTCACTCCTGAAGTTTCCTGTGATTTCTTTGTTCCATGAGATGCAAAGAGGTTCACATTTGATTGTTATGAACTATACTTACTGTTAAGAGGGGAATTGGCGAACGAAGTTGGCGAAATCAGTAACGTCCTAAAGTACTCTAGAGTGAGCCTGGTTCTCGTGTCGAGTGGCGAGCATATAATGAGTAGGAAAGATTTAGCCTAGAGATATACACAAAGTTTGTTGCTGGAAGTGGTGGGCCACGACGTGCTCCGAAGACACCTTACTTCCACGCGTGAGGTTTCACTAGTTCAGATAACTTCCTTTGTCAACCCCAATCTTACTTGACAAAATTTCTCCAATATTCTATTATTTTATACAAGCTCAATAGTGAAACCCTTTCCTCGACTGTGTTTCTCGTAATAGTTCCAATTCAAAAACAGGATCTTTAGCGACCTCCAAGGCCATCCCAATATGACTAACCGGAGGAAAGCTACAGTTTGACACTACACCAATCCTTCTACACTGACCACGTTTATTTCCCGTTGGCTGGATTATCATTCTAGCTGTACGAAGAGAATAATCGCTCAGATGCGAGTAGAAGAACAGAAAGAATCCAGGAGGAAGTGAACCACCAAACTTTGGCTCGTTATCCCAATGCACCTCTAGTGCAGGAGCTGGGGAGCCGTTCGCTGCCCGAGAGAGAAACTATTTTCTCGGAACGAGGCTTGTAGATACTGAAAATACTGACCTTCGGAAGAGCATCCAAGCTTTCGATACTTTATCGAAGGGATGTCCCTCGCCACCGACGTCGGGTCCAGGTGTCTTTAAAGATGAGGTGAAGGGCCAGGAGGAACGGCACATTTTGTGATCCGCCAGACAATGTGAGAGCCAAAATTTGACGTTGTTGACGGCGTTACCCTGGGAATCGCTGCAGATTTTTGATTGCCAAGCAGCGATATTGTCTATCTCTTCGGAGTTCTGCAGATTTGGTGAGCATGTGAATTCATGGATGAAGGAATGGTGCCCACAGGGGTGACGAAAAGCCGGCTTGGTAATTCCGTTCGTTTTTCCGTTTGTATCGATCTCCAGATAGTAGTCAATCGAAGTTGCATAGTTGGGTAAAAACCACTTGCGAGCCATGTATAAACTTCAATGTCAGAGGTGTTGTACGGGAATGATACCTCTTCTGGTTGGGCATGCTGAAACGACTCCAAATTGTCGAATGCGGAATACAGCATACTACACAAGTGGCAGTCGCCTATTCCTCCCCGTACAGATATGGTGGTCTATCTGGAAAGTGTTTGTGAATGCGATTGCTGTCACTACGATTGATGAGGATCGGTTGAAAAGACAAAGTTTGGAAAGAATCAAGGCTCTCAGGTCTCTAAAAAGTAGTCTTCGAACCTTTCCATATTCAAACCCCACCTCGTGGTGGGCATATAAAGACGGATACGAGGTTCACCTATAGGTTGACTTGAATAGCAAATAATGTGCCACAGTGGCATGAATACCAAGACCGCTTTTTCCTCTTCGAGTTTTATTTTCATCTGACTCGTTTCCACTCTTTTCAGTGCATTAGAGGGGACGTGCAAAAGGTCCGCGTTTTTGTGCACCGCGAGCCCACATGATAGATTCAGGAGGGAAGCTGCGATGGGCTTTTTGTACAAACACAAAACCCACTTCACGTGCTTCACTTTAGGACTTTCAAAGATCGAGCAACAAAGTGGTCCCGAGGGTCCGCAAGCCCGTAGAAAACAAATGCATCGCATTGGGTATGTAAATAAATCATCAATCATGTGTAATCCATCCCTTTTTATGTACCGTAAATTTTCCTCGCCACGCAACCAACTCTTCCTCAACCAGCATTATTTCTAGCTGTCGCATCTTCAACAGCTTGCTGCCAATCCGTTCTGATTAGGAACCAAGCCTCAGCCGCAGCTACAAGTCCAAGTGCAATTGCGACACCACTCCAAAGTCCCTCAAGCTCCCAGCCCAAGCCAAATCCGGCGCCAAAAGAGATAGGCATTGCTACAACATAATAGCAGAATAGGTTGACATAGCCTCCGATTTCCTGCTGTCCGAGACCGCGGAGGAGACCGTTGCAATTACATGCTAGGGCGTCGAAAAGTTGGAATGCAGCGCAGATGGGTAGAACAGCTGACACGAGATCGATAACACCTTGGTCGTTGGTGAAGAGCTGTGGTATATAGTTTCGTAGGGAGGAGAGAAGGATGACGTTGAAAATACCAACACCAGCTGCCACAACAAATGCCTATGCTTGAATTAGTTCTGGTCTGAGATCAGAGGAATCGGGTATACTTACGACTTTAGCACTGGTCTTCGCTGCATCAGAAAGTGTTGCACCAATTAAGTTTGCAACACGAGTACTAGCTGCAATGGAGATCGGGAATGGAATTTGGAATGTTAAAGCTGTGATTGTACTCAAAACACTTTGAGCTGCCAAATGGGTCGTGGAGAAGTAGCTGGAAGCTAGAGTAAGGATTTCGAAGGCGAGAAATTCAGCCTCTACCATGAGCAGACCTGGCAGAGCAAGTTTGATCATCGGTCCTACGAAAAGTTAACTGCTGTACGTTCTGAGCCCAAGGAGGACAAGACCTACCCCAATTATGGAATGCCTTCTTGGTGAGACCATTCCAGCATTGTCGACCATCTATGAACCGAACGTAAAGGAGCAGGAGAAGTGGCAGGAGATTATCGGTGACAGCAACAGCGATTGGTGCTCCGATAAATCCCCAGTTGAAGTGCCACACAAACAACCAATTCATGAAGGCATTGAGTGGGGCAGCGATCAGCAGCACATAAGTTGTTGCTGAGAAAAGTCCCTGTGACTGCACAAATCTCTTCCCGGCTTCAAAACATGAATATCCTGGTGCTCCTATCAGCAAAATACGAAGATAGAGCCCGGCAAGTTCAGCGGATCTCTTTTCTGGCACAATTTTCTCCAGAATCTTCTCGGCACTAAGCCAGAATATCCCAATTGGTATTGTCAGAGCCCAAAGGAAGTACACCATCCTCTGCAACTGAAGTCCAACTAAGTGCTTGCGCCCAGAACCATAAGCTTGAGCACAAAGTGTATCCAAACTCGTAGCTAATCCTTGGTAGATAGCATATCCACTAATATTCGCAGTCATACTCGCCAAACTGACTGCACCAAGTTCGATCGTTCCCAAGTGTCCAACCGTAAATATACTGGCAACAGTAAGAGAGTATTGCAATATAAATGTGACAACCAAAGGACTTGAGTATCTGAATAACGTCTTCGCTTCTCGCTGCCATGTCGTTTTGATCTTTCCTGCTGCAACAGCCGCTTCCCATTGGCGATTGAGTCGTTCGTGATGAGTTCGAGCTGATTCCAAACCATTCGGTAACAAGGCAGATGTTTCGGAAGGTTGTGCGGTGAACATGCTTGTCTCTGGTGCTCCTTCGAGATCGGCTTCCGTCTGCGGTCTGCGAGGACTGAATAAGAACTTATATAGCCTACTAACAGGATTTCTCCTCGCGGGTTCTGGATGTTTCGGTGGCGCCAAATGGTTGTCTCTCAGCAGACTTCTCTCTTCGTCCCTTGATTGCTTCTTCTCTTTCTTTGTCAGAAACGCTGTCTCCGTTGGATGTGGTGTAATAGCTGGTCTTGTACCGCCAAAGGCCACGAAGCTTGGTCTTCGATAAGAACTAGCCATTGAGTGTTGCTGTTGATTTGGGCGTACTGTTGAGGCATCTGAGGACTCATCGTCGGAGCTTGATTCGCTCTCTTGAGCTTCAACGTCGGAGTCACATTCTGCAATATCTCTTGCAATCGACTCTTGAGCTATCGGCGAGGCCGCAAGGTAGGATGTACTGAATGGAGAACGTGCAATTGAGCCATGCCTGGGCGATTGACCTGTAATTGGCCTCGGTGGTGTCGACATCCTGAATTGCTATCTCCCTCAATTCAAAATTTCTCTTCTTGTATTGAGTACCCCACCAAGACCCTTGGAGCTGTGCCGTTGATCGGCTTCCAGGGTTCAATATAAAAGTATTTCTGATACAGAGAAACAATGCTGCAATTGCTCGCAACAAGGAAAGAGATGTAAAAAGAGTAGCAGAGACAGCAGAGAAAGGGATCAGAACAAGGGAAGCTTAGGATTGATAACCCACCTTACTTCTTCACCACTTTAGACCGCCTGCGAACTATCGCCCCTCCTCGGCTTAAGATGACTCAACCAATGGATAAGCTGACAGCCACAGCCTTTAAACTGCGATAGGAAAGTTCATCCAGGCCTTCCCTGCACTCCCCTGTAAAAATCCAACGTCCGCGGCATTTTGAGAGCGGGCCCCCGAAGGTCACCGTACACAAAATACCAAACGCGCAAATGATATCACCGGACTGGAAGAGCACGAGACATTGTGACCTTTAACCTTCTCTCAACAATTGAACTACAACCACGCTCTGCGCTAGCAACACCATTTGAAGATGGTTCAGCCAGGCGATGAAGAAGAGGCAACTGGCCTCCAGAACACTTACAGTCCTTTCGGTATACCTTTACATTCCAAGCCCGTAGACCTCCAGCAGTTAGTCCATCAAAACACCACAAACCAAGGAGAAAAACATACCTAGATATACTAACACCATTCTCCCGCAGCGAAAATACCGCCGCAATGCAAAACACCCTCTGCATCCCCGCAGTCTTCTGCCTCCCCCCTTGACCGGCCCCCTCCTCTTCCCCAACACCAACAGCGACGCCCGCGACCACTGCGCCAACGAGCGAACCTTTCTCTCCTACCTCCGCCTCAGCATCTACATGTCTGTCGTCGCCATCGCAATCGTAATGTCCTTTCACCTGAAAACGCAACCTTCACGGTTTGAGTTGAGAATGGCCAAGCCGCTGGGGATAATATTCTGGTGTCTGAGTGTTGCGTGCTTGGCGTTGGGGCTGGGGAATTATATGAAGACTGTGAATAAGTATTCGAGACGGACGGCGATTGTGCAGACGGGGTGGAAGACGCAGTCTGTGAGTAGTTTCGTACTTTCGTGCTTTTATCGTATTTCTGGACGTTTTATTTTTGAGTGGTACAAGCTGAGCCGAAATCGGCTTTGTCACAATGCACATTTCGCTATCTCCACAGTCTGCTAATACATCGTCTACACAGATCCTCACAGTAGTAGCCATATCAATCGTCGGCGTGTGCATTCTCTTCCTTGCCACGAACTCGAAACGATATTAAGGCCGAGTCCTCCAGCCACGAAATACGTTTGTTACATAACCTATACACCTACAAATAGATCATAGGAACTTCCACACAACTTCAACTTGCAAAGAAACACAGATTAAAAACCAGAGGATGGGCCACCTTCTCAGGAAAAGCCTCAGATTGGTACCACTCACAAGCTTTATGCTGTGACTTCTGTTTTCCTCGAACACTGCATACCCACTCCCGCTTTCAAGGACTTCGTACGACAAACGTCCAAAGCGCTCCAATCACAGCCCACGAAAGTCTCGTCACGAGAATACAGCAGCACCCAAGAGATTTGGATCTGCAAGGGGTACATAATGTTGTGGCCAAACCCAAGCATTACACGGACGGACGTTCTTGGCGAACTTGGATGTTTCCAGGATGTTTTTATTGTAGGTCATTGAATAGGAGTTTTGTTATTGCTTTTATGGGCAATTTTAATACCCCATTCACATTTGGCTGTAATATATCTTGATATTAATTCAACGCAATTTACCAGAAGAAAGCGGAAGTTTGAAATCATTATATTTGTTTTGCCACACCCTCCTTGGTCCAAAAGTGTCATGAAACGTACTAGAATATAGAGTCCAAAATCTCTCGAAAACCTATAAAACTCAATCCCCGTTAAACACACCAACTAGCCATACGGGGTCCAAAATTCCTTAAGCAATGATGTCTCAACGCTATACCCTCAAAGCCCACCATCACCACTCTCAACCCCAGTAGTCTAAGAAGCGACCTTAATAGTGACAACATCACTTGGCGTCTCGATATGGGGACGTTCAACCTCAGTCACTCTCGCTTGTAAATGATTCAGGGCTGGTCCAATGGCATTCGGTGTCGTTGCAGCCCCGGAGGGAATTACAGCGGCAGAAGTAGTAACCACAGGTAGCTTCAATACAGGCGAATCTGTAATTAGAGTCTTTTCAAGAACCGATTCTGGGTTTCCGAAGAAAATAGCCGCGGCTTCGGAAATCGCGTTACTACTTATAGTGCTGGAAGGAGGGGACGTTGCAGAGGTACTTTGTATACTTGCTGTCTGAGTCGAACTCGAACTTCTGACAGATATTGGAGAGGTTACTGGAGATCCTGCTGTCAACAACGAGCTGACGTTGACCTCCTGCACAAGGTTTGAGATGGTTATGTTCAAATTCAGGCATCATTCCATTTGATACAGAACCAATTCGGGCAAAGGTCGACGCAGAACCGCAACCCGAAGGAGCGATACCAGAATTGTCGGCTTTGATAATATCTGCCGCCTACAATGATTTGTCAGAATCCCACAGAAAATTGTTTTGACATATCTTCACCTTCTCGGCAATAGCATAAACAGGAGTGTGAAGATGAGCTGCAGGCACAAGTGGAATAATGCCAGCATCAACAATCCGAAGATTCTTCGTTCCGTAGACACGTAGATGGGGATCAACGACGCCACCATGCTCAAGTAGTAGCATTGAGGTTGAGCCAGTACTATGGAATTCGGTCTTGATCCCAAAGTTTATTGCCGGCATTAAGGACTCGGGGGTGGCATCTGGGAGAAAGGGATAGTAAGGATCTGGGCCGGCTTTTGCATGGAACTACAACAAGTTGAGTATTAATCCAGCAAATCAAGAAAAGTCACCGAGCAGGCTTGGTGGGAAGACTTACCTTGTATTAACAAGTTGAATATTAAACAACAACGCCTCGACCAAGATTTACAATCAAGAGGATTTGCGCAGTAACGCGGATCAATTTCAGGTTGGACGAAAGGATTTTCTGACTTGATATGGACACTCCCACGAGAAAACGTATGCATTGCCGGCACAGAAAGAAGGCCGATATTGTCGGTAAGGATTTCATATGCACCAACGTCCGTCGGATTCAGGAGCTCAACTAGAATAGCTTTTTGCACTTCGTAGCCTGCTACAATCGTTGGATCGAGAGTTTGACGTAGATATTTGGATCCATTTTGGCTTGCAGCATCAGATATCATGTTGGTAAAGTTCTTGGAAATCAAAGGCAATGACGGAAAGGCAACTGTGTTAATGGCTCCGGCAGTCCATGGACCTGACAATGTAGGCTTATGTGCTGAAAGAAGTGATACTCGATTTGGATTGTGAGACCTACCTGTTTTGTTTACATAGTATTATTGTTCGGCTTGCAATAGCAAACTCGGGTTGCTATAAATCATGGAAGGGTAAGATAGTGAAGGTTTGAAAGGTGGGAAATTAGCGAAGATGAACGTTTTGGAAGAGACCAACATTCCATAATAAACTACACCCACATATGGATGGTCTTGAAAATTGTTTCCCACTCCAGAAATATTGAGTTTGACTGGTATATTATATTTCTAAAGAACATCTGCATCTCCAATTCCCGAAAGCTCAAGGATTTGAGGAGTATGAACAGCGCCAGCTGCGAGTATGACTTCGCTCGAACGCGACACATTGAGAACAGGCAAGGTCCCGTCTGGGACAAACTGAAATGATGTCAAAAGAGCATACGCTTCTAGTTGGGGCCCTCAAGGAACCTCGACTCCTGATACCTGAAAGCCACTGGGATAACTTCTTGGCAGACTCGTTTGTGGGGTGTCAACCATAAGCCGATAGACGTGCTTGCCTGTAAATAAATGCAGATTCTGCTGAGTATCTATAAATTTTTCAACGTAGGCAAGCCGAGCATCTGAACGGGTTTGATTTTCTGGTGATATGCTACCTGGAATAAGCATTCCACCGGAGGATGTTCCATTATTGGGTCTGTGAGAATTGGGATGCCGAGTTCATCAAGTCCTTCTAGAAACAGGTCTACATAAATCGTGAACGCAAAGGTCAAAAAGATATTCTGTTGCTGAACTTACGGAATTGATTGTAGAAATCTCGCGGGTAGCTGACGTGCACGTAGCCATCTGTGCCATGGGTCGAAGTGTCTGGTTGGATGAATAATTCATGGCTGAATTCGGCATATACGTTGTTTGTGTAATTCTCGGTCTATGATAGAGAGCTAGTATAAGTAATGAAAATTAAGACAAGATGTGGGGATGTGCAAGTCACCCTTTTGAAATATGGCAGCAAGCCATCCCAAGTCCATCCAGGATTACCAAGTGTTTCCCATGCATCGTAATCAGCCTTTCCGCCCCTCGTCCAGCACATTCCATTAACTAAGCCCCCACCACCAACACCTCTTCCCATGCTGTATGCTCGTGGTTGGCTATCGATATATTTTTGGGGCGTAGTCCCAAGATTCCAATCATATTTGGTACCAAGTCCATCTCCATTGTCGATGGGCTTTAGGATTATACCTTCGTAGTCGTCGCTGCAATGCACATCAAACGCGGTATCGGAGTTTATCAAAGCTTGAACCTACAGATCTCCAGCTTCAATTACAAGAACGGTCACTGATGAGGAGTCAGTAATTATAGGCGAGGTTTGCTCAGAAAGGACGCTCACCACTTAGACCTTCCGTTAAACGGTTAGCAACGACGAGGCCTGGAATACCACCATCGACTATGATGTAGTCGTAACAATCAAGTAGCTTCCCGTTAATATCACGGCGATCAATATGGAGACAGTCAATGTGTGCAAAGGAAAATAGAGAAATGACGAGAAAGAAGCTCCAAAAGGCAAGCATCATGTCCGGCTAAAAGGTAAAGAACGAGCGTCTGCATGAGTCAAATCCAGGATTTGGCAAAGCAAGGAAATTATTGACAGGAGATGAATTGTGCGGGTAGATATTTTCTTTCTTCTGGGTCGCCCTTTCCTTCCAGTCCCAGAAGGATCGACTCGTGAACTGAGCTCTCTGGAAAGGTCAGGAGCGACCCGATCCGGAAGCAAAGTAGGTGCTTCAAATTTGAGGACTCTACATGAAAGGGGTTCCAGAGGTGGCGTTCTTAACAAAATGATTAATGTTATGTTACAATGCAAATCCATCATGCTTTGGAGGATCGCAGAAGCGCCAAAGACCGGCTTTTTCTGCAGCTTGACGGACAGAAGATATTTCGTCCTTGGAAACAGGCCGGTTTATCTCATCGTATCTAAGCTCTCCGGAAACAATTTTATTATCTGAAGAAGGTGCAGATCTTCTCGGTCTTTTTGGCTTTCCAACATGTGCATCGGGGTGATATTGCTCCATGATGTTGACAAACACATCTCTTGATATGTTTTCGGCCATCCATTTCATAATATCTTGACCTTCTGATTCATACCCGGGCATTACCAGATGTCTCACCAAAAGACCCTTCTTTGCAATTCCATCAGGAGTGAAGCAGAGATCGCCGACTTGGGTATGCATTGCCTTGATGCTTTCCATTGCTGTCTCAGCATAATTATCCGCCTTCAACAACCGCTTGGATGTGCTATCCCTCCATACTTTGAAGTCGGGTAGGTATATATCTACTAAACCGTCCAATAGCTTGATCGATTCGAGCGAGTCGAAGGCAGACGTATTATAGATAATTGGGACTTTCAGACCAAGTTCACGAGCGTGGAGGATAGACAACACAACTTGTGGTACGACATGTTCTGGTGTGATCAAATTGATGTTGTGGACTCCTCCTACATTCTGCAGCTTGATATACCAGTCGCCAAGCTCTTCAGGAGTTAAGTCTTGTCCGTTTCGCTGATGTGCAATGTCGTGGTTTTGGCAGAACACACATCGGAGGTTACAGCCGCTGAAGAAGACAGCTCCGGAGCCATTGTGGCCTTGAATGCATGGTTCTAAATACATTATATTAGCATTGGGATCATAGATAGTAGAGTAGTAGGTAAATAGAGCAAATATCCGTACATCATTATGCTACTTACCTTCACCAAAATGTGGTGCGATAACATTGACTTTGACGGTTTCTGCTCCAATCAAACAGGTTCCAGTTCTCTCGTAACGATTGACACCGCAGAGACGCGGGCACAAGTTGCAATTTCGAAGATGAGCATATGCAGTTGATCTCTTCTTCGACGCGTCCATAGACGAGAGTAAGCGGTATCTTGGAATATAGTCGTCAAGCAAGAAGGGAGGTGCCAGGTGCAGCTTCCGATTACCTCGAGAGATTCGAGGGATAGGAATCGGAGACTTCCGTACCGTCGTCAAGCAGAATGCAGGACGAATGCCCCTCAAATAATTCATGTTATTGACATTTTTCCTTGTAACTGTCAGAAAAGCTGTCGTACTTGATGTTGGAGGTTGATAGGGAAGTTTTGGCCGCCGTAGATATCTTTACGGTGACCTAGATCGCTAGAAAGCACATCACATGGAGACGTGAGTGTTTCGTGAACTTCCGCTTCACTTGATCACATATCACTTCGGATGGGCTGCATAACTCACGCGCCACTTCTCAAAGTTGACCTTTCCAACTATATGATTGAAGGATCTTGCACCATTTGTCGAGAAAGAGTAGCAGCGATCGCCGGAGTCGGGAATCCGCCTGGTTATTGCTAGGTTGAGAGCCTGAGCTTGATTTATGAAGGGTTGAAGATGGCGGAGCCCATGGATCTTGATACTGAAGGACCCAGAGGGACCAAGAGAAAAGCTGATCAAGCTCTTGAGGTCTCTGCACCCAGAAGAATCAGAGTGAGTTCTCCATTCATTCGAACTGGCATCTCTAATTTTACAAGGCTCTTGATCCAGATGTCGTCAATAAAATAGCTGCGGGAGAGATCATCGTAGCTCCCGTACATGCGTTGAAAGAACTTATCGAAAACGCTGTTGATGCAGGCTCAACCTCACTTGAAGTGGTTGTCAAAGATGGTGGCTTGAAACTCCTGCAGATTACCGACAATGGACACGGCATTGCTGTGAGTCACCCATGCTGCTTTTCTCTAGTCTGCTAACTATTCATTAGAAAGAAGATTTGGCTATTCTGTGTGAGCGATTCACAACCTCGAAACTCAAGTCCTTCGAAGACCTGACTTCTATTGGTACTTATGGATTTCGTGGTGAAGCCTTGGCTAGTATCAGCCATATAGCACATCTCCAAGTCACCACAAGAACGAAAGACTCCAACTGTGCATGGAGAGCACATTACGACAGTGGAAAGTTGATCCCGGCAAAGCCAGGACAGAGTGCCGATCCCAAACCCATTGCAGGACGACAAGGTACACAGATCACTGTTGAAGACCTATTTTACAACGTCCCTACTCGCCGCCGAGCTTTTCGCTCAGCATCAGAAGAATACAACAAAATTCTAGACGTCGTCGGAAGGTATGCTGTTCACTGTGATGGAGTTTCTTTTAGCTGTAAGAAGCACGGCGAAGCTAGCACAACCATTTCAACACAATCAAATTCCTCGACTATTGATCGAATACGGCAAATTCACGGAGGTGGAGTTGCAAATGAACTCATCGAATTCACATCATCTGATGAGAAGTACGGATATAGAGCCAGAGGATGGACCACGAATGCAAACTACCATGTCAAGAGGACGACGTTGCTTTTATTCATCAATCATCGTTCCGTCGATTCAACCAATATTCGGAAAGCCATCGAGCAGACTTATTCGACCTTTTTGCCGAAAGGTGGGCATCCATTTACGTACCTAAGTCTAGATATCGATCCCCAGCGCGTCGATGTCAATGTCCACCCTACGAAGCGGGAAGTCAACTTCCTGAACGAAGATGAAATCATCGAGAAGATCTGTACCGACATTCGGGTCAAGCTTGCAAATGTCGATACAAGCCGAACCTTCATGACACAAACACTTCTCCCAGGGGCTCGAAACCCAGTTGCTACAGCAAGTCCAGATGTGGATGATAACACCAGACCAATTGCTGGTCCAGCCGCAACACCAAAATCAAAGCCCTACGAAAACAATTTAGTCCGAACCGATGCCAAAGTTCGAAAAATCACAACCATGTTACCTCCAAGCACCTCCGCAGGAAACAGTCAGACTTCGTCACTCAGCGGCCCCCGACCAGCAGAAATGGAATACTCAGACTCCGGCCGCGAACCCGTCATCTGCCGCCTTATGACAATTAAAGAACTCCGCGCCTCGGTCCGAGACAACATGCACAACGAGCTCACCGAAATCTTCGCCTCCCACACCTTTGTCGGCGTTGTAGACGAACGCCGCCGTCTAGCAGCCATCCAAGGAGGTGTAAAGCTCTACCTTGTAGACTACGGCATGATCTCCAACGAGTTCTTCTACCAAGTCGGCCTAACAGACTTTGGAAACTTCGGCGTCATACGCCCTAATAACCCTCTTGATCTCAGACAACTCCTTACTATTGCCGCTGAGCACGAAAAGTCCGTTTCACCTCCAGAATTGCCAGAAGACGAATTTGAGGTGGAGGAAGTCGTCGAAGCAGTTGCTGCCCAGTTGATAGAAAGTCGTAATATGCTACTTGAATACTTCAGTTTCGAAGTTTCAGAAGCGGGAGAACTGATAAGCATTCCTCTACTCTTAAAAGGCTACACTCCTTCCTGGGCTAAACTCCCTCGTTTCCTCCTTCGTCTTGGTCCACATGTGAACTGGAAAAGTGAGAAGGAATGTTTCGATACTTTTTTGAGGGAACTTGCGTCCTTTTACGTCCCGGAGCAGCTGCCTAGTACGAGAGGGCCACAGGATGAGGAAGATGGACTAGATGAGAAAATTAAAGAGAGGAGGAGAGAGGTGATGAAGATGGTGGAGGATGTGTTGTTTCCTGCTTTCAGGGCGAGGTTGATTGCTACGAAGTCATTGATGAAGGGAGGAGTTGTTGAAATTGCCAATCTGAAAGGCCTATACAGGGTGTTTGAGAGATGTTAGATCATCTTTTAGCAGGTGGAATTTCTTTCCAGCGTGTGTATATTAATACCTGTTTTGAGGGAGGCTGATTGCGAGGAAGGCACACATGAAGGGTAGGATTATTGGGATGTCAAGAGATGTTCTAGCTTATAGACGCTCTTCATGGTATATGTATACACATCGGGCAGTTATGGCTTGCAACATGGATGGAGCGAATGCCTCATCGATGGTGGCGGAAGTGTACCAATTCTTGACTTGCAATCTTAAGTCTCACATAGCATAGCAAATTATTGCATCGCAGCAATAGCACGAACAACAAGAAGTAAATAATAATCATGGGATTCCCTGCATTCATCTATCATGCTAAGCAGATGACGCTCCGAGAGATATCATGTCTAAGCCTATTATACAGTTTATTTCCTTTTCTGCGCCTCGCCCAACTTAACTCTTTGTATCCTCATCCCAGTCAGGGTTCTATCAACATGTTAGCAGGTGCTCGTCCATGATGCGTTTGTTGGATTCTTTCTTACCTTTCTCAAAATCACCAACCCCTCCAAATTATTCGTCAAAGGAATATATTGCTCATCTTCCAACTCCGCCCGCTCGCCATACGCTAAAAGCACCGGCGTGCTCTGTGTCTGCCACCCAGTGATCGTCTTTGGTCGTCCTGCCTGTCCCACAACATCAACAGCTTGACCAACCCGTACGTTAACTGTAAGAGGCTTGAGATCTTCATCAAGCGTGACGAGGAATCGGGGGTGCATGGCGGTAACCAGGTAGTACAGGAGATAGTGAGATTTGTCGGTGACGAATTGTTTGGCATCGATCATGGCGACTAATACGGAGAGGAGACCGGCGGCTGAAACTCTGGAAAGGACTTGTCGATCAGTGTGGAATGGGCTGATGGACAGAGTGCCTTTGCCCATGTGGAGAAGTCCTTGAGCAATGCGGACCATAAAGAGGGATTCTTGGTCTCTGTGGTAGTAGCTTGCTAGTTGTCGGAGGAGTTGAGCCAATCTTGCGTTGTTAGTGCCAGCTCCGAGAAGACCCATAGCGAAAATCGCATTGATAGCAACATCATTATCGTTGTCGTGACTGTATCTCGATAGGGTGTCGTAGACCTTCATCTGAGGGTTGCTAGGGCTGAGAAGACCCATGGCTAAAGGTACTGCCCTTCGAATATTGGCCTCGCCATAGTGCATTAGATGACCAAATTGTCGGAGAACCATCTCTTGTCCGACGTCCTCTCCCATAGCAACAAGACCTAGTCCGATAACTGCGTACGCTTGGAGTAGCTCATCGCCTTTCTTGTCTTCTGTGTCTTCGATGTGGTCATTGCAGATGTGGAGGAGTTCTTGGAGCTTGAGAACAGTTCCAGTACCTGCCCAGGCGCATATCTCGGCGAGTACTGATGTGGGCTTCGACATTGGGTGATCAATGGCTTTCAGGGTCTCCAAAATAACATCAACCTCTTCTTGTCGTCCAAAGTACAAAAGTCCCAGGCCAAGCGCCATGAAGCGAGTCCATTTGTCCTTTAATTGTGATGTACGATCCTCGTCAAGGAATGTTTGTACGATCGCCCCACTGACATCAGCGTTCGAAGAGCCAACGAATATCATACCCAAGGAAAGCGCAGCCATTGCGGATATTTGCATATCCAAGGAAGTATCTGTAACGATTGGCAAGAGCAGCTCCAGAAGAGCATCTCTATTTGAACCAGCATATGCCAAGCCAAGACCCATAATAGCGGCAACTCTGACTTGTGGACTCTTGTGGTTTAATTTGTCCTCGTCTCCGAGAAGAGCCATGGCAGGATCTGAGTCGATCCGAACGCCAGAGTTCATGATACCAATGGCCAGCATCGCACCAGCTTGAATTGGATCTTCGGCTGCATATGTGTATTTGTCGATTTTGTCCAGACCGCCTTCAACATCCCATAACAACAACGTACCCAGCGAGGCTACTGTCGACATCATGCCTTCTTCCTTAGTCTTCCAGACCCAACTTGATTTATCATCCTCGACCATCATCATTTTGTCGTTACCGTAACCAGCATTGACAAAAGCATTAACGAATGCAGCAGCCAAGTTGTGTCTTGCGGAATCAAGATTTGTCAAGCCAGCCACACGGTTGCTCTCAAGATGGCTCTTGTAGATATCCTCGGTCGATTTTGGGTCTAGGATGTTCAATTCTTTGCCAAGAGCTTTGAAGTGCTCAGGTAGCTTTGTGTTGTTCAAACATTCAGCAATTTCCTGATCTTCTTCAGTCTCGGGCGTGAAATCCAGCACAATTTGTTGTCTAGCTATAAGGAAAGCCATTTGTTTTCTCAAAGCTGCATCTTTCGTCGAGTTGAAATCCGTTTCTATCATGTTGATATCGTTCAGTCGGATTGCAAGAACAATAGCCTGAGTGAGTTGACCGTATTGCTTGTAGATATTGTGCGCCGTTCTGAGGAATTGCTGGTCTTCGGGATATGTTAAAAGACTAACCAAGCTGACCATGTAGAGGCAGACTCGGGGGTATGTATCTTTATCCAAAAATTTGGGGATATCCTCTATGATCTCAAGCTCGCTCATCAAATCCACGGCATCTGCTTCTGCGTTGCTTTTTAGGAACAGAGGAACCAAGACAAGAGCAAGGTCGATCAGATCTTGGTATGATTCGTCGGCTGTTACTCGCTTTGTATAGACTTCTCCAATTTCCAGCGCGAGATGGCGTGTGTATTCGTGACCCCATGAGCCTATATCCGACGTTGGCGCTAATAGTCGATACTTCAATGTGTCTTGCCTATCTTCATCAGAAAATGTCATGCCAATCACCGAAAGCACATCCGCCAGCGATGTCTTGTCGTCTCCAGGAGGCCATTTCTCGTAGAGCTCTGTCATGGGAATGTAATGCGGTCGGAGGAATTTAAGAGGTTTGGGAACTGCTGTCATTGAGGAAGTTGAGGTCTTGATGGAATCTTTAATCGCCTCCAGCGCTGCTTTGTAAAGAGATGTATCGGATTCCTGAATTCTCAAGTTAGCATCTGCCCTGCCTGGGCCTTGAAGCAACTGCACATACCATTACCCGCTCTACAAGCATATCCAGTTCGCTTTTCAGCTGCTGATCTTCCTCACTGAGCTCTTCGGGCTCTGGAGCACAACATTAGTACAAATACGCCATCATCAATGCTTGGGCCTCACCTCCTCCGATGACTCCATCTTCCTTTGTGCCATTTACTATCGGATTTCCATCTTTATCCTTCTTCACCTCCTCGGCCTTGCTGGGTTCTCCCTCTACTGCCTTTCCCTTGCCCTTGTCAACAGACTTTGGCGGCTCGCCATCCTGCGCCATCGTGAATCTGTAGCGTATTAGGGTATCGAAGGGGGCGTACTAAGGCGGAATCGAGGTATGGGAGATCAAAGACTCTTCGTTTCGTCGTTGAGCGTATTTAGAGATGTGTAGATTTCGTGATGAGGGTTGAGAAGTGACCGTGATTCTTTCAGGCACCTCAAGCTTCCGCGTCCAAAGTGCAGAGCTCCAACAACCACAAGACTGACCAGTAAGCGAACCGCCTCACTAGCTCCTGACAGGGGTCTACCACCTTGTATTATTTTTCTGAGCAGCTCGAAATAAACTTATGAAGATTTCCAGATTTCGAAAAATTCCCCACCACCCACCAAAATGCGTCTCGATACTAAGCATATGCGGTACCTGACCGCCGAGGACTGGCGAACATTAACAGCTGTCGAAACGGGCTCGAAAAATCACGAAGTCGTTCCTACGCCATTAATTGGACAAATATCCGGGCTGCGAGGAGGAGTTCACAAGAGCATATCTGCGTTGGCGAAAGTTGGGCTGATCGCAAGACTGAAAAATGCAAAATACGATGGGTACCGTTTGACTTATGGAGGACTCGATTATCTGGCTCTAAACACCTACCGGAAGCGCAAAGATGTGTACAGTGTTGGCAACCAAATTGGAGTAGGAAAAGAGAGTGACATCTTCGTTGTCGCAGACGAGAAAGGCGTCCAAAGGGTCTTGAAAATCCACAGACTTGGTCGCATATCCTTCCGAACCGTCAAGGCAAATCGAGACTACCTACGAAACCGATCATCAGGCTCCTGGATGTACATGTCGCGATTAGCAGCATTGAAGGAATTCACATTCATGACGGCTTTACGAGATAACGGATTCCCAGTTCCAGAACCACTGTCGCAATCGAGGCACACGATTGTCATGTCGCTCATAGATGCATTCCCCATGCGTCAGATAGCCTCTGTCCCAGACCCAGCATCACTATATTCCGAGCTCATAGCAATGATTCTACGTCTAGCTCAGTACGGCCTCATCCATGGAGATTTCAACGAATTCAACATTCTGATCAAAGAAGAGACGATTCCCAAGTCCGAAGAAAACCCAGAGGAAAAGCTGATTCTGACTCCCATCCTCATTGATTTCCCCCAAATGGTTTCGATAGACCACATAAATGCAGAATACTACTTCGACCGCGACGTCAACTGTATCAAGAGATTCTTCGAGAGGAAATTCCATTTCACCAGTGATGCGAAGGGACCATATTTCAAGGACGCTCGAAAACTAGTGGGTAGAGACGGTTCCAAGAGACTTGATGTGTCCGTCGAGGCATCCGGGTTCTCAAAGAAAATGGCAAAGGAACTCGAGGCGTATATGAAAGAGGTAGGTGTGGATGGAGATGGAGATCCAAATGCCTCTCGTGGAGATGAAGATTCGGAAGAGGGCGACGATGATGAGGAAGAGCAAGGGGAAGATGAGGAAGATGAGCAGCCTGCGGAGAGCACAGATGGTCAAGGCGGTGCCAATGGGAAGGATACTGCTGTGGATGTATCCCCCGAACAGGCTACTAGTGATGAGATGTCATTAGCCGCTCTACAGATTGCGGATAAAACTTGATTATGCCATGCATTCTCGGAAGCTTAGTACTTCAAGTGGAGGACGAGAAATCTACCTGAGCCTTGGTAGGCCAACAAACCTTCCGATGGACGACACATGGCGCCAGTGAACCGCGATACCATCAATACACCATCTTGCTAGTCAAGTAGTGGAGGCTGTGTGGCGTGCATATTCTTCACAAAAGTAGTTGAATCACGAATCACGGAGATTTCATGCACAATGAAGTTGGCCAGATGGATTACATTCAATTATGCTACACAAAGAAGTCCACCCCCAGGTAGTGTACTAGCCACAACAGCAAAGAAAGAGAAAAATTTTTACAGGAAGAGCCTGAGGCTTCTGATGTTCGACATTGGTGCTGACATAAAGAAATGTTTCATGCCACTAATGTCAATATGCCAAACCTGCGTGAAAATACCGTTGGCGATTCCACATATCATGTACCGGGTAGCAAGACTCGAAAGATACTGTCGGTACGATTGCGAAACAACGTAGTAAATGTTGACAGAATATGTATGTCTGCTTGTCGAGCACCCATGTTGATAGAAAAAAGTATTAGGTCGTAAAAGGCGTTGCTGCATATGACTGCGTAAGAGCATCAATCCACAAAACAGGAGAATCTGTTGCATTGTGGCGTGGAAATAAGAGATGAAGACCGCCGATGAAATATGTTGTTAGTTGCCGCAATTCGTGACATTTCAGACTCGATGGCGTTTAGGACTTGCGAGCAGTTGGAGACGTGGTGCTGTGTGCAACGACAGGACCATCACCATGGGCAGCAGCATTGTCATCTCCATAGCCGTCGTCAGAAACAGTGGGTGTAAGACCTTGATGCTTGCTGCAATATGGTTAGCAATTTTCGTGTGGGTTTTTGAACTTGTGGCATTCAATTACCTCTCGGCTAGCTTGCTTGGGCTAGGCTCAGTCAAAGAGATCTTCATCTGACGATCAATATCCTTGAAGACTGGTACACCGCCGCCGTTCGAGCTATGTTTGGTCAGTTTTGGACGATGAACAGCATGGTTGAATGCTTTACCTGCTGCCAGAGCCATCACGTTTCCAGGAACCGCTAGCACGAGAGGTTGGCAAATGGCGAGCAATCTGCGAAGCACGAGGAAGAAGTGGAGAAGGCATTGGAGGCGTCAATGGGAGAGTCTCAACAGGGGCACCATAAGCTCCAACATTATATTCGTTGGTTCGGAATTGGCGGCGCTCTGTTGTGATACGCTTGAGATCCTTCTGAGCCGGAGTATCGGCATAGCGAACTTGGAGAAGGAGACCCTCTTCACCAATGGGTTGGCCATGGAACTTCTTGATGATCTCCTCACAAATGTCACGGCTCTCAAATCTAGGTGAATGTCAGATCATGGCCTTTGGGCTGGAATGTTGGGGGTCCTTACCGTGCAAAGCCTACACCACGGCTGTTGTTGTTGGGATCTCGGAGAATTCTGCTGGAACTGACAGTATAATCCATAAAGATAGCGCCCAATTCCTGCGTGGCGATTAGCTAGGTTTAATTTATAGCATGTAAGACACTTACAGACTCCGTCATGTTCTTGGGAAGATTAGAGACATAGAGGTTGGTGGAGCTATCATCACCTTCCGCCTTGAGACGAGAGTTGAATGATTCCTAGGAATTGTCAGTCAGTGAACGAACAGAAGTGAGAACGAGCAGGAATAACATACCCGAGCGAAACCAACTTCATAACCGAGCTTGTAGAAGCCACGAATGCAGAGTTCAGAGTCGCGTACGCTGAAGTACTTTGCAAATCCAAAACTAGGACACCATTAGCGAAATTTTGGAAGAGGTACGCAAACCAACTCGCCCTTTACAAGCGCCAGTCGAGGTATCAATGATTGCCTTGGAAGTCTCCACCTTTCCAAAGCGAGCAGCATAGGCAGCCAGTGTCTCGTCATCTGTGTTGGGATGAAGGCCACGAATGTAAACGTTGCGATTGCCCAGAATTGGGTTGGACAAGCTCTGATCCAGGGTTCTCATGTTCTCACGAGGAGTGAAAACAGCTGGGACAGCTCTAGGAATGGCTGGGTGCTGAACAAGCAATGCATCGAGATCGATGTTGATTGGAATAGTCTTGTAAGCAAGAGACTTGGTGGCATGATCGGCATGCTGAACAGGAAGCTGCTGTGGAGAAGGTGTAGAACCAAAAGGAGATCGGTCCACAGCTGCAATCTGCATTCCCTGCTCACGTTGAGAGATTGAACCATAGTAGGGAGTGCTTGGGGCAGACTCGTTGGTTGAGTATGAACCTCGGCGATTCTCCAGACCAGGAACCTCCTTGTGCAAATGATCAGAGCGATCAGTGTAGTAGCCGGTCCGAGCAGAGGTGTAAGGCAACATTGGATAACCAGGGACATAGCTAGGGTATCCAGCTGATGCCAAGTAGGGCAATGAGGCAGGATATGGGGTATAAGCACCTTCCGTAAGTTGAGTTGGCGACATTGCTTGGGAAGGATAAACACCGGCAGGCGCAACTAGATATTGACCATCGGCGGTAAGGTAGTATTGCAATTGAGTGCCGAGCGGCAGTTGAGCAGCGCCCATAGTCGCACCTGCGGCAGCAGCCATGTTGGCGCCAGGGAGAGCAAGGTTGGCGAATTGACCCATCATTGCGTTCAGAGCGTTGGTGTCAGTTTGTCCAGTAGCCACAGCTCCTTGAGCGAATTGAGTTCCTTGACTTTGAGAATTACGAGTGGGGACTTGTGGCTGGGTGTACATGCTGGAGGCAGAACGAGCAGGAAAGCTGCTGTCTGTGAGACTCGCAGTCTGTTGGTAAGACATGGTAATCTTGAGGATGCGGTATTAGCAAGTATATTGCGTGATGTTTGTGATAGAGGAAGTTGTCAAAGTTGCGATCTTGCGAGGCTTTTGTAGGTTTGGCTTATAGCAAGCGAACACATTGAAGGTGAATCTGTGCAGGAAGATCGCTGCGACACAAAGCAATTGAATGCTTGCCAGGTGCGCGCGAATGCAGAGTGAATATGCAGTCGAAAAACAGCTGAAAGAAAGTGCAAACTTACGGTCACGGCACTGTGGATGAGTCCTTTTTCCTACGATGTTGAATCTTCCGAAGCAATCAACTGCGAACATAGTTAGCGTTGTCATGATGTGCATGTGGTTGTGAAGTAACAGACCTTCGCAAGCAGAAAGGGGCTCAATTGTCGATCTCCAGAAGGGCGTTGCAAGGCAACTAGGCAATTCGACTTCGAGAGGGGAGAGAAGGCTGTGAGTTGATGTTCGAGTAGCGAGTGGTGTGGAAGTCTAGAAGATAGGAAGCTATCGTGCCAGATGGTGTTGTACTGTAGAGATTGTGATGGATTGGTGTTGTTGATCGAATTGGTTGAAGGAAAGGAAGAAGAGAGCAGGAATGGCAGAGAATGACTGTTTTATGGTGCTTGCCCGAAAATTGATGTTGTGGGAAGGAGCGATGTCCAGAGCCTTAAGCGGAAGGCAACTTCGAGTTCGAGTCCCGCACTGGCAAGTAAACAAAACCGGCAGTCACAGAATCTGAAGCCAGTAAAATACACTTCTCGCAAAACAAGCTCGTCCGGACGACAAAGAATATCTGAATACTGCCACGATCCACGCAACTTCTGTAACTATACGAAGCAGTAGGGCTGAGGATACTGGTACCGATACTGGATACTGGATACTGGATACTGTGCCTGCGCATGCACTACGGGGAAAAGGCGTCTTTATGGCGGCGATCAGATTGCAGGCAGGCGCAGTCATGCGTCTGCAGCCCATATTCCTCTTTTACAACTCGTGCGAACGCTCCTGCACGCAATCGCCCATAGTGCACGGAATATCAACAAGGCGTGACGACAGCCACAAAGACAAACCGAAGAGGAGTAACCACCAAGGGATTGCCTCGGAGTGAGACATCAAAGAAAGCCAATCTTGGGGCCTACCTTCCTCATCTGCAGGTTCAGATGAGAGTGGAGGAAAGAGCAAATCAAAGTCCAATGAGGTGAGAGACAGCGCTGTTTAAAAATGATATGTGATGGATGGTGGTACAGGAGTTGACGAACCTGGCTGACTGATAGCCCCTCTGTAGTTTGGCGTCAAAGGCCACAATTTCAAATCTCGATGCTGTTGTTGACGTCTATTCGGAATTCTCATATCATCCGCGAGTCCCGCACTGCCCTTCAATCAGAGAATTACATGAACTTCCCTTCGCGGTTTGTTCAAACTCAACGAACTTCGAATTACAGCCATATTCGCAACTAAGAAGCTGCCATATATGCCAGATCATGGCTCAAGTCTATGCCAACCCGAAATCCATTCGAACTAGAGCAGGAAGTTCAACCATCGGAGCTGTTGCCACATTGCCAACCGGTACAAGTTGAAAGGAGATGATTACCATTCGAACGAACGGAGGGTTGCCCCCGCACATGGAGCTTCCTTGCATAACCGTCGATCTATAAAGTTGTTTTGGGAAACCAAAAAAGCAAAGTGTCTTGCTTAATGATCATGAGGTCTTAAAGTCTCGCCATTCCATCCGAAGTACCCCAAATCGTTCAATTGAAAGGAGACCCCAACGGGAAGTAATGTCATCCTAGATACAACTTTACCGTGATGTCCATCGCTGAAATGGTGGAACGAACCTCTGAATTCGGTTGCTGAGGACAGAAGCGTGAAAGATACTGACGTTTGTCGTTGAGGTTACTCTCTACTGAAATGGCAAGGGCCACAATGCGCCACCTGCTTCGCTCCCAGATCCTCCCGCCGTTCCCGTCAGAACCCCGCAAGCTCAACATCATTTTGCATCAACAATAAGAAGTGTGGCTGAAATGTCTGAAAAGGGATTCCTTTAAGACACTATGCCAATCATTCGAAAACACATTACCGTTATTTAATCTGAACTTCCCCAGATCTTTTGGTCTTCACTAGACCGATTTTGGCTATCCCTGGCGATAGTTCAGTTGGTTCGTGATCTCCGAAAAACCAGACGCGTTGTTGATGAACAAGTTTTGGGAAGCTGCTTCCAGAAGTACCAACAGGGAGAGAGATGATCAAAGACATCAATTCTACGCCCAAACTCTGACACAAGTCCTCCATTTCAGAATCTAGATTTGCTTCGGAGCACAATTCCGCACACATACACGAGATTAGAGGGATGCCCCTCAGCTCAAAAATCAATCAAAGGCTTGCCGATCGGGTCTCCCGTAAGTTACACCATCTCTGAGGGGTAGCAACGCCTGCCGCGCAAACCGAGTCAAGCTTCTTGTAGTTCTCTCTACAAAATACACTCAACGCCGAATTATGTCCATGTGAGATTCTACGAGGAAGGTCTCCTATGATCCCGACCCCGAAAGACCCTCAATCTCCAGATAAGTCTACCCGTAACCCGAAAGCAAATGCACATATTACTGCAAACAACTTTAATTTTAAGGGGGGGTTTCATTAAATGTCCACTACCATACAACGCCGAAAACAGAAATCTATGTAAAGCCACGATGATCTTCTCTTTCGCTATATGCCAGGACTGTACCATTCCGCAGAGATGTCCTCTCAACCTCGCATTATGTACCCTCCAGAAAACCATCCATACGTACGGCTATCCTTCCCAGCACGCTCGAGAAACCCATCAATCATGAGCAGCCTCAAGGTAACAAACAAATCTCATGAACATGCTTCAAGTTCAGCAAATGAGCAGAATTGCACGCGCCAACTCCGCCAATATGCGCAATAAACGGGAGAGACATAAAAATATGGCTCGACCCGCTTATCATTGATTGAATAGGAAAACAAAACCCCAAGTACTTGCATGCGAAGCGGGACTCTCGTGAACTCTCCTCGATGTGTCATATATTCTGTACCGGTAGTCTTGCAGAGTTTGTGTTTGCTCCTCACGACCATACATCCTCCTGTTATATTCGTTAGTATTTGTTTGCGGATTGAAGATTGTGGTATTGAAATCAATGACTCGGGGACGGGAAGGCAGGGATAAAAACGTGCAGGGGCCCGAAACTGCTTACCTGGTACTGATTCGCCGAACGCATACTCTTGACAATGTCCTCGGCTTTGTTTTCGGGAATCCCTCGTTGCTCGGCAATAATCTTACCCAACACGGTATTAACTTCTCGTGCCATGTTTGCGGCGTCACCACAGACGTAGAAATAAGCCTTCTTCTCCAGGAGCTCGTTGACTTCCTTGGCGTATTCTTGTAATCTGTGCTGGACATAGACTTTCTTGGGTCCTTCTCGGGAGAAAGCTGTGATGAGCTCGAATTTGTCGCCGAGGATTTTGCTGTAGTGCTAGTAGTTGTTAGATTTTGAATAAACTATAGGCAACTCCAATGCTTGCTTACCTCCCATTCTTCCGAATACAGGAAATCCTCTGTTTGTTTTCGGCATCCGAAGAACAATAAAGTTCGGCCGACCTCCTCACCCTTCTCAATTTGATGCGCTCTCTCTTGAACGAATCCTCTAAAGGGTGCGACTCCAGTACCTGGTCCAACCATGATAACTGGTTTCGATGGATCCGAAGGAAGCTTAAAATTGGAGTGACGGACGTGGACAGGGACGTGAATACCATCGTACTTGTTTCGTGGTCCCGTGATGTTGTATGTCAAACCGTGAGGATCGGGGTTTGGATGGCCTTCCTGCTTCTGCTTCAACGCCAATAAGTAATTGGTAGTAACACCCTTGAGCGCATCTGCACGACCAGGAATATGGATTGATTCGACAACAGCCGTGACGGAAATCTTGTCTTTTTGGACCAAGGAAGAGGATGAGATCGAATAATATCTGGGTTGCACTTTGTTCACGCCCTCAATGAAGGCGGAGAATGGCACGGCGCTCCATTTCTCAGACTGTTCGACATCTTCTAGTACCTGAGCAATGTTGAGATAGTTGTTGCTGATCTTCTCGTGGAAGTAGTCCTTATTGTTTCCAAGCTTGGCCATTTCTGTCTTGGCTGCTTCGGTTGGTGCAAAGGGTGCTAATGTGGCAATGAACTGACGTGAGACGGGCGCGCAAATCTCCATGTGGTAACGAATGATAGCATCGTAGGTTGTAGGTGTTGGGAATGGAACCTTTGCTGTGGGATCGAGAGCTTTGACACTAATAACACTGTCTCGCTTTGAAGAAAGTCCGAGAACGTTAATAAATCTATCAACCTCCTTTCCAGCATTCGTGGGCCAGACTGCGATATGATCTCCGGTTTGGTAGCTGAGATTAGAACCGCTAATATCGATTTCCATGTGTAAGCAGTTGCGATCTGGGACATTGAACATCTCCTTGGACTCGGCAATAGGGGCAATGTATGGGTTGTGAGCGTTGAAAGGTCCCTTAGAGCTTCCCTCGAGGTGCATTTTGTTTGGTTCTCCAAGATAGACCTCAGGGGACTCTTTTGTCAATCCTTCTCTCTCGGTGATGGCAAATACTGGCTCATAGACGGCTTCGCGCTCCTCGAGATTCATCTTCTCAGCTAAAGCAGTCCACATGGGATCCTTCCATGCCAGGAAATCTTCTTCCATAGTTCCCGCTCCATCATCTCCCTCTCCAGCCTCACCAATGCGCTCAGCTCCCAACTTCTCGAAAGCCTTTGTGACATTTCGGACCATAGAATTGTAATGCTCGTACGTGTTGTTTCCAAGACCGAAAGCAACAAACTTCAAATTCCCAAGCGGAGGTTCGGCCGCATTTGTGAAGGCAGGTTCATCACCGGTAACGAACTCGTAGAAGTCGACGGCGTTATCAGTTGGCTCACCCTCTCCGTAGGTGGCAAGGACGAACATGGCGATCTTGTCTTCGGGGAGAGTGTCAAGGGTTTCGTAATCGTAGTCTTCCAAATCCGCGACCATGGTCTCTAATCCGAATCTACTCTTTCCTTCCTTTGCCAATCTGGAGGCATAATCTTCTGCGGTACCGGTCTGCGAACCATAGAAGACTACGCAATTCTTATTCGACTCCTCCATCTTCTCAATAATATTTCTCGTCTTGCCCGCCTTGTTGCCATTTGCCGCGGCATATGTAGACGCGTATGGATCCTTTGCGATTCCCCAATATGTGCCCTTGGTGAAGTATGCGATTGAACCGAGGAGAATGGCCGTGAGGACAACGATGTCCAAGGTGTCGAGTTGCGCCATGATGGGCAAAAGATAATCGCAAAAGCAGAGTTGTGGCAGAAGAAGCGTATAGTGAAAGAAATAATTTCAGAAAAGGACAGAAGTTACCCGGCGGCGACGGCGTGGGTGTATCTCGGTGTTCTGGTGTTGCCGTGGTTGATGCCGTGGTTAATGCCAGGTACGTCGAAATTATTTGTCTGACTGTGCCACAAGTCTCAGCTGGGAGACTTCAGAGTGTTGACGATGAGATAGGCGTGATCAGAAGCCGAGCCGAGTTAGTCCACCCCGAGTTCGCTGCCCTTTGCAATTCTTCGTACTCGGGGGCCTAGAAAAGAGGACAGCGAGTCGTTTAAATGAGGCAAAAAAGTCTGGTCTCTGATCTGCGCATCTATGCTACACAAAAGTATGTTTTTGCTGCAGTCCTCAGGTCATCCCACTTTGCCGCAAGGGAGTTGTGTTGGCCCCCATCCCCCATCCCGCCTCAGTCTCCCACAGAACATCGGGGAAACCGCTCCTCGCTTTTCGGATCCATTCGGCTGTTTGACGCGGAATAGCAAACACTGACTTGTGAATCTTTTCGATGCGGGCTTGTTCCGCGCAACAACTTTTAAAGGATTTTAACATTATATCATTAGTTGGCGTTTCAAGTGATATTTCGCAAGACTAGCAGTCTATACGTTTCATGAATCCTTCAACTTTCTCTTTCAGCTCTTCTTTCCGTTGTCCTACATCGTACGGAAGTACCCTTCTCATTCCATGCTCATTAATGCCTGCTCATCGGAGCATATGAATGCCCGTGGACGGCTTTTAACCCTGCTCGTGGCTCTTCACTCCCGTCGGCTTTTCAAGCGCCGACTGTCAAGCGATGATTTTCTCTTTTAGACTTTTCTCGAAGTCGCTGTTCCTGAAGATCAATTGCCCTACAAGGTCGGCAATATCAACCCGATTCTTCAGCCACGAGACTTGGTCAAAATCTCCTCCAGTCAAGCCCAACTCAACACATTGCATGTGAAAGAGTGCATCTGGAACGAGGTACGGTGTTGGACGATTTATATATCTTGTCAGACCTCATCGCCAGTAAGCAAGGTTCGGTATCGATATCTGCTCTTCGGTGGGGTGTCTTGTCGGACCCGTTGAGCTGGTCCTTGCAAAGTAGAGTTCTTGGGATGAGAAGAATAGGGTGTCGCTCTTCGTTCTAGATGTACATACAGACTCACTTTGCCCTTTCCAGCTTCTCCTATTTTCTATTGCCAACTTGCATTATATCTGCTCGAGGCCCTGTATTGACTGGGATAAAATTATTAATTGTGCTGAGGCCCTCTATTGGTCCGATGCTCGATTCCACGATGATTTACCCCCAGGAAATCCAACCGTGACGACCGCGTGCGACAACATTTCCTCCAGCTCCGAGCAAGACCATCACATTTCCAACATATTTACCGCTAGACGATGGGAACCGTACACAGAGTATGGCCAGCTTCCCCTTAGCTATCACGTGCCAGCGCAATGAGTAGTAAGTTTGTTTTAGCTTGGGCATACAACTTAAGCACCTACGAGCCTCCCTTCCCGTCGCATATCCTTGCTAATGCGGTCTCGAAGGTCAATCTCCAGACAGTTTGAGCGAGAGATTGACAAGCAGTTATTCGCCTATCGATATAGACGTTTGGAATGCCACGCTGAAACCTGCCACGACTATCTCCAGATCCGCAGACGGACGAGATTCTCAGCCAAACTTTACGGCGGGGCTCTCAGTCAAAAACTTCCCCTCGGACCCTCAAGCTACGCCGACGAACCTCTCGCCCCGTCTGCAACCTGGCAGCAGGCTGGCAGACTCGAAAACACATAATCGACAAACGAGCATTGTCCATGGAATACAACATTCCCGGAATGGAAGCTTCGCCAGTGCTTCCTCCAGTCCGTTGAGCCCCCAAATCATTGCTGCCGCAGGAGGAGACAGATCTAATGCATCTAATATGGGAGATTCTGCGTTTGTGTCTGCGATGTCAAACATGACGAGTGGGAGCTCTTTCAGTTCGAGCACGACCCTGGGGCCCGAACGAACCTCTTCAGAGAACAGCAACTATACATTGACGCAGAAGAGGATAGAACGTGGGCACAGTGGGAGAAAGAGGGAACACGGCCATTCCCACTCAAGACACCACCACAGAGATGAGGTCAAAACTGTTGGGGAATATGCTCTACATGTGCTGTTCACATCTGTTAGTTATTTATCTTGGCTCCGCATCAGTATTTTCGCGCATCTCCTAACACTTACGTCTAGTTTATTGCCCAAGCTGAGGAGAAAACGAATCAATGCATCACAGTCCCTCTCGATCCCGAACCTCAGATAGAACAAATATGTGGACCAGGCGTGGACCCGACTTTTGATCAATTGATTTCCGCCCTTGGTCATATTGCGAGTCAAAAGCCCAAAGCGCTCATAGATTCCATGATGTTATGGCGGAAGAATAAGAGTGATGCTGCAAATGAGGCGCGCTCCCAGCTGGCACAGGTATTAGCCCTCCCGAATAATCAAATCCCAAGTGCTCATGCTTTATAATAGTCTCGAAACAATGTCGTCCCAGGCCAACTCCCTCGGAGGAATACAGAACCATTACACATGTTATCGGATTCTGCAGACAGCAACGGCAATGTCCTTTCAATCGCCGCTCGACAAGAATTTGTAGCTCAGGCCGAACGCCGCTCAACCGCCTCAATATACATACTTTGCCGGGTTTTAATTGAAGTTATTGGACAAAGCACCTTACAGTGCATAACTCCGGAGATGGAGGAGAAGCTGGAGGTGATCATTTTTGGTCAGCTTAAAATTGCGGACGCGGACCAGTTGAACAATTCCCCCTTGAAAATGGCCAACTGGTTTCTGTTCAGCCAGCTTTTGGGTGTCATGAGCGAGATCAATTTTGAGAGCGTTACGGATAGATTTATTGCAGATCTAGAAAAGTCACAGAAGGACTTGATTGGTAAAGGCCCAGCGAATCGAGAGACAGAAGGACGAATGGAGCTTGTGCTTGGAGGCATGAAGCACTTGCGTATAAAAACGTACCCGGAAGATGCTTGGGACCAGTCTTGCGATTTTATGATTTCTCTTGGCCGCTTCTTCGCTAGATCATCTGGGCATCGCCTAAAATATGCCTACTGCCAAGCATTGGAGATCCTTTTGCTCCCTGTTGCAGCGACTGCGAATACCGAGCTCAACATGCCAAAATGGACAGAGGTCCTTGCAACCATTGGACCTCGTCTTGCTCTGATGTTTGTAAAGCCTCGTCACTGGCCCGTGGCTTTCCCCCTAACGGCTACCCTGCTTTGCGTATCGCCTATCGAGACGTTTGCTACGCAGTGGTTGCAACTCATATTACCATTGCAACCAAAATTCAAAGATCGATATGCCCGGCCCATTTGTCTACAAGTCATCTCAAGGCTTCTTTGGACGTACCTGTACCGATCTACTTCTGATACATTGAATGTCACCATAAAGAAGCTCGAGGAGGTTGTGAAGTTGATAATGCCTCCCGGCCGAAGGACTTACATTTCCACCGATCCGTCAATCGCTGAGCCACTCCTACAAATAATTCGCATTATTGGTTTTAAGCACCAAGACTTTTGTTTCCGGACAATAGTGTTCCCTCTTATAAATGCGGATCTCTTTGCTTCCAACAGGGACATGAAGGATTTCAAGATAGAACAACTTGAACCGGACAAAATGGTAATTGGAATCAGGGCTTTCCTTGTTATTATGGCAGATCTCGAAAAGGGAGATCAAGGTCGGCCGCCGTTTCCACAGCACTACCAGCAATTGCCGTCATACGATAGAATGCCTACATCACCCATAATGACAGCTCCCCGTAGTCCATGGCTGCCAACTCCGGCGCCTTCGAAAGGAGAAGAGCGGCTATCTCGCCCAGTTCTTACCAATGCTCTCAGCGATACGGCCAGAGAATACTACGCCAGATTTTGTGAAATATTGGGGAAGATCACCATCATTTGTGACAATACTTTTGGTGGTCAAGCTGTGCTCGATGAGAAGTTCAACAGTCCCGCTCCCAAAACGCCCATTGCTGAAACCTTCAACTTCGGACGTCGTGATGATCACCCCAGCCCATCAGAACAGAAGCAAGGTTTCTATGAGCTCCTTCATGTGGCCGTCCAGGCCCTTCCAAGGTGTCTATCAACACACATCCCGATAAAGTCCTTGGTCAATCTTTTATGTACTGGAACTGCTCATGTCCAATATAATATTGCCGAATCCTCTGCGCAATCTCTCAAATCTATCGCGCGACAATCTCAAGCTCAACAAGTTACCATAGGCTTTGCGAGATTTATCTTTAATTTTGATGATAGATATTCTACAATGTCAGATGGAGGTATGCTTGGGCCAGGCCATATTGAGAGCACATTAAAACTCTACGTTGAGCTTCTGCGAATATGGATTGAAGAGATCAAGTACAAAACAAGGGAAGCCAATACCGATGTTGCTGAGGATGGCAACCCTGACAAGCGTGGCATTAAACTGGATCTCTCCGGAATCTGGGCTCAAGTTGACGAGCTCGAATCCCATGGCTTGTTCTTCCTTTGCTCACAATCAAGGAGAGTTCGAGCTTTTGCTGTCACCGTGTTACGACTGATAACGGAGTTCGACACAGCCCTGGGGAAGGATAATGGGCGGTTGATACATATCCTTGAGGGTGACTCGATGCGAGTTATGAACTTCAATGACGAGCACTTGTCTGTCGCCGAGAGGAGTCGACTACAACGAGGGATGAAGAAAAGCAATTCCCAGAGTGCTTTGATAGAGCTTTGCAGCAGCGAAATTTCGTATGATACGACGTTATGGTTCAAGATCTTCCCGAACTTGATTCGAATAAGCTACGACCGATGCCCCTTTGCGGTCACGCTTGGACGTGAATTAATATGCAACAGGATCTTGCAGATGTACAAAGGAATCGTTGCTCTATCAGAAGTGACTCGGGGTCCTCAGTATGGCTCTTTTGACAGGATCGAGCCCGGAAGTGGTCGCATGCTTTCAAGAACGTCTACTACTCCACCGGAAGTCCTTATTGAGCAATGGAAACTATATCTGATAGTCGCGTGTACGACACTCTCGGATAAAGGGGGTCAGCAGGCGCCATTACCTCAAACACAACATCTCCGGAAAGGTTCAAAACAAGCGCAATCCCAAGAGAAGATCGCATCTGCCCGAGCACTATTCAAGTACATCATCCCACTGCTTTCTGTAAGCCCAGCTTCGATACGTGACGCCGTTGTTGTAGCTCTCGGCTCTATCAATGTCAACATCTATAAAACTTTGTTGGAGGAGTTACAAGGCGCAGTAGCACGGTGCAATGATGATGCCAGAGCCCGCATACATCAAAGGACCACAAGCAGTCCGAGAAGAAACAGGCGAACAGATCTGTTAAGGACTGAAATTACTCACGTCTACAGACTCACATCTCATTTTCTGAAGGATTCCGATATATACCAAGATGACTGGATCCTCAACAATCTGGTCGTATATACCAAAGATCTGAAGCTATTCCTGATGGATGGTGAAGTTCAAATGGACCTAGAGTTTCAAAAGCTTCGACGACACTACTGCGGTCTCATGGAAGAGCTCTTTGATGGAATCAATCGTACTAAGGACCCTTCTCGTTGGATGACGTTTGAGTCCAGAAAATCCTCGTTTGCCTTGATGGAAGATTGGTGTGGCTATTCTCCTAATCAGGCGCAGATCACTGCTAAAGAAACAAGCATGAGGCAGTCGATGCTTGATCAACAGAGCCTCGGAGAACGGGGTACTGTGACCGCTGCCATGGAAATCGAGAAACGGAATTTGCGGCAAGCAGCTCTCAGTGCTATGGCTGCGTTATGTGGTGGCCCAGTCAGCATCACAACTGAGAGTCGAGCAAATCTGCAGTTCGATATTCGAAGAATGCTCTCTTGGATTGAAACAATTTTTATCAAAGGAAGCGATCGAATGCATGTAATCGGCAGAAGAGCACTGAAAAATCTTATTGTACACAATAAGGATTTTGTATATCTGATGGATCATGCTATCTCGAGGTGTTATCTTGCAGAGACCGCAGCACTTCAAGCACAAGCACAAGCACAAGCACAAGCTCAAGTTCAACTGCAGGAGGTCAAACCGACTAAATTGCTCGAGAATTATTTCGAAGTTGTAACCCAAGTCCTGGTCGAACACCCCGACTACCCAATGCCCTTTTGGAAATTGTTAAGTGTTGGATTGTACACACTTGGCAGTGAGTTGAGTGAGATTCGTTCAAAATCAGCGCACCTTCTGCGCGCATTGGAGGAGAGGCAGTTGAAAAGCTCAAAAATTCAAGATTACGACATAAGTATCTCTGACAAGACAAAAGCCGTGTATAAACTTGCACAATTCGAGATTTCGAAACGATTGTCGAAGCAACATTCAGAGCTGGCTTTCCTCATATTCTCCGAGTTCACATTCTTTTTCAAGAATCTTAGTCCTGGAGCCCAGCGAAATATGGTGGCTGTCATCCTACCCTGGATCCAGACTGTCGAGCTACAGCTAGATCCTAATGGCGGTCCAACTACGCAGTCTTATGTTTTGTTGGCAAATCTCTTCGAAATTACCATCAACTCTAGCAGTGCTCTCCACAACGAAGTTCAAGCTTTGTGGCAGGCACTGGCAACCGGGCCTCACGCCGGAAATGTCCAATTGGTCCTCGACTTCATTATGTCACTATGCCTGGACAGACGTGAGCAAAATTTTGTTGAGTATGCCAAGCAAATAGTGGTCTTCTTATCAAGTACTCCTGCTGGTGTCAAAGTGGTGGAATTTCTGTTGATGCAGATCACACCGAAAGCAATGATACCAAATGAGAAACGGGAGCTTGTTCCACCACCACCGGACGCAGTCAAACTCATGCCGTACGTGGCAGAACTTTCCGAGGCACTTCCAATTGGCGCGAAACAGGCTGGCTTTTCTCTGGGACAATTATCCTTGATCCTTCTTGTAGACTTGATGGTGTCTCCTGTCCAGCTTGTGGCGGAGAACGTACCTCTACTTCTACAAGTTGTGACTGTCCTTTGGGATCATTACATTCCGCTAGTCCAGGAGCAGGCTCGAGAAATGCTTATCCATCTCATGCATGAACTGGTCATCTCTAGGATCGATGATCAAAGTACGGTGCCTTCCAAAGGTTCAATTGAGGATTTTATTGAGTCCATACGCCGTCATGACCCGACTGTCGTTTGGGCGTACGAAGATAATAATGGCAAGGTGGACGACCAAGATAACAAAGTACCAGCTGGGATGGAAATACTCACGACAGAAGTGGTGAAGAATTTTGCAATAACCTGCCCTGACATCCAAGAGCAGTGGGCTAAGCTGTCATTGACTTGGGCAACTTCCTGCCCAGTTCGACATCTTGCCTGCCGCTCATTCCAAATTTTCCGCTGTATCTTGACATCTTTGGATCAGCCTATGTTAGCTGACATGCTAGCTCGTCTATCGAATACGATTGCTGACGACGATACTGATGTCCAGACATTCTCGATGGAAATTCTGACAACACTGAAGACATTGATCTGCAAGCTAGAGCCTCCTCAGCTCCTCAACTTCCCACAATTGTTCTGGACTACCTGCGCATGCTTGGACACTATCAACGAACGCGAATTTCTAGAAGCACTCAGTATGCTAGAAGTCTTACTATTGAAAATCGACCTTGGAGATACACTTGTCCGAAAAGTTCTTATGGATGGGAAGCCACCAAAATGGGAAGGAAAGTTCGAAGGTCTACAGCCTCTGATATATAAAGGACTTCGCTCATCAACTTGCTTTCATCTTACCCTCAAAATTCTTGATGAGCTCATTCAGCTTCCAAATGATGAGCTGATTGGAGATGACAGCCGTCTCCTCTTCGGTGTCTTGGCTAATTTCCCTAGATTCCTCTCCTCTATGGATCAAGATGTGCCCGATCCGCAGTGCGTCAAGAGCGCTGGTATTCTAGCTGAAGTTGCAGAAGGTCAAGGCTGTGGCACTATTTCCAGAGCTTTGAGTGGCTTCGCCAATTCAAGATATCGTTCAAGTAAGGATTTTCTGGCACAACTCGTGTCTGCTTTGCGAGAGTCATTCTTTCCGCAATCGGATTTCAGCAGCTTGATTTTCCTCATGGGTCTCTTGACAAATAGTGTTCCGTGGTTCAAGGTCAAGACAATGCGAATCCTTTGTACTGTTATCCCGGACATCGATATGCGGAAACCTGAGATAGCTTCACATGGTCCAGATCTAATATCACCACTTTTACGACTACTACAGACCGAGTTTTGTATGCAAGCATTGGAAGTTTTAGATCAGATCATGACTATGGCCGGAACGCCAATGGACAAGCACCATTTACGCATGAGTATGACGAAGGCGTCCTCAAAAGCTATTCGTAAAGAATACGAAAGAACGCAGAGTTTGTTTGGCATCCCCGAAGAATCAGGCTGGTCAATTCCAGTCCCGGCAAAACATGCAGAAACAACAAGATCCAATGTGCACGCCGCATTCTACATGTGCCAGACGACAGAAAACATGAGCGAAGAACCTAACCCAACACCAGACGTCGAATTTCACGTCGACGACTTCCAATACAGCTACTTCCCCACCACCGAGAGAACCGAAACCATGATGTCGGACGAAGCACGCGGAGACGGAAATATCGGCGACCTAGTCATGAAACTCGACAGTCTCGACGACTTCTTCGAAGACAGCCTCGCGAGTCCTGGTAGTGACGGCCGCTCCTCCCGCACCATCACTGAAGCGGGCTTCTCTGCCGAGGCCTTCGAATCAGGGGCTCAACTTTACGATGAGCAGACCCTCCCGATCCTTCATCAGTCTCTGGCGAGGACGTCGAGCAGCGCGAGCTTCCAAAATGGCTTTGCGGATATGCGTCCTGTGCCTGGAAGTCGAGACGCGACGTCCAATGCTATGAATCCCGGTGCCTTCAATCTAGGTTCTGGCTCTTCCCGACCAAGCATGCACGCCCGCTCCGTCACGTCCCCCTCCGCACCAGCATCCTTCCAATCCAACGTAACAACCTACCTTTCAGACGAAGACAACACCGAAGAAGTCTTCTCCGACGGCGACGATGAACGTGCTCCTCCTTCCGGCGAAGGCTCTTTCTTCTTGGAAAATATGATCAGACCGATTGCGCAGGGAACGAGGAGTGGGATGCGGCGATTGACGGGTGGGAGGACGAGAGATAATGAGAGGTTGAGAGACAATTTGAGGGCGGAGGGGAGGAGGGGGTTGAGTCAGCCGCCGAGGAGTCCGAGAGTGCCGAAGGTGCCGAGTGCGTATTTGACTGGTGGGACGAAGGCTACGACTCCGGAATAGGACTGTAATCTCGATAAAAGGGAAGAGAGGGAGGAGGAAGGAAAGAGAAGGGGAAAGAAGGGAGGAAAAGAGGAGAAAAAGGCATGATATAATGAAACGACGAATGCATTTAATTAGCGAGCGACCGCTATCTTGTAGAGACTATGTATAGGTGGTACAGTTGTAGATGGATGGTTAAAACCAGATAGGCGGCGAAAGGGCGATGTTGTATAATAGTGTTGAGATGTTAGAACACTTATTGTTGGTTGGATGTAACGATACTCATGAATATATTTTCTATGGATATTTTGAACGAGGTTCTTGATACCAGAGGGTGAGCTATTTTATATCCAGATGTGCCAACATCTGGAGTCTAGACGTGGTACCTGGGATCTAACGGTACGGAACTTGAAGCAAGACATGCTATCGTGACCGGAGACTGTAGACCAGGAAGACTTCATTGGGTGTCTTTTATTGACACTTTTATTGCGTATTGGCTTTTCCATACCAAGAACGCCTCTACTCCTCTGTGAATATGGCGCTCCTACCTTTTCAATACTAAGTAAAACGTGTACCATCCCTTGGTGTTCAGCAAAATACCCATGCTCTGTTCATATGCTCGTTATTCGATATTTGAATACGATGCCTCCTTTTTCATATTCTTCTTTCAATAAAGTCATACTTCATGCTCGACTCTTGATCCTTTTTGCTCAGAACCCAACTCTCTCTGCTTAAGGACTTCAACTTCAACTTTCCACTTCACAATTCATCCACCAGTCAGCACTCCAATCTGTCCAGGAAGCTCAGCACCCAAACATCTTCCCCGTACTGACATTACACCTACTCCACCACCGTCTCTCCCAAGCACTCACCGCAAACATAGCAGGCCAATACCCCACAATACCCCACCACCAAGGCCATGGATCCCATACCTCCCACGTTCCCTCCTTCCAGAACAACACGTGGCCCGCAAACTCCACCCACTTGCCAATCAATTCATAGACTCCGATCTCTCCTCTCACAACCGACAAGATTGGAAGCAGAAATAAAGTGACAAAATCATGCGAAACCCAATAATAACCAGGAACGTCCGGCCTCGGCACTACGATATGTGTAGTATCTTTGTGCCCATTCGCAATCCCAGCCGGCTCATGGGTCGGGAGGATAGAAAGGTAAGCAGCACTCATATCCTCCGCCTCATCACCAAACAACACCACCGCCGTATGAGCCCTCGGGTTACATTCAATAGGATAGATATTATTCATCAATCCCTGAATCTCCTGCTCGCTTGCTCCAAAAGTCGATTCAGCGCTCTTCGCGATATCGGATGGAACCATGACATCCATACTAAAGTGCCCTGTCATGCGCCGTCCCATTCTTTGCGCGTAAATTTGGGTATAGGTTTGCATCGCGAGACTAAGGGCACTGGTGGAGGGGAGCGCGATGTAGTGCATGAGGAGGTTGGATGATGGACAAGCGACGAAGAGTTTTAGCTGGCCGCGGAGGACGAGGGAGTGCGTGCAGTATTCTGGGCCGGAGATGAATTGTTGTAGGACGAATGGTCGAAATGGAGTCGGGTTTAAGCGTCGAACATGTGATTCTGTTTCTTTAAGTGTGGGGAGGGGGAGGAGCGTCATGTCGGCGCGGGTACTATCGTCCATTCCTACAGGCTTCATAATGAATTTCATCTTTGGCCTGGGGGACGATTGGCCGTTTCGTTTTTCCAATTGGATTGGATCGGGGTAGAGGGCGTGTAGGGCTTCTGTTTCGGATGTAACGAGATGTGTGGTTGGGACGTTGAGACCGAGGTTTTTGGTGTTGGAGATGAAGGAGTGCTTTTCGTGGAGGGTTTCCGTGAGAGAGGCGCCGTATTGGATGGGGATGCATTGCGTTTCTTTGAGGACTGCTTCTGCTGCTTCTCCATCTTCGAGCGTGGATGCTACGGCTGAGCAGCTTACCCAGAGCTCGACATTTTCCTGTTCGATAATGCGCAGTACGTCTTGGATGTACGTCGTTGAACCTGCCGCGCCATTGAGCTTGGAAAGCCGGAAGAATTTCGTGATTGAGCGTGAGAATCGTCCTGAGACTGGGATATAATATGGTTCGAAATCAGCGCCGACGACATTGTGTCCTGCGCGGTAGAATGCTCGTGCAATGGCGAGGCCTTTGCTCATTCCTACTCCTGTGACGAGAATCGTCCGCGGCCTGAACGTGGATGAGGATGTTTGTCGCCATTTTCGATACTGGTTGATATGTTTTGAGGTTTTCGTGAATGGCGATATAATGCTGCTTAGAAATGCGATCCAAGTACAGAGAGGTGCGGAAAAGAGAGCCAGAAATATTAATGAGATGTTTTGAAGACTGTGGAAATAAGCGGGGGATGAGCGGGACAGGGGCATGATGAGAAGTTCCAAATTTCAACGATTAGGAAGGTTTTCCATAATCTTGAATTGCCGTTGGCTGGCTTGACCCAGTGCAATAGAAAATTAAAGTTCAAGAAGATATATTTTCGAAGACCCCTACTTTTTACCGTGGGACTGCAGACTGTAGGAGCAACTGGCTGATCAGATATCCACGTCATTATCACATGCGCCAATCGAGTTGGCGGCTATTCTGAAGCAACCGTACCTGACTAGACCGTTTTTGAATCATCGTCTTCCCGAAAAAGTTAAAGAAGGGAGGACGCCTTGTTACCTTTCTTGCGTTAAAACCAAAACAATAGTTAAAATAAAACCATGTAGGTTCCCGGTGGCAGAGGATGCGAACGGGAGATGATGTTTCGCTTGTATGATGGCATTGACACAGTTTAATTTTATTCTGTACTATACTTTTAATAAAACGGTACCTAAGTAATCTTCTCATAATTGTTGAAGGATACTATACATTATCGAAGTCCTATAATCTAGCTTTTTCAAGCCTCTATTTTAATATTATGTCAAAATTCAAATATTCATTGTTGGATTTAAAACTTCCGAGGGAGAAAACGAACGACTAGGGCGTACGACATCTCGTTAGATATCATTAACTTTTGACGTCGTTAAACCCGCTGACACTCCCTGGCGACAAGAAAGTACTTATAAAAAAAAAGATCGGACAAAAACCTAAAATTGACGGAGCCTTCGTCTGCCCATTCTCGGAATCGAACCGAGGATCTTCTCATGGCGTATATATCACGTTAGTGATGTACGAGTGAGACGCAGTACCACTATGCCAAACGGGCTGCTCGTAATTGGAGCAAAAAGATGCTTATTTGATTTTATCAATTAATTTGATGAAGGTGGGGCCGATGGGAGAAAAACACCAGTTTTGATTGGAGAGGCGCTTCCGGATGCCGGAATGTGGGGTAGGGGTATTCAATTGCCGATAATTTGCCAGAAGAAGGTAAAATGAAAAGCTGGGGAGCCTCAAGGGGCATATTATAGTGACAGAAATATGAAGAGGACTTTTGTCTGATATTTTGAAGCTATTGTGAGCTTTTTGAAAACAGCCGAGTTCTTTGTTGTCAGGATCTCGGAAGCTTCAACGCCAAGTTAACGGACAGTCACAGGCTCTCCGTAAAATTCTAGGATAATTTGAAACAATCTAATCTAAATTTTGATTTACTTTTGAATTTTAACGTCAGACGAGGAACTGAGCTCGTCTGCTCCCTATTCTAGCTTTTTTCCGGTGGTATCAAACGGCCAACAGCATTAACAATCTTAACTGCCTCACTTATCAGATTCCCCCAAGCATTCTGTGATTTCAACCCCATCCTAATTTCGTCAGCAGCTGATTTTAAGTGGGAGAGATAGAGCGTACTGGATAGCCTGAAGGCTCAAAGCTATTAACCATCCTGCTTTTGTAAATAATATCTGGATTGCCCTTTGCCTCAGTACTCAATTGCTCGACCTCGCCATACTGGGCTGCGTGACGACTTCCAAATGCATCAGTATCGGCCTTGCTGTCTTGAGTCAATTTCAATCTCTTTTCTTCAACCGTACTCCGAACGTATTCCAGATACGGAGGATTGCCAGGCGAAATGCAATTGTCTGCTGCAAGAACCGTCCCCTTCTTTATCAATCCTAGGTGCTCACAAAGCTTCAGATCGGTCGTGTATGCGGGCTTGTAGTGATCCAGGAACATCATATCTATCGTCTTCACACCTTCTTGATGTATCTTCTTGATTCCGTCATTACTTGGACCAACTACAACTCGTACCACATCATCCAAGCCAGCAAATTTCACCAAGGTCTCAATAACTTTCGCAAATTTGGGACTCCGCTCCAAAGACAAATATCTCTTCCCATCAGATTCTCTCAATGTAGAGCTGAATAGGATCGTCGAATAGCCACAATATCCCCCAAGCTCAACCATCGTGTCTGGCTTTCGTTCTCGAATGATGTCCGTCACTATCTTTCCCTTATCCTCGCCAACATTCATAAGGTATTTCTTGGTTCGGCCATATTCGTCAATCGCTGCCAGAACTTTCGAAGGGGACCCTTTGATTTCGTTTCGATTCGGGTGGTTCGTCACGAACTCCACGAGCTCTTCTTCGCGGCCATCATCAAACTAGACGCCATCAGTATTTGCTTCCAACGTAAGTCAGGCAACTCACAAAAGTTCCCTCCCCTTCTGCCACATAGGCTTTCTTCTGGTCAAATTCAGACATTCTCAACCTCTCGTTGACGCGATATGCAAATTGACGGGTGAACAACACCACCTTGAGAGGTCTCTGACAGTACTATCGGGTTCCTAGTCTTCGGGAGTGATCTCGGTATAGCAACGGAGGCCCTCTGCTTGGTTCCTTCCCAGGGACGTATATTGCAGGGTTGAAAGTCACACAACCTGTGCGTCAATTGATTCAGAAACGTAAAGATGGCGACAGCATTGCCAATACTTACTAGCACGCTTTTGCCTAGCGACTACTAAACTGCTAGCAGTCGCACAACAGGTTACGGCGCAGGACCGGATGGTTCCGTTTGAAATTCGAGGCGCGAAGTGGGGGATTGCGCTAGAGCTGTGCCCCTCCAACCCTCGGCAACGTCAACATCTTTCCAACAACACAACGGCACTGAGATCATGACTTTTCTACCCCTGGCGATACCGGCTGCTGGCTTCTGTGGGATATAGTGGAATCCTCAACTCGAGCAGGTGCCCGAATCACATTGTTATGATCCCGAGTGTTTTCGTCATGCAACAGTACACCTACCCGACAGCAACATTTCCACAGCAGCATCACGGCCTTCAATAGAATGTTTCCCTTGTACCAAGATGATCTCGAGCAACTATCACCAGATCTAAATGCCTTGCAATCAAGATCTTCCCGCCCTCTAGACCCAAGATCTGACATTCGAGAGATCTGGGGTCAGCTAGGGACCAAGACATGGGGCTGACTAGACCAACTCTCCCAGCAGTTTGCATCCACTATTTCTAGTGCATTTCCTTCCTTTTCGACTGCTCCGCTATGGCATTTGCGTTTCCTATGTCGTGTTCATGTTGTACCTGCGTACGATATGAATATAGATGACTTTTGGCTGCTAGAACTTGACAACTCGCACCGGCGATACTTCCGTCAAGTCGTTGACACGTACAATTTGCTTCATTCATTTTACCATGTTGATATGGACCGAGTACGGATGTTACTGTACTAAGTTGGAGCATCTCGGAATAGAAAGCATTTTTATACCCCTCGACGATTTCCTTCTTATTGGCGTCACTAGCTCAGGTCGGAGCAGTGTCCGTTCTGTTCTAGGTGCTTTCTGTAGAAGCGGATCGATATGGTGCAATATAGATTATTTATTCCAAGATGTCTGTTGAAATAAGAGAGACTCTGGCACGCGTTATAAGCACTCTTTGTGCAGTTGAAAATTTGCTCCCGAGCATTTGACTTGCAGGAATTACTCCTCTTTCACAAACCTTGTTGTTCAACATGTCAGACTTCAAAGCAACTGTCTCTGGGACCAAAACCTCTTCCGGTTATGTGGGGATCCACGTGGAGGGCTACGAGAAGATCGAATATGACTTCACATTCATTAACGGTGTATTCGATGTGGATAATCCAAATCTGGCAAACTGCTACCAGAGATGGAAGAGATGCTTCGCTGTCACAGACTTGAACATCTACAATGTCTATGGCAGGCGAATAGAGAAGTACTTTCAGCACTATGGACTTGAGTTGGAGGTCCATAAGACCAAGATTGGAGAGAAGGCAAAGACAATGGCTACACTTCTGAGCATTGTGGATTCCACGAATAAGTTCGGAGTCTATCGCACAGTTTGTATTCTGGCCATTGCTACAACGTATTGTTTTACTTATACTGACTTTTGTATGAGCCTGTACTTGTCGTCGGAGGTGGACTCGTTACCGATGTTGCTGGGTAAATAACTAGAGTCCTGAAGCGAGAGATTACATCAAGGCACTCTCCCACAAATCTCCTTGGCTTGCTTTACATGTCTCGCTTCATGCTAACTTGATTCTCCCACAGGTTTGTTTGTGCAGCTTATCGAATAAACACAAACTTCATCCGAATCCCTACGCCGTCATTGGCTTGATTGATGCATCTGGGTCAATCAAGGTTGCGGTCAACTACGGCAACTACAAGAATCGTCTAAGTGCTTACCATGCCCCAATTCATACGTTCCTCGACTTTACATTTCCGCGAACATTTCCCACTGCTCAGATTCGAAATGGTTTTGCCGAGTTGATCAAGATCTCAACGTGTTCGCATTTAGGCACTTTCAATCTGCTCGACAAGTACTGCGAACAGCTCCTTGATCAAAGTTTTGGAAGAGCCAAGGGTTCGTCACAGGATCTGGTTGATGCTGCGGACAAGATCAACCGTGAGGGCATTCACGAAATGTTGAAGCTTGAGAATCCCAACTTGTAGGAGATTGGGCTCGATAGAGTTATTGCATATGCGCACACATGGTCGCTTCTTCACGAGCTAGTACCCCAGACACCACTTCGTCACGGTCATGCTATCTCCATCGCCATGGCATATTCTGCTACGCTCGCAAACAACCGCAAGCTGATCAGCGACGAAGAGCACCGACGATTGCTGAGGCTATTCTTGCGTGCTGGTTTATCCATGGATCACCACCAATTTAACGAAGGGATCCTGGCAAAGGCCACTGCCGCAATTCTCAAGACTCGCGATGGTCTTCTTCGTGCAGCTGTTCCAAGTCCTCTGGGCTCTTGCGTGTTCCTGAATAACGTTTCTGCCGAGGAGATGAACGCCACTCTCAGAAGATACAAGGAATTTATGAAGGAGTATCCCCGCAGTGGAGAAGGTTTAGAGGCATATGTCGATGCTAGCGACACTGGCCATACTAAGAATGCCAAGATGGGGGAGGAGAAGATTATTGAGAATGCTGCAAAGAAGGCTGGCATGCTAAATGGATCTAATGGACATGTTGAGAATGGCATTGATGGCAATGCAAATTCCAGCAGTAGGGTCAATGGTCATATCAACGGAAACAGACCTGTCAATGGAAATGCCGCATTGAGCAATGGTACCTAAGGGAACCATTATAACTATGTAGAGAAGTGCTTTTCGATGCAGATGTGGTTTTTATCCGTACACGGCACTCAACAATCTATAAATTAAAAGTGATGTTTCCACCAAATTTATTGCCTTTCCCGCTTGACGTTGTGGATATAAGCAAGGCAAACTACAAAACTGGCGAATAGTTTCATTCCTACTTCACAAACATCTCAAAAGCGCAAATTTCCGCACTAGTATAACCAAAAGCATTTCCAACCATGACGGTATTCTACTAGTTTCTGCAATGATGACGTTGACTATGTTTCCTCTTTCTAGATTGCATCTGTCAGATCAGGAAAGAGTCAGGGAAGAGTCAAACACTTTAAAAACAAGTGGACGAAACAAACTCGGACATTAAACAAAGCACTGTTGGCAGTTCCTGCCACTTTTTTCAATGCAAAATCAATTGGTTGCAAGTGTTGCGTATCAAGTGTTCCACAGCAGGGCAGGGTACCCTCCACAAGAGCACTTTCTCGTGATCACGCATGAGCAAACTTTCAACCCAGCACCTTCTGGAGGAATTCATACCACGATCAACTATCTAGACGAGCTTCATTTACATATCACACCACAGATATATCCTTTCAAAATGTCCAAGGCCGGAATCCGTAGTCACGGTTAGCAGCCGGAGCCTTCGAATTCCTTCACGGGCACCCTTGACCTTGCCGCCGAATGGAATGCACATAATCCGCACCCATGGAGCACAATCACAGGTTTCTTAGAGCAGCAAGCAAACAATGTTGAATCTCTACCTGTAGTATGTTTCCCGAAGCCTTCTTCTAATGGGGAAGAGGGTTGGGGCTGTCAGATTATTTGTGAGTACCTTGTCTCATGAAGCAATAATATCTGCTAATTGCAAGCAGCATTCAAAGAATTGAGAGATGCTTCTGTAAACAGCACGATTTTGTGGAGAGATGCGATCAAGAGGGTAAGTAATGCTCAGAACACAAATGGAAACACAGTTCCGAATGGAGACAGAAAACATGGCGCACCAAAATGTGTGGCTATGCTATGCTCTAGTTCGATGGGATTTCTCTTCTGCTGGCTAGGTTTGATACGAGCTAGATATTCTGTTCTACTTATTGCGTGGATTGGACGTCCAAATAATCGCTTTCCGAGACTGACGCTGGCTGTTCAAGACCACAACTTCAACCGGTAGGGGTTGCAAGTCTTTGCAAATCTTGTGACGCAAAATTCCTCTGCTACGACAGGAAATATGCTGAACTCGCTGAGAAGCCGTCTGACGAAGGTGGAGCATTCATCAAAACAATTGAAGTCCCATGGAATGCGTCTGAAGTAACGACTCATTCTATTTTGGAGCTTGCAAAACCGATCACACCAAAATCATCACAAAATTCCTCGATTCCAAATCAAACGGCATATATCTTCCATACATCTGGGACGTCGGCAGGACTTCCAAAACCAATTCTTCAAAGTCACAAAGCAGCAGTTGGAGTAGTACCGGCCTTCGACCAGCCGGAGAAACGGACATTTCAACCACTCTTTGCCACGGTGGCATAGCAGATTGTTTCAGATCATGGTCGAGCATTGCTATGTTCTATTATTTCCTGAATCAGAAGCTCCAATTACAGCTACCAACATCCTTCGTTGCGTCTCAGCTTTCAACCAGAACAGTGCAGTCAATGATGAAACAATCACGTACTTCTCTTCCGTGCTATACGTTCTTCAAGCACTAGCCGAGGAGAAAACCGGTCTTCGCTTCCTAACACCGCTTGATATGGTTGGAGTGGGAGGAGCTGCTCTTCCAGCCAACGTTTGGGACGATCTCGTCTCTCAAGGTGTAAATTTAGTCTCTAGGTCCGGCAGTGCAGAATGCTGTTTCCTCCTCTCGTCATTTCGAGTTTTCAAAACCGACAGAGCCTGGCAATATCTTCGCCCTGAAAGTCCATATCTGGAGTTTGAAGCACAAAACGATGACTCTGAACTCTTCGAACTCATAATAGCGAAAGGCTGGCTTCATATGGCGAAGTCAAACCGTCCAACTGGCGACTTCGCAACTGGTGATCTTTCGAACCTCATCCTGAGATTAAGAATGCTTGGAGAATTCATTTGAGAAGTGATAGCCAGACCACTCTTGTGACCGGGAGGAAGTTCGACCCAGCTCCAATTGAGGCCGCTCTTGCTTCTTCTGATGAATGCATCAGTGAGGTTTTGATTTTTGGCACCGAGAGAAAATATCCCGGAGTGCTTGTTTTCCCGGCAAAGAGAGCATTTTATATGGAGAATTGGAAGAAGAAATTGGCTGCTCGGGTGTGGGTCAAGTTGGAAGAGATGAATAAGGGAGGTCAAGATCATACTCGAATATCCAGAGATATGCTTGTGATTATCCAGGATCCTAATGCTGCTTTGGGAAAAAGCAGTAAAGGAACGGTCATGCGAGGACTTGCAGAGAGGAGATTCGCTAAGGTGATTGCAAAAGCTGACGGGGAAGACTCGACGGAGAACGAAGGACCTAAACTTGTGGATGAGACCAGCTATGAGGAAATTCCCAGGAGGGTAAGAAACATTGTTCACGAATTCTGTACGAGCTATTCTCCGGGAATTGACGAAGACTTCTATACCAACGGAATAGAGTCTGCAAAAGCAACTAGAATAAGGGCATTGGTATAGAAGGTATGTTAGTTTTGTATTTAAATGCCACTGTGTTCATCATTCTCCGGAAGCTTGTGCCTCAAAGGCATTTGCCATGGAACGTGTTCTACGACTGTAGAAATATACGGAGGTTGGTCTTTACTTTGAAATTGTAAAAATTACTGACTGATGCAAAGCCAGGCTTGCAGATTACATTATCGATCTTTATCGCAATGAGCCAGATGGGTATAGTCATAAGAGAACGACGACGGAAGGCGGAAACAAAGAGATGTTGAACCTTGCCCAGAAATATTCAACTTTCGGAGAATTGGAATTCGATCCTGTTTCTCCAGGAGGACCAGAGGTCTCCCAAATAATGGGCACGACAGTAGTATGTCGAAATTTAAATTTGAGCCACCTTGACTAAGCCTTCCACATATTCTCACTGGGGCCACTGGCGCTCTAGGAGCCAATATACTTGAAAGACTGCAGGACGATGATTCGATTTCGCTTATAATTCGTCTCGTTCGGGCTGAATATGACGATGAAGCAAGACCTCGAGTAGCAGATAGCCTTTACAAGAGCGGGAAGCCTTGCTTGACTGAGTCTGGCAAAGTGTTATGTTTAGTCTCCCCGTTAGATTATGAGTATCTGGATATCGATAGTGGGTTTATGGATACTATTTGCAAGACCACCGAATTGACTATCATACATGTAAGTGTGCTTCCAAGCTTACAAGGGGTGATATTGATAATGATCAGGCTGCTTGGAATGTTAATTTCTCTCTCCTAGTCACGTCCTTCGAGAGGCATTTCGCAGGGCTGAGAAATCTAATCAACGTCGCAATGACATGCCGCCTCCCACCAAAGCTAGTCTTCTGCTCTTCAACAGCCAGCGTGTTGGGATCAAATCACCCATCAACCATCTCGGAAGTAATCTCAACTGATCCTTCTGATTCAGATCGCCTTGGCTATTCGAAAAGCAAATGGATAGCAGAAGCCATCTGCGATAAAGCTAGCCATAATGAAAAATTTAAAGGGAGATTTCATCTTGTCAAAATTGGGCAATTGACAGGAGATATGCAAAATGGAGTTTAGAATATGAGCGAAGCTTGGCCACTTATGCTTGCAACGGTCCATAGGTTGGCTTGTCTACCTCGACTTGAGGAACAACTAACATGGCTGCCGCTTGATGTCGCGGCTCAAGCCATCCTCGGCATTGCTAGGAACGAGACCAAAACCACGGACGGAAGAGCTGTGGAGTCTATTATGTTGTCAACAATTCCAGGTCAACGAGGCGGAACGGCTTGCTAATCTGGCTTCAAGGCCTGCAGATGAAAGCAGGAAAACTTTTTGATACTGTCGAGTTGGATGTTTGGATTGGTAGGTTGGAAGCGCTTGGGAGTGATCCAGCTCAATCTTTGATTGGGTTATGGAGGAGTGTTTATGGTGAAAAGAGGGGGACGGGTGGGGAGGTAGAGCAGGCTGAACCTGTGACCTTCGGGGTGGAGAATGCTCAGAAGGTATCGCCTGCTATGAGGGATGTACCTGTGGTTGATCAGCGGTTGTTTGAGAAGATTTAGAGGTGGATGGAGGAGGGGAGGATGAAGGGGAAAGTTGTTGATTGAGGATTGGGGGACGTGTTAAAGGGTATTGAGGGAGTATTGATAACGAAGGAGAAGGGTATCGATAGCTTAATGTCAGTAGTATTAAGAAAGAAGTATTAAACAGATAATAAAACCAAGTTTCCTGTTGTTGTGGTTGAGCAACTTTTCGTGGAAAGAAGAGATGTCGTGAAGATCCCTGCAAACTCAAAATTGCTTCACTGACGTCACTCGCTTCCACAACTCCAGAATTGTCCCCTCCACGACCTCATACCTCAACGCGTCTTACCAACCTTCACTGCAAGAGGAGGCGCTCTCCACTAATTATCCAAATCAATAACCCATTCCTAATGGCCGATGACCCCACCATGACCCCTCTCCGACGCGTCTCGTTGCGATCGTTCCTGTCCAGCGCTAAGTCTCTACTCGCAAACCCGGCGCAGCAGAAGGAGCCGTTAACGTTCGTTGTGGGCAATGAATCTGCTGGTATGATATTCGGTCTTCTTTTTAACCTCTCTACTCTGTGGCTCTTGGTGCCCGTCAATTGATGAGAACTGTGAGCACTGCTGATTGAAGGCAATGAATAGATCTCGATTCCCTCACCTCAGCAATCGCCCTAGCTTACCTCCGTACTTACTCCTCACCCTCCTCCAAATCAGCAAGAAATAAAGGCATATATATACCGCTTTCGAATTTGCAAAGGGACGATTTGGGATTGAGACCGGAGTTGGGACCTGTGCTGAAGCAGGCGAATTTATCGATTCAAGATCTTATAACACTTGATGAACTCCCCGGTTTCTCATCTACAAAACAACATGGAGAACGAGGGAAATTGGAGCCGGGGGGTACGAAATGGGTGCTAGTGGATCATAATGTGTTGCAAGGGGAGTTGGGGAAGGCTTATGGTGGGAGGGTTGTCGGGGTTTTGGACCATCACGAGGATGAGGGGAAGTACACGGATGCTTGTTCTGGGGAGGAGGGAGAGGGGAGGATGATAAAAATATGTGGGAGTTGTGCTAGTCTCATCGTCTCCGAATGGGAATCCAGCGAGCTTTCTGGACAATCTGGAGAAGAGCAAACTTGGAATCAAGAACTAGCGAAGCTCGCACTCGCGCCGATAATAATCGATACCTCCAACCTACAATCCAAACAAAAAACTACCGATATCGATAGAGCAGCTGTTTCGTTCCTCGACTCTATCATCCAGACACCCAGATCCGAAGTGCAGGCGTCCGAGGCGTTTGATAGGAAAGCGTATTTCGGGGAGGTTTCGAAAGCAAAAGAAGATATCGGTAGCTTGGGACTGAAGGATATTTTGAGGAAAGATTATAAACAGTGGAATGAGGCCGGCCTCGAACTAGGCATAAGTTCCGTGGTCAAAAACCTCGACTTCCTTATCGACAAAGTGGGTAGCGAAGGCGAATTTCACAAAGTTGTAAAGGCATGGGCAGAAGAACGAGATTTAAATATAGTGAGTGTTATGACTACTAGTCATGGGGAGGAAGGGTTTAGGAGGGAGCTGTTTGTTTGGGGGATGGATGAGAGGGGGTGGAGGTAGTGAGGAAGTTTGAGGGTGAGAGTGGGGAGAAGCTGGGGTTGAAGGGTTGGAGAGAGGCGGTTTTAGATGCGGAGGGAGAGATGGGGTATAGGAAGTGTTGGCATCAGGAGAGGGTGGAGTGTAGTAGGAAGCAGGTTGCTCCTTTGTTGAGGGGCGCTATGGAATGATTGTTTATGGTTTTTGGGGATGAAGGTTGATGGGATAGGAGGGCTCCAAAAAGACCCCATTCTGATCCAGTGTAAATGGCGATGGGCAGTGAGGGTGTTGGATCCAGGAGATGTGGTACATTGCAGAAAGTATGTCACCATCTTCTCCCGGGTACCATAAAGTGAGCGATTTGGGGAGTTGGAGTTGAAAAGCATAATGATACCAACGAAGCAATGAATCTCCTCCTGTTTCATTCCTGAGTGACAATCGCCATCATTTCTGTTACCAGATCAATTGTCCAGATTTTATTAGACCTCCGGAATGATAGGCTTTGGCATTTTGGAGTTGGAAAACTACTGATGCCAATGAAGTTATGATTCCGAAGATCTAAATTTGTTGATTTTGGTTTTAAATTTTTATTGCCATGTCGATCATCTTGATTTTCGTATGTCTGCAATATCCACCTCTAGTCTACTATGGTTTCTGGGGAGCACCATCCGTGCACCTATCTGAGACATCCGCGGCTTTGAGAACGTGGGGGGTCTGGGGATCTAGAACCGTTGTTGTCCACTTCCGCTCTCGGGAGTGGCTTTCGGTATTGAACTATACAGTTCTTTTGCTAGAATAGGGAACTTTCCGGCTATTCAGAGGTTGTCTCGGGGCCCCTTTCTCGGGACTCTTCACTTCTCGGCCCGATTGCCAAGCGCGATGGTGTACAGAAATCCATGAGGTACTAATTTGAGATTGTGGCTCTGAATTTGTGGAGAGTAATTACTTACTTCATTATCTGAAACGTAAGTTGTAGGCTTTCCTTCGGGCGGCAAGTGAGAATCAGTGCCGGCTTGGCTGTGTGGGAGGAAACTGGGTGATATGCAGGGAAAATGTCTTAGGCTAGAATAGATTAAGTAGTGAATCTGAAGCTTCGAGTGATCACTTGCCCAAGAAGGATCCAGGGACTAGATAAGGAAGGACGTCAGGCGGGAACTAAATTGACCATCTGAGGTTTGAACATTGTTTTGAAGCCGGAAAGGGTTTGAGGTGCAGTCACCTCGAACTTAGCCATCTGCGATTGACGGAGAGATGATTGGAGAAGGAAAGGCATGAGAAAAGATCCAACGAACTTGCAAAGGAGGTCCATTGATGGTAATGGACTGACTTGCAGAAATATGGTTCTGTTGATACCTTGGGACGAAAAGAGACTTCTTTGTCCACAAAATCCTTTCGCTTATGATAGGGGTAGGTTCACAACGAGAAATCTAGCCCTCCACCCGGGAAGCCTTTCCTCACGTTTTGCATCTCCGCCGGATGTGATCAGCCGGTTCTGGGTATAAACGCCTTGCAAAATTCGAAAAGTGCAACCGTCGGTCCAGATCCTCGGATCTCAAAACGCGACAGTTCAGCTCCTTAAGTGACACATCTAACCATCTAATCGGAAGCGAAGTCTACAGTGCCCTAATGCAGATACAAGGCTTAGTCGTCTTGCATCGACGGCGATCAAGATGTCTAGGTCTCATCAGACATTACAACGTCCTCATCAAGATGAAGATCTTAGCTGTTTTGGATTGGTGGCGACAAGTGACATAGGTGGAACAAGAAGGAAAATCAAAGTGACATGCTTAATTCTTCTGCTCCTAAAAAATAAAAAATAAAAAATATGGTGGTATGATTTCTTCCGACATCCAGACTGTTTTCGTATCATGGAGATAATAAAAGGTGGATTAATCGAAAAAGAGGATCGAGAGTTGTAAAATCCAAGCGTCTACAAAGCTTGAAACGATGTACGTAGCCTCATGTTTCGGAAAACTTGATCTTTGCCACGAGGCTTTTGATCCCGATCCCATCGCCGTCCTCGCCTTTTGTCGGCAGGAGTGCATCACAGACGCCACTTACGCGCTTTTCCATGGCCACTCGGCAATCTGAGCTTGTTTCGTTCTTCTAGTAATATCAGAAAACATATAAACATACATTTGAACGGAATCAAAAGAAAGAACGGTGAACATGAGCTAGCATAATTCGTCACAATGACACTAAATGCGGGATTGGGTAGTTTATGCTCGCCTGATCTCAACAGAGGGTAATTTCACCCGTGGAAAAACATCCAGCCTGCGCGGCAGTTGCCTCCCTCGAGTCAGGTGCTGCGCTGTCTTTCATTGCAGTGTGCAGCGCTCGGCTCGGGAATCGCGCGCATGATACTGAAGAAAGCTCACCCACGGTGCTGCTACTGCTGCGCGCAGCATCGAGTCACCCGGAGTTGTCACCATCCCTTTGGCCAGCAGTTCATGCTGGAATGCGTAAGGTTAAGGGTTAACGACTCGGCCGAGCGTTGCATAACTGTACGTGCTTATCACAAAGAACCACTCCCGCGCGTGTCTTTTTTGGGAGACAGACGTTGGCGGTGAATGTTGGAAAAGAAAAAAGCATCTTGCTCCCGGCGTCTGTGGTTGCTTTTGAGCTAGAGGTGCCAGTTTCCTGGGACCGAGCAAGGGCGTGAGAGGACAAAATGCGCACCGTGCGATTCCGAGAGCGCACCTGGGCACGGCTGTTTTTTCGACCCCCTGGAAAACCTCTGCCGCAGCCAATCACACCTGTTATCTGTTCCCCTGCAAACCTGGAACGACGACATCATGCTTTTGTTTGTGCTGAAGCCGCTGCCATTGAGATACGCGTCCAGAGGCGATTGTTGCAAGATAGACTGTCGGGCTGCACGCGTGGCTGCAAGTCGCCGTCGCAGACTGGACACTCGACAGAGCACCAATCTCGGAGTTCACCATGGGCGGGCGGTGACGGGCTGCAGCTGTGCTGAATGATGGGCGCTGACGCTGGCGCTGGCGCTGGGCTCGGCCGGCCAACGATTGCGGAGCCTTGAACTCCCCACTTTCTGGTGCTGGCTGCCAGTGCCAGTGCCTTTGCCGTCATGCTCTCGTGTTGCGGAAAATCTCGAGGCGATCGACGGGGTTCAATATTTTCTCTGGGCGACTATGGCTCGAAAGGGCAGTGAAAGGAACGGACAGGCCGGTCCTCCTATTTCACGTATGCCTTCCTCTTTATCTTCCCGGCGCTGGCAGTCATTTGTATCTTTTCCTCGGCTTCGTTCTGCATCGGAGGCAGCAGTGTTTGCGCCCAGCGTCTCCTCAACGGCCGTTCGCTCTCCACGTTCCACTCCAGCAAGGCTGGGTTCACCGCCCGCACTTTACGCCCGCTCACGTCGACAACGCACCTCGAAGCCTAGCACGAAAACAAGCTTCAGAAATTGGACTTGGATTTGCCGCACCCAACACATTCAGACAATCTTGTCGTCAAAAAATCTTGATTTTATTTCAGTTTTCCGACCAACACGAATGTAGCACATGGCGGATGTAAGGAAAATGTTGGTGTTAGGAAGGTCCAAGTCGAAAACATAATTTACAAGTCTACTTATCGGGAAGGACGAGACGACCACCGAAAGTCAATTCGTCTCAACACAATGGCTCCATTTTCCCCGTCCGTGAACAAAATCCAGCTCGACATGAGAGGTTTAAGTCAGAATGTAACCGGAATCACCCCTGCTGTCACTCCTCACGAAGGTTATATATTACAATGTATCGCCTTGACTTTCGCAACTATCAGTGTAGCCTCGTCGATTCTTGCCTTCTACTGGTTTGTCAAGATGCGAAGAACCTTCCGGCACGAGTACGTACGAAAATTCTTGTGCTTGAAGAATGCTAATTTATATAGCCTTATCATGTTGCTCATTCAAAGTGATATGTTCAAAGCTCTTTGGTTCATGATGTATCCAATCGTGGTTTTCTCCCGAGGTCCTGTTCCCAACAACTCGACATTTTGTCAAGTCAATGGTTTTTTCCTTTCTTTAGGAATTGAGGCATCAGGTAAGTGTTTACTCGTATATATCGAACCATGCTAACTTGGCAGATTTCGCTGTCTTGCAGATCGCCATACATACCGCTTTATATATATTCAAACCTAAGGCAACACTCGGCGAAGGAGGTCTCTACCCATATCGATATATTGCATATGTGGGATGGATTGTTTTCCCTCTCCTGACGGCTTCACTAGCCTTCATCAACGACAACAATTCATATGTCTCGGAAGGAACGTACTGCTATCTCCCGGTGCGACCATTCTGGTATCGTCTGGCCTTGGGTTGGATTCCCCGTTATATAATTTTCATTGTTATTTTGTTCATATACGCATCGATATACTACTACGTCCGATATAAATTTCACGGTTTCAATAGAGCAGGAATACGGTCTGGAACGAATTGCTCTTCGGATTCGGCTGAAGCCGCGAGACGGCCTCCGAAACGACACAGTCTCCCTCCAAGTCCGAGACTCCACTGTCATGGTCTAATTCCCGAGCCGAGACAGGGATCGACCAACGAAGGTGATCCATTTAAATTGGGACTCTCGAGCATGGATTCGTATCGGAACGGCGAGGGAAGTTTAGATGGGAAATCGGTGCCTGGAGCTCATCGGTTTATGCTTTCGAGTTTTATACTGAAGAATAACACTATTACCATTCCTTGCTCTTCACCTACAGCGAGAGCATCTCCTACGGGATCGAATCCGGAACTATCAACGCAAGACACAATGCTTCAATACTCTGCTTCTTTACCAGCATCTCCAAGGGCTATGGAAGCAGCAGTTCTTCACCCTGCGACTTCTAGAGCTCCCACCTGGCGAGACGGCTCCAGACGATTCTCCCCAACTATTAGCGGCCGACCATCACTCATGGATATATTCTCCATCCTCAAACGCCACCCAGACGGCAGCATTCCCCAAACACCTTTATCACAACTCCAACTCGTCAACTCAAGAGGCCAAAATCTCGTCGACGTAGAAATGCTCCGAACCCGCGATAAAATCCGTCGGCAACTCCGATTCCTATTCATCTATCCTTTGGTGTATATAGGGATGTGGGTTGTGCCGTTCGTCTCACATGTTTTGCAGTACGATGATCGATTTGCTTCTGATCCGCCTTTTGGCTTGTCTTGTGCGGTGACGATTTTTATGTGCTCGCAGGCGGCGGTTGATTGTTGGCTGTTTAGTACGAGGGAGAAGCCTTGGCGGCATATTCCTGGATCTGATGGGACGTTTTTGGGGAGTTTGAAGTTTTGGCAGGGATGGGATGGGGTTGGAGAAAGGAGGGTAATTATACACGGCCCTGGAAAAACGAGGGAGGAGATGGTTAGAGAGGCGCGAGCGGCATACCGAAGACGAGACGAGGAATTGGCACAGAGGAGAACGCAGAACGCGGTTGAGGGGTGTGATGGGCGGCCGGGGAGTGGTGCAAGGAGAGGAGAGAGGGATTGGTGGGACCGTGAAGGAGGCGATGGACGTTCCGACTTTCCACAAATGAGTCCCGTTGCGGAGGAAATCTCCAATCCTATCGAAGACATTATAATATCCGACGACGAACGGGGAAGCGATAACGAAACGGCATTAAAACACTTCAAAACAGTTGTTTTTCATGACAGCAGCGAGGCGGCAGCAGCACCGACGAAACTTGTATCTTTTGAGAGTGGCACGGCTGTATCAAGTACATAACGGTGGGCATATGGAGAGGCAGAACCCTCAAGGGCGGATCTCGCTGATTTTTAGCGGCATTGGGATGGCGTTTTCTTTTACAGATGGGATTGGTATAGCATTACTACATGCAAGCATGGATTTTGGGATTGGACTGGAATTCGGTGTATCTACGGACCCGATATTGCATGGGGGCGGGCGTTTTGCATTGGCATTTGCATGGTTCTGGTATCGTGATAGGGGAAGGGGAAGAAAGAGAGAGGTGTATATAACGTGCTTTGGTGTATATATTAATACAAAAGCATGTATATCCAGGTGCTGGTTGCGAGTCCTCGGACGGAGAGGAAATGTGAGGGCTTCAGAGCTCAGCTCCTCTCGTCTTTTCCTGGACGCCACTTGTAGCAGCTAGGAAGACGTTTCCGTAAAGCTGCTTCGAGAAACGAGAAAACTTCCCAGGTAAGCAAGCGTTTCCCTGGCATTTTTACCCATCCACGTTCAGAGCGACTTCCTCCATCCTGTTAGTTCCTCCCTCCCTCCCAACCTTCCTTCCCTCATCAACCTCCTTCTCAACATACCAGCTCACTTCAAAGTTGCCAACTACCCCCAAGTTGTCATTTCATCTCCACTGAAAGTTCTAGCTTTGAACCTTTCCTGCACATTCAAGCTTCCGTTCGAAAGAGAAACGTACGAGCAGAAAGGAGGCGTATGCATCACGTGTGGTGAGCATAGGCGCTCTTTCCCTTCATAAAGTGCCCCTTCACGATGTGCAAGCAACAACCCAACAACACCCCGCTCTAGCGCCAGCGCTTCTGCAGAGATTCGATGAAGTTCCCCTCCTTTCCTTTTTTTCTGTTTCTCTTTCCCCATCATCAACCTTCGACGACCCCGCCGATGATCGCGGGAACTGAGCACTACGATCATTCCAACGGAGTCGTTGCAAACCTGTCAGAGGTTCATGCTGAGATCTTGACACTATCTATCTGCATCCGTGTTTGATCTCGTGGTGCGCATTTGTCTTTGCGGGGTTCTTCGCGGCTCCACGAGGCAGCTTCTTTGAGGGGCCTTTCAAGATTTCTTCACCACCATTTTTCGTGTCAGAAGTCATCACTGAATACTTACGCGGCTGTGCCGATTTACCTTCGAGTACCTCAACTCCATATCGTGGCATTTACGCTGCCCATCTGGGCGGAATCCACCCTTCGAAAGCCACCATACTAACATCACTGGTGAACCTGTGATTACTGCACTTTGTAAGTCTAACATTTTCCCTTTTTCCATCTCATAGGGCTGACATCTGCGGTAGCATAGAAGACTAGGCCTTAGTTGAGGAGTCATAGTTGATGGAGTGAAACTTCAAGGCAAGTATTCCTGATGCCATTTCACGTTCCGCGATTTTAACATGATGACAGGAGTCATCCTCTTCGCGGCCCTGCACTTCGACGAGTCGACTTTGTGTTTCTGAAGGCGCCACAATTCTGTACATTTGCAAATTCGTCCACTCTATCGGAGACTTCTCAAGGCCGGTCAATCTAATATTCTTCAGCTCACACTACTAATGAAAGCCGCTTTGAAAGGGTTCTTCGATGAGCAAGTAAAAGAATATGAGACTGTAAGAAAAGGACGATCGTTTGGTCTTGAAGCATTCCACCGTCCCTTTGCAGCCGAGCCGGCCTCGAAACCCTTTTCCGGTTTTCGAAGGCTGCCACTTGAGATTCGACTTAAGATTTACGAGGAAATCATCTCCGAAGATCGAGTTCTGGAGGTATTTGTCACAAAGGGGCACTATAAGGGACCCGGCAACACCACATTTACGTCCAAACAAAAGCCAGCCTTACTCAATATTGATCGTGAGTCACGTCAATTCGCGCTGAAACACTACAAGTTGGGATTTGGCGCATACAGCGATAGAATTCACGAGGGCCAATCCATGATTTACTTCAATTTTGAGAGAGACATTGCATATTTCAAATACTTTTGGCTGCTACAAGACAGGGCAAATGTCGACACTGGCCTTTCCTATCTGTATGGTCTGTACGCTGTCGCTGATGACCACCCCAACAGATCTCTCCAAAGAATCGCACTTCCGATGCGGATATTTCATGCTTGAGCCGGTCAGTCAAGTATCTCTCACAATTCTCACAATTGAGGGATGTTTCTCTGGTTATTGATGAGGGCAAAATCGATAGTGATGGACACTCGTTCACCCCTTCCACGGAATTATACGAGGAGTGGAGCAATTGTTACTTTATGGATCCCGGAGACCTGGCTGATCGCAATGAAGAAGCGTGCGCCATTGAAATGACGAGGCAGTTTCGAATATATAAGGAGGAGAACCGAAGGGAGAAGGTGCCAAACCGGATAGTGTCAATCAAGCTCTTCGTCAAACCTTGCAAATGGTGAGCGGGCATCTCGAATGCTAGGACTGGCCGATCTTGACGACTGAGATCCATACGTACAGATTCGTGTCAATTTGGCTTGGCAGGTGGCTATGGCATTTTCAATTGCTTTGATCTGTAACACATATGATTAATGTTGAGAGACCGAGATAGCAATAGAATTACAATAGATATCAATACTTTGCAAACCTTTGCAACATAATATCTTACACGTTGGTTAGAAATTGTCGGCCACTGGTATCTGAAGAGTCTTCCAACAACTTTCTCGGTATGATCTCCCTGCAATTAAACAAGCCCCAAGCTCAGTGTTCGCCTTTTTTTCTTTCTGGTTTAGCCCTACTTCCCTGTTCACATCAACCTGATTCGCATGTATGTCCACTGATGCTGCGTAAACGAGATTGAATACCTTCCTCGCAACCTTGATGCTGTTCTTTATGTATACATTAAAATAGAGAAGTGGTTCTGTGGGAGTAGTAAGTTTTTGGAGATGTAAGTGGGTACAAAATCCCTTTCAAAGTGCTTGGGACTTTCTGACCGGGGAGGGGGGGGAGATGGGGCACGGGGCCTTCCGATGTGTTTGTTGGATGCCTTAGCGTGTGGGATTGGGGAAAAGGTGGATGAGGGTGGATATACTTTGGGGGCCCCCGGGGGGGGGGGGTTTGAGAAGAGTTTATCGAGAGGAGAGACGGCTTAGATGGAGAAGATTTGTCGGAGAATGTTTGCTTAGGTGTGAGTGCGAGTGTGGTGCGAGTATGTCCTGGTGAATGTAAGAATTGCTTTAGGATTTGCGAAAAATTGGATTAAAAGGATACTCTAAAGTCTCTTCTTTCAGAAATTTACACGAAGTGTAGGTTGTATGTATGTCATTGCATATCTCAGAATCTTCTTTTTGGTATCCTTACTCCATATCTACAAGACCTTCCGCGCCGTTTTCAAAGCAGAAGACGGGCCGAACATCCACCATGTAAATGTAAATGCAAATTTTGGGTATCCATAACTCCTCCATGCCAATCATCCATCCTCCATATATCTCCCATCTATCACCTCCACATTTCACATTTGTAACCCCTCATTTGCTCTTCCCCTCCTTCTCCCCCTTCTTATACCTCAAAAACCTCCCTAGATTCACAACCACCTCATCAGCTCTACTTCTCAATTCCCCAAACTTTCTCTTATCAATCCCCTTCGACATTTTCTTCACCTTCGGCGCCGTCTCTTCAAGATGCTTATAAAATCCATTACCCCAGAACACAGCCTCATCAAAAGCATACTCTTTATCAGAATAAATATCGAAGATTGCGTTTAGGGCTTCAATCGTGTCTGCAGCTGGCGTGGAGGGGAGAGAGGTGAGGAGTGTTAGAAGGAAGATGCCGATTTGGCGGTTCAGGTCTATGGGAGCGGGTGAGAGGGCCAATGTGCCGAGGACACCGATGGTTTTGACGGGGAGGGATTGGAAGGCGTCTTTCTCGTCCTCCCCTCCTTTCTTCCCCGCATTACCATTTTGCTCTTCAGCTGGTTCATCCAACTTCTTCGAAGCATGATACAGCGCCATGAATTTCTGCGGTTCTTCAGGCTTGACGTTTATCTGTCCTTGAACACTGCGTGATACGGCCCATGCGAGACTAGTGATTGTAGATGCAAGCTCGATATCTGCTGTGTTTGATGCTAGGACTGGAGAGATTAGTTCATCCCAGATTTGTTGGGAGAGCGCGGCCCAGAAGTCGCGGAGGCTGGAGAGGTGCCCGGTGGAGAAGTCGATGCTTGAGATTGTCCACGATATGTTGTTTAGGGTAGAGAGGGCTGCGTTCTGAACTTCCGTGGATTTTGAGCTGTCGGGTCTAGCGAGATTGAGGATTTTGGGTGCGGCGGAGCGGACGAGGTGGTCGAGGGTTGGTTCATCGCCGAGAGAGTCTTCGTCGTCTGGTCCATCTCCTGTGACTAGATCCATGTCTGCTTCTATTTCTTCGTCATTCATTTCGTAGTCATCTTCGTCTTCTTTCATTTCTTCTTCTTCCTTGTCGTCCGCGTCAACATCAACATCGACATCTTCAGCATCCATCTCATCTACGTCCTCAATTGGGTCCTCAAAACCTTCGAATTCTTTCTCGTGCGAGTTCTCGAGCGCTTCTTGGAGACTTGTTGCGATCGAAGCTGTGATTTCTAAGGCTAGTTGGAGGATTTGATCGGGGCTTGAATGTGCTGCATCCCCGTTGATGCCATTGCTCGTCGAATCGGCATTTTGTATAGATTGCAGCAGAACAGGAATGAGTGCCGCGTCTGAAACTCCCTCAAAAGGCATATTGTGATCTGACCAGCCCATTGTCGTGAAGATGTTGTGCAAGACACCACAGGCCGAGACAGCTACAATGCCATCGGAATTCTTGAGCTCAAGAAGCTTCTTTAACCAGGTATCATTGTCTGTAATTTCTTGCACAAGTCTTTCGTTGTCTTCCGTTAATGCCATGAGACATGAGAGAACTTCGTTCTGGACGTCCTTCGTAGTTGGGTCAAAGGAGAGTAGGCCGAAGAGGAAGTTGGTAAGAGTGGATAGTTTCGAAATAGCTTCGAGGATTTCATCTTGAGCTTCTGATAGCGAGGAAATTAAATTGACTATAGAGTTCGTGAGGTTCCACACAAGAGCTTGTTGTGGCTTTGGGAGCTTCGTGAAGGGTTGATCCTGCGACTCGATTGTCTGAATAATCTACCATTTGTTAGCACCTCTGCCTTTAAAAAAAGCTGCCAAGATCACAATACATACGGTCTTCACAGTTCCCTCAATGGCTGTTAGTACATCTTGCCTGTACAAATGTATGCAGAAATCCGCCTCTTCCTCCAACGCCAAATTTCTCAAAATACCCCACCCCGCACTTCTTGTATCCAGGTTCGAATCCGTCAGAGTCTGTTCGAACAGAATGCGCACAATTTGTTCTCGAAGTAGTAGCTTGCGGCATTTTGTATCCTCAATAATATTAGAAATCGCACTCGCGGCAGCAGACCGGGCTTTCAAATCTGCGCTTTGCAAGTCCTTCAAGACTGGTAAGATTCTCTGTTCTCGAATTGCGGCGAGCTCTGGGTCTGCGGGTGGCTTGATTGGCTTTGAGGTAGGGTCAGCGCGGTTCCGCTGCCTGTTTCTTGGCTTTGATTTCCCCATTGTTGTTGGAGTTTATGTTAATGTGGTGGCTTTTGCCGTTGAGAGTGTTTCTGGAATATCAAAATATTTCGAACTTTTTCGTGGATGGGGTACGAAAATTTGGTAAAGCGGCAATTATTCGGGTGCCGGCTAGTTCTAGCCGGTGCCGGGACTGGATCCGGGATTGAAGCCATATCTTTAAGCCGAAACCTCAACTTGGCGCTCATCTGGGCCGTTTTAGACAAATTATGAAAGTGTTGTTGTTTTCCTTGCTTACTCCCAATGAATGAGTTTATAAGATTCTGAGCCCCCTGTTGCGTTTGAAAGTTGGGGTTAATGGTGGCAGTCTCTGGTGGAGCTGCTTTAACCACAGAAAGTACCCCGCCAACCTATCCCGCTAAACCAGGGTTGTCAACGTCGCGTAGCCCCCCGAAAAGTTGATAAAGACCGCTGAGGTATTTACCGCGTGCGCGATTTCCATACCCTTTAAAAGCACCCTCGCCCACACACCATGTCTACGACGACCACCCTCACTCAAGCTGAGCCCATTACGGCTCAGAGCATACTGCGACTCTTCCCAGACATCGACACGAGCTCGGCGGAGCTAGATGGCCACGATGAGGAGCAGATTAGATTGATGGACGAGGTCTGCATTGTGCTCGACGAGAATGACAAGCCAATTGGAAACTTTAGCAAGAAGATATGTGAGTATATGCGATTTTATGCATGAGGCAAGAAGCTCACGATTGCAGGCCATCTCATGACCAATATCGACAAAGGCCTCCTACACCGCGCATTCTCCGTGTTTCTCTTCAACTCCAAGAACGAATTGCTCCTGCAACAGCGCGCAACTGAGAAGATCACCTTTCCTGATATGTGGACCAATACATGTTGCTCGCATCCCCTTGGCATACCGGGCGAGACAGGTGTTGAGCTACCAGAGGCCGTAGCGGGCGTGAAGAGAGCGGCTCAACGCAAGCTGGACCATGAGCTTGGCATCAAGGCTGCACAAGTCCCAATTGAGAACTTCAAGTTCTTGACGAGGATTCATTACAAGGCCCCGAGTGATGGAAAGTGGGGTGAACATGAGAGTACGTTTGCCTAGACTCCCAATGTGATAGAATGCTAAACCCTTTACAGTCGATTACATCCTGTTCATCAAGGCAGACGTCGACCTCGAACCCAACCTGAACGAAGTCCGAGACACACGATACGTAACCGCCGACGGTCTGAAAACTATGTTCAACGATTCTGCACTGAAGTTTACACCTTGGTTCAAGCTCATTTGCAATTCGCTGTTATTCGAGTGGTGGGAGCATCTAGACTCGGGCCTCGAGAAATACATGGACGAGGAGATTCGACGAATGTGATTACATACAGTTGCAGGCTTAGAGGGTGCAGGTGGCTTTGGGCACGTGCAGAATGGTAATCGATAAAGGAGGTTATCGCGAGAGATGTAAGGAAGGATTGGCTTTGGAATGCAGGGCGAAAGAGCGATACCCCACAGGCGGATGCAGCAACAAACATTGAGGACATGCAAATGTGAGTGGTCAATGGGCAGTCCCCTATCTCAGTGTTTCACCAGAGTGGGAAAATGTTGAGGTTGGCAATCGAGATTTTGTTGTACCTTGGCTTTATTCTCGTGGTGTTTTTTTGCGATTTCTCTCTTTCTATCCATCCAAAGTTTGTGGCTCCTCCCCTTTTTAAAGGTGTTCCATGGCCGTTTGACCTTCTCCTACTGGCAGCTCCAGCCTTTCTAGGTTCTTATCCAATTCCGCTGTTTTGGTGGCGGACGCCCCGGCTCGATTTTTGAGGGGTGTTGCCTCTAAACTACTCTAGGAATGTCCATGCGACACAAAGAACCCCACGCCTCACGATAATCGATGAAATCCATTACTCAAGCATGGAATACTCCGCTTTGTCAATTCCTGCATCCAAGGCAATACCCTGCTTTGAAATGTTCAATGTTATTTCGGATTGGCTATACTCGGGCGTCTGGCAGTTGCTGCTCACGGGATTGAAGACACGATCCAGTCGGCATGTGCCCGCACCTATCTCAAAAACTCCGGGTCCAATTCGGTTGGACGCCAATCCATGAAGGCTCCCCTAGTGACTAAGTGGGGTCTTGAATCTGCGGCTATCGTAGGGAGGACGAATTCACGTTTTCAACATCTGGACTGTACATAAGCTGCCGTCCCGCTCCGCCTCTGACTTCTTTTGTTCCTTCGTTCCTCACAGCTGCCAATCTTCACAAATCGATCAGTCACTCAGACCCAAGTTTTCGAACCTCACAATTCCTTCCCTCTACTTACTGTCCCATTGCACCATCTCACCTATCTTTTAAAGATACAGATTTCTAGACTCACGCTCTTGATAGTCTTCTCAGCTTCAAAGCATTTATTATCAATTAGAACGGATTGACACATCCGTTCTTATTTCTTTCATTCCTCAAAGGAATCACTCGAACATCGAAATTGATGTCGGTTGACATACGCCAGTCCCTTCATTGTCTGCGATTTCCATCTCGATACGAAACAGTATCGAGATCGCAGCTCTCTAAACAACATACGGGTGATTTAACGAGACCAGCTGAAAAACCGTCCTGTCCGTGCCATTTACTCACTCTACTTAAGCATAAAACTAACACGACTTCAGAAACGCCTTATCCCAAACATTGAATTATTTCAAGTGCAAACATACAAACCGCAATCATGGCGCAGAATAATAATCACAATGGATCCATGGTCCTCGAGAAAAAGCGTAGCGTTTCTGTTGACTCCACTGATGAAGTTCGCGTTCTAAATATGTCGGAATGCGAGAAAGCTTCAGAGTGTCTTTGGGATGCATTTGCTGTTGATGAAGTAATGCGTTACTTCCTTGACACGGATGATATGGCGACTTGCTCGGAAGACCAAAAGTGGAAACTCCATTGCAATATTGTTCGCTACTTGACTGCGGCGCATATCCAGAAGGGAATCGCGACTGTGATTGGACCTGATTATGATGCTGTTGCTTTGTGGTATGTCTTTCTCCCCCTTAATCCCCAATCCCCAACTTGGAAGCATATGTTAATGGTGTAAATGAATAGGCTACCTCCAGGAACCAACACAGACGACTGGCTTACCTTCTTCCGCTCCGGCCTCTGGCGCCTCTACTACCAGCTCTCCACCGAAGGCAAAAAGCGCTTCTTCAATGAATTTGCCCCACTCCTCCACGACACCAAACACGATGTCCTCGGCGAACGGGACAATGACTCTTATTACCTTGTTTGGCTGGGTAGTAAACCTAGTTCAAGGGGAAAAGGGTATGCGAGGAAGTTGATTGAGCATATGACTGTTAGGGCGGATGAGGAGGGAAAAGCAACATACCTTGAATCCAGCTCTGAGCTCAACCTTTCTTACTATAAGAAATTCGGCTTTGATCATACGATGGATATTCAGCTTGAGAGGGGTCCCAAACCTCTTAAATTGCATATTATGATTCGCGAGCCGAAGAGTATTGCGAGTGGCTCGAAGGGCGCTAGTGCGAAGATTAGGATGCTTTGAGAGGCTATGAGGGGAGGGGAGGAAGGGTGTGGGATGGATTACGAATTTATTTTGATTTGACGTTTTTGATTCTGGGTTGGATTAGAAATATCGAATGCGGATCTTTTGAGGTTGGGTTGGATGGATCATTGCAGTCTGAATCTTTCACTTCTCAGGAGTCAAGAGTCCTTGGGCGATACTAGGTTCTAGGAGACGACATATTTTTCAGATGACCTTCTTTCGAGCGAGTAGGTGCTTGTGCATAATTTAGGTAATGGGTCTATAGTCTTTGATTTCGTTAAAACTAGCTAGTTCATAGCATGTTACTCATTTTCCGTGACCAGAGGCCATTCACTCATAGCATACTCTCAAATCTACTCCCTTCCATCCATGAACGCCTAAATTCCTTCCGCCCTCTTCATGCTATCTAATACTCCAGGACAGCCCACGTCTCGTCATCAACAGTTGTATAGATCAATCCATCACCTAAAAGCTCATCACCAGCCTTGAACACATCGTTGACTGGCATTTGTAGCTGTCCCGCAATCATATGAACATGCAAACCCTCATTATTCTGCGGCATGGATTGCAGGTGCGCATATACCTTCCTCGCCACCGCACTCGTCTTACTTGGCAACTTCTTCCCTTGCTGATACTGGGCCCCTCCATTCGCCTCCGCACCCCCATCCACAAACATCCCACCATTATTCCCCTCGCCTTTAACAACCGTACCATCTGCATTTGGTGGTCCTCGAGTGAAGTATAGATGCACAGCCGTCGCCTCCAACAAGTGACAACTAACTTCATTGAAATCAGCAACAGGCCTAATCATATGTGCGCCGATGTTTCGCTTGCCATTGAAGGCTTTGGGACGGCCCCAGACGCGGACGTAGTCGCCTTCTTTGGATTGGGCTTTTTGGAGACCGTCTTCGGCTTCGGTATCGATCCATTGTTTTACTTCGATGTGGCCAGTGCCGTCGTCGAGTGTGTAGGTTATGTTTGTGGCTTGCGGGTTTATGCTGTTGATTTGGCCGACGAATGTGATCTAGACCCTAGGAGTTAGCTCGATATTTTAGAGTTGTATTTAGGGGCCGGAATTGAGATGCGTACTTGTGTTATCTCGGAGTCGTCAACTTTGAAATCGCCGTCTGGATGTGCTTGTGTCCTGTCCTCAGTCAATATTGTGGCGGATTCTGCGAAGAGGGGTAACGAACGCATCGATAATTTGCTTGATCGTAACAGGCCTTAACGTGTCTTTTCCGTATTGCTGCGCATCTCATCAGCATTGTCTTGTATGTGCAGAATCAGAATCTTTACCTTTGTGTTTCCCGGACTCTCCTGACTACCTGACTGCGAGCCTGCCATGAATCCCCCGCCATCATTTGCCGCTGCTTGTCCACCATAACTTGTCGTTTGGCCGTAGCCACCGCCGTAACCGTAGTTTGCTATGCACAGGTCAGAGATGGGTATACGAGGGGTGTGATTGTGATCTTACCCATTTTGATTTTGCTGGTGGTGGTGTTGGTGTTGAGGAATCTTCGGAAGACGCGTTTTGGACGCGTCCGTGTAAAGTGGCCCTGGCCTAAAGTGGACTAGAGAAAGGTCACGTGCTAGTGCCAAGCTCACAATCCCAGTGAACCCGTCCTCTTCAAACTTTATATATTTCGTGCTCAAGGTTTCGTCTATTTCATTTGTGACATTCTGGCAACTTGGCGCTGTTTATATTTTAGAAGCAGGTACTAATTTTGCCATTATATGTTTCTTTGAAGTTGTCTTGTTTGATACCGTTTGACGTACATGTACTCCGACCTCTATGCCAGAAATCATGGAACCTTGGGCTCGCTCACCAAGGCCCCCAGATCCGGTCATCGTTGGTCACGATATGACTAAACTACACACGAGTGAATATTTCTTGTTCAAAGGGTGGTAGATACGCGAGCGCCGCCTCTTATGTATCTCCCCCCCCCCCCCCCCCCCCAAAAATCCTTGTGTTATTGATCGATTCGGCAATACCCCGCTACATCATGCGGCAGCCACAGGAAATATCAATGGAGTCCTTGCGCTGATGTTTTCAGAAAGTCGTCCATCGAAGTCTAATTCGCAACAGAATTCTTCTGGCGAAACCTTCTTACACGTCTTTCGACTGCAATGCATTGATGACTTGCCACATTATGAGTGGGTCCTTCAAAGAGCGTCAGAACAGGGATTTCCTTTTGAAATGCTCGATTACAGTGGTAGAAGTATTAAGCATAGGTTAGCAGAGCTATTATTTCATTGGGATCTTCTCTCAAATACAGAGAGCAGCGCACTAGCCAGACTAGCCACAACGGGTATTGCTTGTATGTTGAAAGTAGAGGTTGGGCTCGAATCCCAAGATGGCAAACTCAAGCCTGCCGGATCGGAGTTGTCCTGGCATGAGTATTACGATGCACGCTGCCCTCCCGAAACGCGATTGATATCAGCGTTACGCAATTGGCCGGAGGAGCCCAAGACAGGTCCTGATCTTGAAATGATAATTCAAGAGTCAAACATCCATATGCGGGATCGAGCAGGACATACTGCTTTAGCACTTGCTACCAGTAATGGTCTACGCGAGGTTGTTCACCTTTTGCTGGAATCTGGCGCAAACCCGAATACGCGAAGTTATCATAGGACAAGTGTAATGGAATATGCAGCTATTCATTTGGCTCGAGCTCAGAAGGAAGATAACAACACTCTTTACGCTCAAAATCTCTCTTGCATGGTTCTCCTAAGTGACCGCGGTGCTAAAGCGAATGTCACCGTGTACGATGAATACACTGTGAATCTTGCGGACAGCTCAAAGAACAATGGCATTAGATTCGCCCTGAACAAAGCTTTGGGCAGGATACGGAAGGTAGCTCGTTCACTGAAAGCCACAAAACCTCGAACGCTGAGGCTCAATGGGCGGGCGGAAACAAGTCAACTACGATCCAAGCTCGTTATCACTAAACAGCTCGCAGCAGGACTCATTCCGAGGAAGCATGTCCGTTCCGGAAAATCCCTCAAATCTCAATGCACAATTCCGGGGTTTGACGGAATTTCAACCCTCGTTGAGTTGGACGCATCATCGAGTCACGAATTGGAGAACACCAATACCAATGTTAACATGACTCATTCAGAATTACCCAATTCATTTCCAGCTCAACCGTCAGTATGGGAAGCGGGAATCTCGATCTGGCTCAGGATATTAGCTCCTCCAAGATTAAGGTGCGTCAGCAGCGTCACAGTTCTCAGCTTGCTGTCCAAACAGGACCGTTCACCAATAATCTCCCAGTCGTTCACGAAACTGATTCAAATTTGGAGAATTGTTCGGGATCTTATCCCTTTTTGCCAGGAATCTTTGGACAGTAGAGGCCTTGTCATAGTCAGGACGACCCGTATTTTTGCTACCACCCTGAACGCGTCCACTACTACAAGTTCCCAGTAACTATATCAGACTCGCAAAGCTTGACCTCTCATAAAGGGGAGATCGATCCAGATAGAAGATGTCAAACCTCTGAGGCTCTTGACCCTACATCAAGTTCTCATCAGTTGCATTCCAAAGATCAATCTCCCGTAAAGTGCTCCATGACCCACCATACGGTAACTTTATCAAATAAATACCAGACCCCGCAAACATGGTCACTCCCCTCGAGCTTCTCCCACTTGGGTCCAGATAAAGGGTTCTCGGGGACTAGATCGAACTTCTCTATTGGACTCTCTTCCGATACTGGTACTTCAACTCCTCCAACGCAGAAGCTTCCGCCGTCTTTGGCCGGCACTCCTGGAAAGAAGAGCAAGGTTGCTTTATGCACCACAATCATGGAAAACAACTGTTTTGCTGTGCCGTATGTGTTGAGCTTCACTTCCGAGGATGAACTCATGAATGCGCAGGAAGATCTCGAGGAGAATTCTCCTAACACCCCAGATAGACACACAAAAGCAGAAGAGTTTTCCGAGCTATGTGAAGGGGGGCATCAGTCCTCAAAAACGCGTGACAAGTGTAAAGAGCCAGCTAAAGGCACGCCCCAGGCAATGGCTTTAGAGATTGAAAATGCAGGGGAGCACACCAGAAGCACGAGATATACATCATTGTCTCCGCAGGACAATATCAAGGCTAATAACGGAAGTGAAGGGGGAATTTTAGACGAGTTTTCGTGGTTACGCTCAGAGATAACTCCAGGTGTCAGCCAGGAGGACACTTGTACCCCTAGTTTGGAATTATCATTCGCCCCCATTGATCTGTATCGCGACTATAGAGACTCCTTAACGGCAACGGTCTTAACATCCACCCATTCACCACGAGATCCTGGCATACCACCTATTTTCCTCGACGATAATGGCGCAAATTTCCTTTCGTGCTTGGGCAACTGTCAACCTGTGTATGGCGCGAGAACGTTTTGGGAATCAAAGAACTGGCACAAAAACAATCTGATTCCCGACTCGTCGCTGTCTTTGAAAAGAAAAGAAAGATTACCCCCCGATCGACCTCCAGATATTTCAAGAACAAAAGATCTGTCTACCATGTTTATGCCATTACATCACGCTTCTCAGCTCTTGGGGTACGAAGGTTTCTCCTTCGGGGACAACTCGGAAACGTACTCTACTGACTGGGGGCCTGGGCATCATTCATATGGTGCTAAAAGACGCCGAGTGGATTCGCAGGAGGTGGCCACCTCTCTGTCCATGGTAGACTTTCCAACTTATGTCGATTCTATACGCTCATCAAGTATATCGACTCTAGATCTTGGTTGCAACCCATTAGAATCACCGTTAATCCTGAACCAGATCCTGCAGCGCTGGGGCAGTGGCAGGGGAACTCACTGAGCCAGACAATTGATGCGGAGAACTATGGCATTTTGGGATATCTACCGCCTTAGACTAAATGTTTCCTCAAATTATTACCAGCTACTTATGCAGAGATATGTAGTTGTGTATTTGGCTCAATGGCAATGAGGTTATTTTTGGATTATCTCGAGGTTACCTTGTTCTTAGTAGCTATCCATCCTTGAATTTACTAGTATCCTGGTCGATAGTATTTTCTTTACCTTCAATATGTTATTGCAATATATTGTTCCATTGCCCTGTGCATACTACAAAGCTCTCCGCGAATCCCGCAATATATGGGTCCAGACAACACCCTGCAAGGTCAACAGCCAAGCGAGCGTGTCTCTTCGCGTATGTATATTCAATTCCGATCCTGGTTGTTTTATTGTGGCAGTATGCATTCAATGTTGGAGCACTGGGTATGTTCGAATTCGAGAAAGGGACTGGTTACTAGTACTGAGAACTGGGTCATCTCGACTGGCATTATGAGTTCGCAGATTTTTCTTGGTTTTTAGCATGTGTACTTTCCATGTGGTTTTCTTTTCCTTATTTCCTTCAAGATTGGGCAGTTCAATTCGTGTTAGGTTGCGCTGGAAATGTATGCTTTTGAAGTGTTGGTGTAAACGTGGCACTAAATTCTCGTCTTCCCACACAACAACAGTTGACCACAACCGTGCCTAAATTTCGAAAATGCCAACCTTTATCTTGATGTTTAAACACTGAACTATCAGATGATGCAAATCCAGTACTTTAAAGTGTCTCGAGCTCCAACAACGAGGTGGTAAGGTGGGCATGGAAGTCTGGAGGTTGATGATCATTAGTAGGGCGGTCATTAGTTGAACTAGTTGGGATTTTCCAGGTCTCTAAACGAATTACATCAAATTCTAGAAACTACAGTCCAAAATTTTCGAGTAACTAGTTGTGGTGAAGCCTGAAAATGGCCTATTTGGCCGGATTTCAGACAAAATACGTGCTTTTATGCCAATTTTGGCTAAAAATCGCTCTTTCGTCCAATATTTTCCTAACTGCAAGTTCACTTTTTTGTCGGAGGGCTCAACGAGATAATTTTCCCATTCTCGCTTAACGGACTACTTGCAAAGTCGCTTAACTAATGTCCACCCTGATCATCAGGGACTGTGCCGAGTCGCTAAGCAGTGAGTCGCCGGGGAATTTCAACCAATGCCTCGTGTAGGTTTATATGCTTCTTCATACTAAATATTTTTATATGTAGGTTGTACCCGGACTTTCTATGAATTAGGTTGGTATTATACTAAAACTTAGACGTATTTACACACAAAAAAACAAGGAATGTCAGTAAAAAGTAGCAGCACCTCGCTTAAGTTGCGACGTGGGGCAGTGACGGGTATTTCGACTGTGAGGTCTGTCGGCGATGGCAATGACACGACGATATGCTTCGTGACTTCACACGAGGATTTGCTCACATAGCCTCAATGTTCGACTATACTACTTTGGTCAATGAAATTCGTCGCTGACTCAGTCTGCTTTTTGAGCCCAGTCTATTGGAAGAAAGAGCCCCACTCAAACATGCCTTCAGACTTCAACCTTGCACATTAGTCTAATAATGATCTGGCCTACCTGGAAAAACTTGCAATATCTGTTTAAAAAGGCAAACGAGATCCCAAGGATGTGCCTTATTTGAGAGTACCACCAACACCTGTAAGAGAAGACACAATACACGCAGGGCACGAAGGCCCTGAGTGGCAGCCCAGACATGACTGGTGGCAATAGAGATGTTAGTCCAATAGTTACAGGATAGAATACATGTTAATTGGATCAAATAATGATCGCTCACTTACCATTTGATCTTTCTTCTCCATTTGTAATATGAAAATTCCCACAAATCAAAGATTATAAAACATATTGTCACAATTGCCCCTCCCATGTCTGACCATGAGTTCTTCTCTGACCAGAGAGAATATAGTTTTCGTATCCACTACCAAATTCAGTCGCCCCAACCTGTCGCAGGTATTTCACGACTTCATGTTGCTGATGGTAAGTCGCGTAAGCAAGCGCTGTTCCTCTTTTTCGGCTCCTGGCGTTGAGATCAGCTCCCCATGCGATTAGAAGCATCACCATGGCTAGATTTCCATGAGTGCTTGCCTCTATCAGAGGGGTGTTACGACCGGGTCCAGAATCTTCAATACCAGCTCCTGAGTCTAAAAGTAATTTCGCAAACCCGACGTGACCGAAAGCACTGGCTATTTGCAATGCAGTACACCCATTGCAGAGAATTTCTAGATTTGCGCCACATGCGATGAGGACCTGTGCAGTCTCCAAGTCGCCATAGCGAGCTGCGATGAATAGAGCAGTGCGATCTTTATGATCGACTTCATTTACCCAGTCTTTCCTCTTTCCCAAAATAATCTGAATAATAAGAGAGTGGCAATTATCAGCTGCTGTGTGTAGCATCGTAGGCTCCAATTTTTTCCTGGTGTTTATCGCGTGGCAGAATAGAAGCATAAAGATTTCTCCGTGGCCTACTTTTGTGGCTGTCTCTAGTATCGTGTCACCTCTCATTGTGGAGTCCCAGACTCTGTCCGTAGCGCCGCTCTTCGCAAACAATGCGTTTACACTAGCAAAATCTTTCTCGTTGATAGCGTCCAAGAAATTTGATAGGTGTCTCATGTTGGATGATGAGCTGAATAAACTTGCCACAGCAGTGAAAACTGCTGGTGTCTTTCGAATGATTGCATTTTTGGGGGTGGATATCCTGGCAGGGTGCGAGAGAATTTTGGGTAGGTCTGGGTTGGGTAAAGTTTGGCCATGTTGTGTGGAGAGTTCTGGTAGAGGGCTTTCTCGTTCTTCAAAGTCAAGAAGAGCCATTGAACTAACAGACTGGAAGTCTCCCGTGGGCAGGACTTCGGAAATTTGGTGTAAAATCGGAGGCGGCGGTTGCTCTTCTAGTTGTCCGGACTCGAAAGCCGCAAGAAATATTTTTGAGATAAGTTCCTTGTGCTCCGTGAACATCGCTGGAGTGATACCAATATCTTCCAGTTCCATGCATAATACTTTCCAATCAGCGCCGTCGTTGAGAGAACTGAATCCAGCCGAGATCTTGGATTGCATTGAAATTACCGAAATTCTTGAATGGCTCGAAACTATAGAGCCTTCCCGCTTGCCAGTGCGCACTTCATCAATAAATTTGTTTACCCCTTGTTGAACGAAAAGTCGAGTAGCAAATACACTGTTGAGTACACCCAAAGACCCAATACAACGACCAAGTCGTCCCTTCAGCTCGTCAAGTTCGTCTACAACATTCTGCATTCTCTCCCATGAACGCTGAGTAGCTGTAGGGAGTTCATTGTAGTGGTCAATAAATTGTTTCAAGTCGCTCAAGCAGCTATTACAGCCATCGATAACTGTTGTGAATTGTGTTGTGTGCTTGGACTCGAGTTTCTGACCATCAATTGCATCTTCAGTAGCCTCGAGTAGTATCCGAAATGACTGCACTTCGTCGACAAAGGGTGCAAATGCATGTGTAGATTTCCTGCATGCCCTAATCACTTCCCGAGCGCTCTGCTGTGAGATACCTGTAAGGCAGAGGGGTCCTTAGCCCAATAATCACAAGACAACCGATGATCGACACTAGAAAAGAAACCTACGCAGGTTTGTGATGTAGTTGTGGCCAATATGCGCTTGTGCTTTGTCCGTAACACTGATTGCATTCCAGTGTGAGCTCCCAACTCCAGCTACGTTGGCCATTAAGCCCGAAATTCATAGCCTCGCAAGGCTCTCTGGGAGTGGATTGTGAAGCACCTCGCAGGCACTGAACCACTAGCTGGTGCAATATTCGTGAGAAGTTTTCCTTTACCGTAATAATGAATTTGAGGCTCTATGTAGATGTTAGATCACAGACTTCATTCCTGACTTTCACCATGTTATGTGGTTGCGTGTCGTTACCAAAGGCCGGCGCTAAGAAAAGCCTCTTTTGACAATATTGCTTTTTGGGGCTGAGAATGAGTTATTGATTGAAGTGACAGGCAGGTCTAGAAGCGGGGTACAGCTGAAAGCCCCTTGTCGATGTTTCCGTGTCGTAGTTTCCTAATTCTAGCCTCAAGTTCCTTTGAACTTCACCCGAAGGTTAGGGAAATGGCAGAGATCTTTGGTATTGTCGCTGGAGCAGCAGGTCTCGCAAGCGCATTCGTGCCTTGTATCGAATGTTTCGAATTTATCCAACTCGGACGAAATTTTGGAAAGGACTACCAAACATGTCAACTCAAACTGGATGTCGCGGCATTGCGCCTATCTCGGTGGGGACTAGCTGTCGGACTTGGAAACCTTCCGAATGCAGAAGGCACGATTGTGCAGCCGGAAGTCGTTGCAACAGCGAGGGAGCTTAAGATTCTGGCAAGGATCCTCGAAGATATGTTTAACAACATCGAAGAATGGAGGAAGAGATCTGAAAGATTTGAGGCAAAGGCACAACGCGATGAGGCCAATAATAGTCAATATTCTGGGTTGAAGCTCTACGATCCAGAGAAAGAACTGGAAGGAGGTTCTCGATTCCTTCACAGAACCATAACGGGTATTGTGACCCGTCGCCACAGGAAGGATGATAATCCAGTGGGATTCTGGAGAAAGACAAAATGGGCTTTGTACGAGAAGAACGTGTTCGATCTCTTGATCGCGGATATTACGAAGGATATGGACTGCCTTGAAAGTGTTTTCCCTGCTGTGAAGAAAGCACTAGCAGAGACTTCGAAGGCAGAGCTCGGCACCATCAGCAAGAACGATGATTTAAAGCTCCTAGCCTCTGTTGCAGGATCATCAGACAAAGTGCTGGTCGAGGCAGTGACCAAATCGCTTGCTGAAAAAGGAGATACTTGGACTAACTTTGAAATTGAGACAGAGGAGACTGGTCATGTTCAAATTGGAAATGACTTTGGTCTAGGCAGGGAAGCGAAGTCGGCAAGTACCTTTGATACGTTTAAAATTGGAGGAAAAGGCTTTACACAGGTTGGTCACACATTTCGCAGCGACAATTGAATTTCAAGGATGATAAATGGTCGGACAAAATTTGCATATACGGCATGATCCACAAGAGATATACTTCTTCTCTACAATAGCTTTGAAACTGCTCTTTGGGGCTAAACCACTTCCCTCTTTTCTGTGTGTTGGTCTTGACATGTGTGTAGCCGTGTGATTCTGAGTTCCCGACACGTAATCATTTCTAACAAGGTGTCAAATCACGAACAAGTACTTCAACCTACCGCTCCTACAATCCAAACCTACTTTTATTACGTTGACTACCTGGCATACCACTCCTAACCTTTTTTTATGACTCGGATACACTTTTATCTACCTCTCTAAAATCCAGGAATTTCGGCGACTGCTCGGATGCCACTATACTTTACACAGTAGAGTACAAGTGGGTATATCCTCGGTAGGCGAAAGAAGTTACAAGCTCGAAAGGGCTCGAAGTGAAGTTATTCGCAATCTTTTCGTGTGGACATAAACAGTGTATATGGAAAAGAATTGTGTTTCCGCTCTGTGATGTGACTTGATTGAATGTGCCCAAAGATGACATTAACAATCCTCTGATAGAAAGAGAAGAAAACGTGAGGTAAGGGCAAACCGACTCGAAGAATTGCAATGGTTAGGAGGGATTGTGCTTGTTCGCTAAGAGAGAAGTGTGGATAAATATGGAGCGTGAAAGTGCACTACGTTGAGAGGGAGGTTATTATGGAAAGAAATAGATTTGAGGCAACAAGAGATTTGCCAATCCAGCATTGTCCATTTGCCGTCAGAATCCAACATCTACGGAGATATAGTGACTGATTGTGAAGTGTTGCGGGAGTTCCGACATTGTCTCCCGAAGGATTTCAGAAAGATGGATCCGCATTAAGTACACAAAGAAAATCGAAAGTCAATCTAAACAGAAGTGGAGCTTCAATTCGAGTGATAGATGAAATAGAAAATATAAATTAAAAACTTGATGCCTCATACAAGATATACATCTTCAAGGCTGATCCCAAGAGTTTTTAAATTCTCAGATGTCAACCTTGGATCGAGCTCTGTTTCTTCTTCGCTGCTTTCATTGTAGAACCGTAGTTCTCGTAAATTTCCTATCTCACCAAGCTCATCAGTATTCCATTCTCCTTCTACCCCGTAGCAGACACTCCATCCCAAGGGTAGAGGACCCGCCCGAGGATCATATTGCGTCTTCTTCCCTTCTGGGCTTGTAAACACGGTGCGTACATGTCCGCGAAAGATTACCCTTTCAACACTCCAGCCCGAAGGAAGAGGCCCAAGAAGTCCTACCCCATTAGATAGTCCGTGAACATAGCACTCGCCGCCAACCTGAAAATAGTCTTCACGTTGTGAGTCCTTTCGAAGAACGATAGGATTACCACACCCAAGTGCAATAAGGATTTGATCCCCAGGACGTACAGATGCTGAACATAGCCCCATGAACCCCTCTTCCGTATTGAAAAAAGTACGACCCGGTAAATAGGTCTCGAAATCTGATAAGAAAATAGTTGTATCTGATGAAATCGACTTATTTATGATCAAACTATCATAGGCGTTTCTCAGTGCTTCTTTTTTGAACAATTCAGGCTTCTCTATCCGTGAATATACTGAAGTACCCCCAATGAAAAGCGTCGCTATAAATGTGTCAATAAGTGTGCCTCCTTTGATGTATGGTTCTTGGGAGGCATTTGGAGGCTCCCAGGTAAGACATATTGTAAGAATCTCTTGAACCGTAGCAGCCAATGGAATCGGTTTGCCGACGTGATTGATAGTACAGGGAAGCTTGCCGCGAACTCGAAGCACGGTTGAAGCCTCAAGATACTCAGACTCCTGTCGAGCCAACCCAGCAGGAAAAGATTGATTAAGCACCTCAGTTGAGCCTGGTCTAGAAAGATCCAAGACCCATGAAGGCAATTTTAGAGTGGATTGATCCTTGGTGAAGTCGCAATGGCGGAGCAGACTTAATTTGCTGGATATCTTAATCTCTAGAAGTATTGCTTCGACGAATACTTCTTCGACAGTCTTAGTGTAGTCTGGAATGAGTGCTTTATGATACTCCTTCTCTAATAAGCTTAAAATGGCATAGACACAATCTCGGGGGTCCAAGCAATCTAGCCTTCTCACAGTACTAGTGAAGGCAGATAGCGACGCCACGGTATCGAAATCCTTTTGATAACGCTGCTGAAGAAAAGGTTTGACGACGTTCGTGACCTTGGAATCCAAAAATTTAGGAATTGTCCTTTGGGATTTGTCATCTCTTTGGTCAAGGATCCAGATAAGGGCCGCTCTGAAGATCTCCACTTCTATAGTTTGAGTACCAATCAAGAATCTGGCATCGACTGCAAGTCCAATTTCCTGAAAGGTCCAAAGCCTTGTGAACCATGTGGCACCAAGAAGGTTTCGGATTGCGATCCAATTCAGACCTTTTGCCTTTTCAGCTTGAGGACTGGTTTCCAAATAGAGAGCTTCACTTCCAGGCTTCATCCACCAAAGTAATGCATTAGAAGCGTTGAGGCTTATTTCTATACCTCCCCCTATCGAATTCAAGGTCGGAATAGCTAGCGAATTCTCTGGCGTCTCTTCACCCAGCCACACCACCACTCGCCGTGCCTGGTGGAAAATGTCGCCCATTTTTCTAACTTCTCTACTTCTTTCATCAATATCGGCTTGGTTAATACAGATAGAGTCTATCCAGAGAATCCTGGCTTTTCCTGGAAGACGCAAATGTAACAACGCAATCCAGAGAGCCTGGGTGATGCCAAGATGGCTGGTGGACTCTTTGCAAAACAAATTTTTGGACAGAGGATCTGAGTCACTCTCGATCAATAATTCCTTGACATAAACCGAGTGGCAGCGTTCGGATGAGCCCCAGACGTAAGACAATGCTTCATAATATGGCTTTGTGGTGGTTTCGACATGGAATATCTCGATTTCGATGGTGGGAGACGAGGATTTTGGTAGTAACCGGAGGAGACGAATTTCGTTCTTATTGGAGCTTAGAGGTGTGTAGACGTATGCTCCCGTTGTGTTTGGTTTCGCTTGGGTCTCCATGGCTGAGGATGACGCTTGCAGCTGTTGCAACGCTAAGCACTTACTACTTTGTATAGGATTTGTTGTCGAGGACTTGTTCGGTAGTTCCAAAGTCGAGCCCTTTCGTTCTCAATATAATTTCGTTGAGGAGCACATAATCGCCTGCTATAGGCCGATGCCGAGGACGTTGTTGAGGATGTGCGATGGTAAGGACCAGGGAGAAGGATACAATGAGGCAAAAAAAAATTATCATCGAAGATTCTGCTGTGAAGAGAATCTACGAGAAGAGATTTTGAAATGCTTGGGAGGTGGAAGAAGCGAGGCTGTGAGGAAGATGCATATGGATCGTCACATGACCCCAAATTACATATCCGAATTGAGGTTTAGCTTAGGCTATTTTAGTCTTCACTATGTAACATCGGCTATCGTTGGCCAACACACTAGGGAAAGAGAAAATACTGGTAGTATTACAAGCCAAAAGAGTAAACACTTCATTCCAAAAGTATCAATAGCAAATATCAATAGCAAATAAATAAACTCTCGCGCCAAAAGACTCACGTAGCTCCACCAAGGAATATCAGTATCGCATGATTAAGACATATAAACAGGCACGGCAAAACCCAAGATAACGCCGAAAAGAAGAGGGTAGACTCGAAGGGATCAACTTAAAACCGCCTTCACAACTTCTCAACGAGAAAGAAAACTCTCACTTACAAGCCTTAGATACATACGGCAAGAAAGTTCACGAGCCATTCCACCAACACACCCAAGAATCCACCAAGAGTATATAATGATCTCAAGCAAAGCACATACGGAATAGTCCAGTAAGCCAAAGTAAACCCATCATTTCAACTATCATCAAGTAAACAAACTCTCTTACTAAAGCCTTGCATACTTCTGCCGAAACCTTCGCCTATCATCTTAGCAGTTTCACTAAAACACAAGTTACGATGAACGCTAGCAAAACAATTCAGTCCAGTAAGCAAAGCAAAAACCTTCTTCACAAATATCAACACCTAAATTCTCACATCAAAGACTCTTTAGCCACAACTTCACCAAGGCACAAATGAGTACACGATACACCCAAGCAAGGCACATGCAGTCTAGTCCAGCCAGCAAAGCAAATACTTGCTTACAACTATCAACAATCAACTAAATTCTCACACCGAAACCTTACATCACCATACCAAGATTCATCAGCAATAATTTCACTAAGATACGCGCGCACACACAATCAAGCAAAATAAACCCTTCTTTTCAATTCATACTATCAACAAGCTATAAACACTCACATCAAAAAACTATTTACCATCACCAAGAAATAAAATCCCCTCCTCACTTCCCCCTCTTCACAACCTTTTCCTCCCCTCTTCCCTCCTCTCACCACTCAATCCTTTCAAACCTCTCAAACAACCTAATCCTCATCAGGCGTCTCAGTAGGCTTAACCCAAGTCCGTGTTCCTGTCGGCTTGCTGAAGCTGTGCGTGCCCGTTGGCTTTCCAGTCGGCTTCACACCCGTGAATGACGGCTTAGTGAAAGATGGGAGTCCGGTTGGAACACCACTTGGAATACCGGTGAATGATGGCCTGCCAGTAGGCTTCACACCGGTGGGCTTTCCGGTTGGCTTGACGTGTGAGGAGGAGAAGGTGGGCTCCTCATCATCTTGGCGGGCCTCTAGGGAGGAAGCTGGTGGTGGTGGACCAGAGAAGGTTGGCTTGCCGGTGGGGTGGGGACGAGGGGTGTGGGAGCCAGTTGGGATTGGGAAGGAGCCGGTTGGGCGGGGGCCAGTTGGGACGCCGGTGGGGAGGCTGAAGGAGCCGGTGAAGGAGGGGCGACCTGTGGGACGGGTGTGTGTGCCTGTGGGGGTTGGGAGTTAGTTGAGTTGTTTTGGGGTTAGGAAAGGGAAGGGGGTTGGGAGGAAGGGACTTACCAGTTGGCTTTGGTGGAAGCGCAGAGGACTCCTCCTCTTGGCGGGCCTCGAGGGAGGAGGCTGGTGGTGGGGGGCCGGAGAAGGTTGGCTTGCCGGTTGGGTGGGGGCGGTGGCTGCCGGTGAAGGAGCCGGTTGGGCGTGGGCCGGGGGTGAAGGTACCGACGTGGGTGTGGGATCCGTGAGAGTGAGATCCTATGGTAGACTGATTAGCTTGAGCTCGCCTAATAATGTTGCTGCTGAAGGAAGCGCCAATCATGCTATGAAATCGTAACGTTGCATTTATAGAACCACGAACTTTGCTTCGAATGATGTTGCTTTCTAGAATGCGACTTACCAGTTGGCTTAGGTGGGGGCCCAGACTCAACCTCTTGACGAGCCTCAAGGGAGGACTTTGGTGGTCCTGGCAAAGAGAAAGTCCCGGTGTGGGTTGGACGAGAGTGGGTACCAGTGAAGGTGAAGGAACCAGTTGGTCTTGGGGAAGACTGCCGGTGAAGGTGAATGGTGGGAGAGACCCAGTTGGCTTAGGTGGGAGGCTTCCGGTGAAGGAAGGGAATCCCGATGGGAAACCAGATGGGAAACCAGATGGAATTCCTGATGGGACTTGGGCAACTGGTGCTGCGGAGGCACTGACGTTTGTTAGCTGTGTTGTGGTGGCGAGAAGCTTTGAGGACTAACGTGAATGCCAGGATGGCCGCGGCCAGGACTGCTGTCATTTGAACCATTTTGAAATGCTGTTGATAGTTTACTGAAACTGTTCCTTAGTGATTGTATTGTACTGCTGCCTGCTCTGTCGAAATATAATCAAGGTGCCGAAGCATTTCTTATATACTTGTTTATCCCATGGCAACGATGTAGTCTGATCTTTCAAACTAGGCTTCAACAAAACAGCGGATCAACGGTTTCCAAGCCGGTCAACTTTCAGCGACGAATAAATTAACCTCTGCACCATAATTGGGTACGCGCAACACTCATGTGGCGATTAATGAACAGAGCCCGGGGATGAAGAAAGGTAGAAAGTACTTTCTCCGTCCGATCGTAGATCTCGAAAGTGCCCGCGAATAAGCGAATTTCTCCACCCCTGACTTTGTACAGGCGACCCCATCCGAGCCAGAAACAGGACGAGACCTGCTCCGGAACATTTAAAAAGATGTCGTGATCTAGTTCTAATTGGACACGGACTTTACCCAAATTGAAGCCATCTGTCGGCTCGATAGTGTTAAACGTTAAGGTTGCGATATATACAGAGACGAAGAAAACAAGAGTTTCCAATGGTTTGGACATGCAGAACGAAAGGGGCAATAGCACCAATTGGAAAGCCGCCCTTAAGGCTGAAGGCTGACGCCCCTAGTGCTCGGCAGATCTGGGTGGGAAACGGGGATCGGCGCTAGATCTGCCAAAATGCATCTCGGATGAGCAAGGTTGTGCAGAAAGGCGTTATTACGGAGGAGGTGAACGGATATATTGAAGTTTCATCACGTGATAAACCCCTTTTCATATATTCCGAACGGCACCCCCGCACTTGCGGAGACCCCAGATAATAAGCTCTAAAGTAAAGCTCGAGCTTTCTTTAGATCATCTGTACTTGCTCATAATAACGTTCGAAAACGTGGCAGTGGAACCGTTATCGTTGCAGAAAATTATCCTAAAGAATTTAGCCACTTAGCCTGGAAAGGACTCGTGGAAGTAAAGATGATGAATCGCGTGAAGTACAGGACGATGGCGAAATTGCAAAATAAAGAAAGAAGTAACATATCTGACTTGCGTGATGCGACGTGCTAGTGTTGCAATGGGAATCTTGAGAAAATTGGCGGGGAAACTCCACAGCGAGGCGGGCCTACCATCTCCCGGTACCTGAACAGGAACACGGAGGTGATCCACTGTTGAGATTCTCCGGATGAACGCTTGATTGGAGTCCTGCGTATTTAAGCCAACCACTTCGCCATGTGCAAAAAAGTGCGGCAAAGTCGCTATGATCAAGTTGCGGTCACCGCCAAGCCACAACAAACTTACATGTCTGGGCAAGGCTGCTGAAGAGGTCGCCAAGAACACTTTACTTTGCTAAGCTCCACCAGGGCGGTTTGATATAGACTGCAAGCATACGTAGCCACGCGGTCATGCCAGGTACGTTCATTGGAGACGAAAACGGTTTATACCGCGCAAACCTGGTAAATAGAGGAACATCAGTTGAGGCTCGTCGGTTGATATTGCCCCCGTCTCCGCGCGTCGTAAGTGTGGCGTGGAGGATTTTGACTGCCGGTTAGATACCGAGGAAACAATGACCACTTTCGATAAGAGTTGTTGGTCTTGTTGTTGCGGTCAATAGTACAGGGTTTTATGAGCGATGTGCTTCAGGCGGTGCGCCTCAAGAGATCTGCTTCAGGCTCAGAATTGTTGTGTGGACAATCCGCAAGTGACCGGACCTGTTTCCTTATCGAGCTGAAGTAATAAAGGCGACGCAACGTGACTCGAAATAGTCCCTTCTGGATTTCCTGGGGCCAGTGGTCCTATATTGGGGGCTATTTCACATAATCATATGGTCCATCGTCCGAAAATCGAGTGTCGTTGAATGAATTGATTGAATCTGTCTCGCCTCTGAACGCCCTGCTATGCTCGGAGAAATTCCATGCTTTTAATTACAAGCCCATTTTTTCATGCCTTTTAATGTGACGCACTTTTACAATCACCCCACTTTTATCCAACAAGCTTGTCCTGGATGGCTAGCCACCAACTTCGTCGCCGGCCAAGTTTTCGTAGCCGACTTCACTTCCTTCTTCCACCTCAGTCAGTCGTAAGGCCTCGCCCACGTCAGACACAAAGTGGTCCTTACCCCCGACTATGTCGAGGATCCCGCTCCGGCGGAACAGTTCGTAGATAGGACTGCCCTCAACCGGGCCCCGAGAGAAGAATACTCTGACCCCGCGGTCTCGATAATTTCGTACAATTTCTTCCATGACCTGTGTGCCAGAACCGTCCAATCCTGTAACTCCATGTATATCAAAGATGATATTTCGGTTATGCTCTGGTGATCGTACTCTAGGTAATGCAGGATGAGCGCTAGTAGTGCCATACAGTTCAAGCCTGCGAAGGCGATTTTTGAGGTCGCCTGTATTGGCAAATGTGAGGGGCTCGGGAATCTTCACAATCAAGCACCCTTCCACAAACTCCAATTTATCCGGATTGTCCTCCGCATTTTCGAATCGATTCGTTCCTGGTATTCTTCCAAGAATCTGAATCCGAGGTCGGGTGCTATGTTTTATGACGGAGAGGAGAGACAGTCCAACACCAATAGCAATGCCCAAGGTCAGGGAGTAAAATATTGTTGCAGCGAAGATGATTAGCATGAGCCCCAATTCTGTGTAACCGCCAATTCTGACGAAAAAGGCGATGTCATGCGGGGCTTCTTCGATGAGGGACCATGCCACCACAGTAATCATCGAAGATAATACAGCTTTCTGGCAAATTATTAGCGAGACGTAAGGAAAAGGGGTACATAACTTACTGGGAGATAGTAAAAGGCTGGTAAAAGGTACAGTATGCATATGATGGTGATAATGCTCAGGAAGATACTGCTCATCGGAGTTTTTCCGCCTGTGCTCTTGTTCACTTTGCTCCTCCCATAACCACCGAAGGCGGGAAGGGCGCCGAAACACCCACCAACGAGATTTGCTACTCCTAAAGCCACGAGCTCTCGGTTGGGACTGAGCGCTATCCCCTGAATCCCATCTTTGCCCTCACCACCGCCCAAACTCTTGGCAGCGACTGATGATTCGAAAAAGCCAAGCAATGCAATCAAGAATGACGTCCCCATCGCCTCTCTGACTTGCTTCATATGATCAATCTGAAAGGGCCAGTGGAAGGGAAATGAGTTTCCTGACGTGGACTTTACTTCGCCAAGAATCTCCAGTCCATATTTGTCCCAGCGTAGTTGCCAGCTGAGAATGGCTGATAGGACAACCACAAGAAATCTGTCCGGGATATACGCAACAGATGGGTAGCGAGGTTGGAGCCGCTTCTTCATCTCTCTGTCCAGAGGTTAGTGCCCACTTTGCTGCGCTGCAAATGTACGTACCTAAACACCATGATCACAATGAAGCTGATGCCAGCTACAGCACAAGTTATCCCGGATGCTTTATGTCCGTTTCCAATTAGGAAGCGTATCTTGTCGATGCTACTCCCATGGCTGACACCGCCCATCTTCTCTGCTATGTCTGCAAGACCCAATTCTGGGATGAGCTGATCCACAACAATAACAAAGCCGATGGCGGAAATGAACCCTCTGAGGAAAGGCCTGCTTAGAACACTATCAAGAAAGCCTAAGCGAGTTAAACCTGCGATAAAAATAACAGCTCCTGCCATGCCTGTGACAACGCCAGCGACTCTTGCATGCATCAAATCGTCGCCTTCGGGCGCCTGTCTGTCGTCTATACTCGATCTTACGACGCTGCCAACAAGTAAACTCCCCGCAGCTTCGGGTCCAACAACCATTTGAGGGCAACTTCCGAGTATAGCATATATGAGAGGATTGAAGACGAAGGAGTACAGGCCATTGATTGGTGGAACATGGGCGAGATTGGACGCGTATGAAAGGGCCATAGGCAAATAGAACGAGGCCATGGTGAGGGCTGCAACGAGATCACCCCGGAGATGTACCCATCTGTACTGCCGAATCCAGGCAAAAAAGGGAATGTAATATGTGAAGTACCTTGAGGAGCACGCACATCAGACTTGTGGACAATTGCGTGTGAGAAGAGATGGGCAGGACAAGACGTACATTGTGGTTGTGTTTGTGACACCATGTCGCTCCGCCAAATAACGCGTGGTACTTATTCTCTTCTTGCTATTGCTATTGCCAGTTCCATTTTTCATGCCAATGTTCTCCAAAAGACTCCCAAACATGTTGCCGCTTCCTCCGCCATACCCCGAAGAACTTCTAGGAGGAGAGCCGCCAAAGCTATGACCGCTGTGGTCGCTTCTTATGCTGTCTGCCCGACTTTCGCTCAATCGAGGACTAAAAGTGCCGTGGTTGCAAGGCCCAGCGTGAGGAGAGGCTGCTACGAACTCGAAAGGTTTCCTCAGTAACGATGTGGTCTCTGTCACAGCCCTGCTTCCGAGATCTTGTATGCCCCAAGTCCTCCCAGCTGCCGCAACATCGTCCGCTGCAGGATCTGTGTCTAGATGTGTAGGGTAGGTATTCGGAGACGGATTCGAGCTGCTTGGTGCATAATGTACGCCAGGCGCGTCTATATCTCTTGTATCTTCGGGCGAGGGAGCGATCGTATGCGTTTCGCGCAACGAGCTTGGAGTTATTGGGGCGTGTTGAATGGAAGGGTTTCGAGATGCATGGCCGGAGCCACCAGAAGATGATTGTCGACCGGGCATGGTTCGAGAAGGAGAGGAGGAACCTTATTAATACAGGTATGCATGTATATAAGGAAGCTATGGTGCTGCATGGGAGATCTCGCAGATGCTGAAGGTAGTGGATTGACCTCGGGATGGTTGAGTCGTTGACGGCTAGAGGAGACGAAGAACGTGCTAGGAAGAGTGGAGAATGAAGAATATATCTGCTCTATTATACGAGGCCACGAGTTTGAGATGGCATGTTGAGCGTATCAAGAGACCATTTTATGCAACTGCGACTTGGAAAACTAAATTTGGCAGGGTGCCTCGGACTCGTGATGGAATGTCTTGGTTGATGGAATGTCTGGGTTGATGGAATGTCTTGGTTGATGGGATGTCTTGGTTTTATGTAACTTGTCAATTGGCGGTGATGCTGACGCGCGAATTCACAAATTTATCCTTGCCAGGTACATTTTGCATCGTAACAGTTAGCCAACACATATATTCTCATTTCATCTGAAAAACGCAAGAATGGGGGGATTGATGCGTGAATCGCAGAGAGTATTTGTATTACAAATGCAGGACAACGCTGGTGTCCAACCCACCTGCTGCCACCTGCCGCCCACATGGGAGCATTTATTGGGTCCGGGCCGAGTACGTCATTCGGCTGCACAAAAACGGTTTCAACCCTGGAATCAGCCGACCGATGCGACTCGCGTGTGAAGCCGCTTGTTTTTATTTCCGATGAGAGCTTCATCAACAGCTTCATCTCTCAACACAAACCCCTTCATAATATCCGAAAGTCTTATCTCATCCACTTCGCTACTTTCTTCTCAACACTTCGTCATGTAATGCGCCTGTCTATGCACTTCATGCACTCAAATTATAACAACAGTCTACTTACCATCTTCACAAGCACACTGACTCTGCAGCTCTGCGACACGCTTCAGCACGTTTATTTTCAAAATGCATTCCGAGCTGCTATCGCTGGAGGAGAAGCGTGCGGATCTATATTGAACATCAACCTTCTCCCGATTTTTCACAGTGTGCAACGTCCATCCGAATTCCAATGTTCTGCCATTGCAGCACACACTGAGCCCGAGTAGAGACTGAATGATCACGAAGAATACTTTCAGATTGTATACTGGGGTATATTTTACTCTTTACAGAAAATTGATACATGGTGCCTCAAACGGAGCCAACCTTCTCATGCTCCATCTGGGCTTCCATCGCTGCAACGCCCTCCTTGGCTCTCTGCACATTCTCCTTGAACTTCCACACTGGTACTTTGTTCTCGTACAGCCAATCGACCTCTTCAATCGCAAGGCCTCTCAGATCCGGCACAAGAATGAACGATACAATGACGAATATCAGGGATCCAGCTCCATACACGAATCCAGCACGAACACCAAGATTCCCAGCATCAACGTTATAGATGTATGCGACAGTGAAGGTGAAGAGCCAAGTTGAGAGTGCGTTAGAAATGACAGCGATACCTTGAGTCTTGGCTCGAAGGCGATACGAGGAGATCTCGGCGGAGATTGCCCAAGACGTGCTGACAAGTGTTACAGCTTGCCATGCGATGAGAAGGTTCCTATGCAGGTTAGTCAAGAATCCGTAAATGCAGATTGAAGTGCCTACATTATCACAGCAACTGCCCAAAGAGCGCCCTTCGCTGTCGTATAGTAGAGACCTCCAATCACCATCATCGCAATGAAATTTCCGGCTCCACCGATAAGGAAGAGAGAACGTCGACCAGTCTTCTCCATGATAAACCACGATCCAACAATGGCGAGCACAGCAACACCAAACCCACCAATTGACACATCATATGCGTGAATAGCTTCTAGCCCTGCAATGATGAGGAAGTAGATGGATTGTGCCAGCAGACAAGCACCAGTCAGACCAAAACCGAGGAACATCCAGATCACGGTTCCTGTTCGCTTGAGATTCGTTCCGCGGAACAGGTCGGCGTATGATCCAGTACCATGGCGCTGGGATGTCTCTTCTTCCAGGCGAATTACGACTTGAAGATGTGCGAGTCGAGCAGCAATGTTGTTCGAACTGCCATACAGCCGTTCCAATGACTTTCTCGCAGATTCCGTTCTTCCCTTCATGAGCAACCAGGTTGGTGATTCCGGCATGAGTGTGAACAGAATGCCGGTTGCAATTGGCCATACCCATTGGATGGCAAATACGTGCTTCCAGGATTGTGGTGTCAAGTTCGGGACATACATTCGAACGACAACAAGGCCCATAGCTTGCATGAAGAACATGAACAAGACAATAGCAGATTGGATCGGCCCTCTCAACCTCATCGGTGAGATCTCAGACGCCCAAGCTGTTGCTGTTGCAAACAAGCATCCAATCGCAAATCCGTTGATCATTTTGCCAGCCAGCAACATCCCCCTTGAAGTCGCACCAAATTGCACACCAACGCCAGCAACACTGATCAAGCAAGCACCAACGCAAGGCCACTTCCTCCCAACTCTATCACTCACAAAACCGATCATGAATCCTCCAACTGCCTGAAGCAAATACGACATTGCTGTCCACAGACTTGCCCATATACTCGGGACATATAATTCGTGCTCTGCGGTCATGGCTCCGAACGTCAACATGAAACCAGGCATAGAGATAGAGGCTCCATTTGCGATAGTGTCGTAGCCGAAAACCATTCCAGCACCGAAGGCCGCAATGCTGTGGAAAACGATTCTCTTGTGCGCTACGATCGCTTGTCCAAGTGTGTACTTTCGCTCTTCCTCGAAGAGCTGCTCGCCGAGTTGTTCGTCTGGCGTTAAATTCGACGGCACATCGTTGACGTGCTCGAAGCTTGGAGTTTTGGGGTCCATGTCTGAGGGCATCGTGGGTTGTCAAGGTCGTGAGTTGTGACTTGACACTTCTGATAAGGGAGGGTAAGTATGAGAAGAAAATGAGACCAAAATGGATGAGGATTTCATCACAACTCTATATCTCCACGCATTGGCGGTATAAGACCCCAGATTATGGATACACGGTCATTTATTTGAGAGCCTTTCTAGAGGGTGCGTCCCGCATAGTATCAGAAATCTGGAGTTGTGGAGTTGACGTGTCTTGGGACTTGAAGGAGGTGGATATTTTTACTCTTTCGTCTTGAGTGACAGCTTCTCGAAGCGCACCATGTTCAAATCTCGCATCCTGGATTGGTCGAGATGCACCAAGATTGGCATATTATGCACCTTGGATGCAATTGAGCAGATGTGGGGTCTCCAGTTTCTTCACTGAGCCGCGAGTAATTTGATAGGGGGCGGCGTCTAGGTGGACATCGAGGATGGACCGCGGTGGACAACCCCATGTCTCGCCCACCCCAGATTTCTTTAGCCTAGACTTTATAAATCATCAAGTGGACATTCTCGCGGGGTGTTATTTGGATCATTCCAAAAGAGGAAACACTTGAGGTGTTCATGTGGACCATCTGTGGACGGCTGTTGTGGACGCGCCTAAAGTGGTGGACAGCTTCCAGAATTCCCGCTTGCTCCCCACCTTTCTCGGACAACCCCATAACGTCCATCCATTATCGTCGCGATAAAACACTAGAAACAAGGGTGCTGATCTGGATGCGGGGCTTTTACATAGCTAGGGTGTTGATCAGTACAACAGCTTCTCTTGGGTGAGCTTCGTCTTTTCTTTTAAGTGACAAGTGTTTTGGGAATAATCGAAAAAGCACATGTTACTGCCAAGATGATCACCTCACCGAAGAAATGGAATGTCTCTGGGGATGTTGAGACGAGTGATGGGTGGAAGTTGGTGAATGGTGGTAATGGACAGTCTGAGATTGTGTTTGATTATGAGAGAGCTGTTGGGGGCATGCCGTTCATTGAGGCGAAGGAAGTTGTGAGCAGCGACGGAGGACCGGTGGTGGTTGATATAATTTTCAGCGAGACGTTTGAAGGATTGCAGAAAGATACTGGCAAGTAATTCTTTCTAGTATTTCTCATCCAGCTAATTTGAATAGGTGACGGGCCATTCTTCCTCTTCTCAAATGCCATGGACACTTACAGACTACACACCGAATCTTTTTCTCCTTCCTCAACACCCAATAAAATAACACTTCCTTTTGCCCAGAGATCACAAAGATACCAAAGAGTTATCCTCCGAACACCGAATTCTTCAATCTCAATATCGATGATTGGATATACCGAAATTAGACCTCCGAATCCCACCGTCAACACCTTCTCCTGCTCAGATGAAAAGCTCAATAAAATATGGCAAGAAGGTGTTCGAACAGTAGACATGTGTACAGTTGAGGCAGGCGAAACCGCTGAGGCGTGGGAAGTGACTGAGGAGGGTACTAGAATTCGCGGACAGCATTGGGCGCCATGTCGGCATGGCACCAGGTGGGGCGATAAAATTGTTACTTTTAAGGTCAAAATTGAAAAGGCAGGAGCAAGTTGGGGAGTGCATATGGTTGCCAATGGACTAATTTTCACTCTGGATGTCGAAAAGAAAGCACTTGCTGCATTTGAAGGCCTTTCCAATACCAACGGAGTCTTCCCATCGATACCTCGGGGCAGTGGAATCTATCTATTCCTGTTCCTTTGGACGAATGGCTCTCAGTAAAGACAATTGCGAAAAACTCTTCTGTTTCCGTTTCAATCAATGGTACCGAAGTGGCTACAGTGAGCGATTTGAACTGCCACCCAATCCTTGGAGGAAGCGAAAACAATCAAGGCTCAGTAGCATTTGGCGGACCAAGTAACTATCTGTCGATATACCGATCTCTGGAAGTGATAGACGGAAATGGGACAAGTCTATACAAGAACGACTTCAAAATCGCTGACAAAGGCCGAACACTTGCCGATTTCCAAGTTGGTACGAACGGACTCGCATGCACAATCGACGGCGCAAAACGAGATCGAGCGACGTTTGGAGGTGACCTTTTTGTCATGGGACGGTCGATATACTACTCGACAGCCAATTTCGAAGCAGCCCTTGGAAGTATAAAATTGCTTACCAGCCATCAGACGAAAGATGGGTATCTCGGGAACTTATGTCCAATTCAAGCTCCAATCAACGAACTTTCAGATCCTCCAACTTATGCATTCTATTCCCTGAGCTATGCTCTTCTGCTTGTCGTTGCGATAAAAGACTACTGGATGTTTTCTGGGGATAACGAGACGGTGAAATCAGTGTTTGGGAGATTAGAAAATTTGGTGACATTTACTGAAAGATTTGTTGATACGAGAGGCTTGGTCGTTGCACCTCCTCCTCTTTCAAGTGAGTTTCCCCGAATTTGTCCTGCAAGAAACTGCTGATAATTGTGATAGTGGACTGGTTCCCAATGGGTGGTCCAATCTTCGGTGCATCTGGCAAGATCAATGTCGCATATTATGATGCTTTGAACGCAATGTCAAATATGTCCACCGTATCGGGGACGAAAGATACATTCTCAGCACGCGCGGAAGTCTTGAAAACTAGCATCCTAGCAAACCTTTGGAATGGAGATGCAGGAATAATGAGAATGAGCGACATACTGTCTCCAACCGGAGTTTCACAAGACATCAATGCCTACGCGATAACAGCTGGTGTTGCTCCTTCCAACCCAAAAGCACAATCCGTTCTCTCAGCACCAAATGGTACCGACCTTCCACTCGCCTATCAAGGAATCGAAAGATGGGGCAACCTGAAAGTCGTAAGCCCATACGCCTCAGGATTCGCAGCAGAAGCTCTCTTCGAACGAAATTTCGGCTCTTCAGCACTGGATCTAATTAGCAGAGTATGGGGTCTCATGGCAAATGAGTCGGATCCTAATTATTCGGGCGGTCATTGGGAAGCGATGAAGCCAGATGGAACGCCAATTACGGATGATACATCCTTGATGCATGGTTGGTCGACGTGGCCGGTGTATCTTCTGCCACGATATCTTGGTGGTATCAAGCCGACGGAAGCGGGCTGGGCACGATGTTCTGTCAAACCCGTGCTTGCTGGTCTGGAGAATGTCAACGTCCAATTGTCTACTCCAAAGGGTTCCATAAAGTTGTCTCTGAAAGTGCAGGAGAAGTCGGGAACAGCAGAGATGATCCTTCGAGTTCCTCGCGGCACAATCGCAGACGTCTATCCTCCAGAAGGGTGGTCAATTGTGGAGTCCGGTGCGACCTTAGCCAAACGCTCCTCTCAAAGCATAACTGGCGCAGATGAAGAGACGACAATCCGCATTTCAAGCTCATCTCAACCTCAAATTGCGTCAAGAGCCGTTGGTAAATCTGCAGAAGTGGTTATGATCGAGGAAGTCGCTGGCGAAAGCCCAGCGGAGTCGACGATGAAGCAATCATCGTCATTGTTTCAGAAGCTTGTCAGATTGTTTGCCTAGATCTCTAGATTCCCAAAATAGCATTAATTTTCGAAGCCAAAGTCGGAAAGTCTGATCGATATGTTAAGTAAAACCCCCTGCGACAGCCCAGACCCGTTTTGCCACTCGGTTTCTGCTTGAAGCCGAAAATGCGACACTGTGGCTTGATGTGGAGGCGGGGCAGGTGGACAGTAGCTCGGAACAATTAATTAGCGTGAGGTGAATGTCCGCCTGTTGTCCTCTTCAACTCCTGCATCTCCACATTTTCACACCTGGTCGCTGTCTTCAGAACACGGCTTGTAACCTACGGCTCGACGCCATGAATCCAAACAATCCAAATGTCCACCGCGACAACAATGATCCTCCACGAAACACACCGGGCACCGCGGCTGGCGTCTTCAATTGCCATCAGTGTCCGAAGGTTTTTAATCGTCGAGAAAATTTGAGTCGGCATCTCAAAACACGTACTGAACCCTGAATTGACCCACTTGTTCCCGGACTGAGATGGATTTGTCGTTCTTGCTGACTCTGCTTGTAGATGATGCTCAGCCTGCACATTGCTGCACGAAATGCTCGAAAGCTTTCACGAGGAGTGACCTGCTTCGGCGCCATCTTTTAGGCCATGAACGCTGGGACAAGAAGGACGAAAATGGAATGTCGAAACGAAGAAAAGTCGCTTCTGATACATCATCTAATGCTACCAATTCCCCAGGAAGTCGTGGTCCTTCAGTAAATTCTCAACTCAACCCTCCTCAATCTCATCCCAATCAACAATTCTACAATGGACAACCAAATCAAATGTCCATGCAGCCTTCTCAGGGGTATGCACCTGCACCCCCGAACGATCACGCCCCAGGTGGATATCAGACCTACCCAATACAGCAGTCTTTCACATATCGCCCTCCAGAGCCTCAACACAGTCGATATGATGCCGTTCACGGCATGCAGCCACCACAACGGAGCAACTCTAATTTTAATCACTTCGGCGCTGCAGACAATTCATTTCTCAACTTCGACTTTTCCTCATTCATGCTTCAACCTGAGCTGCCCCAGGGAAATGAGTGGTTCTCATTTGATTTCTACAATGCCATGAGAGAAACAGGAAACTACATGTCTGGGATGCCAGGCACGATAGACCCCAATCTTACACCACAAACCGAGATTGTTGCACCTGATGCCACGAATCCTCATCAACTGGCTCATGTCCTTGAGAGAGTAGAGATTCCAAAGCAAAATGATAATCACGATGCAGCAAGTGATGCATCAAGTCCGCGAAGTGGAAGGATTAGTCGAGTCTCTTCACCACCAAATGAAGCGTCTGAGGAGGATAAATGGGCTTTCCAATGGAATCCGGGCTCGACGCCGATATTGAAAGCAGAACCCATCGTCATTCCTCCAGATCATGTATTATTCCAAACTCACAATCCGAGATATGATATCACGGAACAGACACTTCTCAAGCTGAAAGCTTTCATGAAACCACCAGCCGGACGAGAATTTCACCAATCCCAGAAGGGTACGTTTACAATACCGCCGCTGCCAGTGGTAAATGTGTTTATCAGATTGTTCTTCGAGCACTTCTCAAGCCAAATGCCCGTTCTTCATCACCCTACAGTAGACACGAATACGGATCTTCCACCGCCATTGCTGGCTGTCATGGTTGTCATAGGAGCAGTATACAGCCATCTTAAACATGCAAGGCGGTTCTCGATTGTATTGCTCGATACTGTGAGATGGCATCTCCAAATTGCGCTGGAATGCGACAACAACCTGATGAGAGATCCGATGATTATCTATGCTGAAGCTCTCATCTGTCATACCGGTTTGTGGTGTGGGAACAAACGAGCCTTCGAGCTTGCTGAGGTTGTTAGAGGAGCACTCGTCACATACATCCGCCGCATGAATATGAAAGGCTGGTCTGGTGCGACAGTGGAACCAGCCACTGAGAGTCCAAGATCTGGAGGTGTCCAAGCTGAATGGAAGAGCTGGATTGCAGAAGAGTCACAACGTAGATTATACTGGGTCGTCTATGGTATCGACTGCCAGTTTCCCAGCTTACTGAATCTGCCCGCTACGATCTCGGTAGGCGAAGTCAGCAACCTCGTCTGCCCTTGTGACGACGAGTTTTGGTGCGCCACTTCAGCGAGGAATTGGAAGAACCTGCTCGGTCCTGCATCAGTTCCGCCTTCTAGGTCATTTTCTGCTGCCGTCGGACCATTCGTGCTCAAGACCTTCGTTTCAGGAGCTGATCAAATCGAAGAGTCTGTAGAACGACTCCGCAGAGCCCGACTAGCTCGCGGCCAAGCCGAAAGTCTACCTAAACTTGACCTTAATACATGGAGTGCTTTCCTCGTCCTTATGACGATCCAAAGCCAGATCTTCCAGTTCTCGCAAGAGGCCGTGTTGGCAAGGACGTATATGGGAGAAGAGGAAGATCCAGATCCTGCGAGTGATGAGGCTGACGATCAGCCTGACGAGATTGTTAAGATGCTTAGGAAGTTGCAGGTTATACGGCGTGGTCAACTGTCTGGTTCGTTTTCCCTTTCCAACCCACTTCTCAATCATCTTACTGACACAATGCAACAGAAGCGCTCCACTCTTGGTCCTCAACCTACCTCTCCCCAACCCGCTCAACCCTCTCCCTCACACCCTCAAGCCGCCACTTCCACACCTCCTCCCTCGTAACCCACCACCTCGCCACCATCCTCCTCGACGTCCCCCTCTCCGACCTCCAAGGCGCAATCGGCAAAAACGGCAAACCCGGGATCCCCATCGCCCTCTCAAACCTCACTCTCTGGGCCGCGAGAGCTCCACGCATAGCAGAAAATGTGGCCTACAATGCCGTACGCACGATTGTCAGTCTCGCCCCGCCGGGTAGAGGGTGGATCGACGAAACCAGTGGAAGGAGCAGAGGAGGTGAGAAGGACGCTCTACTTGGAAGAGTAGGCGATACGTTTAATGGGACGAGAGGTCATGATAGTGCAAATGGAGGGACGGGATCCTATGGTGGCACGGAAACGATGCCCTACAGTGTAATCACCCTCTTCCTCTGCCACGTCACGCTCTGGGTTTTCGCCAGCGTTGTCCCGATTGACGCAAAGCGGCGGTTTATGGATGCTGTTACTTCGGACGAAAGTCTTAGATCTAGTCCTTTCTATGCCATTTTGCGGAGAGCAATGGGCGTTGAGCAGAGTAATGGAGGGCCGGAGACTGGGCCTGGGAGTGGGAGCGGGCCGAGTCCGAATGCGAAGAGGAAAGAGGAACATGGCGAAGAGAAGAGCGAGAGGGAGAAATGGAATGAGATGGAGGCGAATGCGAGGGGGGTGCTGTTTAGGTGTGCGGCGGAGATGTTGACGCGGTTGGGGACTTGGGGAGCAAGTTTGAATTTGGCGCTTTTGTTGCATCGGAGGGCGGAGATGGATTAGTTCTTCATCCCCCCTAAGGCTTGGCCTATTATCGTTGTTGCCCCTACCCTTTCAAAGAAACATAGGGGTATTCCGCAGCTATTCACTACTTTTCGTGATACCTTGGCGTTTACGCCCGGCTACTCGGCCGTGCTTTTAGCCAGCAAGATTTCTTGAGCCAATTATTTTGCCCCTTTTTTCATCCCTCATATCTATGTTCATGCCTGTCCTTTTCTAAGACGACCCGTTCTCAGCACTTTTGATCTCCCTGGTACCTGCGTAGGTACAACCCCTCGTTTTCCTGCTCTTACTGGAATTATAAAAGATCGGGCCTCCTGATTACCAAAGCCGTCAAACATGACAGACCCGTAACTAGCGAGCGCCACCTTCACAATTGTTTGCACGCGTCTTTCCGAAAGTTCGCGAAAAAGAGCAAGGAGTGCATGTGGCAGAGAAAATTCTTTCGAAAGTGACTCCAAGTCCGGATGAAGTAGCTCGACATCGACAAGAATATAAATGCATCGAAACCCTGAAAGGCTGTCAGCGAGAAGTTTGACCCAGTCGTTCTCTGTACTGCTCCGCTGATATCGCGAGCAGCTCAGCGCGAGGGAACCCTCGGTTGGCTCTGCGCACTGTTTGAGGGCTTGTGAAGTCAGATATTTGAGTAGTTCGACCGTGGAAAGTCGCGATTCTACCATGCCTGGATAGCGAAGAGCCCAAATGACCGGCACATCCGATGATCGACTACACTCCACCGCGTCGACGAGGAAAGATTTGACCAGGTCTCTTGACATAAAATTTCCTCTGATCATGATCAAAGACGAAACAGTGCCGTGATTCCAGGCCATGAACTGGGGCGTCGTCCAAAATGCACCGAAAGGTGCTCGTGTCTTCCGCAGTCGCCGTTTGCGATCAAGTGCGGCGAGTTGAAGGCATTTTTCTGGTGTTTCGAGGGGAATGTTGGTGATATGAGTGAGGATCTGGGAAAACTGGAGATCTGAAAGTGCTCGATTGGTGTTGAGCTGAGCTGCTGCGTTGAGTTGTTGGTGTGCTGAACTTTGGTCAATGAAATTCCCAATTTGCTTAAGAAAGTCTCATTTACTGGTGATTAGTTTCTTCACTTCCAGAAGCGTGAGATGCATATCTCTTTGCTCGGCTTGTGCAGCAGCGATAGCTATATTAGTGGCGTTCTGCGTTGCCACTTGTAGTTCTTCCAAGAGGTCGTCGTAGTAGAGCTCAGACGGTCTTAGTACTGAGTGGACGGCCCTCATTAATTTTCCTTCGTCTAACCAGTCCTTTGCTCGGATTAAGAATCGAACTATAATAGCATAGATCTCGGATACAGACTCCTTCATCCTCTCGGTAGGATATAGGACTACGGTCAGCTCAAGACGAGGTAAGGCGTCCGCGACATGGGTAAGACCTTTTGTCAAAGTGGCAAGCAGCTTCCCATGATTGATAACAGCCTAGTAAATGTTAAGTAAGTCTAACTCCTTTGAAAGTCACCCAGATTTTTCGGGCTAGCTTCTAAGTGAGTTCTTACAACAAACATGAACTTCATCGTGCCCCAGGCAAGAGATACATATTCCGGATGGTGCTGAGAGAGCACATCCATGATGTTTCCATAATACATGACCCGTGTAGAGAATCTCGTAATCCATTTACGAAGAGGTTTATCATGATCTGCGCTATACTTATCCACGGCCCCCTTCACAACGTCGCGGAGATCCTGGATACTACCCAAGTGAGCAGCCACATCTTTCTGTTTCCCATCGTTCCTGAACGTAATCGAGAACTTCTCGACGGCGAGTTTGAATGCTTCATGCGCTATATCGGAGCATCTCAAACTCGAAGATTAGTAAGGCACATTTGCTAGATGGAAGCCGCTCCCACATACTGATCTGAACCTTTTGGTAGATACCAGTCTGATCTAGGAACAAGACTGTGTGCAGACATGGCGTAGTCGATATTGACCGCTATCCACACATTCAAGAACGAATTCGGCCAAGTGCTACTTGACTCAACTCTTAAACTAATTTATAAATTACACAATATTGAGGACTTAGTTCAGTGAAATGTTAATGGTCCAGATTAATCAGGCTACCACGTCAGTAGTTTTCATGCCCTGTTGCCTATGAGGCTGATGTTGTTGAAGTGGGGGTGGGAAGTTGGGGGCGGCAACGCGCTCTCCTAACTGGGTGAAGCCAAACTGCATTAACTGGAGCTGACCCACCTTGATATATATGTTGGGGGTGGCACAATATTCTTGGCAACGCCCATACCCCACTCGGCGCTTAAAGACAACATGATCGGATATCTTGATTTTCAGCCGCCTTCGTGCGTTTGGTTCATGGACTTCATTCATTCTCTGGACTGCCAACTGTCCGTCTATGAGGAGCGAAACCATTCACCCACTACAATATCACATCTAAAACATTATCCTCACCCTAGAGGGTAGCCCCTTCCGTCGTTGATCTAGTTGAAGTCGTTGATAGCCGTATGCCACGTCTCCCGGTGACCAAGGCATTGCAGCCAAGTTGGGCTTCTTTATTGACCGAGTGGAAACAAATTCTTGAATACCGTTCAATTAATCCTCTCCCAGCGGGACTTGATCCTCAATCGGACTTCGGGGGGAAATTAGCAAGTTTAAGAGCGCATCAGCGTGAAGAGGCCCCATATTTGGACGATCCTGACGATCAGGGGAACACCTCAAAGGACGACCTCAATTTCAACCACATTACTATTTCGAGGGATGCAACACAAAGAACTGGTCATCTCCAAGAACAACTGTCTGCGCTTGGCAAGGGAAAGCTGATCACTGCAAAAGAATTTGCAACCGGGGTAGCATTTCTCGACTCCCAATACCACCCAGGTTTGGCTTCGCTAACTTCCGGGGTACAAGCGATCGATGAAACAAGGCCACATCAGAACTCACCCCCTTTTACAATTGACATGGAGGAACCAGAATATATGTCTACTGAGAGATCGTCATCTGAATATGCCGAGTCCAGGAGCGACAGTGAAGTCAGGTCGAATTACTCCCCGAGTAGGAGAGCCGTCATATCATATGGCAATGCACACAACGAAGCACCAAGAGAACCACTGTCAAACGACGACCTGCATCATCGCATACGACAGCTTGAAACCGAACTCCTTTTTCTCAAATCTACTGGTGGGCCAGACAATAGTGCTCTTGGCACTGAAAGAACTTCGGCAAACTTAGCTCAAGAGAAGTGGTGTTCCATACACCGGGTTCATGACATATACTACCTTGATCGACCAAAACCTAAGCTCACGAGGAGGGGAATGAAGATCAGAGGCTCTATACCCCTCAAAGATGTGCACGATTACCTGCAACGTCATCCAACGCTCGACTTTGTGGTCATTCAGGATTACAGCACAGAATCATCAAGTATCCACGATCAATCCAAGGACAAAGACTACCATCCTGAGCCGGAGCGGCAGTCTATATGGCTTAATTCTGACCCAATGATCCGAGCGATTGTCCGGCTTTCAGGACTCTTTCCGGATTTTCGGATTGCGTTCCCAACCTTCACCCGCGACAATGTAATCCACGACCCTTCAATATTCATGTACTTCCTATATCCGAATTTGCACGACAGGCTCTCTCAGCTAGGTGATTTAGAGCAGGAGACAGTCAAGACTCTTTTCGACTATCTCGAGCAATCAGTTGGTGCTCAGTGCCGAGAGGCTATCAGCCATATAAACTCGGCAGCGGTTTTCTCGCGGCATGTAAAATATCTAGTCCGGCCTGGGGAGGTTGTTGCGACTTTGAGCCCCACAGTTGAGGCTTTTATGGTGCTGTCATGGCCCAGCTTTCTGGGGTGTTACGAGTCCAACCCCGATGAGAGCACATATACCACAAAAGGCGAACCTTCGGAGGAAGCACAAGGTGAAGACGACACCACTTTGCCACCAGACGAAATGAGAAAGCATGACTTGTGGAACTTCACTGCCTGGCGGCTAGGCTATAATGGACGTTTCTATAGGGAACACGAGACTTTAGAGATGCAAGTGGATACTAGGGATGCAATTCAAGTCAGTAAACTAGAGTTCTTCCCTCTGTCATACGCCACCAGCGAAGCGAAGGATTTTCTGAGAAAGAGAGGTGAGACATATTGGCGTTCCCGTGAGAAGAGCTTTGTCGGCTACTGTGATGAGAAAGGAGAGTTTGAAACAGTGAGTGCATCCCCAAACAAAATCAGTTCGCCATCTTTTCACTCAATCGATAAGGGAAACGAGAGGTTCATGGTGGACTTTGCAACGTACAACAAACTCCACCCCAGTTGGAACGACGATTCGCACGACTTTATAACTTGGGATGCAATAAATCAGAAAGAGCCTCCACAAGACGACTTCATATATCTGTTTCCGTTAACAGTGATTGGGTACAATCTTCAACTGAAGAAATGGGGCATGTATATTTGTTCGAGGAGCGCTTGAGTGAGGCTAACTAGACTGTCAGAGGACATTGAGGTTGACAGGATTCGTGAAGTCCAATGGGACAAGAAAGCGTTTGAGAACCTAGTCATAGACAACGAGACAAAACATCTCATTCAGTCTCTTATCTCCTCTCGTATCGCAGCGGATAAATCAACTGATCTGATTCGCGGAAAGGGTAACGGTTTGATTATGTTGTTGCATGGGTAAGATATATTGCCGAATCATAATGTGATATGTTCCAATGCTCAAACGTTCTATAGGGGCCCAGGAACCGGGAAAACATTCACTGCCGGTAAGCTAAATTGCCGGAAGTCACTTAATCAAGCTAACTGTCCTATAGAAAGGTATTGACATACATCTTCCTGATCTGTGGTTTGAACTAAAAAGAGTTTATTTACTCACCTATATAGCGTTGCGGAACTGGCGGAGAAGCCACTGTACCGCGTGACCTGCGGCGACATTGGCACGACGCCTGTTGATGTTGAAAAGGTAAATAGAGGATGTCCCTAACTAATCTCAACTCTAATAATCGGCCATAGTATCTCGAGTCCGTACTTCATCTTGGTAAAATTTGGGACTGTGGTGAGTAGACCGACCTGTAGCATGCTAAGCGGAAATCTAATATTAAAAAGTTGTTCTATTGGACGAGGCCGATGTCTTCCTCGAAGAGCGTAGTCTATCTGATTTACAAAGAAATGCACTTGTTTCTGGAAAGTCCGCTCAATACTCTCACCATCAGCCACGTACTAAGCAGTCACAGTATTTCTTCGAGTTCTCGAATACTACGATGGTGGGAAATCTTACAAGCACTGAAGTGAAACCATTACTAATGCTGACAAGGAATTCTCATCCTAACGTCTAATCGAGTTGGCACTTTCGACCAAGCCTTCAAGTCACGCATCCAACTCGCCCTGCACTATGAAGATCTCACCAAACCACAACGCCGCAAGATCTGGCGCAACTTCTTTAACCGGCTCAAAGAAGTTGATAAAACGAACATTGACTTCGACGACCTGTTTGACCACATCGACGATCTCGCCAATGAAGAAATGAATGGTCGGCAAATTAGAAACTCGATCACGATCGCGCGGCAGCTAGCGCAGTACGATGGCAAGGAATTTAGCTACGAGCAGCTAAAACTGGTTATTAGGGTTTCAGCAAAGTTTGATGGGTATTTGAAAGGTGTTTATCATGGATTGACTCAAGAGGATATAGCGAGAGATACGAGCTTGAGATAATCGCAGTAATAACGATACAATCATACTTATTTACCTGATCTGTTGATTGTAACTGCTGGAAAGATACCCGTTTGCTTCGAATGTAAGGTGTCTGGTGTTCAACTGCAAATATTGAAATTGATGGAAAATTGAGGAAAGGTCCTAAAAAGAGAAGAGCCCATGCCTTAAAACTGGAATTTGAACTGGGGGATGGTATAGCTTCCTTCCTAACCACTGAAGACTTAGCCACAATCGGATTACGCGATATTAAAAAGCACAGATGTTATCAATCAGTGTGGATCTTTCTGGATAGCGCTACTTATGTTCGCACTTAGAAGTACTGGCGTTCTGTTATATCACGACTGAAGTGGTGGTTTTCTATTTTGACGCAAGTTCTCTCTCTCCTTAAGAGCACGTCTTCGTAGTGAACTTACCTCAGAGGCGCACCATTCAACACGTGTCCCTTACAGTTTGCATGCATTACTTCGTGATACTCGCTTAATTCGCGGCTAACGAGTAAACGCCCAAAGGCTATCTTTTTGTCTTTGAATATATGCAAAGAATACTGTAAATAAGGAGGATGTGAAGTTTGCTGGATTTATCAATTTCAAGATGAGCTCATGCCAGGCTAGTTATCGCTCATCAATAGTACAACGGATCTAAGTACTGCCACTATACCGCGACGACTCAAGCTCTCTAGCTAGTGAAGAGCCTCTTGTCTCCCAACATTAGGTGCAAACCAGAGATTATACAGAAGTTCTAGGGAGCTACTTCGCTTGGGATACATGCGAAAGAATAAGACATCATGAGATGTATAGAAGACGATACACTCCATTTCCCTTAATGAGTTTCACGCAGAAGAGGATCTTAAGACCCGAATATCAGCAGCCGCTAATAGAGCTTATGTTCTGAGGTTGTAAGAGGGCTGGCGAATACGGTAAGGGCATAGAGTCAAAATCAACCGACCAATCGCATACATTTGGCGGCTCACACTCTGACAAGATTTCTAGGTTTGAATTATATAATTCCCTCTAACTTACTTCTTATGTCAAAAGTTCGCCATGCTTGTCCAAATCAAACATAAACTTTAAGAGCTAATCTATTAGGCCCAAAGGCGATTCAAATCCTCCACGAATGCCCCGGCAACAACAAAATTTCTGTTCTCAATATCATGCAGCATACTTAATATCGCCCGCTGTTCTGCCACTGTTCGCACTCTTGCACCAGCAACACGCAGAGGAAAGAAAAGCAACACTCCAGCAATGCTTGTTGTCTTAAGCGCCCGTTCTGATAATGTTAGAATAGCTGTGACATGGTTCTGGATCTCCGCGGTTGGCAAACTTGGGGTTGATATCTCTCGCCAGAAGGGCGAGCGATAGTCGAAGATCCCGGAGAGAAAGATGAGAGTGGCGTGGTAGTAGATTTCTGCGATTAGGGAAGCTGAATTGTGGGTCGTGCTGGACGATGACTTTCTTGTCCCATTTGGCTCGGACGCTGACCAAAGGGAGGCTTCTTCAGACCAAGTGAATAGCAAGGACTGAATGTCTAGACCTTCGTTTGCAATGCCAAGGAGTTCGTCGGTTGCTGGATGTGAAGTGAGGTTGTCGAGCGCATGGCCGCTGCATTTTTGTAATATCAGTATTGTTTTCTAGGCAGGAGAGGACTTCATTAGTGAGAATGAAAGGAAACGCATACCGCATGCTGAGTGTAGAACAAGAGATCATCAAGTCGAGTAGGGCCTCTCTCGGGTGCCAATCAGCTGCCCCTAGGCCGCTCCAAATGTCCTCCATCAGAAGCCTCCAGTCCACCTCGTCCAAAAATGTCAATTCATTGTAGATTAGGGCTCGGCTAATTTCAAACACACGAAATGTCAAAAAGAAGGATCTCCCGGCGCCACTCGCATGAGCGGCCGGACCACGCAACTGCAAAATTTTCGACGTGCCGTATAAAATATGCTTCACCCATCCCTCACCCGTAACATCGTACATGAGCTAGAAAGGGATTTAACATGTATCACTGGTCGGTTAACGAAGGTGGACTTGCCTCGAATATGCCTAGCAGGAAGGTGCTCCAAAGACAAGCATTGCTATTCAAAATGCCCTGGCCCTCAAGATCTATTTGTAATGACACCAATGCCTTTCTATACGCATTCAAGGCTATTACTCCTGCGGCGTCTTTCTTCCCATGGGCTAGCTGCTGAGATCTTCGACTTGCATCGAGGGTGACAATTGCTGTGACAGCATTTTTGAGACCAGAGTTGCTCTGCCAGAGCTGCCTAATCAAACGGAAATCAAAATGTCTGATGGCTGTGAAGTCATTCGCAAGTAGAAAGACCGAGAAGAAGTGTTTTGAGAGTTTAGAATCAAGATCAAGTGGAACATCGAGGGGAATAGCTGTTGATAGACGAACACGAGTGCTTATTTTGTTGCTGGAAGGTTTGTTAAGGTGGACAAAAACAATATCACGGCTTTGAGGTAGATTTTGGGGCGGGACGCAGACGATGCCGGTACGAGTGCAATACCCGCAAGGAAAGCCACCATGGCACTGGCTATAATTAGCACAAATTCAGGGCAGTGAAGCTAAATGGGAAAGAATACCTTGATTTTGCGTCTTGAACAAGCCTCGCAACGTGTCACCCTCGCTCTTTTGTCGTTCGGGCCAATCATTCTCCACGGACTGAGAAAGAGGAAGAAGAGTGGAGGTGAGCTCACGGGGAAATAGTCTTGAAGAGGGAATATTCGAGCTGCATATTCCTAGTCAGCGGAGACTCATCTCTCCATTTCGATTTCTAAACAGGCGGCTGAAAGGGCACTTTTGATCCTTGAATGTCAGTAGATGTGCGTGATATTGACGCCAAGACTCTTCCGAGTCATTGAGTGGTGACCAGGCGCTAGACCCGAACTGGCAGTGACAGAACGCCGCTAACGAAAACCAGACAATCTCTAGACATTTTCATCTCCAACCCAGTCGAGATCGCGATTGTCTCTAATTTCAGAGAACTTTGGATGCTGCCTACAATTCGTAATATGGGTCCAATACGAGTCTTGGAGAGCCAAGCGTGATCCCAGCGATTGCCAGCCCCGTTCCAGAAATGTACTTATGTTCATCATCTCTCTCTTTCTTCTCTCTCTTCTCCATCTTCATCCAGTCCACTCTCCAACGCTTCTGTCTCTCTTCGCTAGCCTTTTTAACCGTGCTTCTTGACGTTTCTCTCTTCTCACCCGTTCAAAATGCTTCTTTCAACCATCCCTCTCCCTGGACTCATCCTATTAGCAGAACTCGCCAGCACGCTCGCATTGGATGCATACCTTCCCACGCCAAAGGGCTCCTACAGTACCCTCATCACCACCAAAAAATTGACAGATACCAGCCGACTCGACCCGTTTGTAAGAACAAACACCTCAAGAAGCCTGATGCTGTCTGTCTACTCGCCCCTACCACAATCACAGTGCTCTCACCTTGTACCCGTCGAATACATGCCAGAAAAGACCGCAAACTTCTACGACCAGGCTTATGCTTCCGTCGGTATACCCACTGGGACCTTCGGGAGCTTCAAACTCCAAATCTGCTCAGAGACCCACCAGCGGTACCCCCCTCGACAATATCCCATCGTCATCTTTTCACCTGGCCTTGGAAACTCCCGACTTATGTATGGCGCCATTGCTCAAACGATAGCTAGCAACGGCTACATTGTCGTATCTATCGACCACCCCTACGACGCCTCCATTGTTGAGTTCCCTGATGGTTCCGTCATCCTGGCTGCAGATATCGACACCGACGAGCAAATCAATTCTGCACTTGCCGTCCGCGCCCAGGATGTCACTTTCGTCCTGAACCAACTGAGTATCCCTTCAGTCGCGAGCTCCTTAATCCCCAACTCGAAATGCCAACTCAACCTCAAGAACGTGGGTATCTTTGGTCACTCCCTGGGAGGCGCAACAGCACTCGCCTCTTTGGTCAATGACACGCGTATTTCCGGTGGCATCAATCTCGATGGATCGTTCTTCGGACCAGCGATCCAAGCAGGCACAAAGCGCCCGTTCCTCCTCGTCGGTCACGAAGGGAAAAATCAAAGTACGGACGCATCATGGGGAGCGGCGTGGCGGAGATTGAGGGGTTGGAAGTTGGAATTGGAGGTATTGGGGACAGCGCATGGGTCATTCACGGATCTCCCGCTTTTGGTGGATGCCCTCGGTCTTACGGGACACTTGCCCGATGCTGTGACGGAGTTGCTTGGAAGCGTTGCTGGTCCGCGGGGGTTAGAGATAATTCGCGTTTATGTTGGTGCGTTTTTTGATAAGGTTCTTCGAGGCCAGAGTAGCGGGTTGTTGAGCAAGGCTTCGGCTTCGTATCCGGAGGTCATTCTAATCGATTCGTAACTGCTTCGAAACAAACAATGATAAAAGGTCCAGGAGGAATGAAGGAATAGAAAGCCTGATCTCCATTCTTTCTTTGGATCTCAGAGATCCCATGAAGCCATATAGATTCGAGAACAGGTAAAGCAAGAATATTTAGATTGAAAAGACCAAAGAATATTGATACCGAGTGCTAAATTATTATCTCGCGTCTTCCTTTCCTCTCACCATCATAAATTGTGAGCCATCAAGTAAGTCTGTATCTCAAATGTTACGCATCTTCATTGGAATTATGGCTTGGCGGAGGAATCGGAGTCCTGCTGTCGTTATCTAGTAACCCACCGGAACCTGTCGAACGTAGCCATCCAAAGAAATGCCTAAATCTATGCACTCACTTGCCCCAAGTCATGATTTTGCGTAAGATACTCTCTTCGCCTGGCCTAACCTGTCGGATCGCAAATGGTATCGAATGAATCTGTGTCAGTCTCTGCTGTTCTTTCTCCCAGAGCGCCAACGCAGAAAGGTCGTTGCTTCCGGAAGGAGCAGGAAGGGGCGTGAATTGTTGCTGAACATCATCCACATGTACGTAGTGACGGAAATCCGAACCATATGCTGGAAAGCGGTTTGCATTTTCCCTAGTCCTAAAAGCTGGGGTTCGTCAAGCTTTACCCAGACATGTCCGAGTAGTCTCGGAGGTTGCAAGACGCCCGTGCCTCGCATGGGATTGACACTCACCTAGTCGTTTGTATTTTGAATTGAGTTCATCCAGAATGCTGGAATGAGCCAGGAAATGTTTTGGCACCTTTACCACATTGCCAGGTTAATGATATCGTGTGAAACCCCTTCCAGAATCCGCGTTTCGGTAATGGTGACACTAATTCATCAATTGAGCAATAAGTAAACCCATAGCAGGTTTCATGATGCTTAAGTCACCCTTCCATCTGTTACAATCCGAGTTCTGGTTCCGCCAAAGAGCGCAGCTTCTAAACGAATACTACTTTCGGCGATAGCATCGTCGTCCAAGAACTGTGAAGGAGGTGTGAAAATCTCAGAAATTAGAAAAGCGGATACGTATGCTTGCTAGTTCTGAGTATCATTTACCACTGGCCAACTCGCCACGCTCCTGAAGATCATCTATTGCAAGCGTGGTGATTATGTGCTATATCACATTATGTTAGTTTTGGTGCAATTTGCCAACGGTATGGGATCATTACAGCAACCTCGTGTATCATCTACCGTAATTAGCAAGTTACAATGTGCAGAAATGATTGCAAGTTACCACAAGCGCAACAAAATGACGCTGGACAAGTATTTTAGATTTTGATAATGGTCCCTTAATAAGAGGCATCAAGTCAGCAAAATCGCACTAGATGATCATGTTTTTTACCCGCAGATCGGGACGTCTGCGCCTAATCACGGTGGTGTCATTCGCAGGACAAGCGCCATGGGTCACGAAAGACTATCTAAACCAACAGTGTTTGCGAATAAGCCATAGGCCATTGGCCTCTTTATCTCTCGCGCACCGGAAGGATCGCGCGGAGTTACAGCAAGTTGAGTATGAGGGTCGGGCTTAGGCCTTCCACAGGTAATTCTCGCCACTGTCCGTTGCGCATTGTGTCAACCCCTGGATAGAATTATAACTGCAAATATACCACCGTATAAGGAATGACTAAGACTGAATGCGGGAAATGACATATAGTAAATGAACCCACCATATCCAGAAACTCGAATAGGCCATGATCAACGTTGTCAATTGAAGACACGGTTTCAAAGCCTTCCACACTATCAGGTTATCAGCCACCCAGGTCCCCTCAGAGCCATTCCCAATATTCGCCCCCCCTTCTTTCATATATTCAGTCTCATTGAATGTAAGCCAACAGGATTGATCTAAGATGGAGTGAATAGGGTCATCGTCTAGGCCATCTGTATCTGCCTCCCCGTATTCCATAGTGCCGGTGTCTACTAGAGACCAGGTCTGATGCCCGCTCAACCATTATTCTTAAAACAAACGATGGGACATCAATCGAGTCATCTTCGACTTAAAGATCCGCTGAATATCGAGCCATCCTTGAGGTGGAAGGATTGGTGTCAAGCCGCTCTTTCCCCTGTTCTTAAAACTTGCCCACGAACCGACTCCATAACGCTTTGCATAATCCGTCAGTTTCGGTGGAGGATTTTCCTCGCTTGGCGGTATGCTTGATTCCGTGATTTATAAACTCTGTGCACTTGGGGATACGAAGCACAAAAAGTTGTGTTGCGCAGCCAGACGACAAAATATTATCTCCTTTGTTTGTAATTTCTGGAAGGGTGAAGAAACTTCTCCGTAAACCGCAACTTGGGACATCGGAACTTCCAAAAAACCAATGGTGATGAGAGATTCGGGGAAAATTATCGAACGAGAAAATGTAAAACACAGACAAAAGTTAAGAAAATTAATAAGCTGCCATAAAATCATGAAAAAACGCTGAAAGGCTTATTGAGGATATGAGACTTTTGTGCGGCTCCTATTCCTAGTGCAAGAGCGACTGAGACACTTATGTTCCAGATACATACATAAATGTTCAAGAATGGCAGAGATCGACTTATTTTCACAGGTGTTGAAGGAGGAGGATGGCGGGGAGGAAGCATGTCGTGAGTTTAAGGTTGGTTGCCATCGTCGCGAAAATGTGCGCCGCGCTCACCCACTCCGCCCCGATACCCGTCACTCACCTGAGTTAGGTGGGTGAGGTCCCAAGGGTCCCTAGATCAGGATTTCCTGTGCAACTAATTCCCTTGGCTGATTAGGTGTTGTCACCAGAATTCCTGACACCGATGTAAATATTTTAGGTATAAAGCACGTAATACACGTTTGTACACGCATTTCTGACTTAACGATCGGCATAAAACGGGCTGACTTTAGAAATCTAAAAATAAACTAAAAGAGCTTATACTAGCTAATATATTGTGGTAGTTGAGAGAGGGCGCCTGGCCTAGAGATCACGTGGGGAGGCGCTGTCTGCAATCATGTGATCTGGCACTGCAAACTTTGCCTTCTTAAAAGGATGCTTGCAGCCAGACACAAAAGGATCATCTCACTTTACCTTTAAAAAAACTTGACTCGATGCAACATTTATCTCCCTCTTGAAAGAGTGCCTTCTCCTAGAACCTAGTATCACTCCGTTAAGTGATACAAATAGATTCAGCACTTTTACAATATATAAGTAAATATACTCTTAAGCTACTTAATCATTCTTAATTACTTAGTTTATAATAAATACTTAAGAATCTTTAAAAGATTAAATATATTACTTTTATAATTTTAGAATAATTAGATAATAAGATCTTATATATGTCACGCCCGACTAAAGCTTACGGTTACCTAGGCAATCAATATCACAGAAGCTCGCTGATAGATCGTAGGCTCTTCGCCGGGGAAGTTATTGTAGTATTATATCGATAAACTAATCGCTGAAGAGAGAGAGAAATAAGCCTGGAGGGAGAGAATCATAACCCCTCTAGCAGGATAGAATATACAGCGTGATGTAGGCTGCACCTATGTAAAGTGAGAACCTCACAATATACTATTATGAGATTCTTTAATAATACATAATTTAAAAAATTCTTAAAATAATATAAAAATAAAGCTCTTTAATTTACAAAGTTATTATAAAGTAAAAGAAAGCTCTTTATTTATAGATTTAGTACCATCCCGCCCCCCCTCCTAGTTCACTAGCTATTTTGCCAATTTTTGGCCATAATATTACCACCGGATTATCTCCTGTCTAAGCACGATCAAGCGGCAGAATCGCAATAACGCTGGCTACTCTTAGACAGAATTGAAGCTATTCAGAGCTCTCTTAGAACACGGTCTTAGACTTGCTCGTAAGAAGGCTTCCTAAAGCGCTTTAAGGTCCTCTGGTATTCACGGACACCGCTGCATTTATGAATATAGAAAAATACGCTTCGATGGCCTGAACTGCACCGCACATGACTGTCGGGCGGTGAAGTCTGTGGAGTGAGAATGGGCTAATATGCAGGTGGAAATACCGTGCCCAAAAAGCGGCAAAATAGCTAGTGAACAGGGGAGGGGATAGTATTATAGATAAAAGAAATAAGTAATATCATTTAATAGGGTTCAGTACAAGTAAGCGAGGTGAACCTAAATCTTACCTTGCCACCAGGGGACCTTGGCTTAGTGCCTGGGCAGACCCATCGGAAAAGCTCCAGAGCTAGCGACCCGGCGACCCGACTGATGGGCTGGTTGGCTGTCGGTACGAAGATTGGGCGGGGCAACTGTCATCGTCAAACCGGATGCAAGCCATGCAGTGGCATGTTCCGGCGGTGGCTTACGCTAAAGATCACTAGCTGGTTCACAATGGATTTGTGCTACCACACACTTTTAAAAGTAACTTTCACGAAAAAATAAAGTTCCTAGCTGCCTGACATTCGAGAACATTGAGTTCTGTGCGGGGAAGCTTTCATGCTTCTGTGGAAGAATTAGTGGCTCTATTCAGCCACTTCCAATGAAGCAGCACGGCATTTGACTTACCTCCCTGAATTGCTCTCCAGTCAAGCAATTGCATTGGTTGCCACCCGGCGAGTTGCTGGGGCCGTCCATACTGCTAAGAGTCGACCCACTTTTTCCCCAGACTTACCGTCGAGTCAAGCGTTACCAAGACCCTTCGAGTCCCTTTTATTCGCATCGACATGAAACCGTCTGTGTGATGCCGAAAAGCCATCAATAATCCGGGGTTCGAATTCGCTGGTGACATGACACCGTTCGCCGATCAATCAGACCCCCCTTTCCTAATTATCTCGTGATGAATCCACCAAATTTTCCTCCAAAGCCACCGCACACATGAAGATCTCACGGCACACCATCTGCCTTTACTTAGGGAGAAACGCCAATAAAAATCTCAACGATCTTGGCTCTGTCGGCCTCTGGGATTCTATGTGTTGTCTTCAACAATCTTTTGCATTTCTTGTTCTACCCGTCGTCATCGTCACAAAAGCACAGCCATCATGATAACACTACTTTCCGACCACTACGTTGCACAGCCTGTCACTGTAGCTGACCTCCAGCTTGCATCTCTTGCATGGGGCTTTACAATCGGATTCGGTTTCCTTACAACTTGGACTGCAATCAGGCAAACGGCGGATATGAAGCGGAGATATGGATATTCGAAGCTCAATTCTCCTTATATTTGGATGATTTGGCTTGAGATATTAGTTTGCCTCATCTTTTCAATAATATGTTGGCTCCATCTGAACGACATCATCCCTCCTAGGTGCCCTTTCCATGCTTGCCACACTCTTCGACAACTGAGCTAATGCTACGCAGTTTTGCTTTTTACTTTGTCATCCGTGAGTCTGACCTCCAACATACCAGAAAAATTCTGATTTGTGGCAGTTACAACCTGGGCGCTTCAAGTCCAGTTTCTACTCCAAATCATCATCAACAGAGTTTCAATTCTCCTCATAGACCGCAAAAAAGCTATAAGACTCAAGACAGGGGTTGCTATTCTCATCACAGCTGTTAATATCTCTGTGTATTGCATCTGGATCCCTGCAAGACTCCAGGTTTCCGCTAAATACGAACGAGTCAACAATATATGGGATCGTTGTGAGAAAGTTATTTATCTTTTAGTTGATGGGGCATTAAATTGGTATTTTATCTACACAGTCAAAACTCAACTTGTAAATGAAGGATGTAAGTGGTCAGTATTTCCTCCCTCCCAAAGAGATATAAGCGTCGGACAGTTTTGTGATTTGCTGTCACTCTTTCTATTCGACCCTTCTTTCTAATGCATCAGCTAGTTTTAGCTGGGAATTGTCAAGCTAACACTGGCAGTGGTGAAATATAACCGGCTCGTCCGGTTCAACATGTGGATTATTAGCTTCTCGCTTGGTATGGATATACTTATCATTAGCATGATGAGCCTGAATAATTCCTTCGTGTGCGTCTCTATCAACCTTATTTTGCTCCACCAAGATCACTGATTTATGACATAGATACATGCAATTCCACCCATTAGCCTACATTGTCAAGCTTAATATTGAAAGTACGAAACAAGCATTCTTTATCTATTCCATTAGTTACTTCTAGTCATATCTCGACCACCCCATCAATCTGTACACATCACAGAAGCTACTTTAGTTGCAAACCTCCGGGGCCAGGAGTACTAACAGGATTCTAGTGTCAATGGCAGATCTAATCGCCAAAGTCTCGCGCACCAAGGCCAACTGGACTGACCCATGTCTTTCCCGCACTCAGGATAGATCACATATCACAAGTGGCTATCACGACACACAACCAGAAATAAATTCCCGCCCAAAACCCTCGTATCTCAAATCGTACAACTCGTCCTCTATGCCCTCTGATATCCAATTGGATGAAATTTGCTATGTCAGAGAATCAGCACCGTCTCGGGCAACAGGTTTGGAGGTTAATTTGAGCAGCGAAGTACCGACTTATGTAGCGAGGAGGAAGAGTTTTGGCGCGAGTACGAAAGAGGGGAGTGAATTGGACTTAGGGACTGCTGTGTCGCCAATACAAGAGGACACTGAGCCGCTGAAGGCGGAAGATAGAAGAGAGGCAAGAGAGACCGCGCAGAGAAGTGGAGTGGTATAAAGTTATGAGCGTAAATAAGCAAGAATATTAACTTGAATATAAGGGTTGTAAATAGAGTTAATCATATTAATTATTAGATAAAGAGACCAGAATAATAATACTAGGGAAGAGTATATATATATGGACACTAGCTATATTAGCTGGCTCTATATAGACCTTTTATTATACCTCTCTTTACTATTTACTTTAGATAAAAGTGGTATAAGGGGACAAAGATTACAGTATTAGAGGAGATGCCGATTAGGGGGTTTATTAAGATTTATTAGAATAACGCGGGGCCGAAGGCTACGTTAAAGAAGGGGCTATAGAAGCTTACTATTCTATGGTCTTAAGTATCATAATATAGACACCAGTCACATGATAGGGATCGGCATTCTGGCATACAACTCCCATCTAGAGTCAGCCATGATGTCCAATAAACTAATCCCAAATTGATGTTTAAAGATTCCACCTTCCTGATCAGCTCTTCATGTGGCGCATGTTTTCTTTCTCTTCACAATGCGCCTCTTCTGTTTTCCGTTCTCCTGGCACCTTTCATTCGACAGCCTTACTTGACATCTCAACTCGCACCTATAGTCTGAGTAATTGTTGCCATTCATTGGACACAGCGAGCGTGCAAAAACATGGGTCCGGCAACCCCAGTAATCTTGCCTCGTGACATTCCCGCCCGATTCTGCCCTACTGTCCTCATCTGATCTCCAATGAACACAAGGTTAGAATTGGGAGATGTTCAATGTCTCTGATTATATATTCATGTCGTCTTCTATTATTTTCAACTTCATCATATCGTTACTCTCTGATTATTGGTATCCCAACGACCACAACGGAGCATAGCTTGATGTTTGAATATTGTCTAAGACTTGTAACACGTCAGCTGAGCAAACATTTACCCCTAAACTGTCCGATCACCACACATCCTCGGCAATATTAATGGCACTAAAAAACCCCGGCGGAAGGCCCAGGATTCCTTGGAATGCTTCGCGAGAACAAAAGCTAGTTCGTCTCTATCTGATGACCAATTTAAAGATCACGGACATACAGCAGATATTGACAGCAGATGGCTTCACACCAGGGTACAGCGACTTCATCTTTTAAGTTCTTTCAATAAATGTGCTAATTCGCGTAAGGTCGAGGAACATTCAGACACAATTAAATGTTCTACTCCCAAGGCTTGCGACGGAGTGGAGACGCTACAGGCCCAATGGAATAGCAATCGGTAGACAGCGTCTCCTCGGAATAAAGAGTAGTAGAGAATATCATATCTCGAAATCCAAGCGACGTCATTCTCAAGTAATAGGGACTCCAAAGATCCGAGAGCCTGCTGCGATCAACCCAGGACAATTGCAGGTTGCGGGCCCTTTGTATAATCACTCAAAACATTTCGATTCAATTGAGTGCACTGGAGTTCCTTCCCACTCTTCGTTACCAAATCTGAGTCCCTCATATTAGGAACAATCTCCTTTGGGCGGCAGTATTATCTCTGCTACAATATCTCCAGACTTTAATGCAGACACTGACAAAGAGGTGGTTCCTCATGTATCTCCCCACTCTCTTCCCGACACCAAGACTGCGCCTGAAAATCCTGACGGCCAATTGAGTGGCCAAGAAACCATTCAGTTCAATCAACTCGTCATGGAAATGGAATTTAGAGATGCAATGCACCAAACGCTTCAAGCGTACGCACCCGTAGAGCACAATCGCTCTATTGGCATCTCCGACCTGAACCACTCCATTCATACTATTGCGCCTCAGGATTGTGAAGAGATCGAACAAGTCAATATCAGTGGCAGGACTCAACGGCCCCCGCAACCTTCCAAAACGAAGTGGTCTTTCACAGAAAGTCAGGGAGGCCGTGCAAGCATGACAACAGTCAGCAGTGGGCTTTCTTCAAGATCTTCTATTGCGGGGTATCATGTCAGATCTATTCTTGCTTTATCCACAAGATCCAGCCAAATTAGTTCCGCAAGGTCTTCCGCTTGTGCGTGGTTGAGATCAAATTATTCCTCAGGGCTCCCTACCGGGTCCGAGCCTCAGAGAGTTTCCATTGAGGGGACCAATCCAGGGTCAGACACGGACAAAATACTTGTGCATGAGGCCGAGCTAGATCTAGCACCATCATCATTCTCTCGTCTATCTCGCCTTCACAAGGGGTCTGTGTATGTACGACCTTGCTGCAGCTACTTCGAGTACGTCGATCTCCAACTCTATCCGGAATCGTGTACTGTTTGTGGGAATAACCGAATATTTTGTGAAGTACGTATCTGCGAGTGGATATTTCCTGACGAAATGGCTGATCTAGGCGCCCACGATAATTTCGGGAACACAGTCTTTCATTTCGCCGCTTCAGCTGGAAATCTATCAAATGAAGACGCATGGAAGGATGCAATTGCACGGTGCACATGGCAAGGTTTATCCCATCGCAATACTTCTGGTGGGACATTCTTACACGTCTTGCATACTGATGAACTCAAGCACTTCGTCACTTGCCTCCAGATCCTCAGAGCTGTCGCCAACCGAGGATTTGATCTTTCTATACAAGACAACAGTGGATGCACAATTATCCAGAAATTTCACGAACTGATACGCCAGTGGGACACTATCGATGTTGAGCAAATATATGAGGCTGGAAAAATTCTAGGCGTGCCAACCAGCGTTTTGATATCACGGTCTTACGAGCGTGTGGCGTGTCCTGATTACACAGAAATACTTTGGAAGCTCCGGAATTGGCACCCAGGTGCAGTCACTACCAAAGATACGGAGTATCTTACCCAAATTTCTGATGTTAACCTGCGTGACGAACGTGGACATACTGCACTAGCTATCGCCTCTGGCCTCGGGTTTCCAGACATAGTTACGCATCTTTTGACAAGTGGCGCGAATCCGAACACTCGGAGTTATCGTGGCACTAGTGTAATCCCGCACGCCACGGCCCAGTACTTCATTGCACAAAAGAATGGAGATACTGGATTATATGCTCGAATTCTTTCATGCCTTGTCCTTCTCACGGACTTTGGAGCTAAGACAAATGTGACCGACTATGACGAGTTCTATATCTCCACTTCAAAGCAGACCGCTCGTCCGAAGGCCCCCAAGAGGAAAACCTCTACTCGCGCCCATTTCTCAAAGCCGCTTCACATGTCATTGGTCCCGATGAGGCGCGACAGCAAAACCACTCTTGGTGTAGTTCAGGAAGATGACGGAAAACTAGATTTGGGGCCTGGCTTTCTGCCATTCGTTGAACACATCCCAAGGCACTCTGCGACACCGAGGTCTTTTTGGATGAACAGAGAAATTCCGGAACTTTGTGGGGAAGGTATTCACGAGCTGTCTGCTGTGATGCGCCCGGTTGAGCTTGACGATCCTAGTAGCGCACCCTCAAAAGTTGACAGAGATATTGTTAAAGACAACGTTGGTGCAAAAGACTTTGGTATCATGGAATTTGGGATCTGCCCAGACATGGCGTTTTGGGCTTCTTCACGTCCTGGCTAGACCTCGATCCTCCCGACAGTTGCAACTAATCATCTAGAAGAAGCGAGGAGCAACCCTACGCCTCTCCATGCAAATATGGAAAGTGAAATCTCAACAAGCGACCCCCAATCAGTTCCTCAAACTAGTACAACACCATTACTTAGCCTTCGGCATTCCACAAGCCATGGTTGGCAGACCGAGTCTTGTGCGCCACTGTGCACTTTCTATGATTTAACATCACAGCTGAAACATCCGCCGAGAAAGAGTCGACAGAATCACAACGAAGGAGCAGTCCAAGGGATATCCACAGCAGCATTAGTACTCCCCTCGCCACAAACGAAACCTATCAGTTGGAAGGAAATGCAAGATAGTTTTCTGGATGAAGAGCTACCTGAGTACGGCAATGTGGGCGATTCTGGACATAGCCACGTGAGATATGCTCTGGATTCTCTAGACGCGGAAGCAATGGATCGAAGAGTTCAACAACAGACCCAGAAAGCGAGTTCGTCAATGCGAAGAAACGACGAGGCGTTTATCACCAGGAAATGCCCCTTCATCAACCCACGTTGATTTTCCAATTATCAACAATGTCCCTTCATTGTATGATAGTCCAATGCCCGCGAATCCGATTTCAGTGGATGAGCGGCTCGTACAACCGCTTCAATTCGAGGTTACAGAAACCACAAATGTAACTGTTCAAAACCTGGAGGCAAATTTCGACATCTCCCCAGTGGCAACTTGTATTTCGGACACCGGGATGGCAATTCAGCTATTCGATCCGGGAGAGACATTTGCCCCTCCGCAGAATTCGAATATGTTTCTGGAGAACTTGTTGCCTCACCTCGAATCGATGTCAACACAAACTTGGGACATAAACTCCGGAGGAAATCAAGCTAAGAAGCCTGTCGGGTTCAATGACGTGCACGTTAATTCTATCGCCACTAGTATGGGTTTCGAGGACTCAACAACACTCTATAACTTTAACCAACCACTCTCCTCGCCGAATCCAAGGTCCTCTTGGTTCTATATTCCCCTTCCGTCATGCTCTAAGTTATCTGATACAGGATATATAGAGGAGAACATATACGATGCTAATGAGTAGACGTTGGACTTTATGTTTCATTCTTTTAGTACTCATTTCTTTTTGGTCAGCACGGGGATCAGTGTCAGAGTTTGTTTTAGGTTCTTCGAAACCTATAACTGCAGTGCTGTTCAGTTGTCTTGATATAATTCGAGAAACTTAATGAAAATGAGTGATGATAATTCATGTTGGAATAGACCATGAAATCTGACAGAGGATATCAATTTCCTCACATACCAAAAATTTCGTGCTACTTCTTGTGTCGCGTGTCGTGCTCATTTCCCCATGAAAAGCCCGATACTTGAGTACCGCTTGCGAGATTCTACTCATTTTGATTCCGCCAATGCACTCCGACATCTTCGTAAATTACCTCCAGTTGCTCGAGAAATCTCTTACCTTCAACCACCGTGAATTCAAACTCTCGGCGCACGACGAATTCCGCATCAACAGCTAGTTCAAGACGATGCTGCTCCAAGGTTCGACTCCTAAATGCACATCTTTGCTTTTAGTTCACTACATCACCTCTTTTAGGTACACTTACGCGAGATCCCTTCCAGGTAAAAACATTGGGTCGGCGTGACACTGGTTAAGAGGATACTGCTCGCTGTGATAGAAGTCGCACTTCTTCGTGGGCTACTCTCTTGGGACATCGCTGTGCACAACGCTCTTGTACTCTGCCTCTTGGGAACCACCGGCGCTCGTGTAGATAATCCCGTGCTGAGTACGGGGTATACGGGAGAGGAATACCCGTATTAGGAGGATCTGGTCTTGAAGTTCAAGCCAGATTGTCCACCTACCATAATAATCTTATCCTCAAGGTTATCGCTGCTTTGCTCACCCCACTTCACCTCGCGCTTACCCTCACCTATTCATCACATGCGGCCTCTCCTACCTTGCCTCTATTTACTTCCTATAGCGACTCGAAACTACTAATCACTAGCACACAAGGAATGGACCTGAAGGTGTATTTAGGCATTAAACATCAAAACTCTATGGACATTTGGCCCTATTTTCTGGCACCAGCAGTCTCAAATTGTACTTCAACATTTCAACAGTACTCCATCCAGAGCATTTCAGAGAATGCCAAATTTTAAGCTCCTACTTCTCGGGCTTAGGATCTCCATATTTCTAGCTCTTCGTCTGAAGCCCAAACGGCTAATCGCAGCCTTGCATGCAAGTACGACATGACCTATGCAAGTATGCCCAAAAGTCAGCCTGCAAGCGCCAAAGTCAGAATTGAGCTGCTGACGCGCACCCCTTCAAGCCTTGAATTTCAGGCGCTAACCTTATGAGGACAATTTGTGTGGCAGTGCTTGGAGCAATGGGGCAGAGTGACAGAGGCTGAGCAATTACAAGGCGCTGAGCAAGAAATCTTAAATTCCGCGCCTGCCTCTTTCTTTATTAGTACTTGGTTTTCAATCTGAATGTCCACTAATCCTGGCGCTTTGACAAGAGCCACATCATCTCTGCGCCGAGCAGGTTACGAAAAGCAACATACGCGCAATTACACGGAGTTGACCAATGATCATTTTGGGCCTTTTAACTCCGAATATTAGAACGAACAAAAGAAAGCTTGATTCACCACGATGGAACCAATAAGCTTCACTGTCGGAATCGTAGGCTTGGCTGGCCTTTTTAGTGTTTGTTTAGACGTCATCGATAAAGTGGATTCCTACAAGGACTATGGATTGGAGTCGCGTTCAATTTCCGCTCAGTTTGATGCTGACAAGCACCTATTCACAAAATGGGCCCAAGATGTCGGCATAGACAAAAATAAATTAAAGGACAGCCACCATGGGCTTCTAGACAATCCTGAGACAAACTTGATAATACAAAAGATTCTATCAAGCATTCAGGAGATCTTCGGCAAGACAGAGGGTACGGTGTCTAATCTGCAGCCCGTAGTAGCAGCCGGCCCAGTCTCTTTTCCTGGTGGCATTCATTTCCTCAACACTCGTACAAAATCTCAAAATCCTGAAGGGGCTATCTCAAAGAGGGGCAGAATCGGATGGTCTCTCAGGAGCAAAGCAAAATTAATTTACCAAGTGCAACAATTTGGAGCCTTGGTCCAAAGACTACACAGCTTGGTCCCACCAGACGGGCTAACAGGGCCAGTGAATGCGAACAAAGGTACAATAGGTAATGATCTGAGTTCGAGGAATGGTATATACCCCTCTGAATCTGCAATCGAATGAGTCTAACTAGCTACGGGGCGAAGACAGAGCTACGTGGTTTTCTGATTCTCAACGACTACTTATCAAGATGGAAAAGCAGATTGAGCGTAAGACTTCCACGCTTCTTATAGAGCCTCGCTAATAGTTTAAGTCGAAACAAGGAAAGAATTGGACATTTGGCTTGGCGCGTCTTGGGCCAATGATGTTTACGACAACTTCATCCGAAGGAGGCTCGAAGGGACATGTGACTGGATCCTAAGTCGACAGGCATTTCTTGACTGGATATCCCCTGATTTTCCCTCTGGAACGGCAAAGATCCTGTGGATTAATGGGCCGGCAGGGCACGGAAAGACGATCTTATGTGCAATGGTGGTTCAATATCTGTCATCGACGCTCCAGTCTCCACTTGCATACTATTTTTGTTCGTCAGATTCTGAAAGTCGACGAGACCCCTTAGCTATAATAAGGTCTTGGATCTCTCAAGTGATATCATGTAATCAAGATGCGTTCGAGTTGGCATGTGGCAGATGGGAAACGAAAGCCGGAGGTAATGCATCGCAGACGGATATTGTCGACCTCTTTAAAACCATCGTTCAACATACACCAAATTGTACATTCGTCGTGGATGGGCTCGATGAGTGTGCGTGGGCAGAAGAGAAATGGAAATCTAATGATGAAAACTCTCCAACGGGCTTTTTTGAGTCTATCAAAACGGCGGTTATGCATACGACTACCCGAATCCTGATTCTCAGCCGCGATGAACCCGAAATTCGATACGGCTTTCGTGCTGTTTTGGCTAGCAACAGTAATCATGGCTTGAAGGAGTACCAAATTCGTCCGAATGATGTCCAATCCGACGCCATGTTATTGTCTTGGAGTATTATCAAACAAAAGTTGGCAAATAAGAGCGAAACAGTCAAACATGAGCTGGCACAGAGGATCGTCGACCGAAGCAAGGGAATGTTTCTCTGGGTGAAGATGCTAGAGGAACACCTACGTAGTGGAAAGAACAAGAAGCAACTTGAAGAAACAATCGATCAGGCTCCTACTGAGCTGGACCGTCTCTACGACCGAAACTGGATGAAGATTTCCCATCTTCCAGACAAGGATAATCTCCGTGCGTTGTCTATTCTGCGATGGGCTGCATTTGCCTTACGCCCGCTCACAATTCTCGAAATCACTGAAGCTCTCCTTATCGTGGATGACAATTGTGAAGATCTCTTAACCGACGAGTTGCCCGATGCCATCGACGAGGATTATGTCAGTAGCGAAATCCTAGGTCTGTGTGGATCACTCTTAGAGACTCGGAAAGCAGCGCCAAATCAGGATTTGGGCTCAATGACAATACATCTAGCGCACTTTTCAGTAAAGCAGTATATTCTTTGCAACATGCCGGCCCAAAGAGGACTGCTCATAGCCAATGAACGACTGCATGGCTCCAGTGAGGCATTTCAAAGCAATGTATTAGCGAAGCTGTGTCTCCGCTACCTGAACTTCCAGAGTGTGTGGCAAGAATCTCTGCAATTGCAGAACGGTCTAGTCAAACGGCCATTCCGAGACTATGCCGCTGGATCATGGTATCACCATACTAAGGAGAGTGGTTCAAACTACGAAGAAGTCGTGAAACTAACCAATGCACTCTTTAGCTCTAACGAGAGGTGGGAGTCATGGAAAAAGTGGTTTGATGCTAATAACGACAAATCAAAGATGCCTGAATCCCAGAGAGAAATAACTTCGACTAACCCATTATTCTACGCGTCGTTCCTTGGGCTTCGAGACACTGTTACATACCTCCTTGAAAAAACAAAACTGGGAGTAAATTATGTCGATGGGTTTAATAGAACAGCGTTACAAGCAGCTGCTTTAACGGGTCAAACTTTAATAGTTAAGGTACTACTTAAAAAGGGAGCCGACGTGACGGTTGCTAATAACGAAGGATGGACGCCATTAAACTTGGCTTCAAACAGCGGACATATTGACGTCGTCAGGCTACTACTTGAGAAGGGGGCCGACGTGACAGTTGCCACACAAAACGGATGGACGCCATTAAACTCAGCGTCAGATAGCGGACATATCGACGTCGTCAGGCTACTACTTGAGAAGGGGGCCGACATGACGGTTGCTAATAACAAAGGATGGACGCCATTAAACTTGGCTTCAAACACCGGACATATCGACGTCGTCAGGCTACTACTTGAGAAGGGGGCCGACGTGACGGTTGCTAATAACAAAGGATGGACGCCATTAAACTTGGCTTCAAACAGCGGACATATCGACATTGTCAGGCTACTACTTGAGAAGGGGGCCGACGTGACAGTTGCCACACAAAACGGATGGACGCCATTAAACTCAGCGTCAGATAGCGGACATATCGACGTCGTCAGGCTACTACTCGAGAAGGGGGCCGATGTGACAGCTGCCACCCAAAATGGTCGAACGCCGCTGTCTTAGGCTGCTGGGAAAGGGTACGAGGCCGTTGTCTAGCTGCTGCTTGGTAATGGCGCCGAGCCCGAGTCCAAAGACTCTATGGACCGGACTCCGCTTTGGTGGGAATCTTGATGTAAATATGGACCTGTCAAACAGCTACTTGACGCAAACGGTATTAATATTGATTCAAAGGACTGTTATAACTTGACAACATTATCAGTCGCGGCAAGGATGGGACATGGAGACATCGTAGCGCTTCTCTTAACCCGAAGTAGTGGCTTGAATATCAAAGACAATTTCGGTCGGACACCTTTATGGTGGGCAAGAAGGACCGGGCATCCTGATATCGCCGACCTCCTCCTTAAAAAGTACAAAGAAAATGGCACAATTGTTCAAGAAGACGATTCGCCTACTGCCACGATTTCAGTCCTTGCCGAAAAAGACTCCAGATATTGCGAAGTTCGTGTATTAAGTATCTCGGATAAAGACATCTATTATATTCCGAGAGAGTGGTACCAGAAAAAGAGTAAAACAGCTAAAAATTAGATAAAAATAGAGAGATTTTATAAACTACTATAAGGTTGTTCGAAATTACGCGACGCGACGCGTGATGCCAAAGTTCAGCGGTCAACCTCCTGTTACAAGCAACAGACTGTCTACCACGACTCAATCAATATCGACAAAATAAATGCCTATACAAACGTATACCCGATACCAAAATCACTTTCGCATCGCTCCACTGCACTTCGATGTCGACTTGTGGCCCCTCAAAAGAGACGAGAAGACAGCCCCACACAAGCAAATACAAGTGCTAAACTGCAATCCACTGTCCCCTTCAAGGCGCAGAATCCCTTACGTATCGACGTTGATACCGTCAAATAACGAGACAACCCGAAAGGGGCTTTATATCTCGAACAACAACACGTTGTTCGCTTGTAAATGCCCAGATTCGAGCTGAATAATATGGCCGAAGGAAAATATTGCGGATCAAGGCGAGAACAATGGGGAACTAGGCACGGTTTGATCAGGAGACGCTGGAATGCCGTTCTTGACTCTCGTTTTTCTATAATACAATCTGCGTCTAGTTCGAGTTACGGCTACGAATGGCTACGAAGGGGCGCAACTATTGCAGAACTATACCAACGAAAGCTCGATAGCCCACTTAGCGACTCAAGGACATGAAAGATCCCACCAGGGTACCGATTCTCCAAACACGATCTTTATGCGATAAGGTCATACAATTACAAGAGGTAGGTCATCTGGGCAGCGTTGCCCTCATCCTCGGTGTTTCTTTTCCGGATTATATAGAATTGCTCGGACGAGGATCTGATATTGGAACAAATTAACGGGATTGCTGGGGTGGTCATATCAGATGAAAATATCCAAACACGATCGCGAAAGATAGTGCTGGGGCAACAAGGTTCTGTTATTTTCTAAGCAAGCGTGGCTGTCTGCGTATTCTCCTACATTGGCTATTGTGCTCGAAGTATATTGCGTTCATATGGAATGCACTCTGCTTTCTAAACTTGTTCGTGTTGGCTTATGAAAATATCACTCAAGCGGGCCCAGAAGGCTCTGACCACTGCACTATTGTCTCGCCACCTCCTCCCCTACTCTTGTTTTCTCCTCTTCCCCGCCCCTTCCTCTCACGTTTCCTTCCTCTTTCACGATCTCGCCCCCGTCCTCTTTCTTCCCTCGCTCCCCGGCTTGATCCAGCATTCTGCTCGCCATGCATGCCGCCACCACGGCCGTTTCCACTTCTCCCATCCTTCCCTTTAATCTCATACCCGCCGAGACTTCCAAATTCCCCGCCTTTACCCTTCTCGTTTCCTTTACCCTTGCCCTTTCCATGCTCGCTTTTACCCTTCTTCAGCCACTTTCCTTCCTTTCCTTCTTCGCCTTTCTCTCCACCTTCTCTCTTCCTTTTCCCCTTACCCTTCTCTTTTTTCCTCTCTTCCCCGCCCTGTTTGGGAGCGCGATCCAAGCTTCTTTCCCAAGACTGAACTCTCCTGTCCCACCAGCGTGCCCAGTCACCAATACGATCGACCTCCAACTCAGTCTAGAGAAATGCGCGTCGTACGCTGGGCTTTGCGATATTTTGGAAGGGATTAAGGCTCAACAATTCGTGTCTTTCACGGAGAAGCTTATGGCATGCTTCGATTAAAATTCCTTTGTCTTTGCTGATCTCGGCTTGGCGCTTTCGCTGCGTTCGGTTCTATCAGGCGGTCAATCTATTGAGCTTGAAGAAGAATGCAAGAGTCTTACGAGTTCAGTGCCAAGAGGCGTAACCTTTGCGAGCTCTTCACCCTCATAAGGATGGATGATCGCCACTATCCCTGAAGTTGACCGCTCATACTTTGCGCCAGCACCACCCTCACCGCCGTCACCAACTTCAGCAGCGGTGTCCACAGTATCATACCTGTTGCAATTGGGTCTGGGACCTGTTTCATAGGGTACGCTTTGGCCTGGTGCCCCGTACATAACTAGGCTCTGGGAGCCCACCTGTAAATTAACGGTCACTTTCTCCTTGATGGAATACACTCTTTTGACCTTGAGATTACAACAAGACCCTGAGATTACAACACAAGTGCCTGAGACTTCAACAATACCCTGCATCCGTTCCCTCCCACGTGATATCTTCTTCTCTACCTGCACCCGCTGCTTCTTCAACCTCTAAATGTTCCTTTTGGTCATCAGCTGGTTTCTCGCCTTCAGCTTCAGCTTCGGCGTTGTCCTCGGCAGCAGCGTTTGATGACTCAACATGCCACAATACCCTCGTCTCTGTCCCGTTTAGGTTGACATTTACGGCGCATTTGACATGGTCTCTTGCCAGCAGACCTTCATAGAGGTCTTCTAGTTCTTCAATCGTGATCTCGTCCTTGAGAGCGGACTTCTGGAAGCGGTGTTGTCCCATTTTTAAAAGTTCAGTGCACAAATTTGACTGAATATGCTTGTAAGAAATTAAGGTCGAAAGTTGCATCACATCAACCCTTTCTATCCAAGACTTGAAAGAATGAATGCTCAAAGTTTCTTTGTCATAGTGTATATTTGCCTACGAGCATGCATGCGGTAAAAATCACCTTAAATATCCTTGCCGCCCTTTGTCTCGGAATCTTTCTTTCGTATCTTGCTCCCCCAATTGATTGCGCCAGCATCGAGAGACCGTTCCCAAGGAACGGAATTTCCATGGACCTTTCACAAATTATTACTGCTAAAAAGATAAATCTGGTATATAATTATTGAGAACTATAAGACACTCTCCGTGTCCCAAATTTTATTCATTTCTCCCGAACATTCTCGCTTAGCGAAGGGGAGCAGTTGAAGAAAAATTAGCGGGAATGTGCGATTTCTGCGATTTCAAAGAATTAAACCCTAACTCTCAATTGATGGGATCCTCCGTAGATCTGCGCTATTCCTCTTCAAAGGTGAAATGTCCCAAAAAGTGATGTTCTGGGAGAACCCGACAATAGCCGAAGTTCCCGCGAACAAGCCAATCACCGCTCACGCTAAGCCACTTTTTCTTGCGTCATTCATAATACTAAATAAGCAGCTTTTCAGAAAATGGCTATCAAACTACCGCCAAAGATCTTGAGCAACAAGATCAACAAATGGGTGCTTGGCGCAATGGTAGCGCGCGGTCCTCCTACTGCGGAAACGCTGTAAGACTGAGGTTGAGGGTTCGAGTCCCTTGGTGCTCGCACGAATTCAGAATTATATAATTTTTGGACTATTTTGGATTTTTTGGTATTGAACACGATCCGATCTAGAAATGCACATAACAACGACACATATTTTTGTGAATATATAGATGATAGATGCTTAATGCAAACCCTTTGCTAGAAATTATTCGAGAACTGGCTCCTTTGTTATACAACTCTTTCGGTAATTCTTTTGCACTTTTAGAGGTATTTTTGCTTTTTTGGCTATTCTATAAAAGCCTGCGACACTTTAAAGCTTTTTAGAGAGTTACAGGCCTAAGCGAGATCTATCTCGGCCCGCTATTCTTCGGCTTGGTACGTGGGGAAAACCAGACCCCACTAGTTCAGCAATCGCATCTTATCTCACCCTCCCTTCTCTGTACAATTTCAGAAGCACAATCAAATAATGGAAAATTTCACTACATTTACAATTGATACGCACTACACTTCATCTTGATATCCCTTAAGGCGGACTAAATTTGATCACCAATCCGAACCCCCCACCTTTTCGTCATCTTGATTTCTCTTCTCCCACCAAACCTTTTGCAAGGTTAGCACAACTTCAAGATGGCTTTCTCGATGCACTCCCATTCGGGAGAATTCTGTCCAGGTCACGCGAAAGATAATCTGGAAGAAATTATACAAACCGCAATCGCACGGGGGATGAAAACTTTTGCGCTGACAGAACACATGCCTCGGATGGAAGATGCAGATCTATACCCAGAAGAAGTACCACGTTCCTTCCCCATCTCAAGCTTCGCACTTACCTATCCTCTAAAATTTTACGATAACATTCTAACAGAACCAGATCGAAGCAAACCACACTATCTCCCTCCTCCTTCCCCGCCACCACTCCTTCATAACCCACGCCTCCAACCTCCGTACCAAATACTCCCCCCAAATCCACATCCTCATCGGCTTCGAAGCAGAATGGATCCGTCCCTCCTACCACTCCCTCATCACCACCCTTGCATCTGACCCAACTATCGATTTCTTCATCGGGAGCGTACATCACGTGCATGAGATTCCTATCGATTACGATAAGTCATTCTACGCGAAAGCGGTGCAAAAAGCTGGGAATGAGGAGAAGATATTCGAGGATTATTTTGACGCGCAGTTTGAGATGTTGGAGACTACAAAGCCGAGGGTTGTGGGGCATTTTGATCTGATTAGGTTGATGGCCGATGAGCCTGACGCGGAGCTTAAATCGAAGAATGGAATTTGGGAGAAGATTGTGAGAAATTTGAAGTTGGTGATTGAGCAGGGTGCATTGCTTGAGATTAATACGAGTGCGTTGAGGAAAGGATTGAAGGAGCCGTATCCGAAAAGGGAGATTTGCGAGGAGTTTTTAAGGATGGGTGGGAAGTTTACGTTGAGTGATGACTCGCATGGTATTGCGCAGGTTGGGACGAATTATATGAGGGCTTTTGAGTTCCTGGGGGTGTTGGGGTAGGAGAGCTGTGGACTTTGGAGAGGGGAGAGAATGGAGATTTGAAGGAGAAAGCCGTGACATTGCAAGATGTGAGGGCAAGTTTCCGGGAGTGATTTTGGAGTTTTGTCAACTGTTTTTGGGGCTTAGACTTAGAGAATAGAGGATTATATATAAGCTCGTTCTTGAGCGTTGATAGAGACAGAATCCAATCAAGCCTTCAGCTGAGGCATCTACAGTGGGTTAATTGCAGTACCGAACATATGCACGCCTATCCTCCGGTGTTGTCTGGCGAGTGCGCTTTTCAACCACCAGAACGTAAGTAGCATAAGCTCGTATCTGTCATTTATGTATTTGCACCTATTTACCATTCGAGCTGTTCGACTCTAAGACTCGTGCGCTCCGCTATCATCGCGCAAACCGCTGTCGTAAGCCATGTCCGCATCTTTGCAAAAGTTAGCTTTAATAAACTATAGCATTTATAACTGGCTCAAAGACTTACCATCCATATTCCCATGAGTGGACTTGATATAGTCCTTGAAAGACTTTGACATCTTGACCACCTGCCTGAAATGCGATTCCTTCACAATTGGGACACTACCAGGCGGTGCTTCGTCCAAGGCTAGTGTGACGGCAGTTTGAAAAGCTATATATATTTCAGCAAACATGCTCTTAATGAAGTAGAAAACTAGGTTTGACACACCATTGCGAATTTCACGACCGTTCCATTGTAGATCGCGCACATCTTGGGATCTCTGAACATATTCCTTGGCATCCCACTCGTACCGTATTTCTCGCCCACCTTCATCATGATCTTCTTTTAGCTTACGGAAGTAATTCATCCAAATGGCGCGGCGTGCGTCCTCGTCCAGTGGGTCATAGCCAATCTGGACATGGATACGTGACATGAAAGCCTCGTCAAATGATCCTACACGGTTTGAAGTGAGAAATAAGATGCCTTTGAAGTAATCAAGCGCACGGAGAAAAACTGGTAGTTGTTAGAGTCTCTAGTATGAAAATAGGACCGGATGGTAACTCACTTGACACAATTGAATTTCTGGTGAGGTCCTGGGTGCTCCTTCGTTCTAAGTACACATCGGCCTCATCGAGTAGCACAATAGCTCCCCAATCATTTGCATCTCGGAAGAAAGTCAGAAGACTCTTTTCAAGCAGAACGGGCTCGTGACCCAAATCTGCAGCTGTGATGGCAAGGAGAGGTCGTTTCGTAAATTCTGCAACAGATTCTATATCAGGTCAGCTTTTTGGCGGAGTGTGAGATTGACAATGTGCCTACCTGCGGTGAGAGTTTTTCCAGTTCCAGGAGGACCATGCAAGAGAATGATTTGACCTTCTCCTTTGCCTTTGATATTGTCAGCGAAGAAGGCAGGTTTCTCACTAGATCCCGAAATGTCGTATTCTTTGCATATTGCTTTGAGAAGTGCCTTGTTGGTTTCTGGGTTCATAACGAGCTGATCTATTACATTCACATTGATTTTTGGCTCAACGATTGCGAGCACATCCAAGCGATCTTTGAAAAGTAGTCAGCAACTTGCTTTAAACGATTCACAGGCCTTGTGAAACTTACCATATATACGATCCTTCAAGATGAAACCGTAAAGGTGCGAGGCGCAGATGAAATATTGGTGGTCGACCAAGTCTCCAGGATTATTCGGGTCGATGTTGTCGTATGCTTCGTATGCCAGTGGTACGTACACCTGGGTTTCGAAATTGTAGGCTTCGCACTTTTCGCACTGGCACCCTGGGACTCTTGCTCTTGCTCCTGGTCTCTCGACGAATCGTGGCCCTCTGTTATAAGGGTAGTCGTCGTATGTTGGTGAGTCATCCACTGATGTTCTACGACCAGAGGTATGTGATGTAACGATATCGTCACGTTTGTGGTTGATTATGACCCGGGCGGACTCGTACTGCACATTTTGTTAAATTTAAGATTCATGTGTATGAAATATGGTTGACATACTGTTTGCATAGAATCATTCAGACCCTTTCCAGAGTATTGTCGAAATGACGGGCCCTTTGCTAATTGCAAATACTTCTTGCCACGCTCAATGAGCTGATCTCGGAGTGGTTGTTTCCCAGGTTCATCACGATGAAATCTAATTGGGAACAGCGGTAAGGACGTAATATCACGCTCTCCATCAAAGACCGGAATTGTGATGGATTTCATCGACCGGCTGATAACACTGCCGTTGTACTCAAGATTCCACACTTGAAATGTATATGGGTCTGCTCGACCGTCTTTCCTTGCACCACCACTCATTGATTCAATGACGTAGGCATTTAATTGGCCGTGCTCTCTAGCATAAACATTAGAGCCTGATCGCATCAGAATCCAAAAAGATCCAAAGGTGGTTGTCTGGTGTCTTTTATTAGGATTGTTCCAGCGCTCTTCGGCCTCCTTCAGGCGAATTTCGTTCTGATCATTGAGATATTCCACGAGAACATCAATATGGCTATCGCATTCAGTGTTGTACGAGTCAGAATGTCTCTCTCTGGATGGATGATTGATCTTGTACTCCAAGAGTTCGTTTTTGTATTGACAAAGGTCTCGATAAGGAAAAGGGAACCTTCCCTCCTTCAGACTATCATTGTCACCGGAAGGGGGTGCCGAGGAGTAATTGATTACTGCACGAAGGGCGTTCAAGAGCAAAATTGAGCGAATGATCAGAGATCTATCGCCGATTTGGTCCCCTTTTCGGAGCTTGATTGGCTTTGACGATAAGCGATTGCTAGGAGCATCTCCTTGTGGATGATATGGCCTTGAGTAAGCTCCACCTATTTGTGTAACTTTCACGACTTCCTGGAGAATGGGTACTACTTTCGCATGCTTGCTAGGGTCATAAAATGTGATCGATTCGCTTGCACTTTTCTCGTAGAGGAACTCCGGTTCGTATGAATGGTGCGCTTTATGGTAAAACTCAACAGTGTGTTGTATGACCCGATCGTATCGTGGCCTTCGTGATTTGTTTGACGTTCGTTTCGTGCTGCTTTTGGGTACCTCCTCCTTATCTGAAGGAACCTCGATCTTGCCTTCTGTGTCGTCTGACTTGTCGTCTTCAGAAGACTCTTCTTCAGAATCAGATTCGTCCCGTATAGGCGGGACTGGGGGTGGGGGTGGAGGCCGAGATCCTAGAGGGTAAGCATACTTTAGTTTTATAGTTACAGTCCAACCAGGTTTGGCGAGAGACTCCCAGACTTGAGGAATGATGATGTTGTCCTCGGGATCTAAGATGTCGAAAGCGCACTTCTCAATATTCTCAAGCGCTACTGGGTTATATGCGATTGCTTGTTTTATCAGTTCATGCATGCCCTATCAGACTTTAGCGTGATTGACTGTAATAACGGAATTTGGCACTCACCGACCATGTCCGGCACAGCTGCCAGGGGAATTTCCACGTCTGGAACCCAGGCTGCCCGAGTTCGCCTCTCTTCAAAGTTATGGTGTCCCCAGCGACATCACCTATTGATGAGCTCTCTGGCGTTGCTACGGGATCCTCCGCGTCCACCACAGCATCTCCTTCGGTAGACTTTGATACCCCTACGACTGGAGAACCAGAATTTTCATTGTCTGGAGACGTCGTGGGAGAAAGTTTAGCACAATTATTACTCTGTTGATTCGTCTCAAAAGTTGTGCTCGAGAGATCGTGGGTTGGTGTTGACTTCGTAGCTTGAGTTGATTCCGTTCCCACCTCTGAGCTTTGTATACTTGGTTTTTCTGATGTCATATCTAGTCGATTATTCTGTTGCAGAAGAGAAGTGTTGAGCGCCCTGAAATCTTCTTAAAATTTTTGAACTTTTGAGCGCCGCATCTTAGAAGCACACTTGCTGACGTTAAACTATTTTGAGCGAAATTGGGGGCCATATCCAGTGTTGCCTTGAACTGCATGAAACCCCTCTTATCCACACCAATCATGCACCCTGATCTTGCGTCTCATGCACCCAGCCACCGCATCGCCTCATTGGCAACTGCTGGGAAACTTGAAGGCTGAAGATGCTGTCAGAAGCGCCCTTGAAGAAGTCTCTCGCAATGAATTTAAAAATTGCAGAATGCTTCTGCGACATATTTAACGATCTTGAATCGTTACGCCTCGGAGGTGCAAACGTCCTAATTTCCTGAATGGCCAGTTTAGAGCTGCAACCGCAAGGTCTAGCACTTACCCACGGGGTAGGGTGCGAGGATGCCGAAGCAAGTCATCTCGAAGAGGCCGATGCCGAGCAGCAGATCACGACCTCCGATAGTATTTCCGAATCAGCACAGCTGCAAAGTCTGTTCGATACAAAAGACGAGAACTCTGGGTAATGAAACCAAGTTTAAAGGAACGATAATCTCAAAGACCAGAATGACTGACAGACAATCAGGGTTTTCAATCCAGCCGAAGTGGCGAGAAAGGGCTTAGAAGAATGTTGCCAACGTCTTTCAAAGGAAGTCGATTCTGTTAAAGATTCGAAATTTAGTATCAGCCGCAAATCTGCGAAGATGAAGGCAAATGCAGAAATTATTGCACTCACTGGATCTGACTTCTCAGGAGTAACTACGTTAGTCAACGGGCTGGAAGTCAGCTGGAAGCAAAAGCATCAAAAAGTGCGGTGACCCTTCTCTATTTTGTAATCGTTGTTGACAGGGCGTTTATTTTGCCTAGATCTATCGTCGATTCGTTGGCATTTGCGGGTCGTTAAATTCCCACAAGGAGATATTTGCGATTTTCCCTAGCCAAAGCATGTATGCTTCAGTTTTCTGTGGTGCTGTTTCCATGCTTGTTAAGGTAGGTCGAACAAAGTAGCGGCGCTTCAGGGTGCTGATTCAATGTTCAGGCAGCTGTGAATCATGACACAATAGCAGAGACACTTTCACGAACACTTGAGCAGATTTCTGCCAAAGCAGCACGTTGTGCCAATCTGCTACACATAATCAAGACAGACTCGCTCAGGTGTAAACTAGCCGAAGTGTACGCGAGTGTGTTCTATTTTTTCCGTGATATTGTCGAATGGTACCTCAAGTCTCGCGCTTCTCGTTTCTTTGGCAGTTTCAATGACAAAGTGAACGAAAAATTCGAGGAAACCGCAAAAGCGATCTCTGAGCGCATAGAGGAGATAGAAAAAGAGGCAGCAGTCGGAGGGCTCGCGATGCAACGAGTGACTTTACAAGGAGTGACTCTGCTCCATAATACTGTTGATCAGAAGATGGCGGTCCTAGAAGAAGGGATCACAGATATCCAGGCTGAATTGCTACGACAGCGACAACAATCTCGCCGTAATCATGAACCGGACTTCGATATGAGGAACCAAATGGTATATGGATTGCTAGAAAGTTTCGATGAGGTGTCTCTGAAGAGTCAAGGCATCGAATACAGAATCAGTGAGTCTAGTCTGTGAGCGAGTTGGCGAATGCTGATCCTGTATAGCGAAATCGAAGAGAGATCATTATGAGGTTTCCGGCGAGCATAAGGCCGTCGAACCACTCCAGGCAACGTCCAAATCCGGGAAACCGAGAGACCTAGCTCTACGGAACGCTGCTCATGTACAGAAATATATCGTAGGGCAGAGTGGCCTTGATCTCCTAGCCCATCGCAAGAATCGACTTTTGGACACTAGGACAATCGTAAGAGTGAGAAAATGGCTTTCCAGCGCAGAAACATCACAAATCCTGTGGGTATGCGGCCCTTCGGATGCAAGAAACGAGTTCAGTGCTACAGGCAGCAGCTTAGTAGTTATGAACGCTGCAATGCGAATCGAGGAACCTTTCATCTCTCACTTTTGCAGCTTGCCACGCTTGAACGAGCGGGAGAGGGGAAGGAAAGTCCAGAATGCAGGCCTGATTGGCTTTATGTATAGCCTCATCTACCAGCTTCTTCAGTTTAATGTCGAGGATGACTGTTGGGAGTTAAGCCCTGGTCAACTTGAGAAGCTTGATGGCTCAGAGGAATCATGGCCGAAGGGTATCTTGCTGCTTGATGAACTTCTATCCCATACTCCTCGACTCTCGTACTGCATCATTAATGGCATAAACAGGCTAGAGGTTGCTGGTGGGTCTGAACGGTGCAGTCAGTTAATTGATCTCTTGTTAAAACATCAGAAGAGAGCGGAGCACCCTTTTAGCATCCTATTCGCCACCGCAGGGCAGAGCAGACTCCTCTCAGCGCGAACTCAAAGTAGGGATCGCCACATTGTTGTCCAAGGAGCGACAAACGCGCACCAGATGGGGAAACTCTTAGATTTTTCACCAATTGCACAGTCCAAGAGGGAAGAATATTAATGCTTATAGAATTGCGTCTGGATCGCCGGACTGTTGCGTACCGGAACCTCAATATTTCGACACATTTTCGTCGATGCGTTTCATCCGGCGCTCGAAGCACAGTGCCAGATCCGCCGGTGGCTTCGCCAACTCGTACAAGTGTCTCAGAGGCACGAGGTGCAAAACATTTGGAAGAATGAATGAAAAGAGATGGATTGTGAGAAATGCAAGAGGAGGCTAAAGCCCGCGTCTCGGATCCGGGTCAACTACCACGCCAAAGGACGTCGTCTCTAAAGTATGATTTAGAACTAGTATGGTGAGCTACGTAGGTAAAACAAATTGAACGAATAAACCAGCCAAAACTTCGATGTGAGTTTGAATTATAGAATGACAGTTCGGAAAATCAGATCACCGGAATGAGATAACTAGCTGCTACCTTCATTGATTTTTAAGAGCTAGCACACGAACCTGGTTTACAAAAGCTCCTTCGCGGATGAATTGCGAATGATGGTAACTGTAGAGGAGGTAAAAGTCTTGCAAGGAGTATATTCTCTTCCTTCTTGTTTGCTCATAAGAAATGTACCCGACCTTTACATATTCTTATGATGAGGCCGCTTTCTGCCGTTATCTGCATTCCTCTATTTTCCTGACCTGGAAAACTTAGAGATGCACAGTCTGCTGTTGCTGGAAAGTTTGACCTTGGTCAGGATCAAGGCGTTGCTGCCATATCCCTCTCGCTCGCTATCGCTTCTAATATTTTCTCTCAGCTTCATCTCCAAGTTCTGGGTTTCACCACGAATGCTTTCATCTTTCTAAAATCCACATATCACGAGCTCATAGCTGGTTTCGCCAAGCGTCTGACATATGCAGTAGAAAGTTCTCTCTCCTATGCAAACGGGAAATCATCTTCTTCCCTCTCCGTATACGTCGAAGCTTAGGATTTAACTCGGTGATAAAACTAGAGAAATCCTCGCCAAAAACACCAAATCAGAACATAGGACTCCGAAAAAGATTCAGCCATTTCGTTTTCTACTTAGAGCAAATGGCATATGAAACACCATACCGCACTCCTCTCTTCCATACCGAGCACACACTGTGCATATGCAATTCGGTTAGTGTGTCTTGTAGGAACACTGTATTCTGTTAAAAGACTATACACGAGCAGAGATACTCCAATATCTTTTCAAGATGATGGCTTTCGTTTGCTGGACTGGTATTTATGATGAGGATATGAAGGAGCTTGCATTTGAATGTGATGCGGGACTGTTAACAGCGCAAACGCATCCATAATTGTAACCCCACTTGACAGGAGCAACACAGCAATTCTTCATAAGTAAGTTATCATGCTAATACCTGAAAAATTACAAGAACAAGAATCTCGCTAGTCATCCACGGAGAATGGGGAAAGATGCGATGACAAGGCCTGGGGTGGCCCGATTATCGAAGGAGTGGAACTCTAACATGGGTATGTTTTCACAACTGCCTTGAATGTTTTAGTGAAGGTAGGGTTTTTGAGAAAGGGTTAGAATATTTGTATTAAAACTCGTGGGAGTTAGAAGTGAGCGAAGGATTTAATGCTAGAACTCAAACTGGAACGGGTATCTGAGTTGCTATGGTTGGGACCTTCAGTAGAATCTGGTGGGGGTGGTGAAAGGAAGTCCTGATATTTATGATAGGCTGAGTTTATGCTTGATGGAAACAAGAGATGTTTAGGATTGTAAGTTTGAACCTGCTTGATTTGTATATACACAAAATAATAATAATGTAAGTTGTAGCTATCAGCTTGGAAGGGTATCCCATCAAAATCCCCACCAACACCTAAACCATGCAATGACCCCATTTTCAAGACAAAAGAAATAGTATATACGCCCCGAAATTACCAATCATCCCCAATGATGTCCACCCCCACTATTACTCCCCTTCCTCCCCCTCTCACTCCTCAACAAACTCGGAGAATTCAACATCGGCACCCCCTCATTCGGCCTCCTCGACGGAACAGCCTCATACTCTCCCTTCCCTTTCCCCTTTCCACTTACACCAACCCTTTCCCATCCTCCTCCACCCGGTCTCAACGGCGCATTCCCTCGTCTACTGCCAGAACTAGAATTACTATCCCTGCTCCCATCTCTGCGCATGCCTGTTCCGCCAGTGAGACTACGCGCTTGATCCGGATCATTAAGCGGTAACTTAGCCCATTCGCTGCGTGCGCCTACAGAATTATAACCCTGTTCTTCCCACCCCCCAACGACTTCTTCAACCAAACTCTTCTTCCTCCCCCGCCCATATTTCCCTCCCTGGCTCTCCTCAATCGCACTGCTAATCGCATCATTCAGCCCAAAACTCATCCGTCTCTCCACTTTCTGCGAAGCACGTAACGGGCTTTTCAGCGGCGGCTCAATAGGGTGTGTAGCAGTCGCGGACGTGAACGAAAGAGGTGGGAGGGGAGGCGTTGACCCCTCTCCAGGGACTGGTTTGCGGGATGACGATTTAGATTGTGCGCGTGAAGTATACGTATAAACCGAAACATCACTATCTGTTCTCACCAGTGGTTGGCTGGCTGAGATGGAGCGGAATTGCGCGTTGGAGATGCCGAGGGGTGGTTGAGGTGGGGAGTTGGGGTTGGAAGTTGCGCGGTAAGAGGAGATGAGGGAGGAGGTTGGGTGGCGTTGGGATTGGGCGGAGGTTTGGTTGTGGAGGGTTTGGGATTGGTTTTGGTTTTGAGAAGGAAATATCTCACTTCCGCTCGCTGATCGAACTGGTCGGAGATGTGGTGGTTGCCACCCTTCCATGCGGACGTTTTCACTTCTTCCGCTGCCCATGTTTTGTAATGCTGCTGAGCGGGCATTTCTGGCATTGGTCACACGAACCGATGTCGCTGTGTGCAGTTGGATAGGTGTGAATGTGTCGTCTATCGAATCTGTGATTCGATGTCCATGAGTTGCATTTAATGGTGTAGAGACAGTTTCATTCCACGTGCGACTGAAGTCTTCGATTTCGGAAACAAGAGGCATGTTTGCTTCTTGTAAATGGTCAGGTGGCGTTGGCGAAGGCGTGTCGCGGCGAGGAGGAGAAATATAGGATTGTGGTGGGTGAATAGGAATTATGGCGTGGGTTGCGTTATCGTCGTAAAGAGCGCCGTTGCCGCGAATGGTGTTGCCAGAGTCACGATCGAACGGATTGGATGCTGCTACATCTGCGAATGGGTTTTCCGGTGGCGGTGGAGCAGATCGTGAGGGTACATTGTAAGCTGCAACACCGGGCGGCGGAGGTTTCCGATTTGGTACCGCACTGTAAGTTGCTGGAAGTGAGTTGTGATACGGTGTCGAATCACTGGTATCCCCTACTTTGTGGGCATATGGATTTGGTGCTAAAGCTGTTGTCATATATGGACTCGGTGCTCTTGAAAGTGGCTCATACGCATTTGGCGTTGGCTCTCGAGGAACGGCATCAGTATAAGCAGTTGCTGGTAGATTGTGTAGAGTTTGGTCGCCGTTCAGTGGCACCTCATCGGCAAATGGGTTGCCTCCAGCAAGGGTTGAGAGAGAATGTTGGCTGAGATGGCCTCTTCCTCTGTCTTCTCCCATTCCACCTCCGCCATGATATGCAGTATCCTCATGGAGAAGATTTCTGCTCCTTGCTGCGTTGTCTGGGTGGCCAGTCATCGGGGAAACGAAGTCATTATCCTCTGGTGGTGGTTGTGGTGCTGCGTTATAACGTTGTGCAGTTTGTAATGGTCCCGAGAAAGGATCTTTGCGCGAAGCACTAGAAAATGATTAGAAATGTTGCTCCGGATGTCAGGTGAAAATACATACTCAAAGAATCCTGCTTTCCGTTCCTTGATTTTCTTATTTCTTCGTCGCAAAAGCCAGAATACAAGCGCCGCTATAACTGTCACACCAGCCAAAGCTGCAATTGTTCCTCCTGCCACAGTTCCCGCATTTACTTTCGATGCTGCAGGTGCTGCCGTCGAGCCTGTAGAGGAAACTGGGGAAGCCTTTCCTGCTACTCCCATATCCGAAGAGAACGTATTTGTGTTTGTTGCAGTCGCTGAGGGCTTGGTCGTTGAAGCTGGAATAGGACCGAAGGTCACTCCCGTGTATACCACCTGCAAACGAACATCATTTGGTTGATTGTTATATCCTGTTACAACCTGGGTTGCCGCATTCGAGTCCCCACAGGTATAATGTATATAATTGCCCGGATATGTGTTTTGGTAGCACGCTGATGATGAAGAACTGTCTCTCGTAAGCTTCATTTTCCAGCCATTTTCTCCCAACTTACCATGTCGTAACCCCATTATTTACGGCGCTTCCCGATGTTGATGCCCATCCTGCTGCCTTTTGATCCATACAGCTTGTATATACGCCCTGTGTACATGGTCCATCCGTAGTACAACATCCAATTACTGCATGTAGCGTGTCGTGAATACACGATGATCCTGTTGGGCACGCTGCCGGTTTCGCGGAATCTGCTCCAAACCACCCACAAATTGCGACGTCGACTACACTCCTTTTAAATATCCTCGCTGGATCTGATGCGACTCCTGTGGGTTTTGGCGACCATTGTTCCACCTGATAACTCGCCGTCTTTTGCGCTTCCGCCCATGGCATCGCACTCGTCAATCCAAAGGCCACCGAGAATAAAAGAACGACAGAGGAGCTCGGCATGGCGAAAAGATTGATAGCCATCGCGAAACAAATAATTCAAACAACAGAACAAACGAACGAAGACAACTCAGATGGGAGGATGACAGTATTAAAAGAGTAGCCGCAAGCTGTCCCGCGGTCGAGGCTGTGGAAGGCTTTTGACACTACCAACCCCATGTTGGAATCAGGCCCCCTCACTCGAGAAGGAATCGAACAATTTCTAGAAACCGATTGGGTGTAGCGCTTCCAGAATTGGATGTAGGATCAATTCCAGCCAGTTAGGATGCACTCTTCCTCGCGAAGGCTGGCTGTGAACATGGTTTATGTGAGGTTCTCTTGGGGCTTGGAAATGGTGCTGCTTTCAGGGAGGCTGAGCACGATCTGACATGCACCACAAGGGGAAGCTCGTTCGCGATGACGGCTAATATCAATTTCCGCTGGGAAAGTTTCAAAGCATCTTCAAAAGCGGCAAGGAGAACGTGGTTTCTGCATCGTGGTAATCGCGATGAGGAGATGAAGCTGATTCCTGGAGGATGTCGTGGTAATTGTTAAATAATTGCTTGGTGAAGTTTGTTCCATTTGGAGGGAGTTGAGTGCGCGATTGGGGGTTCCTGACGCTAAAAGTTGCGCTACAAGCACTAAAGGGACCGAGCTCCGGGCACTAGTTCGGTGGAGACACAGCCTATTTTTACAACTTCTCTTCCATCAAAGCGCTGCTGACATCTGACAATCGTTCATTTCACCTCAACACGAACATGAATCAAGAAGATTTCAATCTCTGAGTTCCCACTCTCGTGTTGAAGATTCAACTCAAGATTTGGTCAGAAAAAATATTACAATTTTTTGAGACCAAATTTATCAAGGAACTCAATTGTGAGATAATCTGGCATTGACGGAAATGTTTCACAGCAGGAGGTTCATATTTTCAACTGTTGCATTTGTATATATGCTCGACCAGTCTTAGTAAAGTTCAGCATATGATATTGAGTGTTTCGTAGATGTGAAAGATTCGGACACTGCGGATTCTGGTTGTATATATTCTCTCATCTAGCTTTCGCCTTTGGGCAAGACTTCCTAAACTCAAAAACCTTTGACTGAAATTGTCAACCAGGTTTTGCGATTCGAACACTCTCTTCCCCCGAGACCAAGTTTCTCCTTCTCATTCATGGACCCTTAATCTCTGCTTTGCCAAACTGTTTCTTAACACCAAACTCTCCCCCTCTTCAACCCTCCAACCACGTCAAACTCACCCACCTCTACCACCAACTCACCAAACCCCTCAAAGCCCTCAAGCCAGCAACAGCCGGCTAAACTCATCCCACGTGAACTCCAGGGATACATGCCAGGAACCGAAAGGCACTAAAAGGAGTCAGCGAGTAGGAGTATAGCACGAGCACGAAACCGAATCCTACTCGGTTGCTATTTTCAGCTCATCTATGTTCTGGCCTCTCGAAGTCCTGTGTTTTGAGTTTCTCCTCACCCAAAACTCACTGAAATTTCCGCAGTGTCCGTATGGTCTGGAGAACGACATTTATCAAAAGTATCCCTCTCAGGAGAAAATCAAAAGGCCGGATGGTAACTTTGGTAAGAGGAGGAGCAAAACTCGAGACGAACCAACCAACGACCAACCGTGGCGTTTCAACTCCTGCAGCTTACCGAAAGGGTTGTCTGCGGCCCGGTCCCGGCGCAGGTTTTCGGCCATTGATCTTGGGACAGTGAAGGAGTTCGGGGATTCTTCAGTGCCGGGAGGGAACGTGCGGTAGATGTGCAGCTGGAGATGTGAAGATATACTCCACGTGAGGAACAGCGGAGCGTCTACTCCACCTGCTGCCGCCATGTAGGGGACCTGTGAATGAAGCTTGGAAAAAGCGAATTCTCAAGCTATCAGACAAAAACACGCGTTGTCACCGATTCCAGTTCTACCTCAAGTTTATCCCAACTCATCCTCCAACTTCATAGCCATTAACGCCGCCATCTCTCCAACACCTACATGGTCTTAACAGGAAGCACCAACGACCTGAAGCGCTCTACCACGTGTCATCATCTTCTCCTAGGTATCGCTTCCTATCGACACGTATCAAGAACCACAAACCAAAATCCCACCCAGATCCACACCAAACCTAACAACCACAGAGCCTCATCCCATCCCACCCCATCACTCCCTCTCCCCCCTCAGCTTCACCACCAGACGCCCATCCGTCCCACTCAAACCTCAAAACCTACCCTGACCCGCCCCACAAACCTCTCATCGTGCCTCCCCCACGATCAAAAAACAGAATTGTTGCACATCGCCCAAACTAGCTCCACCCTAATGCACATCCAAACATGAAGCTAGACTTCATTTATCCTCTGTGAATGGCCTCTCATGCTCTGTCGAAGCCGGAGGAGTACCATCCATACATATACGCATTGTTAGTTATAGACAAGGATAGGCCGCCGCTGCGCGGGGGATGTTGTGCATACGCATACGTTCATGCGGTTGGGTCGCTTGGGAATTCCAAATGGACACAGTAGGTGGGACAGAACTTGGCATAAAGAACAAGCTCAGTTCTATTCAAAATTCCACCCTCTTTGAGGTAGTTGCACAACCAAAAGGTTCACATACTATCCTCCATCTGCTTACTCCTCACCCTCTGCCACGTATCCTTATCTTTCTTCCCGCCATCCTTCTCTAGTCCCATTCCCCGCTCAACCCACTCCTGACTCCCCATCTCACTCAATCTACTCAACGCCCGCGCAAACGCAAACCGTTCCTCGTCGCCACTAAAGATACTGCTATTCTTCAATGCCTTCATATTCATCCCCAAATCATCCATTAAATTCCGCATCGTGTCATCTAAGTCTTCACCAGTTTCTTTCTGGCCTTTTCTATCTTCTGCATCCTTTCTTACGCTATCTTGAATTTCCGCCTTTGAAATAAAGAGCTCGGTGAGTGGGACCGCCGTCGTAAGAACGAGTTTAGCGCGGGATTCGTAAACGGCGTCTATAAATGTTATGAATCGTCGTGCGAGATCGCGTTGTCTATGTGTCATTCCGGGCACGTTCGTCACAATGAAAGAATCATAGGAGCGCATCAGTTCGATGTAGTCAGCAGCTGATGTTGGCCTGCCTATTAATTCGTCGAATGTGAACATTGCTGCTCTTCCGCTAACTTTAGGAACGTATATTTCTCTCCCCCAGACCTTTTGGGTTTCTGATCGGGGATGGTCTTGTTGCGGGTCTCCGAGGAAGCGAAACCATTTATCTGCGTGTGTTGGAGCGTGACTGTCAAGAGGAGCATGGTAAACGCCAGAGGGGGGGCGCGGTATTTTGCGGTAGTCTGTAGGAGAGTCCAGATTTATGACATGAAGGCGGTTTTTGAGGAGTCGTATACAGGGTATGAAGGATTCGCGCTGGATGCCGTTGCGGTAGAGGTCGTCTGGGTGTCGGTTGGAGGTTGTTACCAGAACCACACCATGGGACATGAGAGCTTCAAGAAGCCTGTTCTTGTTAGCACAATATTTATACGTACGAGTGGAAGACTTGCCTCCGCAGAATCATGGCATCCGCCACATCTGTACATTGAAACTCGTCAAAGCAGAGGACGTTTCCTTTCTCTGCAATATCGGCAGCAACAAATGGCACACCATCAATATCATTGCCGTGTTCCATTTTCATCTTGTGTAGCCTTTTATGGACATCCTGCATGAAATTGTGGAAATGGATTCTCGTTTTTGAGGTGACTCCGCTCGGAAGGGTCTCATAGAACATATCCATCAACATTGTCTTCCCACTACCAACATCTCCGTATAGATAGAGGCCTCGAGGCAAGTTATCTGGGATTTCCGCCAATTTCTTCTCTTTTGGCGCATTTTTAAACAAACGTCCAAATACCGAGACTGGCTCTGGTTTGAGTGATTCGATTGTGGGGTGAACAATTGCTGGTGCTTTGTAATATCGCAGCTCATCGTGGAGATGTTGTAAATTCTGTATAATTCCTGCCGCACGTCAATCTCTGTATTACCTCATGTGCCAATGGTCCTTCCTACCTCTCTGGTGTTCATCGTCTCTCAATCGTCCAGCGGCAACGCGTCTGTCATATTCTTGCATAGGTCCACGGTCGTCGGGATTGACTATTTGATGATGTCAGCGCAGAACTATGGCATCGTCCCAGAAATCGTACCATTCTGAACCGTTGCAAGGCTCCTCCTCTGACCAGCAATAAATACTGCTGGCAGAACCGTGTTTCGTCTCGTCGCGATCCCTGGCGTCCCTGGGGAGAGCCTCGCTCGCACTATGGCCGTGGGCCTTCCGGCTCCTACAACATATTGCTGCTGGCATCGCGTGCAGACCCCGCGGGCGCCATTGTTGCTTGCGCTCGTTCTCGGGGATGCGATTTGAAGATGTCGCCGCAAAGTGGTCGTCGAAACTGGTCGTAACTTCATTCTATCGTCGAAGAAATTGTCAATCTCTAAACAGGGGTATCTACGCGCGCACAATGTACATGATTGAAATCTAGGGGAATCTGCAGGGCGAAATATCCAAAACCTCGAGGTTGTTACTGTATAAAACAGGCCATTCTTGAGGTTCTTGAGTGAAGTTGTCGATGGCGGAATTTCCTCGGCAAACAGGCCGAGGGCGGAATTTCGCGGATGCTGCCACTTCGGAACCAACTTTAACCACCGAACAGGCATCTCCGGGCCTGTCAACAACATTAAATGCAATATCACTTCGTCGAATTATGGCTGGAATGTTCGAAGGGCTCTTAAGCTCTATTGCCGCTCTTGTGCTAGTTACTTTGTTCTTCGTCCGATCAAAATTCTTTCGATCACCTCCAACATCAGCCTCGAGCATAAAATCAACACCATCTGCATACGATGAGGACACCATTGTCTCTCTCATTGACGAAATATATAGGATACTGATTAGATTGAGTTACATACCATCTAACTTCATGCAATATGTCCCGCCCAAAGGCAACACACTCAACGAGCCTCTTTGCTTGTCTCGGAATCTTCAACCACGTGGCATTGCTCTTCTGAAGAGACTTCCACAGCCGGTTCAACTTGAGCCATCTCAGGAGTTCGAATTTATACCAGGATCGAAAGCATGCCGTCTGACAAGCGACGATGCCATCAGATTGGGTCGAGAGGTTCGAGAAGTGAGCAATGAAAAGAAGGCGACAACTTCACATGTTGGACCGCATGATGTTGTACTCACAATGTCCAGTGGAAATGCAGACTTGGTCCTCAATACGCAAGATAGTAAGCGGTACTCTTATTCCCAGTATGTACTAATGGATTTTTGACGAATAGCAGACACCATCCGTACAATTTCCGGGGAACACAACACATCGTCCTCAGGTGAAGCAAAATCGAGATACCTTGTACAGCGAGAAGATGCACCAACAGTGCTACGACGGTTTATCAGTGACTACAAGAATCTAGTATGGATCCCGTGTAACAGAGACGGACTTCGTCACATTGTAACGTCGAAGGATCAAGAAGTTTGTCCTCCCTCCTATATTTCTGATGTTACCCTCCCACATCGAAGTTTCTTAATCTCTGCAAGATTTTGTCGCCACTTCTGTCTCCTTCACCAACTTATCTTCTGAATCTTCCCTATCTGCATTTCCTGATATATTTAATAGTACTTGAAAGTCAAGAAAATACTTTCAGAAGGCTACGACTGGCCTCATGGTTTCCGCCAAGAGGATTGGGGTCGACATCACAACAGGATATGGCGAGAAAGTACTCGTACCTAGTCCACCGGACATCTAATCAAATATGCAAGTGCCAATGTAGAACAATGAGACACTCCTTTACAAGTAACCTACCTGTAGAGTCAGCTTGTCTTATGCGCCAACCAACCCAACTTCAGCATCTTCTGAATCCTTCATATGCGGCTCTTCTGCTGTGTTACCATTCAGCTCCAATTGTCAGCACCCAAAAGTTTGGATGACACATCGTTTATTCTCCACGGCGCTTATTTGCACCACCACCAACAATCCTTCGCCGGTCATGATACGCCCAGTCAAATTCTCTCTCCACAAGTGTGCATCTCGATTGTTCAAAGGTCTTGAATTTCCAAGCTTCTGCACAATCCTTCAGCCCAGGCCGCAGCCTCATTCAGTAAAGAAGCGGTTTGATATGTTGATCTACAAGCAATGCATTGGTCGTGGGGTCAAGATCATCGTGCGAGTCGCACATTTCCGCTTGTAGGCCGGACTTCCAGCTTCAGAGGTGATAGCTCTTCAGCGATTGCTATCGACCTTCATCTTATCAGCTTCTCGATCAGGGGTCTTACGAGGCTCGAGATCCCCAAAACCTTGAAACTTTCCGGTAGCCCCCAAGTTGGCCACATCCGCGTGGTGATACGAAGAAGCCAATGATCCTTCCAAGTTGTACTACCAGTAGATCCATGGCAAGTGCTGTCAATTGAGGCCCGTCACCTTGAGGCTTTATTTATGAGTGTTCCCCACACTCCTCATCCTCGTTCAATTAAGTGAGCTTCGCTACTATCAAATTCAGCTTACGAAATTGTCGCCCCGCTCCTTATCAAGACTGCCTCTCGTTATGGCCTCAAGTTCACCGTACGAGGGTCTCGAAGCTACACCCGCGGGTCTCGAAGTCACTCCCGCGCCCCTGCGATATAATGCACCCGCTCTCGCCTTGCAACCCTCAAACAACAACAAACCACTACCCGGCATAGGTTCAGGCTTCTCTCAGAAGGAAGTCGCACTTGAAGCACGGAAAGGAGACTACATCCTTGGTATACGGCGGAAGAAATTCTGGGTCTTAATACTAGTCACTGCTGTTATCCTCGTGATAGCTCTGCTATGTGGGGTAATTGGATCGTTATCGCACAAGGTGTCGACGAATAAGAGGTAAGCTCACTGTTCTTCGGTTCATGGATAAGATGCTAAATTCCAAACAGTATATCGCCAGTACCTGCTTCCGGATCATCAAATGACTCTTCCTCCCTCCCCACCTCCTCTCAACTATCTATATCCATATCCATTACTTCCACGGCAACTACGACAAAACCCCCCTCCACAGTAAAATCATCATCAACCGTCCTACCCACCCTCCTCGCCACTCTCGTCAACCCCCTCTCCGCCTGCGCCACTCCGAGTGCCATAGGTCCCTGTAACGCAACTGACTGCAGCGGGATGAACAGCCAGAATAGTCCTTACGGCCAATGTACAAGCGGCAGTAATATCGGGTGTCCGTGTAAGACGCTTTGTGGGGTTATATTGGGGCCGTGTAGTGGGTGTGATGGGCAGCTGGGGGTTTGTTTCGAGGGGATGTACAAGGGTTGTGGTTGTGTTGATTAGGATGGGAGGATGATGGGGAGGGTTTGGGAGGTAATGATGCGAAAGATCGGCAGGCTTTGAAAGGCTAGGTCATAAAGGAGAATTGGTTGAAGAAGCGGGGTGTAATGAATCATGATCATGATAATGTCTGTCGGGTTGCCAGTAATCATGACTGAAGAGAGAAAAGTCTTTTTGATGTCTCAGCTGTAAGCAAACCCAGGTGCAAGCACATTCTCTCAACTACCATGTCCACCTCAGAGAACTCGGTTGCCAGCTTCCTCTGTTTTACACCTTGCAATTTCTACGACTGTTGGCTTCAGCACGACCAAATCTCCCAGCCATACTGAACTATCTTACTCCCCAGCACAGCAGCATGTGCTCGAATTCTTCTTTGAAGTCTTCTAAGCAACAATTTCCAGGATTCGTGTTTCCCTGAGCAGATACGTTATCCCTCTTTCTCGCCCTATTTATAAGCACACATAGTCCTCGGAAGCATATATCTATAGCCTATGGTCCCGTCTCTTGAAGAAGATGAATTGGTGGACTAGCGCAAAAAGCACGGCATGATGCCACGGAGCCACGAACGAGCCTTGAGGAAGGAGGACAGATTGTCCCTAGATTCTCATCCGGACTCATGCATGGCCCTTTGAAGGAAGTTCTCACCCACAGTGCGAGGACAACAAAAGGCCATATCTCGTGGCAACAGTCACTCCTGGCACCGCAACAATTTACGGCCTATGGGTTCATCCAAGCATCATCCGGGCTTTCAAATCATCGACGAATTAACCGACAGCAAAAGCCGTATTCAATCCTTGAATCTTGATCCTCGTTATCAGCGTCGAAGTAATGAGATTCTCCAACAGCTGGAAAGCAGGAGGAAGAAAGTCCACAATGACTGCTAGTTGATGTTAAGACAGTACCCCGTAAGTCCTTCATTGTAGTTGTCAGTAAACGATACAATGATCGCCGTGCAAGGCAAGGGAGATTTTATACCTCGTCACAATATGGGTGGAGAGTGTTTAGAAGCGGATTGTTGTGAAAAATATTTTGAAGGACTTAAACTAGCGTGTAAAGTCAACGTGCGTGTATTTACTCTCCTTTAACGGTAAACATAATGAAGACCCCCTCATATATCATTCCTTCCTTTCTCCCAATCTATCTTCTTTAATGCATATCAGGAAGCCGCAAAAGATTGCTGGAACTACTCGTTCGAGCATCTCCGTCGGTCACCAGTCCACATGCTAGACAACGTTCCACTTATCATGGTTTGCTTCTTGCAAAGATTTGCCCATTCCCTTTTAAAATTAGCTTTGCGACATGTTGACTTCCAAAGTTTGGAGACAGTTTCTACCTCTCCGTCTGATTCCCTGTCACATCCTCCGCAAAGGCAGCAGCAACAACACAACAAGTGAACTATCGCAAAGCGACCACATCTTTCAAATGACATCGAAATTGTCAAGATTTATAATTATAAATTGTCACTTCTACTACATGGAGGTAATCTTATATTTGGTAAGGCTATCAGATCTACCTTCAAAACCTGATGCATTTAACTACCATTGGCTCCAGCGTATTGTTTTAGGCGAGCCACGAACAAGAATCGCCCATACATAAGAACTCGCCGCTCCATCAGGAATATCGGCATTAAAATTGTGTGGGGGGAATGCCAAATCAGTTTTATGGACAACGCCTGTACCAAATACAACGTTGACTGGGTGTTAATTTCTCGGTGCTGCAGTGGGAATTGCGTTCTCATTTGGTTCATGAGAATTATGGTCTATTCCCAAATTCCGACCTCTCATCCGAACTTCTCTCAAATCAAGCGAATGACATACACATCAGTACACGACACTAGTAATTTTTGAAAATACAGCGTTAAAATGACAGGACCACTGAATATGCTTATCACAGTACCTGTCTTGAGACGGTACAATTTAATACCATTTCGCAATCTAAGAAACACTGTCAGAAACTCCCCTCTGGCTTCTGACATCGACTGCCCTGTTTGGATGCAGGAAAGGGGACGGTGTGACACGGGAGAACTTTTAATAAGAATCTAGGGCCTTCGTCTTAGACATCGTGGAATTTGAACATAATGAAGCGTGGTTTTAGAGTCTCTGGTAACCAAGACAAAGCTGAAATAATACTGAGAAATGAAGGACATAAAGTAGGGACTGGGAGTAGAAGAGAGAAAGATTCTCGGTATGAGAGACGTAGTCTTAAGCATGGGTCTATCGTACATTTAATCATTCTCGTTTTGAAGTCGATTGGACTCCTGGTATCTAAAATAGGGGTTTGGAGTGATTAATGAACTAGCCTTCGCGCTTCCCAACTGATTCGTGCCTTCATTGGGACCTAATGGCTGAGGCTTCGCTAAGACTTCTTGTTCTGCTTAGTTTTCTTTTCCCTTGTTCCTCCTTTCTCCGTCCAAGGGGCTTTTCGCATCTCATTCTCGCTATTGCGAGGAGCCGAATCAATATCCAACCCCTACTGAACTTCAGCCCAGCAAAGCACCCACGACCCCTCCACCCAACTTCACTCTCCAAAGCCTTTGTTCATTACAAACAAACATCTCCCCATCCCTCCCAAAGCAAAAGTTCGCTACCCCACCAGGAACACCAATAACACCAATTAATTCACCATCCGGATTCCACACCTCAACGCCATCACCACACCCCGAATATACATTTCCCTGCATATCACACTTAATCCCATCCGGCACGCCTACCCTCGCAAATGCGAACGTTCTCCTTCCTCTTAACTCCTTCCCGTTGACAACGTCAAATGCGTATATTGTAGCAGGCCGAGTGAAATCCTTCCCGCCGTCACCATGAATGAAGCCTGTGTCTGTGATATACATCGTTTTTTCATCCGGCGAAAAGCACAGTCCATTTGGACGATCAAATTCAGTCGCTGCAATTCTACATTCTCCAGTTTTGACGTCGAAGCGGTAGACTTGGTTCGGTAATTCTGGTCTTCGACGGAAGCCTTGCTCGTAGCCGTAGCACTATTCATTTCTGATCAGCACACTCTCTTGCCCGTCTCCAAGTGCGTTGTTGTTATTCTGCCAAACTCACAGGATCGGTAAACCATATCCCTCCATCCCACTTCGAAACAACAATATCGTTAACACTATTAAAATCCCTCCCATACCAACCCGTACACACAGGTACAGGTGGACTACTTCTCGGCATATACCATATGCCACCCGACCCCTGGCTTGGACCTCCCTGTGCACAAAATAGGATACCATCTTTATAATTCACTCCTCCATTCGGCATTTCTATTCCCGGCGGAGGACGCAACTTTGCCCATTCTACCTTGGTTATTTCTCCCCCTTGTAACTCCGAGTGTGAGAGTTTGAGACGAGATATGAGTATTGTAGGATATGTAGAGGAAGTGGAGGATTGGAGGAGGTTGGAAGTTATGTATAGCTCGTCGTGGCCGGGGAGGTAGACGCATGCTTCGTGGAAGAAGGGGTTGTTTGAGTTGTTGGTTGTAGAGAGAAGGAGTGTGTGGTTTGGTTCTGGGCCGGTTATGTCTGCGAATGTGGGAGAGTATTGGAGGATTGCCAGGGTATCTTTTGGGAGGGCTGCCGTTCTGTAGAGGTATCAGGTTGTGGATTCGAGGAATGGGAGCAGGGGGAACAAACTTGATCTTGCCGCTTGATTCTGCATGGTGGTCGATTATCTGCTTGCGTTAGCCATGCCTTTGACTATACAGAAAGGTCTTATAATACCTGTATTGGTGTTGGTACCACCAGCAGATCTGTATTAGTTACTGTCGTCATGTTGCCTACTCGCTATGTTGTTGTCGGCTGTTGGTCGATGAAGGCGGGGTGCAATGTGGGGAGCTCAAGAGCTTCACCGTCTTTGACCAAGATACTTTTCGGCTGAAACAGAAGGAAAGAGCGAGAGGAAAGCTTCAATTCTGCCGAATTGATGCGCCAACTTACGCAGATATGTAAGAGGGGGGTAGAAGGGCCTTGTTGTACTCTCCTACTTCTAGGATGTTGTTTACAATGGCATTCTTGAAGAACGAGAAGCATATGGCGGGGTTGTTGCTGCCAAGATTCAGGGGTCAGAGTCACGTGAGAGAAATGAAGGCTCGGCCCGTAGATTATTCCGAGATGTCTACTTCTCAAACTGAGCACCCCTTAAGTTGACGAGAAATCAACATGACGAAGAAGAATATTCATCATTGTCATTAATTGCGGCTCTGGCTCTACCCTGAGTCATCTGCCAATTTTTCCAGATGTCTCACACCTTCAAAGACTTTCAGTCCAATCTCATTCTTCCTTCACCTTGTTTTCTTTCCGGTCTTGTCTCCGAAGCCGATATACCCCCCGGCGCCATGCCGACCCCGACTTCCACCAAAGAAATGTGGAGTAAAACGTCCAAGATGTAGTTTTGAGTGGTTGATTACTCGAGGACTAGGGACGATTCTGTCATTCATGCAGAACACCCAACATGCAGCGGAGACTTGATGGAAAGGCTTTAGTGTCGAAGTTTTAGTTACCGAGATGTACCCTGGAGATAGTAGGATATAAAGATGTGCATTCCCCAGAGCCAAGATCGCATGCATTAGCATACAACTTGCATATACTCGCTATATATTTTGGATTCGCCTTTATATTTATCTTTTGAGATAGCTTAAAAATGGCAAGCAGAAGTACCATCCCACCTTTCGATTCCCAAGATCCTACCCCACGACTCTCTCATTCCTCCATATCATCACTTGAAAATACGTCGGATATTTCTGAATCAAAGAGAAAACCAGAATCAGAACCAAGATTCGACACCTCGACCGATCCAGGAAAAGCGTTGCCACCAGACTCTCAGCCAGATTCCGAATCTGATGTGGAAAACCTAGCAAAAGAGCCAATTTACCCCACAAATGAAAATCATAATATCGTCGACTTTGAGAGCCTTTCTGATCCACTGAGGCCAACGAATTGGCCATTGCGAAAGAAAATGGTCACTACTGTACTCTATGGTTTGACAACAGGTGCGAGCACTTGGGCAAGCAGTATCTATACATCTGGTACAGAGGAGATATCTTCGGAATTTGGCGTTGGAAGGGTGGTAGGCACGCTTGGCTTGACATTGTTTATGTTTGGCTTGGGACTTGGTCCCCTCCTCTGGGCACCATTATCCGAAGCATATGGTCGAAAAATCGCAGTATTGCCACCCTTCTTTGTTGGTGCATGTTTCTGCTTCGGTACAGCCGCAGCGAAGGATATCCAGACTGTCATGATTACTCGTTTCTTCACGGCTTTCTTTGGATCGGCGCCAGTGACAAATACTGGAGGTGTACTTGGGGATATTTGGAGTCCTCAGCAACGTGGGGTAGCTATTCTCGGATATTCCATGGCTGTTGTGGGAGGTGCACTTTTCAGTCCTATTGTCGGAGCTGCTATCGTTCAGAGCTCTTTAGGCTGGCGATGGGTTTTCTACGTCACCGGCATATTGCAGATGGTCGTATTGTTTTTTGGAATCGTGCTGTTGGACGAAACTTCTGCTCCGATTATCTTGACGAGGAAAGCGTCTCGCCTTCGGAAGGAGACCGGAAATTGGGCATTGCATTCGAAACACGAGGAAGTCGGCGTCAATTTCAGTAATTTGTACGAAAAATACCTCATTCGCCCTTGGCAATTGTTCGCTACTCCGATATGCTTCTTCATGGTCGTGTACGCAAGTTTCGTGTACGGGATTGTATATTTGTAAGTTTTGAATCCCATGTCCAAACTCTGGAATACCAACTGACATAGTGTAGAAATTTCGCAGCATTTGCCATCGAATTTGGGGAGATCAGAGGTTGGTCTTCGGTCCCCGCGTCTCTGCCATTCCTCGCTGTCTTCATTGGCATTCTCTTCGGCATGGTGTTCATCGTCTATAACCAGCGCTATTACATGGCGCAATTCAAAGCCAACGGCAATAAAGCTGTACCTGAAGCTCGACTTCGTTCGATGATGATTGGAGGTATATCATTGGTACTGGGTTTGTTTATCTTCGGCTGGACAAGTGGTCCAAAAATTCCTTGGATCGCGCCATGCATCGGAGGAGCATTAATGGGTTTCGGCTTCTTTTCCATATTCCAAGCATCGACCAATTATCTGGTCGACACTTTCCAAATGTATGCAGCGAGTGCGATGGCAGCAAATACATTGATGAGAAGTGTATTTGCGGGAGCATTCCCACTCTTCACCAACCAGATGTTTCATAAGCTTGGTGTTAATTGGGGAGCTAGCTTGTTGGGATTCGTAGCTTTGGCAATGGTACCAATCCCGTTCGTTTTCAGTAGATACGGAAAAAGAATCCGAGTGAAGGGAGAGTGGTCGAGAGGCTCAACACTGTGAGCCAACAGTATGTTTATAGCAGCGTGATGTTTTGGTGTAGAACCTGTGCAATAGAGCCATAGAATAATTCAAGCATTTCAACTGACCCCTTCATTGGGGAAAATTTGTTGTTGCATTAAGATCATAAGGCGGAAATTCCATACCAGCCCAATCTCCCATCATCCAGTCCATCGAACCGAAGATGTCCAACTCAGGATCGAAAGTCGGAAATAACGTCTCTCCAGTTCCTACGGCAGCTTGGAAAGCATGATTGATCTCTCCTCGAACTATGTCTGGTCCTTTCGTACTAGTTGATGATAAGGCAGATCTCTCTTGTTGTTGGCTTTGAATGTCGCCCTTATCTCGAACGAAAACTCGCCAAGCCCACATGCAGTCATCGACATGACTCCAACTCATGCGAAAGTCAATTCTCAGAACTAGCGGATCAAGCCTAGCCATCGACCATTGCGGATCAGTCCTCATCACTTTCCATAGTTGAGGAACCCTAATCGCAAATCGTTCAGGGAGATCGTCGTTTTGGATACTCATCCTCCTCGTTGCAAGGATCATGCCATTGAATAGAGCTGTTCCATGCTCAAAATCAATTTTGCTGGCAACGGAACTATTCAGCAACTTTAACATGGCAAAAATTGCAGAAAATATGGACTGGCCGATGAAACTGCTGCAATGCTCAAGAAGTGTGCCGTTCGAAGTTTCGTAGTCGATAATTGCTCTCAGGAACGTACAAGCAGAGTTGTATAGATCCAGAAACGTTTGGTCTCTACCGGGTGATCCGAGTGGCAGGAAGAATGCAAAGCAGTTCAGCTGGACGCACGTAGCGAGAAGATGGAAGCGATTAGTCGCTATCAAGTGTGAGTATCTAAGTGATTTTGCAATGGAGGATTGTATTCGTACCAGATATGTGTGAGCCAAACCCGTGCTCTAATGATGAATACCCCGCTTGTAAATCTTGCAACTTGCGAAATCTTTCATGTTGCGGTATCAAACCATTAGGCTCTGTACTACAGCAGTACAAACCCTTCGTCATATCATTGAAAAAGCGGGAAATTCTCAACTGATCCAAAAGGTCTTTGGGAAGGTTGTACAAGCTCACATATTTGAGATCAGCCGCAAGCACCCAATCATATATTGTATGAGGGGGTAAGCCATAAAAGCCCGATGAGCTGTAGGATATTAGCTGAATTAATGAACAATTGGGAGAATAAGAAAGAGGGATACCTTTGTGCAACAACGTTAAACGCGATCCACGTTAGCAACCGGTCACGTTGTTCGGTTGGAACACCTTCCCTGCCAAATTCGATTTCAGACTTGAAATGAAGATGCAAACCGTTCTGCAGAGCGATTTGCATCATAATACCACTCAGTTGAAAGGAAGGGTCCCTAACATTGCTGCTTGTAGGTAATGGCCAAAAGCATGTTATGCAAATAGCCTTAACCACATAGTATGGTTGCGGCACATCCGCGACTGTATTCCACAATAGCTTTGTGAACTCTGTAGAGAGCGATTGAAGTAGTTTTGGTGTGCCTCTGTATCGACGAGCTCCCACCATAACTATTGCCCAACCTAAAAGCGGACATGTATTAAAATATTGATCCGGTGTTTGTTGTGAATCAAGAAATGGCAGAAATGCATGATAATGTGAGAAATATCTACATCTCATTAGTTCACGCTCAATCATCAGACTCAACATACTCACTCTCTGTAAAGCCCGTCTATATCCTCGCCAGAAATTTTGACGTCTCCTAAGTGCCGGCGTTGGGTAGTTGTGACCGTGGGAAGTGGGGCAACGGCAGTGGAAGTTGTGGTGCTGGGATGTTGCTGACGCGATTGATTTTCTGCCGTGGCTTGCTGTAATTGACGGCGTAAATCATCAATTTCTTTCTGCATGGCAAGATATTTACTATTCCATTAGCAGAATGTACGCAATAATGAAGTTTTGTTTTCTCACTCTCGTTTCCCAACACGTTTGAAAAAAGATTCGACCTTGCAGTCTTTCTTCAATCTGCGACAACGAGTGCATGGCGTGAACGGCGATTGAACAACATCACAGCGGAGCTTAGAAAATCATCAATAAACTTTCAGTCCATAGAATATTTCGAACTGTTTACCTTCTGCTGCCTGCAATCATTGCATGCCCTTTTGACGGCTTTCGCCGCTGCACTCCCATTTGGCGAATGCCTATCCCCAGACTGGGCATCATCTTCGCTATCATTTCCGCTTCCTTCGCGGTGCTGGGTGCGGTTGTTCTTCAGAGCTGCAGCTGGAAAATCCATGGGTGGCCATGAGATTGCGATTTTGTGATGAGAGAATGCGAGTCGCAGTTGAAATCGGAGTCGAAGTTCCGAGTTCGGGGCCTTCGGCGCTAGGGATGGCCCAGGGCTAAACTTAGTTTAGAGGTCACTGGAACACGAACGGAGTATGTCAGCGTGAAACGATTAACTACAGGTATCGGTACAATTTACCTTAGAATCAATTTGTTTGCCGAAACACAAATGTGCCTTCCTACTTAGAAGAAAAGATGCGAAAGGTGTGTCGTATCACGTGACTCAACTTCGCCCCCTTTCTCGCTTCGTGAAGCGAATTTCGTGGCTGAACTTCCACATTGATGAGACCTATCGTGATATGGTAGTTTCAGCTTGGCTTACTTCACTTCAGCAAAAGCAGCTACGGCCACGGCTTCGCCACAAACTGGTAAGACTGGAAGATGCTTTTTTTCAATAACCCAGTGTTGAGTCGAAAGGCAACCCGCTTACGCCCCTTTGCCACAATCTTTGCGGGCCAAAAGTTGGAAAACGAGAAGTGAGGACTTCTGCGAACTAGATACTAGATCGAGCCGACTACGATGTCAAAAAGGTATCATACGTCCGAAAGTTGAATTGAAAGATCGAAAGATGACGTGAGGTTGGGTGACTTCGAGTGGGCGGCACAGACGGAGGCGGTGCGCGAGCCTGCTGACAGTACCAAAATCCCCTACACCGCTGGTAACCACAGTTATAGTCATAGAACTTACAACAGTTTGATTACGACTGATGTGTCTCGTGAGTCTCGAAAATCTTTTGTTATGTTGGGTTGGACTTTGCAACGTGTGGTGCAAGTGTCCCTTAAAATGTATGCTCGTATATCCTTTCGCTATTGTTTAGACCATCCTAGAAAGCCTGACAGCTAGTTGTCTAGTAGATATAGAATTATTCGAATAGGAGATAGGATCATTTAAAGATTCTTTGATTCACATTCCCAAATATTCCGAGAGGGTATTCCTAAGACATTTATGTCAATTCATGGAAGATTAGAAGTTACAACTAGACCATCAAGCATTATTAGGAGCACGAAAGTATTGGACTAGGGGGTTCGTAAGAACTACTGTAAGTCTGAAAGCCACCGGAGAGGAATGTACGGCCGCGGTTGTGTCAGCATCGTAGGCGCAGCTCGATCAATGACGAGAATAAGCGCGCAAATACTGAATCAAGGAGGTCTAGTGACTCAATACAACACTTATCCGTTGGTATCTCAGGCTTATTGGTCGACAAGACAGATTTTTACCCTAGCATATAGCTCCTGAAACCATTTTCAATTACAGACATCGCTATAATTCTACTCGGGTAGGAGACTCGTGACATGAAAGCCAAGTTTGTTCTATTTCCATGCTTTTGGGTGAAGGGCACAGTTTCTTGGCATTTCTTCAAGGTCTATAAGATGTCGTAGTTAGGTACTTTTATGCATGTCCTGATATTGTCGCCGAGACAGAGAATTTGGAAACGATCCGGATATTCTTGTCTCAAAATTAAAAACTTTTTTCAGCCCGAACCTCTCTTGTTCCATTCCTCTATACTCTACAAATTTTCAATCTACCTTCTGAAACACATACCTCTTCCTAGTCATGGCTCACACCGAGAAGACAATGAAGGCCGTCAAGTGGGAAAACAAGAAAAATTCCGTCTCCGTGGAAGACATCCCTCGTCCTCAGATCCAACATCCCCTTGATTCTATAGTCCGCGTCACTAGCGCCGCCATATGTGGTACTGAGAAACATACCCTCCACATGAGGGTTGAGACTCGTAGTCATCTCACGCTTGGCCACGAGAATATGGGAATAGTGGAGGCGATAGGAAACGACGTTACCACCATTGCAGTTGGCGACCGTGTTGTCATATGATCTGGAGAGTTTGCACCGCAGTCAAATGGTGGAACGCAAGGCGTTGGTGGATTTGGAATCGGCGATTATGGGTTGCCAATCCCCATTCTTGATGGTGGGCAAGCCGAGTATATGAGAGTGCCTTTTGCGGACGATAACTTGTTAAAGGTGGAGAGTGGCACGAGCAAGGAATTGGATTACATATTATTGGCGGATATATTTCCCACGGCTTGGTATGGACTGGAATGTGCTGGGCAAGTTCTGGGAGACACTGTCGTGGTCTTTGGTGCTGGTACGTTAGCGACTCCTTTTTAAATCGATCTTGTTAACCAAGCCTGGCTTCTAACCTCACTCAATAGGCCCGGTAGGGTTGTTGTGCGCATATTCTGCTATTCTGAGGGGGGCAGCCCGAGTATATAGCGTGGACCATATTCCTGCCCGGCTTGCAAAAGCCAAGAGCATTGGCGCGATCCCTATCAATTTCAATGATGGTCCAGCAGATGCCCAAATCATGAAGCTTGAACCAAATGGGGTAGATAGGTCTGTAGATTGCGTCGGGTTCGAATGCGTGAATAGTCAAGGGGAGAATGACGAGACTTTGGTCGTTACTCAAGCTCTGAACGTTACTCGTCCTTTCGGAGGTTTCGGCTTGATTGGAGTTTATGTTCCGCATGACCTTGGTAAGTATTGCCTCTGACTTGACGTGACCCCAAAGACGCTAATAAATATTACAGGAGGAAAAGATGAAAATGCGAAGAAGGGCATCTTACCATTTCCACTTGGCCAATTGTGGGCGAAGGGAATTTCTATAAGGGGCGGAGCCGTACAACTTCGTCCTTACCAAGATCTTCTAAAGAAACTTATTGAAATTGGGAAGGCAAAGCCTAGCTTTGTTTTTGAGAAGGAGTATGATATCAGAGATGCTTCGAAGGCTTACCGGGACTTCGACCAGCATAAGTTTACGAAAGTCGTATTTCGATTTGGGAAGCATGGCGACCAGAAGTTATAAACCTCGAAAGATGGAAACGCTCAGGGGTCTTCCTTGATTTTATTGTTTTGGAGCGAATCTAGACTTTGATATACAAGCGTACGTAGTGGGTCAATAATAAGGAAGTGGGACCATGTCTGATCAGAGAATATTGGTGCAATTGATGCAATTGGAAGTTGCAGGAATCACTGAATATATTGGAATAACTGAAGAACTAATTCTAAGGAGTGGTGTTGAGAGATGGCAATCTCAGGAGCTGTTCCACGCTAAACCACAATAGGCAAGGCGTCATACCCTGAACTGACAGACCATGAAATTGAAATAGTTTTGAAATTAAAAGTCCTCGGTAGTTAAGAGGCTAAACTATATAATGCTATAAACAGGATGAAGTCAGTGCATGCACTCTATGGAGATTTGAGAGGAGACTTCATTTCATATGCAGAGACTGGAATTGAAAAGGCTTGAGTGACCGCTTTCTTATTCTTTCCCCGCATTCCCAGAATTGCGAAACTCGCTTAAAAAGGGGCTTGAGCGTTTCTCGAAAACTTTGAAGACATTAAGATATTTTATCGTCAACTCTTGGCTAGAGTTTCTCATAATTATATGTACATTAATGAGTTTCTATTTGGCAGAAATGACATATGTATCGTGACTGTGGATGATGCACTCACGAACCCCTGAAAGGAAGGCACGTGAAAAGCGGGGATCTCGACAACCTCAACTTTTCTCCCGCCAAGATTGAGACAGTGCATATACCCGAAGCTAGACAATTTCAGACAAGCGTATTCCGGCTCCGACAAACGTACGACTTCCATGCATGTCGCAATGAATAAGCTTCTCTGTTGCAGCAATGCGCCCCCAGGTTCCGCCACCGCAGCCGGAAGAGGATGTTGTACAAAGCGAGAGTAGCCAACAATCTCTACAATTTGTGTTTGTTGAGTCAGATGACAAGAACGCCACCCTCGGCAAAATTAGATCACATATCACGAAGCGAAATCATCAGAAGAGAAGAGATGAGAAAAAGCAATACTTGAAGAGAGCGGCCCAGCAGAGAGGTATAACGATACGGCCACGTGAGAGTACTTCAGACAGTACCCCCACTCCCCCGAGTACGAAAACCCCTTCGCCTGGACCGCTGTCGACAAAGGTTGAATATCGAGCAGACTGTAAGTGACTTTGACCCTTTCTGTATTCTACGATCAATAATTTTACTGACTGATAGATATGAACTTCTTAGTGGTGCCATATGCCTGGTTTGAAACAAATGCACCTATTCTATACGTCAACCGATCAAGATGGCCGTTTCCAAAATCCTTCCAAGTGACTGCATCAGGTCGTATTGACGATAACAAAAGTGTAAACCCTCGACAATCTCATGTAAGTAAATCTAATACTTTAATCCTGTACCGTTCTATTGCTCCTTCGAATAGGAATACAATCTCGCTTATGGATCGCTTATCAACTCGACGACTCGCTAACTCTGCAATTATTTCAGTGGATGCCCTACACACGAAGCCCAGATTATGTAGGGGTAAAAGGGGCAGTCCTAGATCTTCAAGTACTGAGGTGGATTGGGCAAACACCTGAGTGCTTTGAGTTTCGAGTGGAAACGATAAAATGGATTCAGAACCAATTGGAAGATCCCGTCAGAAAAATAAGCAATGCGACCATTGGTGCCATTATGACTTTCTCAATGTGGACAGTAAACTATTGCCCCTTCACCTTTTCTTATCATACGATACGTTACTGACTCGTTCCAGGCAGGCTCTAGGAACTCAGCAGAAATGAGTTCCCACATGGATGCCGTAGAAATAATAGTCAATTTACGGGGTGGCTTCAAAAGCTTCATCTCAGACGGACGAATGGTAGCGAGACTTACCTCGTGAGTCTCTTTAATTTACCCTCCGTAAATAAGAAATCCACACTGACTTCTCTTCCCGTATTGAAGTTATGACTCCATAATCGCCGTTCTGACAGGAAAGCCACCACGATTCCCTCTTGTGGACTACTTCGTCTCAAGACCCATCACCACCACCACAATCAAGCGCATGCACCATCACGAATCGCCCCTAACACACACCGCAAATTTCGGAAGCATAATAAGCTACCACAAGGATCAAGATACTATCATAGACTGCTTACAACGAATGTGGCAACTAACACAAGACTTCGAAATTTCACGACGTTCAAGGTCTCTCGTCGTTACCTCTAAAAAATCGCTAGATACATCAATACCCTTCGTCAAAGAACCCCAACACCCCTACAAAACCCACCTCCTAACCCTCCCCCTAATCTCCTCCTGCCACAATCTCCACCACAGCCACGTCCTCACCACCCTGGAATCCACCGCATCCATATACGCCTTCACCCTCACTTCCCCCAAAGTCGATTTCCCATCCTCCTCCAACACTCCAGCCTTCAATTCTCTCTGCGACAACTTCTCAAAATGCTCAGATGATGATTTCTGGGTTCGTTATCCCGGTGTATTGTTATGGGTACTACTAGTGGGAACGGCGGCAAGTAGGGGGAAAGAGGAAGCGAGTTTTTGGATATTTTATTTGGCAAGGACGACGGGGGGTTTCTCGGATGCGGAGGGGTGGATGGTGGGGAGTAGGGCTGTTAAGAGGTTTGTGGAGGTGCAAAGTTGGATGAGGGGTGTGGGGGCGGTTTGATTAATATGGTTGATGACATTGGACCTCTCTCAATCCGAAGAGAGAGCTAAGAGGAAGTTCTTGAAAATACTTCCCTGAATTCGGAGCAATGAAATACATAAGACATAAACATCTTTCATCTTTCCGTTCTGATGACTGCCAAGGAGAATCAACTGAACAACACTTATATAAGACAGTTAAATTAAACGGAAGTCAAAGTCGCCTGAAGTTGCTGCCCAGAAAACATGATGTCAACGGAGTATGACATCAAAAATAGGGTTCTTCCGGTACTGCCAAGGCCTAGTCGTCAAATTATAGTGATTGTCCGTCTCGCCTCAACATTAAAATCCCCCGGCAATCTAACATGCGCCAATCCCACTCTCTTATATGTGTCTTCTCTTGCACCCTCAACCGGCGCTAACATGAGACCCATGACGTGGCGAGCTGCGTAGTCGTTATTGACTTCAGAACTGGAGTACTCGGGCTTTTGTATAACTACCATCGGCGCTACAAATACGATAGTAGATTTGAAATTTTCCCATTCTTCCGTTATATCAAAATAAGCATTCGCAACGACTCTGAGTGGTTCATTTGCAAGAATATATGACTCCTGGGGTTGATCTGCTTGGAGATATGACATATCAGGCATGTTCAACGTTAAGTGTCCACCAAGGATAGCTCTGCTATAATCTTGTGGTGCTCGTTCCCCTGGCATAGTTACAGCTTCGTAAAATGCTTCAGTAGTGGGGCCAACGGCAGCCTGAGTCAAAGGAATGATTATAGAATCGACATGCATGTAGGCGGATTTTAATGTACCATTACAATCCGATGATGCCAATTCGACGCGAAATTCCAGGTTCGTTGCAATTTCTTCCTTGAAGATAGCAGGCTCCTCCCCCTCCAGTGGATAATTTATCTCCCAACCTTCTTGGATTATCGATGCCCAAGACCACGACGGAGCTCTCCAATCTCCACTTTCTTTTTTGACTCTTTTGAGAAAATTTGAGTAGGTCCAAGGCCATTGGTTAATGACTTCAGTGGGAACCGTGTGCCAAAATAGATCTGCGAATGCATCATCCTTCCAAATTCCCGCAATACAATCCCCCATTCCGAGATCCTGAAGGCGATGAGCAAGCCCCGACATGGCAGGAAATATATCCCGTGTGAAAGGTCAAGTTACGTCTTGTGTAGGCAGAAACAAGCAGCCGCCTGCTTTTTCGTGTCCTCTGCGCTAAGTTGCAGGCATCCGGCCCCTCATTAGCACTTGTCCATGTTGTTTCTGCTCCTTCCCCTATAAATACACTCACACTAGTGGGGCTTTGTGAGTTCCAGGTGCTCTCTGTCATAGCTGGGAACAGCAGTTCTTTGATCGCGCCCGGATTACCCCACAGTTGCGCTTCCGTCCAATACTCTCCTCTTTCTTCAATTCTCGTTACCATACATTCAAACACTACTTGGGATTTAGTGAAAATAATCTTGCGTCGAGCAAAAGCTCGTTCCTGGAAAGCCCACGCGCGTGTTTCTAGCGGGCTATTGTCCTCAGCTGCTTCATGGGTCAACTGAGGCACTCCGACGCAGACCGTGAATGTTCCATTCCGGATCCCAAAAGGGTCTATGTAGGGAACAGAAATCAAGTCCGACGGCTCTATCGTAGATCGATCGAAAAGGCATCCAATACCGCTGTTCTCAGCCGCAGCAGCAACAATCACAAGGAACGCATTGTGGTATACATGCCCCATCATTGAGGACTCGTGCGCCCAATCCTCTGCATCATCTTGGATGATGCAAAGAGAATCAATCCATAGATATCTTATTTTCAGCCTTCTGGTTATTTCGACAGCATTGCGAAAACTCCTGGGGAACTCTTCAATATCAATTCTGAAGAGCCTCGCTCCTATATTGAGGGTTGTAAGCTTGCAAATCTGTGAATTGCCCCAACAATGGCTCAGAGCAATGTAATCATCAGTTGATTTACAATCTTCTGTAAGTCTTAGGCAACTAGTCTTAGAATCTCCCACGTCTATGAGGCGAGTTGGCATAATGTTGGCATTTGTAGCCCGAGACACTGAAGATCTAACCCAACTCGAGCGACATTGCTCATGCTCCCGGAGACACGATACAAGACATCCCTCGACGAATCGAAATGTGTCGTCGTTGGGAGTTGTCGAAACTAAGCGGTTGGAGATTGACAAGGAAGCCGGTGTACCTAAATGATACTGTTCAGTGCTTCCATATGCTACACACGACTTGGAGCGATAGTTACCACAATCAGCAAAAATGTTAAATACAGTGTTAGGGATTGTAGTCCATGCCTCCACGGTTGGCGACTGGCCATCAGGGTGGTATAGGTAAAAGGTCAACCATTTTACATTGCGATACTCGCCAAATTTGAAATAACCGTGTATCCGCGCAGTACTAACGATTATTGGACCCTTAGATTCATCCACCTTCTGAGTATTCCACATGCTGCTAAGCCTAGCTCGAATTAACTTGTCGAGAATTATCTTACAAAGCGAACAAGATTCTGCAGATTTCTTAAGTGCGGATAAAGAAGGTTGATGATTGCTGTTTTCTGAATAGAGATCTAGATTTGAGCAGTATTGGCAGAGCATGGTTGAGCCAGCAGTAAAGTCAGAGTTCCAGGAGTAATTGAACAGCAATAATCGAGTTGAGATTAGAAGGAAGGAAAGTGGAATACCAAGACTGAGCTGTATTTAGTGCATGCAACTTTGTCTAATGCCGCTAGTACATATTGAGTGCACCCAATGAGGTTTATGGTCATATGGCCCATACGGCGTGAGATGCAGAGAAATGAGGGGAAACTCCACGGCAGGCTGAGCATGAGATAAACGAAGGCTCCCTCCACGCTATTAACGTAGAGCCTGAGGCTCTAATCGTGTATTTATAGCTCCTACTGACTTATTGTCACCCTATTGGTTCCGATAGCCATCCTTATCATCAGAATATTAGCTCCTGGCTTTACAACCTAACAGAAAATAGTACAAGGCCCAATGTTGGAAGTTGCAGCTTCATTCTTCCGGTTCAAGGCATTCTTCCGGTTCAAGGCCGCTCTTCAGTTTATGACAGAGAACCTTAGATTACCCAAATATACAATCCGAATCTGAAACGAATACTGAAGAAGGTGTTTAGCTTGTGTAGGTATTCTAGAATACCGGCTGACCCTGGAGTCACCTAAACGAGCCCCTTTTCTGACGCTACCGCAAGTTCATCCACAATTTTTCACCACCTCAGAGAGTTACGCCTGCTTCTCGACCCATGTCTCCTCTTCTCATCCCTCCTTCCAATCCCCTTCCTCTCCCAAAACTCCGAATCACCACGTGCATCACGATCAGAAGTCCCTCGCAGAGACTTCAACGACAACTTCCTAAGCAGACCCGAAAGTCCCCCACTTCTCGGCCTCCTCTCATCCAAACTCGACTCAGACTCGGAATCACTCTGAACCTCTATCCTTCCGTGTCGACTGCGTGAAGATGATCTGTGTCTATATCTATACGACTTTATTGGATGCCGGCTGCTGCCTGAGAATGTCTTTTCCGAGTACTTGCGTATTTCAACATTCTCGGAATATGGTAGGTTGTCCCGACCGCGTGAGTGAACTCTAGGTGGGTTTCTGTTCTACTTGGTGGTCTGAGGTTGGGTTTGGCCCTCTGGGTAGTAAGATGGACGAGTGCTGGTAGCTTCGGACTGAGCCGGGATCTGGAATGACCTCCTTGGAGGCACAGGGCCATCGTCGTAATGCTTTCGACCACGCCTATAAGCGCCGGTACTGCTGTGTCTCGGATCCCTTGCTCTGTCCCCTCCAGGATATATACTTCTCACACGCTCGGGTGACGAGTCTGAGTAGTATTCTGAGCGCTGAAGTCTGGTGTCGCCCTGGACTGAGCTTCATTGTATCCTCGACCGCCTCGACCGCGGTTCTCCATAATGATCTCTTCGGGCAGCATTGTCTTCGGTTTGTCTCATAGGACTCTCTTCTGCCGAATATCGTGAATTCACCTGGGACCCTCCCACACCTCGACTTAGACGCCATGGCTCTTCCACCTTATTTCGCCTCGCCAAACGCCGCCTCTCATCTGGTGTTAAATCCCTCTCCTTCACTAGGAGATCTACTTCGCTAATCTGCCGATCGTACCATAACTTCTGATGACCCCCTTTCTCCTTCAATCGAAGATCAATTTCACTATTCTGACGTTCGTAGGTGTTCTTGAAGGCTTGGTGATTTCTCTTTTCATCGTTCGACTTCTTCGAATGCAACCTTTTGTCTTTCTTCTTCTTGTATGAGTGATAGACAGTGTATGCCAACCCAGAAGCAGTTGCTATCCCTCCTACTGTTTTTGCAATGTTTCCAACAGTACCGGCTCTCTCTTCAACGAGCTGAAGTCTGCCTCGTCGAGCATCTTGATCCGTGTGTTGACTCGAATGGCGGGAGGAATAGGACTGTGCTGAACCGTGAGAGGGGTGACTTGATTCGGTGCGATGGGATGATGTAGATGGAATCGAGCTGCGTGAAGAAGGTGCCGAGAAGTGCGAGGCACTTGATGGTTGTGAACTGCGAGAAGAGGTATACGCCGTTTCGAAATCGGAGTCTTCCGAATCAGATGAATATCCGCCATATCTTGACGGACGCGCCATGACGAACACAAGGCGATTCTAGTCTGATCGGTAAGGCTGGAGTTTATCCCAAAGGTTGAGTCCAGAACAGGCTGCCCTCCAGCAAGGCTGAATGATCTTGTCGTCGAATCAAATTGCAATGATTGATTTGTTGAAATAGAGTGTCATTGTCCATGGTAAAGTGTGCTCCACACGACAATTATCAGATGAAGAACGTGTTCCGTGATGAAAGGAACTCCAAAAACCAGGCCGTGGTCTCAGTATATATTTATGTGTGAAGGTGGTCAGCCGTATAAGCCTCGAATGCGGAGTGCCCAACGAGACGCACAAAGCTCATGCAGAATGCAGTGACAATAAGTGATGCACTTGCAGGATGAGCATAAGGCTGCTCCGTAGATACCATTGGACCCCGGTATATGCAAGAAGCTGGATTAGGACGCAGTTGTTCGCCTCATTCTGTATTTCTTGCAGCGAATGCTCAGAGAGGATTTCAGGAACTTATGAAGCTGTGAGAAACATTATTTGGGCGGTTGGAATCACGTCCAACACGTGACCCTCTCCCCTGAATTAGTTACGGGAAAGTCGAAAGTTGGGTGTCAAAGATAAGATCCGGTGCATCAATTCCTCCTAGCGAATATATTAATTCTTCTAGTCAAAGATCTCTTAAAAACTTTCGTTCTCTCTTAGAAGGAGGTCCTTCTATGTCCGCTGCTATGTCCGCTGCTACGTCAAATGAAACGTCTCCGAAAACATAGCTAGTTCCAATACTCCAATAGACGTCCACCTTAGAAGTTAGCACCACAGGCGCGTTTGAATACCGGAACTAGCATACCACACCTCGGGTCTTGGTATATGTATATATATATATATTCGGTGGCACAGTGACCATCATGATGTCTGTGCCTAGGAAGATTCGTGGTCCTGCGCCGAAGTGCCAGATTTATCCAGTGGCACAATATTCTGGAATAGAAGATTGTCAGGGGGTATAAAGAAGCGTAGCAAACAGCTCTTTAGAAAAATGAAGAAGCTATACTTTTTAATAACAAGTAGCGCCTTTTCTCAAAGTGTCCACTTCATGAGGCACTCCGAATCCCACTCTCCTAATCAGGCCATGGTCTTCCCTGCTTTCAGGGAGTAGCCCGAACTTTAAATCTGTATCTAGAACCTCCTTGCTGAGCGGCTCCGCAGCCAGGGAGTACCCTATTGTCAGATTATCCAAGGTTTTATTGCGTGTGCTGCACATGATGGATGAGAAAGATGTCCCATGGCTAACACCATTAACCACCAACGCCCCAAAGCCTATGATAACACTAATGATAGTGACCACAATTGCCAAGCCATATGCCAATGCGAGATTACCCACGTTGTAAGCGTAGATGTTAGTATTGACTGCGACGTTGACGGTTGTATTGGCTCCAAGCGGAGACCATGTTCTGTCAGCGCTGAAAAGACTTAGAGTCAAGTTGCGAGACAACTCCTCAATCAGCTGTCCCATCGTCAAACCCCTTGTCAGCGCTTTCTCAGCTGCGGGAATGGCGTCCTCTGAAATTCCATCTGCGGTGGAGGTCTTCTTTCCGTTGGTTTTCAGGGCTGCGTACAATGAGGTTTCTGTAATCCGTGTCCGCACGCTCACCATTCCTTGGAACATTCCCCACAGTACCCCATTCAACCAATTCGACATTACTTGGCCGTGGACATAATGGCCGTCATTCAGACTCTTCCCGGTATACTGAAAGCTATAGGGGTGGTTGACTGTTTGGACATTGCCCGTGGCGTTAAATGTTACACTGAAGAGGGTGTCTTCAAGTGAACAGGAGTAGTAGTCACTATCCGACTTTACCCATATGTAGGCACTGCTTCCAGGATAATTGAAATGCAATGCAGCCATTCCGTCACAATAGAATTGTGAACCATTGATTCCAGATTCCCCTCCGACACACGTATTGACAAACTCCTGGTACTGAGCATAGCCAGCTCCAGAATTTACGAGCATCTTGTCCTGGGGTGTGAAAGCGAGGAAAGATATCGGCCAAACCCCTGAGAGAGACGACGTGAAGTTAACAACTCGATTGATAACAGTAGTGATATTAGCTAGTGCAGTAACACACTTGAGGGAAGGTGCGGAAAACTCCAGCGAGTAATTTGCAGCTGGAGCGATTGGCCTCATGGTGAGGATATCTCCGCTGGCGGCCGTGGCAGCCATGAGGCGACTCAAGAACGGAGAGACGCCGTTATTAACCGTATTGATATCTGCACCGACATTGCTATCCTCGGGGAAGAACAGAGAGGATACATCCGAGTAGTTGACCATAGGTACCGTCATTGCCTGTGGAGTTATTGTTGCTGACGGAACGACTGTTAAAGTTGCAGGAGTGACTAATGCTGAGAGGGGCATCAACCTCCATTACTAAATTAGCCATCGAGTGTGGTTAGGAGAATTTATAGATTTACTAACCATGTTAATGCTGCAAGTACCGCACCAACTTTAACGTTGAACAGGAACGATGGGTTCAGAAAAGAGAATAGGTCGTCGATAGCACCAAACATTGCATCAATCCCAGAAATCGAAATAGACTTCCTTTTCATAGTCGTCCAGATATGCTGCTGGTAGGCCACTGAAATAGAGGCTGCCAGGCACGTTTTTGCAAAGAAGGCGAAAGCTGTCCCGTATCGCAATTGCCATTGTTGGCTCTGAAAATTCCAATCCGAGTCACGAGTTGAAACGCGTGTTCCATCTAGGGATTGATAATAAAAGTGATGACCAACCGCTACTCCTGCTCCAATAATGAGAAGTCCTACCATTTTGATGGGGGCTCTCCAATTGATTCCCCATACCACTCGCTCAGGAGGCTGCCTCGCCTGAGACCGTGGGCTAGTATCGTGAGTTGAGACTGTCGCATATTTTGTGCCACGATAATTATGATCGAGAGAGGAATTGACAAATGACATCGTAAGGGCAGCGACGTGGTTGTGTGTGATTAGTGGGGTAGGCTATGTGTTCTTGACTGTCTTTTGGGCATTCATTAAGGGCATCCGCTGTATATGTAGCCAAAAGAAAAGCAAGGCTCAGCCTCATATCTATCACACCGAACACGAATCCAAAAACAGCTAAATCGAAGTCAATCGGGGTTTCAACTAATGCCGGAGATGAAAAGAAATCTCATTATTGGACAAAACTGGTTCAGAGCGCGCCAAAAGTAGCATATGCGCCGGAACCAAATGAGTGCCTCGGGGCCCAAAAGGGGGCCAAAAAGGGTCCTGCGAAGTCGGCATCAGAGGCCGACCTTTGTGGTAATATATTTCGAAAGAGAGTGTCTAACCGGGAGCTGAAAAGATAAAGACATATTTAGAGAACTTTCACAAAGCCTTCACCTTGATCACATCTCTCTCGGTGAGTGACTGGTTATATGCAGGCTGTGGTTCAGGTAACGAACCTGGTGCTAAAAGTCTAGGTTTTCGGGGAGTATTTAAGAGATTTTCAGGCTTTGCGACCCCGCCTTCGGGCATCTGAAAACCAAACTCAATGCGACCACTTGGCAGACATACAATAATAAGTAATAATTATAAGAGGAATTTAGTATCCGAGCAATATATAAGGAAAAGTCGCTTTTCGTTCACTAACCTTTCAAAGCTTACGAATTTTTATTTCCGATTTACTAATGAAATGCCCTGAAAACCTAGACTTTTGGCAGCAGGCTCGTAACGTACTGGTACAGCGATCCGGTGAAGGAACAGTAGGTTAACACACACGGTTTCTTAACAGTCGCACAAATAGAACGCTATGCTGAGGCAGGCCTGTGTAAAAATACGCAATGTCGCAAGATTGTGCAAGTTGACGAAGGCTACGGGTTTGGACAAATGGGATGTTCACCACCTCCTTGAGGCTGTCAACAGCTGCAGTTTATAGAAGTCTTGGACATCAATGCCCACGTTAGCTCCGATTCCGAATGCGCTTCCTCTCAAAACTTGTATTGCGACTTCTACAAACAAGTTAGAATCTGCCATCTCGGATTTTCCGCACGGACGCAACATACCACCTGAGGAGCCCCCAGCCAAGAGAAAATTATGTGGATTCTAGGCGCAGCCAAGGATATTCCCGTTCGTATGTAGAGCCTTTGCCAGTTCAGAGCCGTCAGAGCCGTCAGAGCCGTCAGAGCCAATTAGGAATTCGAAATTAAAAAAATCCGTGAAAGATACTAGCACAATAATCATAGTAGTGACAACAGTCCGGCACGTAGACAAGATGTGATCACCAACATGGCTTGAGACTTAAAGCAAGAAAACAACCGCGGGTACAAGTGAACCATGCAGCCTTTATTAATACGTTTTGTATGTGCGATTATGAAAAGGAAAACTACCTCTCCCTCGTAGCGCCTAAAGATATCCCCAAGGCAATGCATAAGACTCTAAATCAGAGCAGAGTGGTATCAAAAACCATAAAAGTACTAGTCACGCAGGCACAACTCCACCGTAAAAGCAAATCAACTTTTCACCATCAAGGCACATCGTTTCCACAAGCAACACAGACCCTCGAACTGCTTTGCCCGGAATGGGGTTTTAAGAAGGTATCGACCACCATCTATGAATCGTCGAGAAGAGGGGCTCTCTCTTGATCTTCAGGAACCACAGCACCTTCGCGTCTGAAGCTAATTTCCTTTCCGAAGATACCTGGAACACCGATAGCGAGGGTGCTGAGGAAGAGGACGGCCATGATGGTGAAGGCAAAGATCCATTGGAAGGCAATGGTCTTGACAAGGAATTGGTCAACACCCAGTGAAGCTGTCAAGATGCTTAGAGCAAAGCCCATGGTATAGTCCTACAAGGCTTGTAAGTTTATTTCTCGACAATAGATGACTTCTGGACTAACCTTGTAAACAACCAGGAAGAAAAGGCCGTAAACTAAGATCCCCCAGATGGCAATATTCGCCAAGATGCGAGCCGCAAGATGGTGTGCGTTAACAGCAATGGCTCCATTCCAATAGAGAGCTACAAATGTCCAAGCAAGAGGACCAGAGACAGCTGGAATATGGATCAATCTTGGTGCAGTGTTGTGACGGAAGTAAAGAGCAGAAAGATTGAAGAAGTTGATAATCAACAAAATCTCGGCCCAGAAGAAGTGAGAGCGAACAAACAGCATAACGAAGCCGAATTGAAGAAGGTTGTTGAAGATGAAGTGACTTCCAACACCGGCAGCTTGTTGAACATGTTCACTTTTGGCCGAGAAGAGGTGCCACACATAAGCGATCTGGGCGAAGAAGAGAGCAAGCCTATATATGTTAGTGCATAGCTTCTTACACGTGTAGCATTCGCATACCAATAGAGTGACACAATCAGCGCATTCAATTGAAATGGGGTTGCATAAGCCCTGTTATGTCCCCAGATTGTGTTTCGCCATTCTTTCTTGTCGTCCAAAGGTGCGCCATACGAGTAGTAGATACAGGCGAGGACGTTGATGATCCAGGTCAAGATGGTTAGGACCTTGTAAGTCCAGACAGCTTTGACATTATGTGTCTCTCGTCTCGCAAACGGATTGGCGTCTAGGAAAATGTCAGAATATGGCCCCGACATGTCTGCGGAGACCTCGATACCGTACCTGAGAAGCTCGTCATTATGGCTGCTGGAGTATATCTCGATCACAGATGTCTGCTTGAAGGGTTGAATTTGTGCTGGAGGCGGTTTGTACTGTGCTTAAGGATTTCGACTTGCTCCCGGGGCGAGGCTGATGAGCTGTTGTATGCAGGTCAGCCAATATTATCTTGTCTATGCGGATGCTGTATCGAAGCACTCACCTTGATGGGTAGTCTCTGCTTCTGAAGCTGTTGTCGGTGGAAGAAGGCAACGCGAAGTTAAAAGGACAAAACAAGGGAAAGCAAGGCAGTCCGTGTCGAGGTGGAGCGATACCCAGGACGCAACTTCCTGCTTCCGTGACGTACTAGTGCAACTGCAGTTTTGTGCTTCCAAATTGGGCCCGGGTTGGCAGCCACGACGATGCGGATGCTCCAGCATTAACGACACCATCAGGAGAATTTCCTCCGCAAATGCTCCCTCTTCTGCTGCTCTCGGCCTGCTCCTCCTCCTCGCATCCTATCAATTGCACACATTTTCGACATCTTGCCCGCTGCAAGCACCTCCTGGTGGTGGACGCGTTTCGTGTGGCGGGGAAACTTGACTGCGGGAGGCAACAGGATAGCGGTGGAAAGAGGGGTTGCTGATATTTGCTCAACTTGGGTAAATGCGGGGCGACAACCTGGTCATCTGCAGTGTCGCAGATCATCAATTGCTCATTGTCTGACGTCGATGCGAATTTTGAGGTCTTGGTTTTCGAAAGCTGGTGACCAATATGACCTCAATTGGTGCCAATCCTGTGCAACTGTATCATCTTGAACGTGGGTAATGTCACACGACAGACGCCTGCAGGTTGACTCGATTGCATCTTTGGCTGTGTGTCATTTCAGCGCTTCAGTGCTGCATTTGCTCCGTTCCATTGAAGCTGAGTCCGTGTGGAAAAGGCCGAAAGTTGAATCCGATGCTGGTGGACGGGTGATGGGTGAAATTAAGACAGTTGAAGTGGCGGGCTTTTCGGGGCTGCAACGACCTCCCCGACAACATCACGACCTCATTCTATCTCAAGTTGAACAACAACGGCAAAGGCGCCTGGGAGTTCGTCAATTGTCAAGTGTTCAATTGAAAAGACCATACGCTGCAAGCTTCATGGTGTGATTTTCTGAAGAGCTTGGATCCCAGATGTTTCCCCAGACCATGTTTCGCAATTGTTTAGCCAGCATCTGTGCTTTACTTCCGCACGAAATATGAAGGTCTCTGGATCTCAATTGCTTCCGATTCTCAGGATGAAAGTCATATAGAACGTCATGTATATTTTATTGTTGTTTCTTGCTTATTTCCCTGCTGTTTTCACGAGCGACGGCGTGGATCGCCGATCTTCCAGTTCTTTAATACCGCTTTCACACCGCGATGCCTCCCACCAATCCTTGATCCAGACCTGTCCAAACTCAAGACTCACATTTCCTCCATCACAAGCATCGGGGTCGGAAGATCGCAGTGTCTGCGATACGACTTTGAATGAAAACTTCGTGCTACGAGGCTACAATGCAACCGATTCTGCATCCAAGATTGTGAACATACATCATCCGTGGAACTCCGAGCCAGAATGCCTCCAACCTGAGGAACACTCAAAGGATTATTGCATATACACATCATCCAATTTCAGTAACGAACGGGGGATTGCTTTATTGACAAGATCCTCCACGGCAGCCTCCATCTCATCCTCACCAGGCTTCTCATCGAATCCCGAAGTTTACCCTCCTTCGACTTCCAACATATACTATGAAACTTCACTTCCAGGTCGTGGAAAGGGGCTCATTTCAAATCGCACCTTCCAGAGAGGCGACTTGATTCAGTCCTCCACACCAGTTTTGATCATTGACGAGGGGACTTTCGATGTTCTCACAGATAAAGAAAGATTTCCTTTTCAGAGAAAGGCCATTGATGCTCTACCAGCAGCCACAAGAAAACTCTTCTATGGTCTTGCTGGACACTTTGGAGGTGATAAAGTCGAAGATATCATTCGTACCAATACTTTTGGAGCACAATTCGATGAACGACAGCATGGCGTGGTAGTTCCTGAAGCAGCTGTAAGTCACCCATCCTCCACTGTGAATACTACTCACATTCCATGCAGCGCTTGAACCATGACTGCCGGCCGAAGTAAGTCTCTATAATTCAAGGATATGAATTCTCACTCACCCGTTTTAGTGCACGCTTTGCTTTCGACCCGGAGACACTTACTCATAAAATCCACGCCATTCGCACCATAGAGCCAGGCGAAGAACTAACAATTTCCTGTACCTCCGACTCCCCTATCCTTTCCCTACCTCACTCCACTAACCGCCCCACACAGACATCGACGAAAAACTCCCCTTCTCAACTCGCCAATCCCACATCCACACACACTGGGGCTTCCACTGCAACTGCACTACCTGCACCCTCCCGCCTTCCTCCCTCGCCCTTTCCGATACCCGCCTCCAAGATATCACCTACCTCCGCACCGAACTCCTCGATTTCTCTCCCCAGTCAACCGCCACACCAGCCATGGCCGAGAAATTCATTTCCCTGATAGAAAAAGAACAGTTGTGGAATTCAATTGCGGAAGCGTATATGCTTGCCGCTTTGAGGTATTGTATGTGGGAGGAGGAGGGGAAGACGAGGGAGTACGCTAGGAGGGCGGCGGAAAGTTGGTTGGTTTGGGAGAAGAAGGGTGTGCAAAATAGGAGGGGTTTGGAGGGGATTGGGAGGATGCCGAGGGGTGGTTGGTGCTGGGGGTTGGCGAGGTTGGAGGGGGTGGGGAATAGGGAGTTGTGAGGGAATCGCCGGAATGTTGTGAGATCGTGAAAGTTCATGGAAGGACGAGAAACAGCTCGACTTGTGGGTGTGATGAGACGTAGATGAAAGCGGAGTATATGACTTTCATTCCTGCCTTTTTTATGAGAAACTTCTCTGGGTTCAAGACCACCACCTCTGCACCTCTAATTTTTCGACGTTTTGGCTGAACGAGGCCTGAATCTGGGAAAAGCAGTTGACTTTCATAATCATAGTGCTATGAGTTCCACAGTCCCGTACTCTGGGCTGAGACGAGTGGAAAAACTCAAGATGGGGAAACTTTTGAATTCCGAGCTTCCATTAGGCGTCGCTCTGACACGAAGCTACCCCTGTTGTTACAGATGCACTAACCCAGCCACAGCGCCACACCCTGTGATGCGATAACAGCTCCGATCCCATCATCAACAACATAGCTCCCTCCACTTCCAACAACAAACCAACATCTCCCGCATCAAAAATCCAACATGAAGCTCACCACCTTATCCGCGCTTGCGCTTTCTGCCGCAGCCGTCAACGCTCGCTTCATCGAGTCCCACGAACAGGACCAAGTCGTTATCAACGCCGAAAACGCCGATAACGAGCTGTATCTTATCGAGGTCGCACCAGGGAAGACACAATGGGTTACTGAGGAACAGAAGTGGGAGTTGCGCAGAGTATGTCTTATATCTTATATTCTTTTGGCCTTTGTCTGCCGGTAATACTTGCTAATGTGGTGATGGATAGAATGGCCAGCAATTCATGGACATCACCGAGACACAAGACCTCGGCACCTTCAAAACGGCCTCCAAGAAATCGCCCAAATTCCCATCGAAGCCCACACTGAAGAAAGAGCTCGTCCCCTTGATGAAGAATCTATCAAAGGAGAATATGGAGAAGAACCTGGAACACTTCACCTCTTTCCACACTCGATACTACAAATCCGATTACGGCAGACAATCCTCGGAATGGCTGTTGGAACAAGTCTCGGATTTAATTAAGGATAGTGGTGCGGATGAGTATGGTGCTTTTGTTAAGCCGTTCCAGCATTCTTGGGGACAAAATAGCGTTATTGCTACTATTCCGGGGAAGAAAAACTCCACTGTTGTGGTTGGTGCGCATCAGGATAGTATCAACCTCTTCCTACCCTCTATCTTCTCCGCTCCAGGCGCGGATGATGATGGAAGTGGAACTGTTACTATTCTGGAAGCTCTCCGCGTGCTTCTGACAAGCAAGGATGTGATCAAGGGCAAAGGAGAAAACACGGTTGAGTTCCACTGGTATTCAGCTGAGGAGGGTGGATTGCTTGGAAGTCAGGCTATCTTTTCGGCCTATGAGAAGGAAGGCCGTGATATCAAGGCTATGTTGCAGCAAGATATGACTGGTTTCGTGCAGGGAACTCTTGATGCCGGGAAGGAGGAAAGTGTGGGTGTCATTACGGATTTCGTTGATCCGGATCTCACCGAGTTCATTAAGAAGGTCGTTACTGAGGCATGCTTTTCTCCCCATTCCCTCGCTTCCACCCGCTAACATACCACAGTATTGCGATATCCCATTCGTCGAGACAAAGTGCGGCTATGCATGCTCGGATCATGCATCTGCATCCAAGGCAGGTTACCCTTCGGCTTTCGTTATTGAGTCAGCCTTTGAGGATTCGGACAAGAAGATTCACACTAGTGACGATACTATTAAGTATTTGAGCTTCGATCATATGCTTCAACACGCTAAGTTGACTTTGGGTCTGGTCTACGAGTTGGCCTTTGCGAAGCTATAAGTTTGAGGTCACAAAGATTTCCTTTGAAATGTAACATATGAATTTAGATGGAAGAAACATAGATTTATGATCTAATATTTCACACTTTTGGGGGCCTGTTTTGCTGATGCTAGAAGTGAGGCTGACCACTTCACATGGTGATTCATGCAAACCCTCACTCAAACCAAGTGCAAAACGATCCCCTCAAACATCGCCAACCAAGTTCATATTACCAAAAATCCACAGGTTTTTTCCCCCTCAATAATTCACTCATCTCCTGCACACTGCAAATTAACTTCTTTTCATTGCTTCATTCGACTCACCGGGCATATCACAGTCATACCAACCTAGCACGGACTCCATACCTCACTCTCATTGGTCAATCCCCTGCAGAAACGATTACGCATCGACTCAATCAAGCTCCCCCGGCCCGGCTTATCGCGAACACAGTAGCTCGTATCCCCAGCTTCGCACTCACTCAACACTTGCCCTTTCCTCCTTCTTCATCACTTCTCGCGATCCCATTGTCGCGCTACCATTACCTCTTTTCACCGTTGACCGGTTCAAGAAATCCATTTCAGGGATAAGAGATAAGACACAACAATGGCGATCTACAGCGCAGTTCCTCCTCCAGATCAGCAGGCTCCAGCTGCTCCTCCTCCAACAGAGACTCCAGCATCTCCAACTTCTCCTATCGCATCCGCGACTCCAGCCGCGACGACTTCCGTCCCAGCAGCAGTCAATGCGCGTGTTTCTCTGAGTATCCCTCTTGATCACCATGTTGCGAAGCCAGTGAGGAAGGAACCCCTGAGACGCGATAGCTTGAAGAGGAGGGAGTCATTTCTCAAGGGGAAGGAGGGAAGTCGGAGGAGACAGAGGTGGGAAAATGGTATGCCTTCCCATTTCAACTTTTCCATCTTCACGCATGCGATGGGACGGGATAATAGAAAGGGATGAATGAGTGCTGATAAGATGGCAAACAGACATGTTCCTCCACGTCCCGAACGCCCAACCACCACTCCCCTCCGACTGGGAGGTCCACCCCACCTATCCCGTCATGAACGTCCCCTACTACCTCGCTCCCCTCTGGGACCTGCGCAATGAATCTAAATCCCACTCCTCCCATTCAAAGTCCAGCGCCAAGCGTACCAAGAAAGGCGAGACGAGCGAGAAAGGGAGAGTTCCTCAAGAACTCAGGAATAAATTGAAGAAGAGTAAGGGTGCTAAGACGCTGTTGCAGGAATTAGAAGAGGAGGTGAGGAAGTTCGTCCGTGAGCATTACAACCATGGGAAGAAGAAGGATGAGAGCAACTCAAGACCCTCTTCCTCTGGCTCGGATAAGACGGAAGATGGTTTCGAGTTTGTCTCCTCGGAAGACGAAGAAATTGTCTTCGTCGGCCGCAACGGCTCTATGACAGATCAATCTCGTCTCCAGCGTCAAGCGGAACGCGACGCTGTTGAACGTGTTCTTGAGCGTGAGAAGAAAGTTTGGGAGAGTAGGGTTGACGAGGAGGGGGGTGGGTTTGCCCGTTGGCTTGTTCATAGTTTGGCGGAGTATTATGGGTTGAGTAGTAGGAGTGTTACGGTGGGGGTTAGGAGGGAGGCGTGGGTTGGTGTTAGGGAGATGAGGAGTGGGAAGAAGGGGGCTGAAGCAAGCACTGTGTTGACAGCTGAACTGCCTAGGCCTTTGTATTGCTTGGTCTAGTTCCGATGAAGACAAGGGGGCGAGCAGGGGGATGAGGAGAGGCTATCAGTGCCATTTTGGTCGTGTTTAGAGAGATGTTGTTGTGTTTGAGTATTTATCGTTGTGTTTGATTCGAATGGCATTTGCAATTGCATTTGCATACACATTTAGAGCTTAGAGTTCAAGTGACTTCGGGCTCTTTGCTTCTTGTACCTTCGCTTCTTGTCTTGTCTTGACTATTATTCTGTACTTATATTTTTACAGTAAAATTGAGATAGACAAGACTCATTGCATATCCCTTCTCGGAACCGCAAGTGGGACAATCCTTCCTTGGTCCCAATTCACAAATCTGGATCCTTCAACTCGTTCAGTTTATTTAACCTGCTGTTCACAAACACCCAGGGTGCTGAACATAACCCAAACGTTTGCCTATCTCACGGGTATGTAGCTGCTCCTACACCTGGCCAAATTCCGCCTCAACAAACGTAGGGACCGACAGCTCAGGAGAGATATGCAAGGATGGAATGGCACATTCCCGGGGTTCCAGTAAGAAGAGAAGGATACGTCAATGGGGGAGGGGGGTTCTTAATACTTGACGGTGTTGACGATATTGACAGCGACAGCGACCTCATGCATCCTAACATACATTGAATAGATTCGCCCGGAATTTGTCCACGTCGGAAATTTACCCCATGAGTTTCAAAACCGTCTTCTTCAAGGTCCACGGTGGTTGCTCAATGCAGTGATTTCCCAGCTTTCTCAACGCTTGCGAAATTCTGCCGTTCCCGTTCTGTGAGGAGGAGCTGGTCATAAAATGGGAATACCTTATATCCTCATTTTCTCCCCAATTGAAATACACCTGGGGTGACGAATGTATGGTGGAGAGGGTATTTTGAACCGAGGAGGTAATATGAAAGTCATTTCCTGAGAGAACATGTAGACCAATGGAAAACAGAGAAGGAATTGAAGTGTAGATCGAGAAGTGAGATATTTGTTTTTCTCTAGACCTAACGATTGTGAGAATGTTTAGGAGAGTTCTGGTAGTAGAACGATTTTGAGTAGCGATTGTTGCTCCCTATTGGTGATGGACGATGAAAGTGTCGTGAAGTGAGGCTTTTCTAGTGGTATTGTGGTTGATGAGAAATCATGGTGAAATGGTTTCAAGTTCTTGGGGGATGTAGAATGTTTTGGAGAGACGCTCAAGAGGAAATGTTGCCGATGGGAATGAGATAAAAACTCCGGGGTAATGAGAAGGGGAGGCTCCGTTGAACTTCCCTTGTGAAGCCTGTCGAATTTAAGCTTATTTCTTAGTGTCCGTCCATTGAGCAACAGCTAACTGATCCCTGTAATCTGCAAGACGGATCCCCAAAATTTTGCGACCACCAAATATTTGAACACCACATCAACAATGTGCTCACCACGATGCCTCCTCGCCCATTCCCCTTTCCATTAAATGTTGGAACGGACATATGCAGAATCTCGCGTATTGCGAGGATCTTGACCAAAAGTCATGATCATGCTCGTCGGTTTTGGGAGAAGGTTCTCTCTCCTCATGAAGCAAAGCGTGATAGACACATATTTGAAATCCTGTATCCACCAAAACCAAGCAGACCCCCACCTCCAAAAACATCCTGGAAGAGTCTGGAACTAAAATCACCTTCGCAGCTTCTGGCAGAAAAGGATGAGGGGAACGAGGCAGAATCATTATCAGCAACAACCCCTGAAGATGCGGAACCATTGTTTGCGACAGCTTCTGAGGACACAGAATCACCACCAGCAACAACTCTTGAAGAGGTCGACTTAGAACCACCCACGGAGAAAGTCGAATGCCAAAAACGACCAGTGCTAGACAATGCGGAATACGAAAGCAGGCTGCGCTCTGTATCTATGTTCTTAGCAGGGAGGTACGTCTCAGCATAGAACCCACTATGCGATTTACTGCCACTAGCTAACGAAGCAATCAATAGGTTCGCCGCCAAAGAGGCAGTCATGAAAGCCCATCACTATCGACGTCTGACATGGCACGACATCGAAATAGAAAAATCTGGGCGTCTGCAATCCAACCCTGGGTACACTCAACCGCCGTTTGCTATCGTGTTTGGGGGGCCTGGCAGAATTCCGGATGCTGCACAGGCTGTGCCAGTCAGTATAAGTCACGATGGCGACTATGCCACCGCATCTGCGGTTGCTATGGCACACGAGAATGGATCCTACATGGTAAGGAATCTCTTTAAGGGGCTTTCTGATCCTGCGAAGGATAGTGAAGCTACAGCAGCTGGTACAAATATAGCGAAAAAGGATCTGGTTGGGATCACGAAAGCCTTCGAATTCGTCGCGGATCGATTGGAATTGCTCGAAGAAAAGTTAGAGAAAATGGAATCACTTGAAAAAAAGATAAAGCAGATGGAGAAGAGTAGTCGATCTCAAGCTGAACCGGAGACTTCAATTTCACCCTTTTTGCTGGACATCACACCGGAGGAAATGGAAATCATGATTCAAGAGGAACAAATCATTCAAAGAACAGTCAAAGGAATTTTGGAGTACACGGACATGCAGCAAGACACCCCGAGAGGATCGCGAAAGCTGTTACGTGTTGAGAATCTCCGGTCGGATTTCGATCAATCGCAGTTGGAAAAGCTATTTAGCTTTGATGGGCATAAGTTGCTCAATTCATGGCTCTGCAAAAGGGCTCCGGGCAATACCAGCATTGGAGTTGCGTTCTTCCAATATAATTCGCCCGCGGACAAGGATTTTCCTGGCACAGAACAACTGGACACAATTATAGATCATCTTGGGGAAAATCCAGTATTTTCATACTCAAAGGTGTTTATGTGGCCTAGAGGCAACAGATCATGGAGAACTATGGTTAAAAGTAGGAAGGTAAGGGCAGTGATTGCAGCAAGCGCTCAGTCTCCAACGGATGTTGGAGGGAAAGTAAGATCCAAGATCTTCGGTGAGAACGAGCTATTCGCCATATTCGCCAAGCTTCAATCCACTGAGAAGGAGGAGGCTTAATCAAGTTGTGATTTGTAGCAGATATTGTACGTATACTTGAGAGGATATTATTCACTGATAGAGGGCGTCGGCGCTTGTACCATTACCGGAAGAAAAGCCTGTAAAATATGTACAATAGTTCAAGATACTCAAGATAAAATCAACAAAGGCTCACCAACAAATCCCCTCCCGTCGTATCACCCCGCACTCTTTCTCTTCCTGGGTTCTCTATTCTTAGATTCAGGGGACTTTCGTCATCGATATTCTATGTATCGTCGAATAATTCTACATCTGTCTTTGCCTTAGGATCTCTCTCACTCAAACGCAAAGAGGACGTCTATTTGGCTCTGATAAAAGTACCAAGAGTTATCATACACACGATTTCTATTTCACTCTCAGGTACCTTTCCTCGGAAGCAAGTAGAAGGCGGCTCTTGCAAATTCTTGTCAGACGTAATGGTTCTCCTCTCGCTTCTAGCAATATGGTCTCTGATCCTTTTCAAAGACAGAAACTCATGCTACACGAACTTCTCACTCAAAGTCGACAGCAGAAATGCAATTCCAAGCAATAGTACTCTCACGACAATCTCACCATCATGCAATTTGACACTTATCAGATCACACCAAGCGGTTTTCCAGGAGTTACTGTCGCTGACGAACAATCAATTGTGAGGATCATTGGAACCGTCCTTGTGATGTAGATTCTCACAAAGTTTGTTGAAGCCGCATGATGATTCAGCGAGCAATCAAAATAGCCATGAGATCTATATAACAAGGCCTCGCCCAGCAATGGGGGTTTGAAACACTCCAAAGTAGAGGAGCCTTCGTCTCAGTCTTTCGTAAAGTCGCTTCTAGTTCCAACCCATGGCTGATAATCCAGCTACTTTGCTTCGCTCATTTCAAAACATTGTCCACGATATCAACCCTCGTGGTTCTCAATTATTCTGCACTTTTACTTCTTTGACATGGATTGCTTACTCATTCGAGCCATGGTGTACTCTTACACGCCTAGATCCCGTTTTGCTCGAAGAGGAGCGTTTCCAGAAACTCACGGACAGAATGCTCATTTTCGTCATCTTCGGAATTCCTGACAGCCTTGAATTCCCCTCTTTCCTGTCAACTGATAAAGTGTATAAACGTAAAGATCACATATCTAAACATAAAGGTCTTCCGTACAAACGTAGGGGTGGGAAGGGTATCAAGCTTACTAAAGCGAAGAAATGGGCGCATGAGATGGACAGGAAGGAGAAATGGTTGGAGAAAGGGCAGAAGAAAAATATTTGGAAGATAATTAAGAGTTGGAGGGTTGGGAAGGTACTTTGTGCGGAGACTGAGATTATTCGAGAGAGCTTTGAGAACGGTGGGGTCTAAGAGGCAGATGTGAAGAGAAAGAGTATCCTAGTCCCTCCGGTGTCCAGATAAAAGCTGATGTCTGAAAGAACGAGACATGTGCTTCTAACACAAGAGACTCCCCCCAAAAAATACTTAGAAGCAGCGATGCCAATATCGAAACCTCAATAAGAACATTCTAATTGCCGTTTCGGGACTTGACCTACTGCTGCAATAGCCGGAGCTGTGCCTGAGCAGGGAATTTAAGCGAGGACCTCCCCTGTTTCCGGCACTTTGGGTCTGCCTATGATAGCTCAGAGAATAAGCGGGGTAGACCACGAGCTCATTCGCCTAATCTTTATAGTGACCTCCGCATCGTTTTGGCATGAATTCGGCTCGTGGAATAAACTACTGTCGTTTTCTGAATTCCAAATTCAAAGGAAAAGGTAATTGCTGGTGGTGGAAGATAATGAGGCTAAGTTGGTGAAATGTTCCCAACGTATGGAAGTTGCTGGCATCAGAAGTTATTTCCAATGGATTCAACTTGATTGGAGAGCGAGCTGCTAGGTGACGTCTATGGCTAGTCAAATAGGAAGTATATCACTGGCTGTCCATCTCCTCTCCTTTTCCAAGTTCCTAACTTTCTTTTCAGACCATTAAATCACCACTCAATATCTTGCACCTTAAATCCAGCTCTTGATACTGGCTCTAGACATATTATCAAATTTCAGCATTTGTTACAACAGTAACAATGCTCCTTCAACTAGTAACTTTCACTCTGCTCGCAACTGCGAGTTTCGCTCAAAATATAGTCTCCTGGACCGAAGGTGGTAGCGGGGCAAGATTCAGTCTCGCCATTCCGGACGAACAAGATGCACCCTTTAACATTTATGGATCAATTGTCGTGCCTGTCAACACAACCTGGGCTAGCATCGCATTCGGTGGATGCATGCTCAGAAGCCCCCTTGTCGTCGCTTGGAGAAACAGCACCAATGTTGTAGTTGCACCACGTTGGGCAACGTAAGTCTCTCAAAATCTCAAAATTTCAGGATATAAGATACTGACAAGCAACAAGGGCGTTCCATCCTCCAGAAATCTACGCCGACGCCGAAATCACCCTCCTCAAATCCTCCTCCATCAACTCAACACACTGGACAGCCAACTGGGTGTGCACGGGTTGTAGTTCGTGGGAAGGAGGGGAACTGAAAGCTTTAGGGAATATTCCGCTTGGATGGGGCATGAGCAATCGTCCTGTGAGGGACCCGGCGAGTGTTAATAGCAGTATTCCGTTTCATAATGTTGGAATGGGGCATTTTGAGGTTAATATCACGAATGCGAGGAATTCGGAGGCTTATTTTGCCGCGCTTACTTCGGAGGACTAAAGAGGGGCAGTATAGGCTTGATTTTATTTCTGTGGGTGTGGGATTTATTTGGGGAAGTTTGGGAGGTGCTTGATACGCTTCTCCGGAGTTCGAGGTCTGACATATCTTGGTCCAATTCCGTTGATCATGGGCAGGAGGAAAGCTAAACCAAAATAAGTAAATTCAAAGCATAACAGTGCAAAGAATTCAGCCGGATTGTGACAGAAGACCTCTGTTTTTTCTTCCGCAAAATACATGAAGGGCTATATGATTCATTCCTAGCTTTGAAATTTCCTTTGTTGTGAAGTCTGGTGTTCTATCGCAATATCTGTACCACACAAAGCCATTGTTGATCTTTTGTTCTCTTTTCACCGCTTCAGTCCTTCCTTCCTTCCTCCCTCCATTATCCCTTACAGAATAGCACCACAGATTGAAATATGAATATGTGCTCCTGCGTATCTCAGAGTAGTCTGCACATCCAGCCATCCATTGTCACTTTTCAGGTTTCAACAAACTTCTACTTCCAACACCAATATCAAAATGGTCGCCCACCAGTGCACAAATTATCCTATTTTCGTGCGCCACAAGAAGGTTTAGAGCGGCATTATCCCTCCTAACGGATGGAAGGGGGTAGCATTCTTCGAATTCGAGAAGAAACCTCACTCTGACAGACCATTCAAGGGCAAGAGAAAAGGTGATAGAAAGAAGTATTCCAAGGATGATACGTTGCCGGGACGCTTGGCTATGAAGAGGGAGAGGAACCATTGTTATTATTATTACGACATCAATCTCGCAGGAGTAATGATACAATTATATCATGAAATTGGTGGGCAACCTGGAAGGGATTTCGCGCTTGGACTCGTGGATGAAGAGGTTGAGCCGGGTGAGGAAGATCAAGAATAAGAACCTGCGTAATGGCGCTCCCCAAAATGGTCAAATATAAGGAGACTAGATAATAAATTTTATTACTCAATTATAGTATACAATATCATTCTGACATCTTTCACGGAGTGTTCAAAAAGAAATTAATATCACAGAACAAACTGTAGCAAATATTTCTCAAGGGACTCTTTCAAAATGGGCAGAAGTTGGCTTCCCCAGGAAACAGGCAATCAGGAGGATTTTCAGATAGTAAAATAAGACACAATTAGTTTTAAAGCACTGTTAATAAATACACTTTTCCGCTGATGTAAAACAATCCCTGTAAACTTTTAAAGTGTCAGGACCTCTCCTGGTGCGGTTGGGCTGTTGTGAGATTCAGTTCTAACTTAAGCGACCGCGCTTTAAGTTATATGTGTTTTATTTTCCAGTTCCTTAAGGACGGTCTAAATTTCTTACTACATAAAAGGACTCAAAGCTTTTCGCTTTTCCTTTATTTATCTCATTTTGCTATCTACTCTACTGATGAGACATCCTATAGAGCACTTGCTCAACATGTGTGCTATTACAAAACCTCTCATCCGGCTGTTCTTTTTCCTCAGATGATTGTCCCACCTATTGTGGCAAATCTGCGCACAAAGATATTGTTTGATCTCTTTGTCTTAAAAAGCGTCTATCATTTCTGTTCCTGAGAGCGTAAAATAAACAAAAGGGTAGGACGAGGCATAAAGTCACACATCTATCATCTCGAATCGGAAAACTTTCAACCACTTAACGTCAACCAAAGGAACATCTGCTGTATTGAGTCTATCACCCGAGCTTATATATGAATTTAAGCCGACATTTACAATTCATCTGAACTTCTTAGAGATCAACCATCCAATATCTACAGTATGTCCAACCAAAAAGCTGGGTCTGGTCAGAAATGGGAATGCTTGGCTTTGGAGCCAATTAGGATTTGGTTTGGTGTGTGGGATAGTAAGAACTCTAGTGAATTGAACGAAGAGACAGAGACCGAGACCAACGAGGAAACACCCTCCACCGAAATTCACGAGTTTAGTAGTAGGTCAGATTTGTTTCAAGGGCATGAATATAAAGACGAGCTAGATTCTGATGAATTTGATGGTTTGAATAGTCTCGACTTCGATATTCCATCAAAGAGCAGGAACGCTTCTTCGGTCAAACCCGAGCACATCAACCACAAAGCCCTAGCGTCGAAGGGAAAAGGAAAATGGAAGAATAAGGGAAAGGGAAAGGGAAAGGGAAAGGCACGCCTTTTGAGCAATTAGCTGAGGGAAGAGTACGATTGTCAACAAAACCCCAACACTTAAAAACAAGCTTAAGCTAGCTAGACTGAAACGTTGTCCTACCTTCCAGAATAAACCATGTTTTTCACTTCCAGAAATAGACTCCAGCTTTATGTATATCGGGGCGTGACCATAAACAGATTTAAAACTCCTTTTTTGCCCCCAAATTGTGTAATCTCTATTGTGAATTTCTCGGTCCAATTTTAGTTGTGCAAAACACCTCAAAGTGTAAGCGTTCGCCTTCGTACCCGAAGGAAATTCAAACTTTAAAGAGAAATTACTTGTATCCTCATGAACCTCTGTCCCCTTAGAATACAAGCTGGTTGGGTGAATATGATATAGTTTCGAAGTGAGCGGTTGTGAATTTGGTCACGTGACAACCATCTGTGAATTAGAGGACTGACAAGCAGGCCATTTCCCGCTATTGTGAAAGTTAGGAATTGGTGGGCTATTGCACGTCATATCTTTCCCGGCCTTTCTTTCGTTTCTAAAAGTGGAGAAGAACTTAAGTAATAGTTTTCGAAGGGTGCTGGTTGTAAATTTCAACATTAACATAATTTTAGCTAATTTCAATTGGTAAAACCTCTCAGCTGTATTGGGTTCCCCGGCCATTGCTGTTTATTGGATGATTGGCTTGCGAATGCATCTTGAACGCCCTGCGCTTCTAGATTTCAGCTCGTTGGCTAAGCGAAACTAGCGAGGTATCAAAATTCAGCCACACCTAGTCCTTCATTCAAACATCCCGACCATTGCCCTCTTCTCAAGAATATCTTCTCTGCGAACCCTCATTTCCCTGTTATTTTGCTTCCACTTAGACCCTTTTACGTTCTCTCAGTACAGATGAACGAGACGCCTCGGTTCCGGTACACTCCTCTTCCACCAAATGCTTCGGAACAGAAGGTCATAAGAATCATAGACCTCTTACCAGATAGTCGGGCATCATCTATCATCAGATGCAAGATCCAACTCGTCTCCCTCCACCAAAATCCAGCTTACGAAGCTTTGTCATATTGCTGGGGAAATGCGGCTGTGAAGGTACCCATCATTTGCAATGACGCTAGACTCGAGGTAACGACAAGTCTCCATTCGGCTCTTCGGCGACTGCGTGATAGCAGTTGTAGCCGGAGGATCTGGGCCGATGCAATTTGTATTGATCAGAGACCTGAAGCTGTTGCGGAGAGAACCCAGCAGGTCCAAATCATGCGGCATATCTACAGGAACGCGAAGCAAGTGATAATTTGGCTTGGCGAGGCTTACAACGACAGCCATCTTGCAATAAGTCTTTTGAAAAAGATTGTTGAAGTAAAGGAAAAATTGGAGGAGATAGGCTCTGGACCTCCTTCGAGCCTCCGGTTTGCAAGCGACGTCCTTGAAAATATCGGGCTGCCAAGTGATAAGTCGGAACGAAAAAACAAATCGTGGGTCAGCCTTCGTCCGTTGCTGAATCGTGATTGGTTCCGTCGCATCTGGATTGTTCAAGAAGTCACACTTGCAGCTACCGCCACGGTGCTCTGCGGACAAGATGAAATGCTGTGGGATGATTTCGTAATGGCAATGGAAGTCGGAATTTCTTCTGGGGTTATGGTCTATCAGCGTGGCATTGACGCAGATACCGTGGAGTTCGTGAATGCAGCACAAGCAGCCCATCTTCAATTCAAAGCATCAATTATGTCGTCTCCGAAATATCAAGCATACAATTTTGATGGCTTGCTAAATCATCTTTTATGGTTCCGAAGACGGGAGGCTATAGATCTTCGTGACAAAGTCTTCGCACTTTATGGGCTAATGGACTTCGAGGTTGAAAGTATGAACTTGAGGGCAGATTACGGTGTGAATCTGTCAGAGGTATACAAAGAAGTCACTCTCGCTTCGTTAGAAGTGTCAAGAAACTTGGACATACTCTCGGTTCCGCGGAGCCAGACGCAACTCAGAGAGCCATTGCCATCCTGGGTTGCTGACTGGAGTGACTCTTCAAACAGCACCATGTCACTTGTTGGCCAGACACGACATTGTTATTCTGCAAGCAAAAATAGTGAAGCGCGCCCAAAGCTTGCAGATGATGGTTGGACACTTGTTCTCGACGGTGAAATTATCGACAAAATTGCAAAAGTCGGACCAATACTGGAAACAAAGAACGTAATTACGACGCCGTTATCTGGATTTCGAGAAGCGATACAAGACTTTTCTTCAGTACTTGACAGGTTGGGTCGAAATCAGAATGTGCTCAAAGAATGGCACCATTTGGCAATGGAGACCTATTCGCCCCAGCACTCGACCACAGAGGCAATAGGGGCAGCTTTGGAGGCCACTCTTACAGCTGGAATTCCTGCTCAACTTAATCCAAAAGCTAATCACGAAGACTGGCGAAAGAACGAATTGCCGAGACCACTGTTAAATAAAGTTTCCTTCGATGAACATCCATGGTTATTCAAGGATGCCGCTTTTCTCCAGCTGTTCCAAGATGTAGCTGCTGGTGATAACCCGGAAAAGAAGCAATACAACACGATGGCATATGGAAGAAGGATGGCTCGGACTGAGAAAGGATTTCTCGCACTTGTTCCATCGAATGCGGAAATGGGGGATTCGATCACCTTGTGTAAAGGTGGTCAGACTCCCCTTGTTTTGAGAGGTCAAAAAAAGTGTTGGGAACTTATAGGGGACAGCTACGTTCATGGCATAATGAATGGCGAAGCATTTAACGAGGAAAGTTGTTGTCAAGACACTTACATCGCCTGATGGGATTTGGGGTTGCTTATATTTGGTGCCCGACTTGCAATCACCACGAAATCAAAAGAGTAAACCCTTTTCTTTTTTCCCCTGACTTTCTACAGCGAGCACAGGAAATTATCCGAAATATTGAATAAATTCCCACTTTCCTTTTATGGCAATACTGCTTCTCCTTTCAGTTATCTAATCGGACGACCGAGATTCAACCAATGGTTCATTCTACTCAAGCGGCGCCGTGCTTGAGGAATGTACGCATTTAGTCACGGTGCTAGGGAAAGAAAAACGTGTAACGTTGGTTTCTTTTTATCCGAATTTCACTGCTCGTATTGATATGCATTGCATCGGCTAATATTACTAAACTACATCAGCTTGCTTATGCCTTTGACAATTCTTATCTTTATTCATCGCTGCTGCCTATAAAACAGTATTCTGCATTTGCAAGCTTCCAATAATTGTGGTGTGATGTTACAGTTACGCTAAATTCGAATCTGTTCGCGAGTTATTCCGTGATATCAACCCACAGTCCTCTATCATACCAACATAACTCCTATCCAAAAGTCATACTTTCGCCCACTTTGCGACTCAGGACAGGGTTAGTTTCTGGAAGAACATTTTTGCAATCTGCAAGAGAGATCTATTTCAAGAATTGAGGGAGATGTATAGTTCGTGGATCTGTGAATGCTCACTTTCCCATTCGTTCTAATCATATCGACTGATATTAACTTAGCCGCAATGCATACCAAGGAGAACCTTTCTAACTACAACAATTTTGGAATTTTGGAACCTTGAGAAGTGCATCAGGCAACCATAAAAGTGCATAACAGCGGGAGAAATATACGCCGCATTGACTTTGAACAATTCAGCAATTGTTACTTCCGATGGGAATAAGCTATCGACGAAAGAGCCTGAGTGTAATGAGAGATATTACAAAAGGATTTGGGATATAAAGTCTCTAAGACTCCTTCGAACAACAAAAGACCCTGAATACACGGCACGCTTTCAACACACTCTGTACATCTCCGCCCTTCAATTTGTATCTCTTATCCTCCTATCAATAAGTGTTCACTTTGTCATCATGTACACATCCACGCTCTTCTTCTCTATTTTTGGAGCTACCGCCCTCGCACTCCCAACCATTGATAACATCGCCACTGTACTTCTTTCAACTGCACCACCAGAAGCTAAAGCAGTGTTAAAAAGCGCCACAGCGACCGGAACCGGCTGCCCCGGCTTCAACTCTGCCCTCTTCGTTTATCAAAGCAATGCCACGGCTGCATTTGATTCATTGATTGTGGACGCATCGCAAGCTGATAAGACTAAAGAATGTGTTGCTACTGTTGACATTGGCCTGGCTGAAGGTTGGAAGTACACTGTTGGAAAGTCGACCAAGATCAGAGGTTATGGAGAGGTCGCTGCAGGATCAAGTGCGGACCGTGCAGTGATTTCGACTACGTACTCCATTGGATCATACAAGGGAAGTCTCCAATTTCAAATTTATTTCCCTGAGTTTTGTGGATTAGCAGATTCCTTGTTTTCTGCCTTCTTACCCTTCGTTGCGTTAGAGATTTTTCTTGCTAACTTTGAGCTTGCAGTCAACCTCTTCGATTACAGTTTCTGCCGACAATCTTAGGAGAGGCAATTATGTTGGGGAAGCTGTGGGAAATGGAGTGACTTCCGGTTCAGGAGGTGGTGTCTTCACTCTTGACACCGTTCTGAAGTTCAACACTAAAGGTGGTGCCACTGGAATCATGACTGTGGACAGCGAGGACATTGTCTTTGAGTACTCAAAGTAGTTAGGCATCGAGAGAGGGGTCAGAAGAGGATCTTGATTGTTAAGGTAAATTGGCTGACTTTTAGGATATTAGCATGAAGGGAATAGCACGGTATCATGTCTGTTATTGTTTTCACCCCCCAATACACCACGTGGCTTGCCTGAGTACATACGTGAAATCACATCGTAACAAGTTGCACTTTTTCTTATCTTTCCCAGATGGACAATTCTCGAAATAGTTTGAGTTGGTATGACGAGTTTAAGCGAAAGTGCTCGAATTCTTTTGGTGGGGCAAATGTTTACCGAAGTTATAGTGGGCTCGAGAAGTGATCCTCGAATTCTTTCACTTCGGGGAAACGGCCATGAAGCCGAATTATGAACTACACGGTCTAAGTGGCATGCTCGGCTCAATAATATTAGATTTTCTCGCGGCCGGGATCTCCGTGTTTCGGGTCGTCTAGATCAGGCAAACGCTGTCTGAACCTCCGTGAAATCTGTTTGGATACATGTTTAAAGTTTACGAGTAGTCTGCGGGGGTGCAGTTCCACTACTATTAGGCTCAAATGCTCCCCAGAATTTGAAACGCACAAATGAAAACATCTCTCGTAGCTAAGTCCCTGAACCTATGATTGGTATCCCTTTCCTTTAATTTAGGCTAATATATGGTTAAGGCAGACCTCTAGTGATATGCATGTCGGTATATATACAAGGCTCCGACAAACCTCACTAAATAACAGATCTCTGCACAATAACAGATCTCTGCACACTACGCGCATCCAATACGACTTGAGCTAACGACGATGTCGTCATAATTGAAGGTGTTGGTATCCCCACCATACGACTCCCAACCGAAGTAGACAGCAGTAATTTTGGGCTTGATGGTGCTTTTCTGCCACTGGGCGGCGTTAGCATTGGCGACACCCGCCTTAGCAGTAAGACCGTCAATAGTCTTGTTGTTCAACCAAGTCTCAACAGTGCCGTCGGTGCCCAAGTGGTACTCGAAGCATTGCCAAGCGCCGGTGGGAAGCGCAGTGGAGGCGGCAATACCTTTCGGGGAGAGGTCGGGAAGGGTGGCATCGTCGGACTCGCGGTTGTACATCAGGATTTTGCTCTGGCCACCAATACGGAGGTGCTTTTTCGCTCCTTGAGCAGAGTCAGGCATGGTGATGAAGGAGACATGGGAGTCGGTGAGGGCCTTCGAGGCTTTGCTGGAAGAGGGTGAATGTTAGCATTGCCTTTAACGACTGAAACTCCTTCACCCCTCCAGGGTTCGAACTCTACCACCAGAGAAACTTACAGCCAGGTCCTGACGTAAACATCACCGCTAGGAACTTTCGTCGTGCCGACGAAAATGTGTCCACAGTAGCCACCAGCACCTTCAACCTTTATAGAGTTCTTGCCGGTGTGAGCAGTGGTTGTGTCAAGGCTGACTTTACCGCCTTGATTACAGTCGGCTGCGTAGGTGGGCCATGCTGTTTGGTCCCATCCGCTTTCAAAGCCCTCGGAGACTTGGCCCAGGGAGAAGGGAAGGAAAGCAAGGGCGAGAAGAGCAGTTTGGCGGAGCATTATCGCGGATGGACTGTCGTGGGTCGTAGGTAAGGATCTGACGAGCAGTGTATAGGAATTTAGAAAAGGGCGAGGTCAATCAAGTATTTATGTGCTCGAATTCGCAGCCTAAGCTTCATCAATCCGTTGCTGTTGCCGGAATAATTATTTAATCATATCGTCGTCCAATTTCTGTGCTCCACGATTCGGAAATTCCTCCCGAGTTTCCCTGCTGGATATATTAAGTTTCTTTTAGACCCCTAGCCTTGGTAACTCACATGACCCTTCAATTTTCACCTCATACACCAGAAACGCTAACTCGTCAATCGTAAACCATATTGAAATCATTGAGTTTGTATCTACTACACTTTCCCAATAACTTTTCATCTGAATCCTGCAATATACCTTCAAAATCCTCTAGAATTAGAGCTCCCTGAGAAACTTCCCCATTCCTCCCAGCGTACTTTCCTGCCGGCTTTCTATGGTGGTGCCAGTTATGGACCGCCACCGCCGGCAGTACTGGCGGCCCCGGGAAGAGTTCAGCCGCGAGCGTTCAACCGCGAGCCGAAATTCAGGGGCGCCGGGGAAACTCAAGCATCCTCAGTGAAGGATGATCACAGGCTCTGGGTGAGGCTCAGAGTGAGGCTCATGTAGCTCAGGGCTAGCTTGGGTGAGCTCAGATTCGAACGGGTCCTTAGTGGCTGGGCCTCACCCGCCAACCTCGGCCATAGTTGGCGTTTCAACACTGTGATGCTGGCCTTAATGTGGCTTTTCGACTGCACCCCAAGTTGATACAGTTGTCGCATTCTTGAGGTTCACTCGTGCTGGTATAATTGGTGTTACTCCATTTAGATGTTGGCCCCCTTTCCAACCGACCCCACCCGGCCCAGTAATGAGACCGCATTCATCCTAGCGCTAAACAGGTCTTGGCGTCAATCCAACCTCAAACTGTCTACCACTATTGACTGATTTTCCAACACCCCCAAAATATTTGTTTGAAACTTCATCAACCCGTCTCCCGGCAGTCGTATGCCATACTTTACAACGGCTTGAAGAATTAGCACACTTTTCATTCTTTTGCACAAACCTTCGGGCCACAGATCAATCTTCCAATCTCCAGAAAACATTATTTCAGTCGCTTCAATGTCTAGCTGCATGTGTTTCCCAAAGCGAGATCGCAAACCAATCGTGTTATACACTCGCAGAGTAGATATTCTCAGTGTTCCGAAACCACCAAAGACCCGAAAGCGTACCCTGACACTGCCGTTACCCGCGAAATCGAGTAGGAAGCAGATTACAGCTGATCAGGCTGAATCGATATTGTTCAAACTGCCGTTTGAAGTTCGACTTTTGATCTGGAAACTGGCAATTGGGGGCATGACTCTTGACCTCACTCCACAAGCCGGCCATCTTTATCAGGATAAACCATTTCCTCCTGGCTGGGCCTCTAAGTATGGGCTTTTGTCGCTACCCCTAACCTGCCGTCGTGCGTAAGTAGAGTAAACCTGAATCACTTGTTTGTAGTAGCTAAATTCTTTTAGTTACTCCGAAGCAATCGATCTTTTATACTCTACAAATGTTCTCAGCTTTAGTATACGCCGAGGTTTGGTTCATTTGGACTGGATATTCTTACCTCAACGCTTACGAAAGATTACTGATATTCGAATTGGGTGGTATTTCAAGCGTCAGTTGGAGGTGGGAACGCCTATGTTCAAAGAATGGGCCTCCGTCTGGCAGAGTCTCATGAGCTTTTCTGGGTTGAAAACATTAAGAGTTGATCTCAGAATTCTCGAGGATTCTCATACATGGAGTCAAAGTGAGGTGGAAATATTGGAACCACTCTCACACTTGACACAGCCCGATAGATTTGAGCTCTCTTTGTCATGGCCAGCTGGGCCGAGAGAGTTACCGACAGGCATTTATAATGTCTCAAGAGTCTCAAGGATTCGGAAGCGGTGATGCTTAACAAATTTCTCGTTTAATATGAGTTCGAAGACAGGATCCATGATTCCTCTTTCAAACGAGATCCGAAGGATGTTATGATATCACCTCTAAAGTCAAAATTCATAGGAATTAGCTATGTCGAGTTCTAGATTCAACTTTTATCATGTTAGACTACATAGTCCAGGTGTTCAGCAGGGATGTACTAAATTGCAACACTTGACGTCAACAAATATTGTTAACTCTCTTCGAATAAAAGTACATATTTCTTGATATCTAAGCCGTAATACTCTTCACAAGTATGGACCCATCTTTCTGTGGTTTCATAGTAGTCTCGAGAAGCATTTGATGGCCGAGTGCAAACATTGCGACGCTATCTATTGCCAGTCACGAGTTAATATGCTATACTTCTTGGATGAATAGAGTGGCGTACCTGCATTTCGGAAAGCCCTCCCTACTGGCATGTCTACAACATTGATCCAGCCGTATGCTTTTCCTTCATCCTTCTTTTCCATTCCTGCAACTGTGTGGGTCATTTCGTGCAAGAGTGTCATATCCATGAAAGCTGCGAGATCCATTGCAACGTTCGGTTTAGGCCAGAGCTTAACTGCCAAAAATGTTAGATGACTGGCAGAAAACTTAAATACTTCGATAGGGAGGATTTGCATGTCTTTAGATGTTCAAAGAAAGAATTTCTACTTACGACTGGTATCATCAAGCTTAAGGTCCTCAAAGCTACCAATGTCGTGAAATTTTACCTTTTTTATTTTCTCCAGGTATTCTGGACAAAGCTGGGTTACGGATGGTGCGTTGTCATAGCTCGTTGTCCACGCCTGATATTTCTTGGTATTACACGGATCATTTCTCTCTCTCTCTCCAATGGCGGACAGCAGGATTTGCTGCGCTCCATCGAAAAATCGACCAGCCTTTGTTGCTTGGAGCTCTGGATTTACACAACGAATGATCTATGTTCGCGGAGATGTCAATACGCAGCTTCTTATCCTTCGTACAGACCATAAGGTTTCACACACTACTTACAGTTTGCAATTCATTCTTCTCATTGCCAGCGAGTGTAACTTCATCCCTCATTCCCCAAACACCATTTAGAGATTCTTTGAAAGGGAACTGTCAGCAATAGCAAATCTAAGAGAAATCGGCTGTGTGATCACATACCCCAGACTTTATCAAGCGGTAGCTGGACACCTTCTCCTTCACGAACAAGTTGAGTGCTACCAGGATTCTTGAAAATCCAGTTGGCCAATTGAGAAATCTCTGCGAAGACTGGTTGTGGTTGAGCATTCCACGGTCGCTGCTCCAAGGATATTTTGGCTATTTCAGCCATGTGAAAAGCTTTATTCAGATTTTCGACGACCAAAGATCTATATTCGGGATCTTCAAATTTGTCAGCTTGTTCATGAAACATTTCGAAGTACGACTAACTTTCGCAGCTTTCATGAAGGATGTAGCCATTGATTAACGTGACAACCCCACCAACTATCAAAACAACATAATTAATTGTCGCTCGTGTACGATACATCCTGAAAGATCAAACAATAATGAATGAACAGAATACAATGTTTGGTTCGATGTTAAGATCACCAGAAAATGGAATGTGTGAAATGGAATGATTGTTGTGTAGATGCCTTGGTCACTTGCTTCGAAATCGTGCTTTATCTCCTCTGGGTCACAGTTGGAGCTGCGTTCTAAACCTTGCAAAATCCACGATGAAAAAATTTCCGACCCACGAATGTTGGTGATTGCATCCTGGCGGCTGTGAGTTGGAAGTGTTGGATATGTATTTTTATATTGTGTTTCGACCCAATCGGGGTATGGGTCCGGAACTCGATAATTATTCAGTAAGCCTTAGCCAGCAGTTGCAAATCGTTAACGGAGCCTTATGAGCCCCAAAAGGCGTGATTTGCTGTCCAAAATGAAAGGATGCATGCGTATGTGAGACCAACCAACAATCTACCCCCAAAATCCACAAGCCTGAGGTTGGAGGCCCTAAAAGAGGCCGCACACCACCAACCGAAGGAGCGGCCCGCAGAAGAATAACGGTTACGTTTCTTTTCAACTTCTGACCTTCTGGGAAATCATCCATGTAGTTTTCCGAATCTTAATACTTTTGGCATTTTCCCTGAAATATGCCCTTTGGGGCGAAGTACATCAAAATCTATATCAAAGCTGTTGGCGTTTCAACTGTCTGCCAAGGGGAAAATGAGACTAGAAGGAATAAATGTGGCCTGTCTTTGAAATCTTGACGGGTGTAATGGTCACTTGTGGTGTTATCAATAACCGCAGACCGAATCAGTGGGTTGGTTTTGTACCTGGTAGTTACATTTCTGGCCCTAGTGGAAGTCACTCGGTATCTATAAAGTATAGCATGTTGACGTGCATGGTATTAGGAGTCAACACCAAAATATCTGCATTGGATTCCAATCATGTCTTCGTCCGGTTTCCTGACAACTGTGACAGCTGTGCTCAGTGTCGTAAACTGTGTCTTTGCTGCTCCTGTCACAACCATTACTAGCGCTCCCACTAGAGCAACCCGGGTTCCCCGTCAAGCTATGTAAGTCCCATGATGTATTCTATCTTTGCCATCTATCAATTAAGATACCATGTCTAACATGTTTCTTAGTACTGAATTCGGAACAGAGGTTATAACTGCTACAGTCAATAATGCTGTCGCAACGTATACCCTCCATCCTCAGGTTAACCTTGCAAATACTGGACTAGAAGGGAGAGACGAATTGTTTGTACTCTCGCCAGCACTTGTCAACTCATTGCTTAAGCTTTATGCGGACATTTCAGTTTCTCCTGTATCGGCTCCACGGCCTGTTCCGCGATCCGAAGATCTTGTACTCCGCAAACGAGTGGACCCACCTGTAATAGCAGAACTGAGGCCAGATGAGGTCACAAATGCATTTCTCGGACGAATCTTTGATGCTCTGGGACCGGGGCAAGAGTTTGAAGGAGTTGTTGCTGCAGTCAATGGTAATGGTCTCAGAAATATAGGCGGAGAAAATACACCAAATGCTCAAGAGCTCAGAGAGTTGGTCCTGTTTTGGAATGCGCAACAGCGAGCGCGCCCACGAAATCCTTTGGTAAGATTCACCTTTTCAGTATCGAAATCTTGAATCAAGTCTACGGCGCTGGGGACGGTCCACAGGAAGTTTCGTTCAATATCACAGAATAAAAGTGGCTGATCATATCAACTAGTTGCAAAATATACACAGGTTTGTGGCGACCATAAATGAAGTCATTCTGATTGTTTTGAGCATTCAAATTCAGATCGCGGCTATGCAAGCGGATCAGCAATTCCAATTCATCATTGCAAACGCGCTCTTTAACAACAATCCAGTCCGAACGACTACCTGCGAAACTGGACCTGATGCAGTGAGCGCCTTAATATCATCGGAAGCTGAAACTACACTAACAATAACAACAGCCTGCCTGCGTTGACGAGGATTGCCAAGGTGAAGATGGACTTTGCACCATTCCAGAAAAAAGTGGTTGCAAGTGCCTTAAACTATACTACATGGTGCCTGGATATCCTTACGACGAGAACCGAATTGATGCTCAACAACAAGTTCTCGCAAGACTTGCTCCAGTATCACTGGATTCTACCAACCCCAGATGTGGCGGCATTGGAACTCAGACATGTAGGCGTTGGGGGATAAACCCTTTTCCCATCCAAGAATGTCTCATGGTTTTCTCCCAAGACTTTCTCCCGAAACATTCCCCATGAAGCAGTTGCTAACTCCCCCATTACCTAGGGATACCACGAGACGAAGGCGCTTCCGCCATTGAATGGTTTTGCGACAAATACAGGGAAGGAGGCACCATATCCGGAAATCCCGGCGAAGAATGGGCAACCAAAGTTCAAAAAAGCACAATGATCAACATAGGCATTGTATTCCGAGAGTCTTTCAGTATCCCTCCATCGCAATGTAAAGCTTTGTTTTACAAAGTCCTCGATGGCTGCGACGGCAACGAAATCGACAATCCAGGAAATTGGAAACATGGAGGCTCTATCGTTCACCCAAAAGGCGCAACCTTGGTTTTCGCACCGGAAAAACAACCAGTTCCTTTCTGTAATGACCAAGGCTCACCTGCCGGCTCTGCTCATTGGGTCGATTATGGCGTTGGTGAAAAAGCTGTACAATCTTTCTGTGACAGGCTCTTCTTCCCGTTGAGAGGATCTGCTGGAAATCGCTTTCAACAGACATTTGGTCAGGGTACCAGCGAACAAATAACACTTTCGATGGCGTTTACAGAGGATTTCTCACTTTCTATGAGCGACTGTGTTGATGGGTAAGTACACCTCACCTTTCTCGGTTCTCCTAAGCGAGCTGATCAAGGTCTTTTCTTGTAGAATGAGAAGTCCTTTACTGACTTGCCATCGCAACGACCCATTGAACAATCCAGACGACAATCAATACGGTGGTATCTTCATCAGTGATGCTGGAGTTATATTTCGTGTCACGCCGGATGTGACACCTCCTGTCTATCCCCGGACGCCATCACGCCGGACGGGGTTGTCATCTCACCCAACTGTTGGCCGGATGTGAATTACAGCCCTGGATCTGCTGGTTTTGAAGAAAGTATCAACGCATTTTGTGTTGAAGGCAACCCCTTCAGCACTCGCCAAACCACTTACACTTTCCAACTGACCGACGCGGAGACTATGAAAGTCAATTTGTTCTTGACAGCTAAGGATGTTGATGTACCCAGGACGTACAAGCAGGGGCCGACGGTGTGCAGAGCACATGGTCCTTGGAAGGGTAAAATTATAGAACAAGAGTGCAAATTCGCATTCCATGCCATGAGAGACAAATGTAAGCACTCCCTAAGAAGTATTTCCCCTAAAATCTGGATCAAAACTGATACGGGTATACACCAGGCATAGCAAACTTCGAAGATGCCGACAAGTTCCATCCAACAACGTTTGTCCACAACTGCGTAGATTATTCGTTCAGAACAGATCTGGGGCAGAACTCACAGGCGAAGGTTGTAGCTGGCGCAGCGATAGAGAGTGGAAGTTCATTGGGCAGCCCTACGACTTCCATAAACGCCACTGGGGTGTTTTGGAGCGGTGCCACTACTGGCACTGCTGGGCCTCGTCCATTCCTTCGTAGAAATGCCCATAAAAACAACACAGGCAATTTGTCGTATCGATATACCTAGATTTAGCTAGGTAATTTGTAGTATATTTTCCATTCTGAATTGGCATCCAGGAAGATGGGCTGTGTACTACTGCGTGTTAAGTTGAATGCGTAGGACATTGTTCCTTCTTTCAAACTCGTCGTGAGATATATGTCTTCCACATCAAGCCTAAAATGTGAGAGAACTTAGTCTTCCATAAGATGATAGCTTAGCAACTCAATTTATATCCAAAATTGCTATCAATAACTTTTGAATACCTTATGTCAAGGAGCTTTTTATTTTCAATGATCTATAAATCGCCAGCCGCTTTAGCCCATATTTCTTAGGGGAGAAATCTGGAATAATCGCCAGATCAAAACTTCCGAAAGAACTGTGAGCTCAGATGTTTCTCGTTAACTATCGCACGGCTCGAAGATATCATTTTAAATCCTATGATGACATGCTGATCTTTTCCACAGTGTTGGGATTTTCAGTGATGATCCATTTCTACAGTGAGAAGTGTGCTATATATATAGGGGTCGTAGGCCCTGAGTCTCCTGAATCACATGCTAGACTAGGCCTATATTCCCTGAGCAGCTGATCCTTCGGAGCCTCCGAATACCCTGAACAGCTGAGTATTCGGGGCTTCCGAGTGCCCTGAATAGCTAAGTCTTCGGGGCTTCCGACGCTAATCCTTCCAGTGCTAAGTGCCCTATAATTGCCTGCAACTATAGGCCTTCAGGCCCCTATATCCAACACACAGCCCTTCAGTCTCGCTGGAGCTGAGATAATATTAAGCGCTACCGGTGGTATTCAGGCAACGAGGTCTCAGAACGAAGGCTACAAGTGAATCATAATGAAGGGTTGAAGTTAAAAGATTGGGCGAAATCGGAATAGAGCGAGTGTTTCCCGGCGACCGCTAAGATGTTTTACCCCCCAGCGTAATGTTTAAAACGCAGCGTTGAGCACCCCTATTCCCACCCAACCCCAATGCTAATTCTCCATCCCCCAGTCACTAACCTCCTCTTCCTCTTCAGTCTTCCTCCTGCCTCCTCCAAAATTTCAAAAAGCGCCAGTCTTCGAGAATACCTGCATTCGCACACTCTACCATGTCCACTCCAACATCACTTCTAATCCGTTCCCACAATTCACCATCAATCTCCTTCATCGAATACCAAAACCTTCCATTGACTGGGTTCACAAGGAATGGGAGTATCTCCACAAGGTAAGGCGTCATATCCACAGTAGAATGTTGCTCGAATGTGTGACCTGGTGTGAGGCCAACCACGTACTTATATGAAATGAATGAGGGATCGTTTATCGCAAGAATAGAAAGCTCTGTAAATGTGCCGGATGCGAATGGGGTGACGAAACCCTTTGCGTATGGTATGGAAACTGAAAAGAGATATGGATATGAGGATGAGGATGGTTGATTTCTACATTGCTATGATGGTTCTAATTCGTCTTCGCCATTCGCCAGGAAGGTTGTGCATTTCTTGTCGAGTTTGACAAGTTTTAGTTGGAAGACGGTAAGATCATCGTGAATATGTTGGTTGCTACCTCATGCTCAAGTTCAACCAACATATGTTTTGCCTTATACCCTTGTAGCTGTATAACCACTACTCGGCTCCGCTTCAGCGACTACATTGAGCTCCGCTCCGTATGCAGCGCTGTTTAGCTTCCTTGCTACAGGTTACAAGGTGTTGTGGCTGCCACTGGCTATGGCGGCAGAGTTAAACATCACAGCTGCACTGTGCCTCATTTACTCAGTTTGCCATGATACGCTCAGAATTATAAAGCCCAAAAACGTCGCTTTTTAGAGGTGGGAAGAGTGAACACCGCCGCTTTTCCTGACTTTACAGAAATACATCGAAAATCTTGTGTTCGAATGTTGATCTGGGAATTCGGGACTTTTACCGTTGTCACGGTTGCCTTGATGAACAAGTCATTACATCCACAGGTTCCTGGACTTGCAGTTTCTAGTGGGCGGTTGCGTCTTCCTTTTACAAAAGCAAGGTACTCAAGATCATGATACTGGACCTAGTCTTCGCACCTTCAATTAGGAAACTCCTGGGGGGTGTTACTATTGCTGTTGACTGGCCATCCGAGGTTTCCTTTACTCTTTCGGAGTCAGAGTGCGTCACTTCTCTGAATCGGATTTCAGATAGTATAATACTAACTAATAAGTCTTATCATTTAGCGTTTTTAAAATTTTCGTAGAGTCGAATGTTATTAAATATTATTGAATGGGAATTAGGAAATTTTTAAAATCCCGATTTTACTAGCAATTTCGCTTAATCGTTATCGAGGATTTGCTCTTTGCACATGAAAAGAAATTTATCCAAATTTGGAATAGGTACATTCTTTGTCGATATTGACGCAAAAGATGGTAACGGTGTCTCTATTGGTGGCACTGGAGGTAAAGACGTAAGAGTTGGTGACTGTAATCCCTATAACCTGGACGAATATTACAGTCGTCTACAAATAACGCTGGAGGCTCAAGGTGGAAGCTACATTCAAGTTTCGATTGATTAGCAATCCTGGAAGACTAAAGTGGTGGAAAGTTTTCTGAAATGCCAGGTGAGAAATTGGGACGAGATAGCGTCTCTCAAGGTAAGCTCTCGTCTCTCAAATCAACAAAGAAACTGATCTGTGGTCTTCAGACTCGTCATACGGCTTGCTCCTTCAACTACTAACACAATTCCTACAAGAGTTTGTCTTGTGCACAAGAAGATATAGATGGCAAGTACCACTGGCATAAGAGTATTCTCGAGGAGGTTCTGGTTGCAGTTCCTTTGTCATGGTTTGTATTTTAGGGTTTGCCAGAAAATAAACAAGTGCCAAGGCTAAACACGTGACGAACTCAAACTACCCTTTCTGTTGAACTGTGGCACACTCTGGGCCAGTTGGGAACGTAGTATCACGTCACAGGAATCGTAAACAGAACTTAATAGGGTAAATCAAGTAAGATTGTCAACTGTACAGAATAAACTACGAAGGCCCTCGTAGTTTATTCTGTACAGTTGACAATCTTACTTGATTTACCCTATTGAGTTCTGCCTGCGATTCTTGTGACTATAGTGATACTGCGTACCCAACCAGTCAGAGTTGTGCTAGATTGCAACACTTTCATCCTTTAGTTATACCGTTTTCATCATTTCTTTTATACTTGTCCTGTATCCACAATTGCTGCTTTGTCTACCTCAACTATATATTCCCTGCTAATTATTACCTCCTTTTGATCCCATTCTTCTAAATTGTTAGTTTTTATATCTATGAAGGAAATCACTCTCTTCTCTACTTCAGCATAAACTTGATCGCTGTCTACCTACGAGGTGTCACCACAAATCTCACAACTCAAGCTATGGATCCATCCTATCCTAAGACCACGGCTCTGGATCGCGACCCAGCCCATCCTGAACAAACATACCCCGGTCTTGTCGTAGACTCCGGTCATTTGTTAGCTGAGGGTGACAATTGGGCAGCTCCTAGAGAGGAGTTATGCTGGGTCTGTGGTTGGGACAATCGCGCCCAGATGATGTCTTCATATGGGTCACGGCTCAAAATCGTCCATTATCGCGACAACAAGGGCTTATGGGAAATTGGAGGACGATGGTTCCTCCGGGATGAAGCGAATGACCATACACTTGGGAACGATTATATGACCCAGAAATTTCTACGCGAACAACCAGGCTTAGACATCCCCTTATCAAGGAAATGCGAAGACTGACGGATCCTGAAGATAAGGTGCATCTAGTATTAATGTCTCGGGCTGAAGGCGTGCCGCTAAATAAAATTTGGCATACTCTATCTCAGGAACAAAAGTCTAGCTATAAGGACCAGCTCGCTAATGTCCTTAAACAACTTCGAAAGTTTACATCACCAGTTCCCTGTAAAGTTGACGGTAGCCCACTCGACGACACTATAGTTAGCCAATGCGGTCAGCGACCAACCTGCAAGAAATTCGGGTCTACAACAGGCCAATGGTTCGAAAATATGGCAGAAGAACTCCACCGTGGACTATCTGTGATCCATAAGACGAAGGACCTAAAAATTATCGAAGAGAAATTTCAAGAACTTAAAGACAACTTTCCAAAAGAAGGGCCATACGTCCTGACCCATGGAGATCTGCACTTTTCGAATATTATCGTAAAGGACGATAAGATACAGGCAATTATCGACTGGGAATTTGCAGGATACTACCCTTGGTGGGCCGAACGCTGGATATCTATCGTGTTGGGTAATGTGCACACCGACGAACTAGTCTACCCACTTTGGGAAGAGGTCTCTCCAGAACTTGACAGGGACAGGTTTCTACAAGAGGTTCTCAGGAAGGTATCGCCGGTTATCGCCGCTTATAAAGCGGGTGATATAGAACACACAAACTTTTATACAAAATGGAGACGTCCCCCTTTCTGTAAATGTAGGCCTTACGCAGGAGGGTTCCTGTGGAAAGATCTTGGAATTCAATATGAGCATCAGTTGCCCGACTTTGATTGGGAGAATGCGACGGGTACCTCAGGGTGATCAGGGCCTAATTGGGGTTTACTTGAATGCCTCTTGAAAAAAGACACAATAACTACCTAGGTGAGCTTTCCTATAATGGAAGATTAGACTTGGAAGAATTTTTCTCACACTATTTAGTAGATCCTATATTCCGTCGGGGGTCTGGCCTGTTCTTCTTCAAAATTTGCGTTCGAGGGAGTTTGGTTGGCTTTTGGTTTATTTTCATTATTTTGCTTATTGTTCATGGTTTAGGCTGAAGGACTCAAGCAGAGAGGCAAACGTACACAAGTTAAGAAATATGCAATATATTTATGTTTCTCATCTTACCATGGATCTTATGTCAACCTTTCACATACATATGCAATTTAAACCCAAGCGCCAAGCTCTGAACCCAACAACACAAAGAACATCAGAACCCAGGAAACCCGACCAATTCTTTTGCTAACCCCAACCCAGGACCCAAAGTAAGTACAATAAAGTCACAACGGACGTCATACTGGAAATCCTAGTTACACTCAACGTAAGAATCGAAAAGGGTTGAACGGATATTGCCTACTGGGTAGAACGGCCTTCACAATACGATCGAAGAACGCCCAGTGCTCATCCTTGATGTCAACCTATTTTAGGGTAAGCACCTCCTCTTCCTTCTGCTCCTTGATAGAAATTCTCTTTCCATTCTGTGGATCTTTCACGAGCAGCACTGCCTGGATGCCGTCACGAACACGAATAGCAACTCGGATTTGCTTGTCAGAGTCATCAAAAATATCTCTTGTTTCGAGATAAAGTTTCGCTCTTTTCTTTGCATCCTCAGGAATGCGAGAGTCAAATGAGAAGACTTTCGAATCAAGCGCCATTCCGTCCATGTCTCGAGTTGGTACGGCGGCTGCTTTGCATCGGTGGCATCCTGTAACCCATGAGGGCAGGTTTGTGGGACAGAACTAGCACTGGTGAGGCGTCTCTATGGTATTAGGCGTCTCCATGGAGTACAGTTGCGTCCTTGTTGTAAGAGATCAGATGTTGTAGTCTATTCTACAGCGATTGGAATGTGTGGGAAATAAATGATGCCAACGGAGTTTCCTGGGAATATATAGTCAAGACTGGCATCATCATCAATTCTTTCTCTTCATTTCCATAATTCTACAGTATCAAACATAATTCTATTACTGTAACCCTCTCGAAACGCTTTTGAGGGGCAATCGTTGATCCATGTTCTCTTTGACACGACGTACAAGGAACGATTGGATACTTTTTGTGAAAGAGTGGAATGACTCTTCAAAGAAACCGAGACATGGCAATCACAACCACCAAACCATGAAGGGTTGCTAGCGATACAAGAGCCATCCATCTTCCAGAAGTTACCTCCTGCGCAGATAAATTCGCCGAGAGATAATGAAATTTCATTCTGCATGGGCCAAAAACCCGGGCCAGTGTATGACACTGACAAAGAAAACGGTATAGCTTTCGACCTCGGCAGTATGGTTTATACAAAGAAGGTAATGCCTTGTTACCGTTCAGGAGCTTCGAGACCACCTTTGTTTTAGATCACTCCGCACAAAGGGTATCTGTATGCGGCAACCAACTGCATTTCGCTGGAACTGGGATAGATGTAGCAATCTTGCCATACATGTGTCTGCATCTGAACTCTTACGGGGCAGGACAATAGAGACTAGTTTCCTATTACCACGAAACGGTTCGTACCTAGCAAAAGATTTCCTCACTTCTCAATACTGGTAGGAAGTTCTCCAGGACCTGCGCAAATCAATGAAGGATACTTCGGGGATAGGAATCCTATTGAGAGGTGGCGATATCCGTTATCACATGACACAGGTGCCTCTACACGCTCTTAACGGACAGTAAGGCGGAAGTGGATACAAACTCGTCATATGGATTACTATTTCAGCCTCTTATGAAGCTTGTGAGAAGGTTTTATCTGGATAGATAAGGAGTTGGTTGATGTATGAATATTTCAGACGAGATACTTGCCGGAATATCTCTTAACTTTAATGTTTCATAATCATTTTATCTATGTTCCAACCAAATCATTTTTTTATATAGAAATTTCACTTGAGGCTCTTATTATGTGAAAAAAGCCGCGGGGCATGAACAAGAATCTCAAAAGACAGTTCATTCGTTCTAGCAGAGAATACGCTACCCTCCTCCCACCAGCTAGCTGTCCAAGCTAGCGAGGCATCTCTCAAACGCCACTCCACACCGTTAAATCAGTATTATACAGTCATGATATTATCATAATCCATCAGAATCTTTCCAGCATTAGAACGCCCCTGACCGCCTTCCCCGTTCACCCATCCAAGAACAAGAACAAGAACTCCAGTTTCCACATCAGGTTGATATGACCTCAGATGCATCATGCCACACCTCGGAACCCGAACCATCTTCCGGACTCGAGAGTATAGCACCGATGCTGCCCATCCGCTTGATCCGTTGAGAATCCGGCGTGATGGGATCACTTGGATCGCTCACTGGCGGTGTGGGCATGGAATTCTGTGAATCGCAGAGCTCTTGTGGTTCGGTAGTTGTAACAAAGATCTCTTTCTGAGTTGGGGATGCCACCAATTGGGAAAAGCTTTCATCAACCTCGATTTTCATGGGACTCTTGATGGAAGATCGAGTCCCATAGGCGTGATTCGTGGGGGGTGGTACGGAGGGAACGTATTCAGCTGAGACTGGGTGCGTTGGCTTCTTTGCCGATGGCTGATCAGTGTGGTGTAGAGGGAGCGCAGCGCCAGTGGGAGGATGCGTTGTTAGGTTTGCCTTCTGCATTGCCCACCCAAAATTGCCACCAAGATTTCCAAAATTATTCGATGTGCCATGGAAAGGAAATGAAGGTTTGGGCACACTGTCGCTAAGGTTCTTTAGCAGAAGGGTCAAACTGTTTGGGTCTGGCTCCTCGGGTAAGCAAGGGGCGATCTTGCGAATCTCTAGCCATCTTTCAAGTGCGGCAGCATATCGTTTGGGGTCAACTGGCTCCTTCTTTGGAATAGCAGGACAAGACTTTCGCTTTTTACTTGTATTTGCAGTGACTTTCGCCTTTGGAGCTGACATGGACTTCGACCTTTTTATAGTTTTCTTGGGTGCTTCTGGGTTTGCGTTGGAAGCAATTGAGACCCTTGACACTGGCTTGGGGAAATAGGGTGGGCGTGTGGCGATTTGTCCTTCCGGGTCCGAAAACTTCCCGAGTATATCCAGAATCCTGAAGGTGACATAGACACCATTCGTTTTACAATCCCGTGTCGCCGACGGCCTATATGCTTTCTTGGGATCATTGTCAAGCTTAGCACCATTCGAGATGCGTGGTGGCTTCCTCCCATCAGGCTTAATGTCTCTAAAGGCATCTTGCTTTCTTTTCGGCTCCTCTACGGTGCCTTGCCGCAACCATATGTTAGATCTTCTCTTTTTCAGGTCGATTACCCATGCATCACAGTCCCATTCCACCCAATAATCAATCACATCTCCCCACGTACTTTCGGGTGGCTTCGTTCGATTCACGAACACCACTTTCCCACCTTTTGTATGCACCGCTTTCGCGAATTCCTTGACCATGATCTTCAAACCATGAACCTTAAGACTTGTGCCCATTATCAATAAGACATCGGGCCCAAGACCGAGGTCATGGGTGATCAACGGACCTACTAGATTTGCATGAGGATGCTCTTCCCCGTAGAGAACAATGTCGGGTCGTAAACGACCTACAGCTAATCCTCTTCTCCCTCTTCCAGTTCGAGTGGCATTATATTCGGTACACGATGGGCAGTCGGGAGCCTGACCTGCGGAAGTGGCAGCTTCTCGTTCTGGGTGATCCCATTCGGTAAGCTTGGCACATATCCCGCATCGCAAACTACCCAGGCTCCCGTGGAGGAGCACAACCTCAACCCCTCCATGGTGAGGCGATTCTTCGTTAACTTCTGACGGGCGGGGCTCGCGCTGCGTTTTCGAGTGAAATCGCGAGCGATTGCCAGGCCCAGCTGACAGTTTTGTGCATAGCCCTTCCCTTTCTTCTAAGCAATCAATATTCTGCGTGTAGTTGCGGACGAGCCGGCCGCCGTCTCGAAGTGTTCGGAGAAATTTGTGAGTTTCGGTCGTAGTTGTGACTTCATGTTGAATTTTCTGACGAAGAGAAGAAATGAACATGTAGAATATAGAAGTCGTAAATGGGTCTGACCAGACCATAGAATCAAATAGATCTCGGCCTTTGAGGTTTGGCAAACTGGCGCGTGATGTTTGTGATGATTGGGTTGCTGGCTCGCCACCAGATTTTGAGCTGAGCACGCTTGATTCTTCACGTTGTAATGTATGCCTTCGATTCAGCGGGTGTATCGCTGTCACCGGACTTGTACTCGATATAGAAGTGGGAGCTGAGCTAATAAGTGTGCTAGGAGCTGATTGCCGTCGCGATGAATCAGCTCTAGAAGGTGGTCTGGTACTCGGTTGAGATGCCTCTATCGACGATGGATCGTCAACAATACAGGACTCGATATTCTGCGTTAATTTACGCGTTGTTCTTCGTAGTGGGATTGGCTCTACAGCAGGTGTCGTTACGGCCGTAGAAACGTCGGCCGTAATCAGCCCGGATCCAGCAGGATCGTCTTGTGAACAGGGTATAATATCTGGCGTCTCGGATTCCCCTTCTCCAGCGGAGCTGCTTTGGGAGCTGGGAGAGAGGCGATTCGATCCACAATCTATGTCCGAGAGATCTATTGAGGGCGTCGTTGAACGAGAACTGAGAGGACTGCTCGAGGGTGCTCTACGTGGGGATTGGGGTGCAGTTTCTGATTCCTTCTGTGACGCGTCTTGCTTGTCGATAATTCCAACTACGTTCCCATCCGGAGCGACTACCTCGTAAAAATAGGATGGCTTGGCGCGTTTTCGAGGTCTGTCATCAATATCGAATGTGTTGGTACTCTCCCACGGAGGATTTTGAAGTGCTGCGTCGTATTGGGCTTGTATCATGGAGTAGAGGCCATCTTCTGATCGAAAATCCTAGAATACAGTCAGTTTATGAGGCCATGGCAGCGGGCGTCTTGTCTTACTGGGATGCCGCAATTTGTGCTGATTCCTGCCCCCGTCACAACAACCACCTTTCTCGATTTACCCAGTGCGTCTGCGATTTCTTGTAACTCCAAACCAGACCTAGGCCCAACATTGACGGTCGGCATGATGCTGGAATAGCTTATAAAAGGGTTTTGTGGAAACAGGCAGCAACACGATCCTTCGATTCCCCTTCCACCTCTTTTATATGAACCTCAGCGTCAGATTTCCCAAGGCCCAAATTGCCCCAACTAGCACAACTTCAACTTGGAACTATTCGTAGATTCCTCAGCACATTATACGGATTGGTTACGTGTTGTCTTGATCTCGATGTCTTTGAATTCGGGGATAGGGCTATGTGTATGTCTTCGCATCGGCAGGCGCTTCGTGTCTGCTTGTAGAAAAGGGCATATATTCTACCAATGCTGCATTCCGTTCGATTCGATTTCTTCAATGGGTCTGGTTCCCAGCGCGACAATTCCGCAGATTATTTATCGGTCCAACAACGTCTGTTGTGACGCTGTTATATTCCTGAGAGGCAGATAGACTGGAAGGGCGTAGGATCTGGTGTCAGGTAGCAGGATGAATGTCCCAACCTGGGAAGCGCCGCGGAGGGTGTCGGGAATTGATAGAGGCTTTGAATTTGAGGATAAAAGGTATCCTTCGTTTTGCGAACTCGTTCAAGCGCGTAGCTATGGATTGGGGTTCAGGTATGGCGTGAGGAGGGTAATTGTTGGATTTCTTGACGCGTGCCTAGACTTTTAATTGATATTGCAAATTTTCCCATTAGCCAAAGGACAACTCCGATTATCTTGACACCAGAAGCCCAGCAATATTGCGAAGAAAAACAGAAAAGACCACGCGGTGAACAAAGAATGGTCTTTGGAGGTTGGGGATTGTCGTTGGAAATGTCGCGTCTGGATAATGGTGGTGTTTACTTGAACGATGGTCCGTGCCAGGCCGGTCCACCGACCATTCCCCGCAGACGAGGAACTTCAACGTTCTTCTTTCTTTTGTCGGAAAGATAATCTTCTTCATGGAATCTTCCATCAACCACTCTCGAGGCGCACAATGCTCAAGCTGTGCGCCTCGACGCGGGACGCTGCATCATAAAGTTAAGCACTGGAAACCTAAGGAGTCATTTCTTCTCATGTTGTTTGGTATCACAACTCAGAACTGGAGGGGTTTGCCGTAAACCTCTACCGTAACAAAATGCTGCCTCAAGACATCAAGTGATGTGTGGGTATGCCATGCGCTGGTCTCGCCCGCTTTACACACGGTTTGTCCGTTGGTGTGCGGATGGAATCATCGACAGCTCAAGACGGCAATCAAATGGCAATGTAGTCTTTACCAAACTTCAAGATCAGCTAGTGGTGCTGTCAGAGAGTCATGACTACATCTATATATGAGTAGCTAAGTGACCTTGTTGCTCTTCATGTCGATAACTTCCTGCTCTCATTTGCGTTGTAGCCAACAATCCGACGCAGCCTTTCTATTGCAAATATGCCCAGAAAATTGCAGTTTGTTTGGCCTAAGGATGGCCCCCAAGGCAGGAGCGGTCATCGTGGCTTCTTTGGCAGACTCAACAATATTGTGACCAACAGGGGACCTGATGTCTTCCTTCAACGGAAAGGTAGCAAGAGACCTATCCCAACTGAAGTCTGGGGAAATTGGTATGTACTATTATCGCGTCTGTATTACCCCCCTGATATCGTGTGCAGGGACTCATACGCTGATTATGACGCCCATGATCAGGAAGAGAGGGGGCCGTTCTACAACCGCGGATACAAGAGATATGATCCGCACTCGCGCAAATACAAAACGTGGAATAGTCCTCATGATTGGTACGGTGTAGGTGTCAATGGACATGGCGAAGATGTTTACCCAAGATACACGCAAGACGAGATGCGAAAGAATATACGACATTGGGTTCGTAATGGCAGACCGGTCGATGCCTCCCAGATGGGTTCGGAGTGGACTAATTTTGGTCCGAAGGTATGTTGGCAACGACCCCATTTGATATCAAACACTGACGGTTTTCCAGAGGTTTCGTGCAGAGCATGATTGGTTCTGGCAAGAGGCTCATCGTCATGCCGAGAATCGTCGACAAAGGCTATCGCCTCTTGGCCCTATCAATCCATTTTTCTCAATGGCCCAACGATGGGCGCCAGATGTAGACCTTTGGGGTTACCACGAGACGTTCAGATATTAGGGCTCTTTCACATACTATAACAAGTACCTATGAACGGCCATGCCGACTAAGCCAGGACACTGCTGTATGTCTGCATTTATCTTGGCATAGCACAAAGGAGTTCAGAGGCAGGATTTTTGACATACCAACGAAGAGGAACTTGTTCGTGATACAATCCTTGCATTTGCTGATTCTAAAGAATATAGACAAGTATTGAAACTGATTATCTTGCTTTTACGTGCATTATGTGGTGCCACTTCGAGAGCATCTTCCCTTTTTGTACGCTTCACTGAATTTGAAACCTGAAAGGAAATGCTCATGGAAGGGTCACGTGGTTTGAATCGTTTCTCCGTCAGCCCGATGTTCGAGATCGCTCTGTCCTGGAAGAACGGAGCAGATGTCTAGCTCGTCTTGCTGACTATTTATCAAATCTCCAGCGTCTTCTCTGTCATCTACACAAATTATAAGATTCCCCCACACCAATTGTGGTGTCGTGATCACCAAAGGCAAGCCGAAGAAAGAGGGAAGGTTTTCCGAGACGCTAACCTTGGCGCGCCTTCAAGGTTCTCTCCACATTCCAGATGACTTACTCACCACCAACAGATTTGCCTGTTCCATCACGACAAAATCCACTGCCATGCATCGCACCCGCAATCTCCACGCTATCAATACGCACTTGAGGGGCAAACCCCATACATCCTTCCGTCGCACGAGAGGATCTCATGGATCTCATGGATCACATGGTTCGGCGGAAAGATCGAGCGGTACCTGAGTCGAGCTTGCTTGCTTTTCCCGCTGAACCTTCCTGTTGTGTTGCCGTGGCTGCTTCGACCCCTCCAACACCCAACATGCCTCCCATTCTTCCTTAAGCGGTGTTCCCTTCTTATTTAATGCTTTCTTTCCTTCTCCTTCTCTTCTCGTCCTCATTCAACTAATCTATCATCCTTCCTCAAGCCTATCTATTATCTGGCATCGTTTTCACAAATTTCCAATTCTATCTCAGTCCTCGAGCTCGCCACAATGGGCAGTATTCAAAATCCCGTCGAAGTCCCATCAGCAAACCGTTGTGAACCCGGATCCTTCCCCTTAGCCATTGCCAAACTCCCCGAGATCACCTCCAAACCTGCTGATCCAGAACAAGTGGTTACACAATGGATTGATACTTTCAACCAAGTCGTCAGCTCCTCTGACTATTCCAGACTCTCAGATCTGTTCCTCGAGGAATCATTCTGGCGAGATCAATTGTGCTTAGCTTGGGACTTTCACTGTCCGAAAGGCCCACAAGAAATCAGCAAGCTCTTCAAGGCTTCAAAATCCGGATCTCGAATCAAGTCGTTGGCACTTGATACAAGCTCTTCAATACGGGCACCAAAGGCTTCGGCTCTGGCAGGGGATGTACATACAGTACAAGCTTTTCTGACTGTAGAGACGGATGTTGGGAATGGAGCAGGTGTGGTTAGATTGGTTAAGGATGGGAGCAATTGGAAGGTGTTTACTCTATTCACGTTTTTGAAGGAGTTGAAAGGATACGAGGAGTCGACAGGAAAGAGAAGACCGAATGGTGTTGAGCATGGGGAACATACGTCAAGCTTGAATTGGCTAGATCGTCGGAAGGCGGAAGAGAACTTTGAGGATGGTCAGGAGCCTACGGTTTTGATTTTGGGTAAGTGGCTTCATGCGTTCATATGAGCATGCCTGACAATTTCTAGGCGCTGGACAAGCTGGCCTTACCGTAGCAGCACGATTGAAGATGCTCGGCGTCAAGTCCCTAATTGTTGATCGCGAGGAAAGAATTGGCGATAATTGGCGAACTCGATACCATCAACTTGTTCTCCACGATGCAGTCTGGTTCGATCACCTGCCATATTTGCCATTCCCAGAGAGCTGGCCAATTTTCACCCCAAAGGATAAGTTGGGAGATTGGTTCGAGTCTTATGTCAAATTGCTCGAGTTGAATGCTTGGACTCAAACTACCATTTCAAAATCGTCTTATGATGATGCTTCAGGCCAGTGGACCGTCACACTTGATCGCGTTCGTGACGGCAAGACCGAGTCACGAGTTGTACACCCCAAGGCATGTCAATTCCCTCTCCAAACATCACTTCAACACTAACACTCACAGCACGTAATCCAAGCCACCGGCCACAGTGGCGAAGCCAACTTCCCCTCCCACATCCCCGGCATTAAAGATTTCAAAGGCGACAGACTTTGCCACTCCTCCCAATTCCCTGGCGCCCCAGAATCGAAAGGCAAGAACAAAAAGGCCATCATAGTAGGTTGCTGCAACTCCGGGCACGACATAGCCCAAGATTACCACGAGAAAGGCTACGCCGTAACCATGATCCAACGCTCCTCAACCTTCGTCGTAACAGCCGAGACAAACCTAAAAGCGTTAGAATCACTCTACAGTTCTGACAGTCCGCCTCTCGAAGATGCCGATATGTTATTCTTCAGTGTCCCAAACGCGGTGCAGAAACGCTTAAACATTGATAGTACAGTCGGGCAGAATAAAACCGACGAAAAGATCCTCTCCGGCCTGGAGAAAGCAGGTTTCAAGCTCGATAAAGGCCCAGATGGCTCCGGACTATGGATTAAATATCTCCAGCGCGGAGGAGGCTATTACATCGATGTCGGCTGTAGTGAACTAATCGCCGATGGAAAAATCCGCGTCAAGCAAGGCCACGAGATCGCCTCCGTCCTACCCAACGGCCTGCAATTCGACGACGGCGAGATCCTCGAAGCGGACGAAATCGTCTTCGCAACAGGGTACCTGAACATGCGTACTCAATGCCGCAAGATCTTCGGTGATGAAGTGGCGGATAGAGTTAAGGATGTTTGGGGCTTTGATGAAGAGGGCGAGGTGAGGACGATGTGGAGGAAGACGGGACATCCGGGATTTTGGTTTATGGGAGGGAATCTGGCGCTTTGTAGGTGGTATTCCCACATGCTTGCGTTGCAGATTAAGGGGTTGGTTGAGGGGGTCACGGTGTATGAGAATTTGTGATCGGGAAGGGGTGGGGAGAAGGGAGATTAGAGAGGGAGGTGAGAATGAGTGAGGACAGGAAGAAGGAGATCTAGACTTTGAATGTAGATGATTGATAGAATAATGAGCATTCGTCGATTGACACTCATCTGGGGTTGTTCTACTTTGGGTGACGTGACACATCTCAAATTGAACTCCTTGATCTCTGCTATGTTGTGATAGGGAAGTGCTGCAAAAAAGGTGAAAGTGCAAACCAAAAGCTGAGAAGCTCTCCTGACGATGACTTGGGTCACAACTTCCCCCTCCAAGTCTCAAGATGAATAGTATGGAATCTCATCAGAAATTAAAAACCTTCAAGAGCATTCAACATTCGTGAGGCTACTCAAACATATTCAATCGCTTTTGCGCAGCAATACCGATTTAGGGACAAGGAAGAGGACAGAGGGAAGGAGATAAAACATATGTGAACTTATGTGTAGGTAGCAGATGGAGTTGTGGGCATTAGACAATTTCTAGGTGTCTGAAGTGCCTTTACTTTAAGTGATCCGCCGCATTGCGAAGTAGGCCTCTCATTCCCCCTCATCTTATCATCCACAAGTCTGGGGATTCGGAAGGAGTGAAATCGTAGACTCGAAGTCGGGAAGGAGCTCCTGATGACGGCTTGGATTGCGACTGCTCGATTGAACATGAGTGGTGTAAATCATTCCACGGTACCTCAAATATTCAAGAGTGTTCACCAAATAACTCCCATATTCATTAGGCTTTTGGACGACATCGCCGCACAGCGTTATCGAGTATCATTGAATCGCGATTTTGTGCCCCAAATTCAAACATGGAGCCTTCAAACAATCAATTGCCTACGCCAGGCATAGCACCATTTACCACATCACAGTAAGTACTTCAGATTCCCCCTTAAATAAGTCTTCGAAGGGAAACTGGGAACATCTCGCTTACTCTCACCCACCCAGGACGTACACCTCACCATACAACCACCCAAGACAACAGCACCACTCAAGCGGATCCAACCCACCAGAACCCGTGTTCATCTCAGACATAGATCCCAACCTTACCAGAGCCGGCTCCACAACGACCATGCAGCAGGATCCACTTGCGAACACCCTCGATTATATGCCAACCGAGTGGCTTTTCAACCCACCTCCCATTCCCGGCGGTCCCTTCTACGACAGCCAGATCGAATGGAACCACGGGCCCTGGTCATATGTGGCGATGGCGGGCTTGCCCAATGATGAATATGGGAATGTGCCTATTGCGCTTCTGATCTCTATAACAGGACATCATCAATCTGGAGAAGCTCGAGAAAACGGAGAAACCACAGAGGCGCAAACAACAGCCGGCATCTTCGTTGGTCGAAATTCGAAATACAACCGTGCTTGCAAGTTTTCGAGAATGCCCGATGGTAGCGACGATAAGGCTGCACATCTTGCGGCGGCATACCAGGGTCTCGATAGAGCGATCGAGATTGCTCGTCGTTGTGAAGTTCCTGGACTGACACGAATCGCCATTAAATCCGATTCGGATTATCTGGTGCGCGGAATGACGAATACCCTCGTTGACTATGAGGGTGTAGTTGTCCGTGAGGGCCTCATTTACCACGAGGGAGATGAGACCAGGGTCACGGGGAGAGAGAAGGTGCATGATAATTGGTTTTATTGGTTAGATAAAAAGGTCGAGACTTTGGGTTCTCTTGGTGTTCAGGTTTATTTCTGGCTTGTGCCGAAAGAGCGAAATCACCTTGCTGATGCGTATGCGTGTATGTAATTGAAGAGGTGGTGACTGTCAGGTTTAGCTTGTGTAGGAATTCTGGAATACTTAGGTAGCTTATGAAGCAGGCGTGTAAAAGAGAAAATTGAGTTACCTGCGTACGAGATGAGGATGAGGAAGAGCAAGAATTTGAATAGCAAGTACGACTCACGTGAAAGGAAGGTGCTTATTGATTGTCTTTGGTCACGACTGCTCTATCCGCCACAGGTTGAACAAATTTCAAGTTCCTTCTACCCCTTCAGAGGTCCACGATTCCGCATGAACAAGTTAACAGCACATCCTTATCATCGGCATAGAATATACTCTTCAATCGTTCCAAGCGTCCTCGGCGGCAGACTCCTCTAGTAAGTGCAAACAATAGCGATATTGAGAGCCAAGTACTGATTCTCGCGGAGTAGATTCATTACCCTCAAGTCGAGTATCAACTCCCCACTCTAAAACCCAGAATCTCTCATTCCGGCCTCCGACATGGCACAGGCAAAGCGCAACTACGATGCCGCCTTTCCCAATGCTCCAGATTCCGTAATTGCAGACACCCAAATCCGAGCGACGCAAACACACAAAGTTCGATTGTTTTGTCCCAGCAAACTTTATGGCAACATCGTTGATCTTGAAAGTATCGAATGTCCCCGCGATGACTTTACGCGTGTCGCATGCCACCATATAAAAGACTGCGAAGAAATGAACGCACGCCCCACACACAACAAAGCTATCGTTGTCACTGTGGACGGAAAATATTTTGCAAAGGGGGTAGAACCAATAGCGACGGTTGGTGTATACTTCGGCAGGAATAGCCCTTATAATTTGGGTGTATCTGTAAGAAATTCAGATGTTCTCGGGCAGACAGAGCAGGTTCAAAATGGCTTCAAGGCTTATCAACGTGTGCAGTACATCGCTGCTCAGCTTGGACTGAGAGAAGTACTAAATCTTCTTGCCAACGGGGTCTTCGAGTCTCTCAATCAAATCATCCTTAAAACCGCTTCTGTTTCTCTTGTCAGGCGGATGATGGAACGGACCGCAGGGCCAGTGGAAAATGAGGATGATGACGAGGAACTGTTCAAGGCATTGCAGCAGACAATAGAGAAGTTGGGCGAGAAAAATGTCGAGGTGTTATTATGGCATGTGCCGAGCGAGTCTACCATTCCCGCAACCATTCTTGCAGAGTCGGTGTGCTTGAAGGTCCTTAACCATTGGGCCAATGGCGTGGAAGTTCCACACGCTTGGGTATTGTGGGGGCCGATCATCGAAGGCGAATGAAAGCAGCATCGCTTGAACTTGTTGGCATGAGAAAGCTGAAATCAACTACTGATGTTGTTTGGTTTCTAGCTCAAGCGGTATCTGGAGAAAGGGCTCCGATGGATAGGGGCGGGTATGGAGCAAATGCTCCACATCGATGCATTATTAATGTTGAGCTTATGGTGGCTAGGTTCGATAAGCTACCTAGAAGCGAGTAATAATGGTTTCTTCCCAGACAAAATAGACATTGCGTCTTATGGTAGTACTAGTCAGATCTTGTGATGACGGGGCTCTCCATCCCCTGGTGAAGTCTGCCAAATGGAAACTCCCGCAAGATTATTCGTGTAGAAAAGAATTCCCTTTGGCAAGGTGTATCAGACCGTTTAGAAGTCTCTTCGTAGCCCTTGGTTGCGGGCTCTCTTCATCAGTTGTCGCGGGAAGAAACGTCTTGATCTTTCCCTCCGCGCCCAGGACAAAAGCATCACAAGCAATCCTCGAGATCAAGACCTTTTCGTGTTTCAAGTCCAGGGCCATATGGCGTTTCACGTATATACTGAGGGCTTCCAGAAATGGTGAGTCGTGACTTGCCGGTACCCTTTTGCCAAGGCCCAGGATTCGTGGCAGGTCCTGGGCAGAGATCTGGAATGATACCTGCTTGAGACTGGATGTATCTGGTAGATCAAAGGTTATGAAAATAGTCACCACACCGATGATATTTCGAATGGATCTGCTACCCTCTGCCGCATCCATTGGGTCGGCATCCTCTCCAACACATATATATGCCAGGTATTTTTCGAATACAGTAGTGATGTAAGAGGGCGGTAATTCCAACAGCGAGATTCTTGAATCAAAAGTGGTAGAAAGGAATTCAATGAATGTGTCTCGTAGGGCGTTCGGCATCTTCGTCAATAGCAAAGGGAAATTTTCGAATCCATTGTTGTCCACTCCAATCCCAACCACTGAATCGCCTTGTGCCTCTTCTGGGTCTCGCAACAGAATTGCATTATATACAATCTTCTCGTAGGTGATCGTGATGATATGTCCTCGACTCGCAGACAGGCCCATTGTCGTATCTTCGTTGTTGATGATTTCGGTCTCGTCCGGCGCAGTCCATAAATCTTCCTCTGGCAACAGCTTCCATGCCACAGTCTGCAGAGATCCCATATACGGGAGACCACCATCTTCAGGTTCCAGACCGACCCTCACGCCTCGCAGGACATCACCGGCCAGTATGTCGCGAAATTTCCGAGCATGCTGGGAGAGAGTGTGGTTGTTGAGGGGCGTTTCGTTGCCGGTGTGCAGAGGAGAGACTCGATGCAGGGTGTATGTTACGTCATAGAGAGGATATATTGCTTGGGATTGAGGAGCCATGGCGAGGAGTATCGGTCGAAATGCTCAATTAGGAGGTAGGGGAAAAGTGGTTGCTTCTACGCGTTGAGGTTGGTTTCACAGCGCGACGCGTTGCGGGGTTGAGAAGAATTGTATTGCTGTCGTGTGAGGCGTTATGGAGGCATGGCAGACACCACACAAGCAATTAAAGTCTCCAGCAGCTTCTTCAAATCGGACGAGTGAACAAGCACCTTGTTGTGGATGTACAGGTGATTTCTGAAATTGTGGTATTTGTGGTGGATGATCGATGGGTCGTCCAGATTGCAACAAATTCTTGCCAAGCCTTTCGGCAACGTCAACTCTTCTCATCCTCCATCCTTCATCACCTCTCAATCATCCCCCCAACTCTCTTTTTCAGGCAAGATATTTCTCAGCATTCTATATTCTTTGACTCTATGCAAGTTCCGAGCGACTCACCCGCGTGATCCCTCGTAATAACGAAGACTAGACTTCATATCTCTGACACCTAAATATATTCTTATGCACAGAATGCGGACCAGCGAACGAATAGCAGCTTCTCCCAGTAAACCAATATTATTGACAGATTCCAAGGATCTTTAAGACCCTATAATGGATGGTTTGTGAAACTATCAATTGAGTGCTTTTTTTTAGTTATCCGTTCCCAGATCTGTTTTCATCCTAATGCCTTCTCAACTTGCCCTCTGATTCACCTCAGAGCTGGTGGAGTGGTGCGGTCTGTCACACGATAGAGATGTTTTCTCTATCATCTCTTTCTCTTCTGGCAAGCGCTGTCGGGAGAAGAGGTTCCTCCTAGGTAGCCTGTTAACAAATTCTTCCATAGTTCCTGGCATCTACGTGTGTCATATACAGGAATGTCCTCATGATTTTCCCATCTTCAAGATATCTGGCTGCTTAATTTTGTGTCACCCTCACGTTAGATCTTTCCGTGATTGTTACCCTTTGTTTGTTTTGAGGTAGTCATCTTTTCTGGTTAGCGCCAGGCGTTATGATATGGTTCACAACCGGTGAAGTAGTTCACCATAAGCTATTACGGCAACATTAATTCTAACAAGAGATGGAAATCAAACCAATACAGGCAAGCGGTATATTAGGTCGGTTATGTAGTTTTTTCTTGTCAGCTCTCCGTCTTGTTAACTAAATTCAATGTCTTCATGTCCGCATCGAAAATCAGCCTCTCGATAACGCTAGCCTGCTTATACAAGTCTCAACCCAGACCGACTTGATGAACTCTTCACAGAACTTCTAGGTCCTTTGTCGCCTTTCGCACAGCAAGGCTTGACACCATCTTTTCAAATCCAAGATCTTCCAGAAAGCCATCAATCACGACGCGGAATTCTTTTGAACATCCTACGACATTCTAATCAACATGAAGCCCTTGAGCAATCTTGTGGGTAAAGTCAAGAACCTCCGCCCTTTCAGCACAATTCGAAAGGCAATATCAGGGTCGACACGACGCCAGAATGAAAATGTCAAAGGCGAGCAGACCATCAGAGGTGTTGTTTATTGGCTGGCCGACATCTCTATGGCAGTCCTAAGTGATGAGCCTTATCCAAAGGCCTTCCATGGAAACCTCGCCATGACCCTCCCTCCAGCTAAGAAAGACAAAGATAAAATCAAAGCATGGGAGATCCGACATGACCTAGTATCCATCATGGACGAGCTACGTGGCGGAAATGAAACCCCGATTGACGAACGACGAATCAAGCTATTTTTCGATAAACTCGAACTCGGCGATGAAGACGCGCTCCGATTCAGCGGGGAACTGCAAATTGTTCACGACTTAACCTTTACTCTCATTTCCCAAGAGTCTTTACAGCTGCAACTTAATCGACAACCAAAGCGTAACTGCGGTATTTGCAGCGAGAACCTCCCAATCGGCGACTTTCCACCTACCGTCACGAATAGATGTACACACACATCCGCATTTTGTATATCGTGCGTCCAAAATTGGATTGCAACCCAAGTCGATGACGGAACATATAATGAAATCTATTGTCCGAGTGAGATATGTGGGCAACGATTACGCTACAGAGATATCAAGCGACATGCCACACGGGACATGTATCGACGGTAAGTTTCAAACCTATGTCTCTGCTCAGCGCAAATTACTGACGAAAAACAGATACGACAGGTTCGTAACGCGTGCCAAGCTCAATGCGCTCCCAAATTTTCGATGGTGCCTAGCTCTAAGCTGTGAATCCGGCCAGGAGCATGACCTAGCCAAGAACGGTCCGATGTTTAAGTGCAACAAGTGCAAAGTTCGGTGGTGCATCACACATAACACCCTTTGGCACGTCAATAAGACTTGTGTTGAAATCGATCGGGATATTGGACGAGCGGAAGAGGACAAGGCCTCGAAGGAACTCCTTGAGCAAATTTCCCAACGATGCCCGAAATGTAATATTCCGATTCAGAGAGCTGGTGGTTGTCCGCATATGACTTGTAAGCGATAGTTTCCCTCTCTCCAACCTTTGAATTTACCCTTAGCACATAAGAATGTAGATAGCTGATTTTGAATTAGGTCGAAAATGCAAGCACGAGTTCTGCTGGTTCTGTCTTACCGCCTGGAAAGTTCGGAATGAACGCGGCTTCATCGAGCATGCTAATAACTGCAACCGTGCGAGAAACGATATACTGGCCGACATTCCTATGGAATATCAAGAGGAGTTCGTCGAATGGGGCCACTTTTGAGGCGCTGTTGTGACTCAGGCCTCACACGCTTCTTGTCCTTAAAGATTCTTGATCATTCTGCGGGCATCTCGAAGGACAGAGTGCAGTTTAGTGACACGAAGTAAAGACATGGGTCACATTAATGAAGGCACGAAGAAGGCACCAGGTGCATTTATAGATTTTATGGAGTTTGGGGTGCAGGTGCTGTATTTCAGGCGTCATAGGAGGGTTTCTTGAGGGATGGGTACATGAATGATGCTTCCTGATGAGCTGTTGTACCTCAGTTACTCGCCCCTTCAACCTCGCCATCACACGGGGTCATACTTTATGGAGGGTTCTCCTTCAATGGGGATGTTAGTATCAAAATGATCCTTAGTGATGCGAAAATAGATGAGTGAATGCCCTAACGCTTCTATATGCATTCCTGAGATATCTTAAGGCATTGTGCCAGACGTAAACAAGTCGATGATTTATTGTTAACATCGTCTTCCAAAGTGGAAAGGAGATTTCACTTTTCGATGCTCGATGTGTATAATTCTACGTTGGGTGAGTGGAAAATGCGGTTGTGAGCGACTCGGTTGTGGTATGACTGCCGAAAAAGAAAAGGGGAGGTGATCACGCAACTTGACTGTCACTTGTCAGCCCACTTCCCCATGAAATCTCGCTCCAGCAATTGTGCACGCGACACAAAATTCATCCCCAAAAGGTTCGAAAGAACGCCAAACCACGGACAAGACATCTTTTCGCGAATTCCACTCCGCCGTAAACCAAAATATGATATCGGATGACATTTCCGTGGAATGATGAGGCGTTGAGTACGTTCCACAGATTCCCCATAAATATCATCTGCATGGCTAAAGAAGCTCACGACAAGAACCCAGTATTTCAAACTACTTCCAAGTCGGCACTAAGAAAACTCACAGACGTGCAACTCACAATTCCAAGACATACCAACACCAAACCCAAAATCCCACTCACAACTATCAAAGGCAATGTCACCACTAAACCACCTCCTACACCCGCACCACGTAAACCTAACCAAAGCCCACCATACCTCCGTCCAAACCCTCTTCCAACACGTTGATGACCCCTACTACGCCCTCGACCACCAACCCTCCCACAAAGACGTCGCAGTCCCCAAATTCGACGTCCGTGAAAACTCAACGGCGTTTTTCCTTGACGGGGAGTTTCCTGGCTTGATGAAGCTGGGTGATGTGCTTACGGAGTTTGTGGAGAAGAAGACGGTGATTGTTAGGGTTATGTTGGGGGAGTGGAGGGGTGAGGTGGAGAGGGAGGCGGGGAGGGGGAAGGGGAAGGAGGTTGAGGGGGCGAAAGTTGCCGGTATGTCTTCTCCAAAGAACTTCTTCCAATGAATGAGCAGCTGATGAAGATGTAGATGAACCCAAATCCTTGCTCAAGGAACGACATGTTGGTAAATTTGAGAGGAGCTTCACATTTCCAGTTTTGATCAAGCCGGAGGAGATGAAGGTTAGTCTTGAGGCAGGGGTATTGACAATCATGCTGCCGAAGGATATGCAAGGAGAAAATGTGGAGGAGGCGAGAAGAGTTATTGCGGCGGAGTTTTCGGGCGTCATTTGATTTTCATGGAGGTAAATGTAGATATACCAGGGAATGTGTTGTCCGAAAAGGGCGTATTAATGCTATAATAAATGTTTGTTTACTCTTTCCAGGCCCATGATTCGGCATTTTTTCCTCCACCGCCTCATGAATAGCTCATAGTCGAATTTCTTCCTCTCGCAGCAGCAGCATCATACAATGCCTGGATATCATTCCTCCACTGCGTAACATTTGGTCTCAAAATTCTCCGGTCATAAGTCAACAATCCATTCACCTCACCCTCCACATCTGTCGTCTGAGTCCACACCCCTCCGCTGCATGAGAACATTTCAGTCTGCTGGCGAAGTTCTTCAAGTAGGAAGTGGCCACGGTAGTTCCAGGCATCGAGAGTCTCGTCGATCTCGTAGGTTTGATTGATCGTGTTGATTGCTTCTTGGACGTTCCAGAGACTTTTCACGGTGTCAATATGGGAAATAGTTGGATGCACTAAGGGACTTACTGCTCAATTGAGACATTGTTACCAGTTCCACCAAACTCGCCTTGGAAACCGATGCGATTTGGGTCGTACGGAGAAGAGCTTATAGAGTAGAACGGGGTGCCACATTGAGGATTGGCATAGTGATGATTGTCCTGCAAGAATGTGAGCTTCATGATTTCGGAAACCAGGAAAAGTACTTACACTGAAGTCACCGGCACCATGATCATGCCAACCAGTCGTGGCATCAATAAGCCTGGTTGGGTCCATGGATCTCACCAAGTCAGTAAGTCCATATTCCGGGTAACCTTGGATTCTTTGTCCCCATCCCTCGTTGTAAATGACCCAAGTTCCAATACTCGTGAAGCTTTTGTGCTGATTGATCAAAAGTTGCAATTGACGAGTAAACTCTGCTTGCTGAGCGTCGTTTGGAAGATCGGTATTTGTGCGCAGAGATGGCATGTCTTGGATGAGCAGGAGACCCATTTGGTCGCAAGCTTGGTAAAACAAGTCATTCTCTACTTTGATCTGTTTTTGTTTAGCTTCTTTCGTTGGGATCGGCATACACTGGATCCTGGAACTTACATGTTTTCGCAACATATTGAAACCAAGGTTCTTCAAAGTTTGCAAATCATAGACCATTGCTTCTCTATTGGGAGGTGTGTAGAGACCATCCGGCCAGAAACCTTGATCAAGTGTTCCGAACTGGAAAATAAATTTTCCATTTAGAAGCGATCTGGTAACTCCATTGATGGTCCCCTTCGACATGGTTCGGAAACCAGTGTAGCTTTTTGCTTGATCTCCGCCCACGACAACAGACATATTGTAGAGTGTTGGAGAGTCAGGCGACCATAACTTTGGTGATGATATAGCAAATTGGAATGCTACATCAGATGTGCCGTTCCAAGAGCCAATTGCAGTTTCTGAACCAGGTTCGTAGATGGTGACCTGTACTGGGACGGATGAGTTACCGGAAGTGTGAGCCGTGACGTTGACTGCATTGTGGAGTTAGCAAATATTTAACACGTTATTGTAACAAGCTCACCTTGACCATGCATATCTGCAGCTACATCTAATTGAGTAATGTGGGTGGTTGGCGCAGGTTCAATCCAGACACTTTGCCAAATACCACTGCAGGGTCGATAGAAAATGTGAGATGGATTCAGTGTTTGCTTCCCAATTGGAATGATATTGTCTCCACTGTCAGTCGGGTCATGAACAAACACAAGGCTAGAATTTGACAAATAGTAAGCAATTTTTCCAACGTGATTGCACGCGAATCTTACAGCTCATTGCTTTCTCCAGCATTCAAGTAGCTGGTTGCATCAATCGTAAAATGGAAGTATCCTCCTCGGTGGAAACCAGCTTGTTTACCATTGATGAAAACAGTAGCTTCGTAATCCACAGCCTCGAAGTTCAAAAGGACTGCTTGGCTACTCGACCAAGAAGAGGGAACAGTGAAGTTGGTCCTAAACCAAGAGTAGATGAGGTATGATCCTTGGATACCTGTGGGAACTGTCAGAATAACCACATTTCTTCATTTGCCAGATCGCTTACCAGAAAGTCCACTTTCCAAACAAGAAGGAACCAAGACTTTATTCTGTAGCGGCTGCCCAAATGGAGGATTTGCTGTGGCATTGAGATTTGAAGCACTCTGGTATGTCCAGATTCCGTTGAGACTTTGCCATTGCGATCGTTGCAGGCGGGGTCGTGGATATTCTGGCCATGGGTTGGTCCCGACCGTGTACGTCCAATTAGTTGTAAGTGGGGGCGTTTTCACGGCATATGGAGTTTGAGCGACTGCAATTGCTGGTAGAAGGAGCGAAACCAATTGTGCAAGTAAGAAATACATGATGCTGGTGAGGCAATCCAAATATACAATTTATCCGGCGATAAAGATGAAACTTGGGATGAGAAAAACGAAAGAGAGAAAAAACCGAAAGGTTTCCCGGAGTTCCTGTCTGACATATATCTTGCCTACCCCATGAGTTGGTCGGAAATAAAAACCTACCTTGTTAGTGTTTTGGAGTGGAAGGAGCGATTTGCATGGCTGTGCATATCTTCACTTCCGAACTTCCCTGCTTCAGGGAGAGGGCAACTTGCACCTCTGCAAATCCACCTCCGAGCTTGGCTTACTCTTCAGAATCCCAGAGATTTTTAGTACACACCTCCATCGAACATACGTTACATACATACATTTTAGACCTCTGCGGATCGAAGAACGTAAAATTCGACGTCCGGAGAAAAAAGGGCCACGCGGGGCAATGTCCTACCCCACATTTCACGGCATTTAAGAGGATTTAAGGTATGGCGTTCATTTGACAAGGAGCTAAATTGTCTACCCCTCTCGCTAATTGTCTTGTCCTTCTGCAATATGTACGTTATACGGAGGCGCACGAATCAAAAGAATGACGTCGACTTCCTTGCTCGACCGCGATGCTTACATACCAAGCCGGAACGCATCAACCGACGTCACGATCCTCACACTGCTGACTTCCGTCAGAGCTCCTGACTTCCAAAATGATTCGGGTAGCGTTTGCGCATCAAAAAATTTGTGTATTTCGATGTTCTCATGATTATCGTGATTTCTTGTGGTGTTGTGAAAATCTGCTTGAATGGGGAGGTGCTTGAATTGCTCTCCTTGGCTCTCACTCAGTTGAAACCAACAAGCCAATGTATTTTGGAACGGAATGATTATTTAATAAAAAATATTGATATTCATTATCTCTTTTCTAAACGTAGATGAGTGTTAGAGAAAACTAAGGTTCAGAAGTCCCGTGCAATGCCCTTCTCAAGATACAGAGGGAACACAAAGATATCTAGTTCTCCTTCAAGAGATTCACTCTAGCCCTATATAGAGTTTTGCAACCAACATTTTTGTATTCTCCTCCGATCTCAAATTAGGCTCGCAAGGAGCACAACATCAGATCATTGCTTTGAAGCACACCCAGAAATTGGTTTGAAGAGGAAGTTTGCTTCAGATTAGAAAATCAAGAAACTCTAAACAGGAATGCAAGAACTCGTAACGTTATTTCGAGTCATAGCATCCACAAAGTGTGCGAAAATAGCTTCACGTGACTGTCATGTGAATTTAATGTTCGTCGTGGCTCTAGATTGGTTGCAGTAATCTCAAAACTTCTATGAAAAGAGCAAGACTAGCTCGGAACTACTCCTGATTTAGATGTATGCGAAGAAGAAATGACAAGCCTGCGCGTCTGAATTACATGAAAAACATGTTGCCGTGAAATTTAGCTCCTTGCATTGCCTTAAAGCACTTCAAATTTAGAAGAAGAATTATTAAACAGATTGAGAATAGAATCAAGACCGATGGGATTGAGGAACCTTAGACAATTTTTCAAGGCAGGATACAAGTCTCAAGTCCTTAAAGGTGAATCAATGACTCAAGCTTTGGAAGTGTTGCTAGGGATAAGTTTTCAGGGAGGCGCGGTTGAGTGAATTTTGCTTGTAGGTTTTCGTAGCAAAACTTGAAGTAGAGAAGCTGATATTCAATAACTACCTGTAACTGAGCGGTATTGGTTCGATCGCAGCGAAGTTGAATTAATTGAATCCCACCCTATCTATACTTCATGAATCACAAAGCTAGACTCTTTACATAAAGTGACAACATGCAACTTCAACCTATTAATCCAGCTTCCTGCCTTATCTTGAGAAGACAAACTTGAGGACCGATACGAACAGACTCCCAACACAACAACGTACATTTCAGAATGTCACCTCCTCCCAAATTCGCTTCGATGCTCGAAGCCTCATCTTACCAAACCCCCGGCGGCGGCTCATCATACGCGCCATTGCGCGAGAATACAATCAAAACATTAATTCAAATGGGCTACGATAAGTCAACGATGATCGAACGCGGCATAACCTGGTCCGACGACCACGACCCCTTTGGCCACGTCAAAAATCACGCCTTCCTGGAATTCTTCACCGCTTGCGGCGTGAGAGTATTCTTCTCATTCGAAGAACACTTGAAAGAGAAATTTGAGGATTTTATAACCGCGAAAGGGATCAGCTGTCTAGTGAAGACAGCTACGTTGAAGATTCTCAAGCCCGTCAAATTTCCTGACTCAGTAAGCACCGTCCCCTATTCCCAATCAAGAATTGTTTAGAATTGATACCAAGTGCGTAGCTCATCATTGCACACCGGATCAAAGAGATGCTGCCGGATCGGTACTTTGGTATCACGGTCGCTTGGTCTTTGCAGCAACAAGCTATCGTCGCTGAGAGCTCGGGATATATGTGTTTCTTCAACCATCGTACGCGCAAGCTGGTGAATTTAATTGAAGAGGGTGGCGCTTATACGGATTTGTATAATGCCTTGGTGGAGCGGAAGGTGAGAGAGGAGGAATTGGCGGCGAGGTGGGAAACTGCGCACCCTCGAAAAGAGAAAGTGAAGCTTTGAGTAACCTACTAAGTAATTTGGTTTTCTGACAATCGAAAAACGCAACCTTGATCACATATGAAAGATCCTTTGGTTTCACGCATGTGAAAGAAAGTTCACTGGAAGGATATATCTGGAGGGAGAGGGAGAAGTGCTTAGACATTAGATTTTCTAAGCTTGTAACAAGTTGAATGTGGTTTTTCCTGTGCCCTTTCCTGAGAATGAGACATAATTAAGTGAAGTACGCGATTTCTAAAGGTCCAGTTTGCGGCGAAGGCTCCTCGCTTTAGGCACATTCCAACCACTCCACCAAAGCACTTTCACCCAAATCCCTACCAGGTCCACTCTGCTTGGCACCACCAAATGGAAACTTGTAAACAGCGTTATTACTCTTTTGATCCACACTATTCCAGTTCGCAATTTCGCAGCAGTGTGATGAGCTATCTTCAAGTTCTCGGTAAAGATCATTGCAGCTAGACCATATGTGGTATCGTTTGCAAGAGAAACTGCTTCATCCTCGGTCTTGAAAGTCGTGACGGCTAGTATGGGGCCAAAGACTTCCTCTTGGAAGATTTTCATATCTTTTGTTACGCCTGTGAAGGTAGTTGGCTGGATGAAGTCACCTTTTCCATTGGCCATCTAAAAATGGTCGCCGCCGGTGACAAGCTTTGCGCCATCATCGATAGCATCGTTGATATATCCAAGGACTTATCGTACTGCATCTTCGAGGCTTGCGGATCTTGTGTGGTGTTTTGTCAAAGAGATAACCAATCTCCGAGGCTTTCGCCATGTCTGCAAAGATCTTGATGAATCTTTCTTCTACCTCTTTTTGTACGAATGCGGGAATTGGTACTACAAATCTGTCCAGAGTTTCCCAAACCACCCGCAATGGCCCACCCGGCTGCTTGCTCGAGGTCTATATCGTCGAAGATGACGAATGCTGATTTACCCCCTGCCTCGATACTTGTCTTCTTTATATTCACTACCGCGGCCTGTATCACTCTTTTTCCAGTTGCAGTCGATCCGGTGAAGGCAATTTTATCAACGTCCATATGAGTAGTGAGAGCTTCACTAGTGATTTTGCCACAGCCATTGAGTGCCTGGTCGACTCCAGGTGAGTATCCAGCCTCTTTTCATAACTTTGCAAGATACAAAGCGACAAGAGGTGAATGCTCAGAAAGGTTCAGGCTGATGCAATTGCCGGTAGCGAGAGCAGGTCCCAGCTTTCAAGCAGAGTTCGTGAGAGGATGGTTCCAAGGCGAGATGCCAGCACAAACGTCAACAGGTTGTCGGAGTGTGTAGCCGAACTCGTCCTTGCTAACTAAAATTGTTTGACTATGAATCTTGTCGTCCCAGACTGCGAAGTGCCGAAGTGTACCAAGCATATGCGCACCCTCACCTTTCATTGGTGAAGTGAATGGCTTGCCTACGTCCCATGCTTGCAGGGTGAAGAGGTCCTCCAAGTTGTTCTGAAACAAGGTCTACGAGCTTGCACAGAAGCTTGCCATGATCTTCGGGAATAAGGTCATGTCACACTGGGTTGTTGAAAGCTGTTCCTGCAACCTTGACTACTTTGTTAACATCGGCAGATGTAGCAACCTCGTCAGTGCAAATATATTCTTCTGTGCTAGGCACCCATAATCATCAATCAACTGATTTGAGATTATTAGCAATGTGGGTCTCACGCTGGATCAGTGCTTGTTATCTTCTGAGTTGAGCTGCCTTTAACAAACTCATTGTTGATGAAGAGTCTTCTAGAGAAGGAAACTTCCTTCCCACTTGGTGCCGTCAGTGTAACCTCTAAATCAGATATAGTGGGCTGGATGAAGCTTGATGCGTTTCGAACTTTGTGAGCAATGAAAATGGGTTTGAGAAAAATTCGTGAGATCAATGGTCGAAGGAAAGCCATGACGGGTTGATGGAAGTGAGGGATGAATATCAACACTGACAATAAGCAACCAATCGAGCCATTGATCAATTAACCAACTATCCCACCTGCTACGTCACCGAGAAATTAACTTTCTTCAATGGTAGCTTTTCTCGCTCTAGCAGCACTGAGAATAAGAGGCTGCTGGGGAAAAGTGTCCACGGCATCTGTGGTTTTCAAAATGTTTTCCGGGCAATGAAGCCCTTTGGGAGGCAACAGCTAGCTAGACACTGTATAATATGGCTGAATAGAGATCAAACTCTTCATTATAATTTGTATGCAGTTGTGCGGTGTCTGGTCGTGCGAATATCATGTGATTTCCTCCCAGAGCAAGGTGGTCATGAACACCCCTGCGATGTGCAACAAAACTTCTGAGAACGCCTCCACAGATTTTGATTGGCTGAAGTCTCGTGAACACCGCCGCCCTCCAGAGGCAGCCTCCCAGTAATCTCGATGAAAATATTTTGCCCCTCTAAACATTTCAGTTAGGCTTACAGATGGCGAGCCCAGATATTTGCAGGTCATGTATAGCCTTTGACGATCACGGCTATTATAATGGAATGTGATAGAATGAAAGTTTGCACTGTTACAGATCATCAGCACAACCAAAAGGGAAAATCTACTTACGGAAGATGTGGTGCGTTCCAAGTCGCTAGTCCTGGGAATGGACTGGAGAATTATTGGAAATTCCATCTGTCAGGAGTATATAGTCTCCCAAGGCTATTCGACAATGTCGTCCATTACAGTGACCTGGAACAAATCCTATAACTTGAACAGCGGGATCATAGCGACTTCAAGCATTTCAGCTGAGCTTAGGAACAACTTTCAGAGAATACAAATACATCATCTGGTAAAAAGTACGTGCGGCTACGTTGTGGCCGTTGGTGTTTATCTCCGGGATGTTCCCGCTAATGTACCCCGCAACCCTGCCTCAACCCTGCCGGAGTTGACTCCACAGTGCCACCGTGCTATGAGACCTGGATGGCCAATTTTTGTATGCATAGGAAGAATCGGTCTTACTCGGTTACATGTCCATCAAAGTCAATTGGTAGTTCTGGAGTTCCGGATGTATGGAAATGCGGGGGAAACTTCCCCTTAGTGACTTGCTGACACCCATGTATATAACGAATTGACTTCCATCTGGCAAGAATCTTAGACGGGACCAGACTCGAGTTCTTGTTTTGGCCAAAATCATCTGTTAAAAGCGTCCCAAAATGCCTTCCGCAACAAATGCTGCCAGCGGCCACACAAATGGACACTCGAAGTCCACCCTTTGTAGTGTCGATGAATTTGTGTCGGAGGAGTTCGACTATGTGATTGTCGGGGGCGGCACAGCTGGGCTGTGTGTTGCAGCTCGTCTCACAGAAGATCCGAACCTAAAAGTTGGGGTGCTTGAAGCTGGAGAGAATAGGTTGGATGACAAAAATGTGTTGACTCCTTCGCTATTCCCAACTTTGCCGGGAAGACCGGACTACGATTGGATGATGGAGAGTATTCCACAGGTGAGCTGGCGAAAATCGTTTTGCCTTGGTCGCGCAGGAGAGATGGGTTAACATGCCCATTATTAGCCCAATGCTGGAAATAAAGTGTATTCCATGCCAAGAGGAAAGCTACTCGGTGGGTCCAGTGGCATCAACTATCTGATGTATGTTCGTGGGTCGAAGAAAGACTATGACGGCTGGAAAGCTATGGGCAATAAAGGATGGGGATGGGATGACCTTGTTCCATATTTCAGGAAGCATCAGACGCTGGACTTGCCTTCAGACAAAATCAAAGGGACGGACCCGCAGCTCATGCCCCATTCTGCGGCAGATAAATACCATGGAAATGATGGTAGGTCTCTCGACTAGATTGGAGCGCGTAGTCTGACCGTTAGATAGGGCCCATACATACGAGCTTCAACGACTACCGGATTCCAATGGAGGACGACTTTATCAAAGCATGCTACGAAGTGACCAAGACCAAGAATTCGCTCAATGACGTCTGGAGTGGCGATCATTTAGGTTTCTACTCCAGTCTTGGCGCAATCGATCGCACTGAAAACGTAGGCACAAGAAGCTATGCAGCAACTGGATACTTGAAACCGAATCTAGGTCGTTCAAATTTGAAAGTCTTGACAAAGGCTTTGGTTTCGAAAGTCATTCTTGAGAACGGATCGGAGACAGAGCCGAGAGGTAATTCCTTATCGTAGTTCTGATTGTACCTGCTAATGCCAAGCAGCTACTGGTGTTGAATTTATCGTTGACGGCCAAAAGAAGACTGTTCAGGCTCGAAGAGAAGTAATTCTCAGTGCTGGCGTCGTCCAGACGCCTCAGATACTGGAATTTTCCGGTATAGGCAACCCGCAGATACTTTCTCAGGCTGGAATCAACACAACTGTTGAGAATATCTCCGTCGGCGCGAACTTCCAGGACCATGTGCTTGGCGGAATGATCTTCGAATGCGCCCCAAATATCATATCTCTCGATGCTCTCCAAGGTGATGAGTACGGGAAAGCCCAGCAGGATATATATGAGAAGGAGAAGATTGGACCATATGGAAGCCCAGGGATGTGTATGGGCTTTGTCTCGTATGCTTCTCTGGTCAGCAAGGAGGAGCTCAATGCTACCATCGCTGAGATCAAAAAGAATTCTCTCGCAAAAACCCCCTTTGAGAAAGCTCAGGAACAATTGATCATCGATCAGCTCAGCGATCCTACCTTTGCTAACTTGCAGACATTCCTGATTCCTGCGAATATGGATATGACAGCTGGCGGCAATCAAACAAAATTCCTCGGGCCTCCACCGAAAGGCAAGAATCGTGTCTCCCTCTTGATATGCTTGGAGCACCCGCTCAGTCGTGGTTCAATCCACATAACATCATCCGATCCAACTAAGGCACCTAGGATTGATCCGGGATACTTGCGGAATGGAGCGGATGCGAAGATTTTGGCTGCCGGGTTGAAATGGTTGGATCAAGTGACCAAAACCCGGGTCCTCAAGAAGTCCTTGGGCGAGCGAGTTCAACCTGCACCATCGGTGAGCCTTGAGAGCGAGTCCGCCCGAATCGATGTAATCAGGGATCACATCTCTACTCAATATCACTTAATCGGGACCGCAAGCATGGGCGAAGTGGTGGATGACAGGCTTAAAGTGAAGGGCGTAAAGGGGTTGAGAGTTGTTGATGCGAGTGTTTTTCCAAGCCACGTCAGTGGTAATATCATGAGTACTACATATGCTGTGGCGGAGAAGGGCGCACATTTGATTAAAGAGGATGCACAGAGAGCCTAAAGGCTAAGAATTCGTATCCGCGAGCGCTGGAATATTATAGTGAACTTCCAATGATTCGAATAAGCGAGGGCAAAGGGGGAGATGCCAAGGATGCTTCAATTACCTGATCTCACAAACAGTTCGTTAATATTTGAAGAGGTGCGAAAAAAGCCAATTGTATCGGGAATAAAGTACTTATTGGCTTCCATGTTCTATCCCCAGATTACGTTAGGAGTTGTGATTGGACGCAACACTATTGGACACGATCGCTTGTGGCTGAAGATGCAGGCCTTGAGGCGCACACATTTTGCCCCCGTTCCTATTCCAGAGACCGACAGCGGGGAAACTCAAAATGGTGACATGTGAGTCGACAAACAGGTGAGCCATGCCGCAAACAGGAAGATTGTCCCATTTCTAAGCTTGTTACAAGCTGATGAGCCATGTGCGCCTCCCCAAGGCGCTTTGCTGATACTGTGACTTTATCGTGGGAATTAAAATGCGTTTCTTTTGCCAGGCAGCTAGTGCTCAACGAGTGTTGGGGCATTTCGTAGATTCTGTTGATAAGGGCGTATATGTCCTCATGTTTCACAAAGATCGAGGCGTGTGAGCTCGATTTGTCGCGAAGGTCCTTGAGATTTTCTCTTGTCCAATACTGTTAAAGATGTATCACAGAAGTGAGCCTCATCAGCACAGCCACGGCGATGAGTTGCGACTCACTGCGACTCAACCAGACACCCATAATTACACAACATACCCACGTCTGGCTTTCAACGTACAGAATGTGAAACAGCGTCTATATCAAAAACATGGCTTCTCGAAATACGCATAATTCGAAAGATTCAAAAAGACCTCGGTCGCCAGCTCGAAACAAAGATTCTCTTTGCCATGTATGCGCCAGGATTGACTTCGATCAATATCTTGTTCACAAAATATCCCGAGACATCTCACTCGGAAGTTGGAGCCGGCTTGTTCAGAGTGACTCGTGTGCGTTCTGTCGTCTTGTAGTCCGCTCGCTCAGGAAGTATTCCAATCAAGCATTATTGCACCCATCTGACCAGATTATCTTGAACAATGAACCAAGTTGGGAGCTGGGGATTGAGATATCCCCTTACGATCGGCTCAAATCGGAAGCGTATTCGAATAAGTTGGACTTAAGGTCAAAGGCAAAACGATGTCCTGATGTGGCACATCGGTTCATTGTCTCGTGCGAAGAGTATCCGAGCAGAAAAGCTTTTTTGCAGTGCCTAGCACATGGTGGTCAGCCACGAGAAGACCGGCAATTCTTTGGTCGAATGATAAGTAGGAAGCAAGTCGACATCGATCTTCTCTTATCTTGGCTCAACAGATGTGATAAGTGGCACGAAAAGGTTTGCGAAGAAGATGGTATCGCGGGTTGGCGATTACCTCACGAGCTGAGGCTTATAGATGCGAAGGAAATGGTGATTGTTATGGCGGATCCGAGAGAAGTTGGATATCTCACTTTGAGCTATGTCTGGGGTACGGAAGAGATGGAAGCCCACAATGGCATGAAGCCTACTGTGACGAATAGGAAGAATATCCGCACGGTGAATGGGGAAGAGAGAACCCCATTGCCAAAGGACCTTCCTCGGACAATCAGGGATGCGATATTATTGACCGGTTGTCTGGGGTATCGGTATCTATGGGTTGATGCACTTTGCATTATCCAGGATGACCCACAATCCGAAAAGATCAAGCATCTCGACAAGATGGATGCAATATACAACTGCTCGGAAGTGACTATTGTAGCAGCATCAGGACGACATGCTGATTCGGGTCTCCCAGGAATAAGTATACCAAGGGCGTCTTCCCAATACTCTGAGAAGGTCAATGGTCTTCGATTGGGCACAATGGCCCCATCTTTCTCTGAACTTGAGGCTTCAAGTAGTCTGATTTGGAATACTCGAGGATGGACATTTCAAGAGAAGATATTAGCCAAGCGGATCTTGTTATTCACAGAGCATCAGGTCTACTTCAGATGCTCTGAAGCGATCTGGACTGAAGAAATAGTGATGGAGACCGAGAAGTTGTCGAAAAGCATTGAAGCACGAAAAGCCAAATATCGTTGGTCGGCGGATCGACCACATTATGCACCAGATGGAAAGTCCCTCATGTTGAAGATGGTTATGCCACAGCTGAACGTCGATGACCAATGGACATACTTAGGTATGTTTCCGGATTATGTTTCTGCAGTGCGAGAATATACCCAAAGAACCCTGACAAAGCCAGATGACACTCTGATTGCGATCAATGGGGTTTTCAGAACACTGCAACCTGATTCTGGGGACTTTCATTTTGGCCTACCATCAGCATACTTTCTCCAAGCATTGATGTGGTACCCAGAGCCTGGATCCAGAATCGTTCGTACTAATCGAGACCTCCCATCTTGGACTTGGGCCGGTTGGCAAGTTGAGAGAGGAATTACATACGACGTTTTAGACATCCGAATGCTTCGCGCAATCATGATCACGCTGCGCAAACTTTGTTTTGGTGTCGGAAAGGCATTATCCGCAATGGCAGCACCAGGCGCATCGGGTGAGAACAGTGGCTCCACGTCGTCCAACTCAAGCCCCTATACAGACTATAGCACGTCTTCCTCATCAGGCCCCTCCTCTTCAAGTTCGACACCTGCACCTTGGAGACCGCCGAAGAAGCCACGAACCTGGAGCACTATCAGCATTGTTAGCCAAGCAACATTGAACATGTCAAGCTGTTTTGGATGGCCATTATTGGTTCGTGACCATACCGTAAAGAAAATGTTTCTTTGTGCGGACGGAGAGACAACCCCACTAAACTGCGGGGAGACCTTTGCTCTGTCAACATTCGTCGAGGATGGAATTGGATCCGAATCATCTGATGCGGGCTCAGTCGATTCAACAAAGACTCGAACCCTCGAGGTTGACTACAGAGAACTTCGCTACCACAAGAAGCTAGCGTCGAAAATCGATTTCCCGTTGCTCTCAATGAATACTGTCATAGTTAGACTCTCGATTGGTTCATGCCTCCATCATATTCAACCAGCTGGTGATAACGAATCCAGTGTCTTCGAGCTCATCGACGAGGATGGTCTCTGTGTAGGAGAGGTATGGACAACACTTGGGACTGCTCGCCGAGGTCGAGAAAAGCCTCTGAAATTCTTAACAATGTCATGGGGTTTATCTCTAACAGTGGCCGAAATAGCAGAAGAGTACATCCCGCGCTGGACATTCGATGCGGCGAAGCTTCCTGAAGCCAAGAAGCTGCTCAACTGGCGCAGCTATGCCACTGAGGCTATGGAGCTATTATCGCCATCGAAGAAGAGCCTTAACAGGGGATCGAAAGATTATTTTGGTGCCAACAGTAAAGGTGAGGATGAGGCAAACAGGAAGACGATGGAACAGCCAACCGCCATGGCATTCTTTGAGGCGTTATTCAAGGCGAAGAAAGGAGAACCGAGGCCCAAGTTCCTCTGGTCAACTGTAAATCTTGTTCTGGTTGAGAAGACTGAGGAAGTCTGCGAACGTATTGGAGTTGGCAGAGTGATATTCAAGGCGTGGTTGGATCTGTGGAATTCCCCAGAGCATGTAGTACTTATCTGAATCGTACCCAACATAGAGGGAAGGTCGGCGAGCCTGATCTCTTTGGCCAGAACTTCTTGTAGTAGGATATCAGCTGGAAGCAATACCATCAGTGCGACGTTAGATTTGGAAATATCATAGCATCGCACTCAAGGACGGGCAGACGCGATTCAACAGCGATTGAGATCAAAATGGTGTTGGATGTGGTGAGCGAAAGGCGTGAGGCCTGGAGGATTGGGATTGAATACATAGCTATGAAAGGAATGTATCATTTGTTTCGACGAAGAGTAAATTCATCTTAACTCAGTGTGAAGTTGTAAGCCTATGTAGCTCAATAATGTTGTTGAATATATGCATTTTTATAAGAGATTAAGTTCAAAGGGTATTGAAATTCATTTGAGGTGAGTCTAAAATTAGATTAACACTAGTCTCGCGCTCGTCCACTAGCCAAGGCTGTCCTTCCAGAAGACTCCAGAAGCCGATCACGAATCAACCATTCTCAGCCTCGCCATCATTACGACTTTGCCATCTGCCTACAACTCCATCAAATCGTCGTATTAAATCCTATTGTTTACTCAGCAGATACTCGGACTATATAAGTCTAATCCGCCGTCAAAATGGCTTCCTCCTCGCGAACAGAAGCCTCAGAAGAGTCGAGCTTCATCAAAATGGACGAGAAAGACCCAACACTGATCGGCGCACATTGCCAATACACCTACTGCAATCAGCTCGATTTCCTACCATTCCGCTGCGAATCATGCCGAGGAACATTCTGTCTCGATCACCGCTCCGAAACAGGTCACAAATGTCCCAAGGCTGGAGAATGGGCGGCAAAGAGACGGCGCGCCAACATGGCTACTCCTTCCCTAGGCGCACACAAATCGATGCTCGAGGTCGAAAAGCCATGTGCGTCGCCGGCATGCAAGACGATTATTGGGACGAGTTTGTCGACGGCGGTGCATTGTTCAACGTGCAATCGCGACTACTGCTTAAAACACCGGCTGAACGAAGACCACAACTGCAAGAACCTCGTACCGATTGGGGCACGGCCGCGCGGATATCAGAATTCTCCAGATTATGCGAAGCTGGCATTGTCGAAGTTGAAGGCGTGGGGAATATCGCAGAAAGCCAGCATGTCAGAACGGGTGCTGCCTAAACCGAAACCAACATCTGCGGCAGCGAGGCTCGTAGCGGTGAACAAGTTGAAGAAGAGTGCGAAAGGAGATGCGAAACTGCCAGCGGAAAAGCGAGTTTATATGTATGTGGAGGCTGAAGCTGCGACAACCACATCGAAATTTCCCAGTGGAGAGTTCTACTATTCCAGAGACTGGGCGGTAGGACGAGTGTTGGATGCTGCTGCCAAGAGTCTACAAGTCGAAAATGTCAATAACCAAGGCACGGATGAAGCATCGAAGTTACGAGTCTTCCATGTGGAGGGCGGCCGATTGCTGGAGTTCAGCGAAAAGGTTGGCGATGTGTTGGCTAGCGGAAACCGAATTGTCTTATTGCGAGGAGTTGGTCCTGCAATACCCAATCTGATTGGAGACGCTTGAGGATACAGCACTATATGCTGATAGATGGCTTTGGAATTTTGCGATTACCCACAATTGCATAGCGTTGGAGTTTGAGAGGGAGCGGGTTTCAGGATAGTGCTCTAGTAGCAGAGCATCAGCGTGTTATGAACCACATTAGAGACTTTCAAGTCGTCATTTCTTCAAAAGCATTTTTCCTTCTCAAGTCCTCTCTCTTGTATTTCGGGTGATCAAATTTGTGGTCAGCCATGGTGTGCATTTTGATTTCTGCCTTTATCATTTTTCTTCAAAGTCGCAATAATTTCCTCCTCTCCCAAGTTAGGCCATCAGTCATCCCAATAACAGAAGTTAGAAACGATGATATCAAGAATCCAAGTGGAACCAAATTTCAGAATACCTTAGATCTTGATTTATATTCTTCTTTTGACTTTGCAACTTGTTGGCAACATTCACCAGATTGTACAAGATTTTGTTAGCAAACATGGCTATCTTCGAGCTCATGCGTTCGGAAACTTAGATACTCTTACCAACCACAACATACATCATTCATAAACCCAAGGATAGCTTTATTCAAGGCACATCTATCTCTTCCAGCCTACACAGGCGTCACCTAATTCTCAGATTAATCAATCTAGGTCACGTGTTATGTACGTAAGAATCGTCCACTGACTCATACGGGAGGTTCTTCCATAGAACGAGATAAGGGATTATACAAGGCTCTTCCTCGTCTGCCATTTCATAATTCTCACTTATTGATTTATGGATCTTTAAGCACAACTAAGCACACCAACCCACTCCCATTTACAACACTTGTCCCACACACGAACTCCACCAAACTCACAATGGCACAACCACCACAACCCCCTTCGCACCATCCACAATTTCCCCCACCATCCCATTCTTCTCCTCCTCCACCCCCACCTCCCAAATAACCATCAAAATCCAACCACCACCCCGTCCCCACCTCACAACCTACAACGCCTCCCTCCCCTCCACCGCCCAAACCAACCCATTACCTCAAATCCAAACATTCCTGGACGCCCTCTCAGTCCGCAAGTCCGTATTCTGCGATGAGATAAAAGCAGTGCCTATGGAGCACCACGTGGATGCTGATGATGGGAGGAGTGTGCATTGGTGTGCGTATGCATCTGTTGAAGATGGAAAGGAGGGGGAAATGATACCCGTTGGCACGATAAGGTTGATTCCGTGGCCGCACTACGAAAAGCATCCCGAACCGGGAAGTCATTTCGAAGTCCCAGCCCAGCTCTGGACAACGCCAGCTAGGTCGGCGGAGGAGATATTCTTCGTTGCGCCACCGGAATTTCCCGGGGAGGGGGAGAAGGATAAGGCGACGGAAATGCATGATGGGGTAGAGGCTTATATTAAGCTTGGGAGGCTGTGTGTGCTTAAGGAGTATCGAGGACGAGGGGTGGCGAATAGGTTGATTGAGACGGCGTGCGCGTGGGCGAGAGGAAATGTGGAGTTTTGCTCCGGTGGGAAGGATGGGGAGGAAGGGTGGAAAGGGTTGGTGTTGGTGCATGCGCAGGTGGGTGCGAGGGGGACGTGGGAGAGGGGTGGATTTGAGGTGGATGAGGGGTTGGAAGGTTGGATGGAGGCGGGGATTGAGCATTTGGGGATGTGGAGGAGGGTTGTTGTTGGGGAGTAAAGGAGAGGTGGTGAGGCGTGCAATAAATTTGTTGATTAAGATCATGAGAGGTGTCGAGGTGAGAGAACTTTATCAATTGAGATGATGACTGTGGCTATCATGATCATTGAAGACAAAAGGTCATTGATATGATAATGAGGACTTTCGTGAGCAACGCGCAGTGAAGTGCATTTGCAATAAGACATTATTTCCTCCTAGAGATATAGATCTGTCCAGTATCAGGAAAATGTATGGCATGTACTGTTGAAAACAAAGATGGAGGGATGTCGCTACCATCAAGTATCGAGCGTGCGTGGTTGCAGCGGGGAGTTGGCGTCGAAGCCTCAACCAAGCGATTGACGTTGTTCCTTTGATGATTTCTTCTCACTCATCAACGACCCTGGCTGAGCTGAAGGTTAAGACAGACAGCAGTGACTAACTGGTAGATGAGGATATCCCCGCATGCAACTGTCATGGGACCCAGGCTGCGTGGCGTTGAACTAAAAGGTGGCAGGGGTTGATCGATGTGCAACAAAGTCATCGAAATCCAAAAGCTCCTTGTCTGTAAAACGAGATTGTGTGATTGTCCGCTGAGGACATGCAGTTTGATGGGTTTATCAGACGACTTTGCAAAAGACACTTGGAACGATTGATTGTGCCATCAAGTCCGGAAATTCAGGCAAGTAGTTGTTTGTCGAACAGTTGCATTTCCGCAAGATCTGGATTTTATTGACAGCATAATTCGATGAGTTGAGAAATATTCTGTTGCTCTCAGGAAAGCCAGCTTCAATGTCGCACACTGTGTTACAACAATTGTGTTGAAATCCGGACATGAGGGTTGTGGTATGGGACCCATGAGCAGCTATCCCCGCACTAGAAAGGGTGACAGGGGATATGCGAAATGCAACAAACAGCCTTTAGAGACACTGACAGGCTAAGCAAGCGGATCCCTACGCAGTAAAAGACGTTGCAAGTCAAACGCACATTTTGTCAGGGTAATTGATTTGAAGACCAATATCGCGCGAGGCGACCCGGTTCGCGGCTCGAAACACTTCTCGAGCTATATTCGAGCCCAAATATAGGTCCCACGTCTTAATCGACTAACTATAGGCGACAAGCGACGAACTATTGACGGACAATAATATTAATTGAGATGTAATATGGCAATCGCGGGAACTAGTTTTGACAGGCGGGAGGCGACGTGCAACAAATGTATTTTTGAGGTACAACATGCGCAGCGCAATGGTGCAATTTCCTAACAACCACTCAACAATAATTATTTTATTTTGCAGAGAACTTTCGAATGCAACTTCCACAAGCACTCACAACGAAAATGTTTTTCCAGATGCAGCAAACCCCAATTGATCTGCCAACAAGCCGCATCACACTTGTGCACGCACTCACGATTGCCTGATCGGGTCTTAGACATACGCATGGATTGAGCAAGCTTGCAACTTGCAAGGCTACGTGTAAGCCGGCCTCAACAAGGAGTTGAAGTAGTGGGAGTGACATGGGTTGTGCGAGATGCAACAAAGTAAATGTTCTTGGTGTCTCGGTGAGGTTGAGGTGAGTGGAACTTGAGTCTCAAATTCTCAATGACGTTGGGGCCACACCAAACCAAGGGTATCATGAAGACTATCCATGAAATAGGTAAAGCAAAACGACAACAACAAGGTAGCAACAAGCAACAAGGATTGCGCGAAGTGCAACAAGAAAAGAATTCACGACGGGAAAGAGGCTCAAGGCCCCTTGCATCCCCCTCAATAGAGGTCTTTAAAAACCTAGCCTTGGTCTGGACCATGGGTTTGCAGCCGCTTAATACATTTTGCGCGGACTAAAAATGGCAGGGTTTGTTAGATGTGCAACAAAAGACGAACCTAGAAAGAAAATGCATCAATTAAGCTGTGTTGTACAATTGAAGCTGCAAGGTCAAGGTCAAGGACATGGACAAATAAGGGCGAATTGCAACGGTGAAACATTGCTAGCCTGTGTTTGGTATGTGCGGGGATTCGAGTCATGGCCGACTAAGCACGAGGGTAGCTTCAGCAGAGAATGCTGGCATCGAGGAGGGATCGTGAGGACGGTGTTCAAGCCTTTTTCTCGAGGACCCGGTCTGTGGAACTGGGCTCGGACGCGGCTGGGTATCGAGGACCCTGGGGATAAAGCCGACCGATGCCAGCGGTGAGGGGAAAAGCGGATGTATCATCTTCCACGACAGAGCTGCACCCAGGATGAGGATAATAAAGGGGCCGAGTGACGGTCAAAGAGTTGCATTCGAGCGAGGTGAGTGTGTGTGCGTTGCCGGTGAGGTGTGGTTGGGGAACAGAGGAAGAGAAGGTTTCACTTCGAAGACGTCGGGTAGCACGTGACTACTGGCCTTTCCGGGCTCGGCTTAGCTGCCCTGCTTAGCCGACCCGGAAGCGAGAAGTGAAGAATTGATTTCTGTTGAATTTAGTCCTTCATCCAATTTTCCACCTTGTCTGTCCTTCTACGAATTTTTGACGGGTCTATCGGCCGGGAGAAACAAACTCTACGCAAGTGCAAAGAGCCACGTTGAGCGCATGCGGGGAAAGACCTGCAATGCACAAGTGCGCGATCCCGAGCCTGTGATAAGAACGCCACATAGTATCGCCAAGATTCTAAGAACAGGCATTTTATCGAAGAGCTCTCCGACCAGTTTGCTGGTCAAATTGCGGGAATGCCCTAAAGGAAATCAAGTTGATTCTTGTTTTTGGCCTATCACTCTCGACTCCCAAAGGAGAATCAGCAGAAAAACTGGGGACGAGTAATCCGATCGTGAAGTGGTAATTGGTGGCCTTGGAGTCCGGTTTGCCGCCAGGCCATCACAAGCTCAGCTCCTCCACCCCGGTTTCCAAACAAACGTCATGAGCTAAACACAAGTAGACGTCTTGTCCCAGTTGGTGGTTCTCATTCAAGGTTATGGCCTGCTTCAATCCACTTTCCCAAGCTCTGGCTTGGGTAAAACCATTATCACCTTAACTACAAAAAATTCTGATGTATCACATCAAACTTAGCAAATGGCAATCATCTGCTTAGGTACATACCTGCCGCCAGAGCACTTAAATATGGTCAATGAACTGCCATCAAATTCATCTCCTCCGGCCTTTTCATTCAACCACCTCAGTCATGGCAAGAATACCAACGTCGATTCTCCCTTTGCTTCTCGGCTTCACCTCAGCCGCGCTGGCAGTATCCGAGGCTGCAAACAATTCAGCCACCTCTTGCAGCATTGCTGGAGATTCAGACACATATGGTCTGGGTGTGCGCCTCGGCGTATATCTTCAATGGGTTGCTACCCTGGTTGCAGTCACGACACGACTCCGCATAGCGTCACAAATACGGACAGCAAATACTGTACTGCAACTTGCAAGTCTTGCCGGTATCTTCTTCCTCACATTCAAGCGACAACAAGTCTATGCCGTTGAACCGCTGATTGTCATATACTTCTCATTCGGCGCCTCCTGGCTACTTGTCTTTGTCGCGCTTGAGATCAAGGGGAGTATCAACGAAGCAATTCTTCGAGTGCTTGTCTATGCGACAATGCACGGATACATCACGTGGTACTTCTGGCATGGAATAGACACGATGCTTTCCTCCCCGTGCGGAACAAGTGCCTTTTTCGGGAATAATGTGGACCTTTTCGGATGGTTTCGAACTTTGGGGAAGATTTTCACGGCCGTCGGTTGTCCAGTGCACGCTTTTCTCCTACTCTTCCACCTTCCCTCGCTTGTATGGCTTCGATATCCAATTCTCAAGCCAAATCTAGTTTGCTTAGAATTTGAGAGCGAGATCGAGAAAGGAGATTTCTACGATGGAAAGGAGATTGATTTTGGGGTACTTTTTCTGTGGATTGCGTATGCTGCCTTCTCGTTGTTGTTCATGATTTTCATGATCGCTGGAGCTGAGATGATGATCATCTCTAATCACATCACTAGCATGTATCGTATGGATTCGACTGGGCAGCTCATACCTGTCATTATGGGAGCTGCATTGCTCGGAACTGTGATTTTAGAAACATACAGGGAAGCCAAGAAGTCGAGGCCAATCTCTCAACCAACAGAGCCAACTGATGATAACAACAAGCGGCAGCGACTATTGGGTACCTGGTATTTTCAATCTAAGGAAGACTGAAGGGGTGGCGTCATTTGCGCCGGGTCGTTCATTCCCTTCCAACCTTCAAGAGATGTGGGTGGAACTTCTACCAGAACGAAAATAGACTTCTTGGCGTTAACTTCAATTCTCAAAGCGATGTTCAATTTGCACGGCACGCAGTGATGATATGAGCTTTCTAGATAACACTTTCCGAAGACAAATCTCCCTATTTCCAATTCCAACTTCCAGAACATCACAAAATGAGTCTTACAATCCATAACGAGAAGGAGATCGCTCAGCCCTACCTATGCGCCTCCCATGGGACAGTGTTAGACTGAGTTTCACCGTCGAGATCCAATTATCCAGGGCGTGGATGCAAGGCGTGCTTCAATGCGGGAAGAACTAGGACGGGAAGAGACATAGGCGATAATCGCAATAAATTAGACAGAAAATGGACCAAGTAGGAAGAAGCAGCAGCAAACCGGTCCTACTCTATATATTTAGAGTGGGGAAGAGGTCCTCAAGAGAAAGCACAATGTTCCTAGTTAATATGATATCTCAGGGTTGCGTACTACGGAGATCTCGGAGCGGGTGATGATGTCCATATCTTGCAGCCCCCGCGGGTCGAAGGAGCAGAGTAATTTCTCATGATTCCGGTATGACTATAAGCAATATAAGCGTGCCCTTTTCTTTGAAAATGAAGATGGCAGACCGTCTCAAACGTCCCATCATGACTGGGAGTTCACTACGTTCACCCGAAGAGATGGTGTCCCTGGCAAATGATGATCCTAACAATCCAGCAAACGTTTCTTCGGTATGCATCTCAAACCAGAAAACCTATTTCATGAGACTGATACCATTCGTCTGTAAGGCAAGAAAATGGCACATCGTCTGTGTTGGCATCATCTTTACCTTCAACAGCGCCCTCGGATCCTCCCTTCCATCTGGCGCACACGCAGAAATTGCAGAAGCCTTCCACCTAACATCAGATGCCATACTGGGTGGTCTGTACTCTGATATCTACCACAATCCACAGCAGTGCGGAACTGCGATGGCATGTTTTATGTTCATGACTACGCTGGGCCCTCAGGTTGGACCAACTATATCTGGATTTGTTTCCTTGGTATCCGGGAGGTGGATTTTTGGGGTTGCTTTAATCATTGCCGGAGTCGGGTTGCCTATCGCTCTTCTGCTGCAGGAGACTTTTGTTCCTGTTCTGGTTCAACGGCGAGACAAGCGATTGGAGAAGACTGCTTGGGCTCCGGTGACGTCAAGTACATCGCCGGTGAATAAGAAAGGGGCCGGATCTATAGCCCGCGAAATTGCAACAATCTTCAGCAGGTCATTTGTCATGACAGTTCGGGAGCCGATTATGCTTTCACTTCGCTTTATCTTGCTTTGATATATGCGCTTTTGTACCTTTTCTTCCAGGCTTACCCAAGTGTTTTCCAGGGTAGGGAATGATATTGAAACAGTTTGGGGAACTCAAGTTGACAAAATGATAATAGGGCTTGACGGAATGTCCGCTGGTGTGAGCGGCCTAGCTTTTATACCTAGTAAATTCATCTTTTCACGTATCTTTTGCGCTTTCAGAATGCTAATCAGTCACCTAGTAATGGTCGGCGCTGGAATTGTATTTCTGCTATTCATTTAGCATAGTTCAATCCACACCAAAAAGTTAGTTGCCAACGAGCCGTGGGTAAAAGTGGAAGAATATCGACGCCTTCCTCTCGCAGCTGCGGGTGCTCTTACAGATGGTTTACAATACTTATTTTAATTGTTGATGGAAGTTGAGTACTGACTAACTCTCAACTCTTAGGATCGTCATCTCCCTTTTCTGGCTCGGCTGGACCTCTTCCCAGTCCATCAACCCCATCGTACCCATGATACCCGGCGTCTGGTTCGGAATAGGATACGTGCTCATTTTTATAGCGATGCTGAATTACCTAACCGATGCGTATGAACAGCACTCCGCATCAGCACAGGCTGCAGCGAGTACTATGCGTTCCATTGCGGCAGCTTGTCTTCCGTTTGCCTCGCGGCCTATGTACGGCAACTTGGGGATCCACTTGGCCAGTTGTTTACTCGGGTTTATCGCGCTCCTAATGGCAGTTATTCCGTTTGTGTTTATCAGGTATGGGGATTGGATTCGAAGGAATAGCCCGTTTTGTCGGAGGTCAATAGAAGAGGAAACGAAAAGACAGGAGACACATGAAGTGACTAGCGCGAAATAGAATAATTAAATTGTACGAAATATTCACAGCATAAATATATATGTTAATGTATTTGATACTTAGTCAGTTTACTTGCGTTTTTCTCTCCCTCTTGATTTGTGTTATTGTCTACTGTCCAAACCTTGTTATTTTGTTCCTGCGTCCAATACCAACTTTGTCCCTTTCTCGAACCACCACATGCCATACTTGGGCATTCACTCTTCGAGTACCATTTTAGGTTGATTATGGACCCAGATACCGAGCAGCAAAACGTTGTGCGAATTGTACAAGTGGGTGGCGAAGCTAACCGCCACCGCAGGGCGTACTGCACGCCCTGCAGTAAGGAACATCCGGGAAGAAAAGTCTGGCGAATATGCGCTCCCAGGGCGTGAAAATTGAGTAAACCTGTGGGGCAAACGTCTATCTATCGACTACTAAAAATTTCCAACTGCAAGGAATTCTATATCTTCTGAATAATGAGCTCATTTTAAAGCAGTGAATTATGAAGAGATTCTTGAAGCCGCAGGCACTCTCATTGTTCTCAGCGAGTAGACGCGGTATACCAACGATAACCACCATGATAACCCCACAATCAAGACAACTGCAGCACCAACCACGGGTCTATGTGTTGGGTCTAGGAAGCATAGGAACATTGGCAGCACATTGCCTTTCCGGAATACCCAATGGCCCAGCAGTCACGCTTCTCCTTCATAGGAAATCCCTTCTTAACGCATATCGAAATAATGGGAACCACATCTCAGTCGAGACACAAGAAGGAAAACATATGATCTCAGCAAACTATGACTTCGAGGTGTTCCGAGATGGCCAGTGGTATAACGAATCGCCGAGAGACCATGAATCGCAATCTCATCAAGACTCTCCTGTTTAAGCCAACCAGATTGCAACTGATGTGATCGAGCATCTCATCATATGTGTCAAAGGCACTCAAACAGTGGACGCTCTCCGCCCCCTTCTACACCGCTTGACATCTAAGTCAAGTATCCTCTTCCTCCAAAACGGATCCGGAATGATCGAGGCAGCCAACAAGCATCTTTTTACAAATCTACAAACGCACCCAAACTGTCTCATCGGCGTGATTTCCCACCGTGTGACACTTAACAAACCATTCAACATCACTCATACCGGATTCTCTGCCACATCTATAGGCATGGTGCCACGGGGAGATCACACGGGTGAATCCCCAAGCCACGAATCCGCTCTAGCTTCAAACTACCTCCTCAAAACCCTCCCGCAATCTTACCATCTTAACGCGACGTCCTATCCTTACACAGCTATCCTCCAAATTCAACTCGAAAAACTCGCGGTCAACGCCTTGTGCAACCCGCTCTGCGCGCTCAACGACTGGATCAACGGATTTCTCTTCACCATCCCAAAGCGCGCAGAGACATCCGGGCTGAGATCTCGAATGTTGCCCTCGCGATACCAGAGCTGAAACATGTCCCGGGCGTAAAGGAGAGGTTTTCAGCGGATGTGTTGGAAGAGACAGTGAACGGGATTATACATAAGGCATATAATACCACTTGTTCGATGGTTTGGGATCTTAGAGCGAGGAGAGAGACGGAGGTGGAGTTTATTAATGGGAGTTGGTCACGGATGGGCAGGGAGCTGGGTGTGGAGACTCCGGTGAATGATCGGTTGTTACGGGAAATTGAGGCGAAGTCAAAGTACAATCAAATCAGAGAGAATACATTGGATTTGCTTTAATGTATAGATCATAGAAATGTTTGTTTTCCACTCATGTGCATAGATGGAGGTATCTCCTGGTATCTGCCACAATGCATTTGTCAAAAACCCCCCACGTGCAAGCTAGGGATCTAGCTATATTTTCTCCCTTTAGCTCTTTTCTCCTTTTCTCTTCTTTGGCTTAGAATCCTAGTCTATACGGTACAGTAACTAGTAATCGAAGATATGCCTTGAGATTTAATTGCTTTCGTAATATTTGTTTTTTTTAAATAATTTATAAAAAGAAATTGAATATTGGACCTAATGATTACAAAAGCGAAAACTATCTAACATAGGATTTGAAATCAATTAAATAGCCACGGATTAAACTAATAATTAATAGGATTTGAAAATTTAATATATAATTTAATACATATATATGTATTGTTTATAAAAATCATAAATAAAAGTTTATTTATATTTTTAAAATATTAATTTTTAATAGAAATGGACCGTGCAAGTATACGGAGCGTGCACATGCCAAAGAATACAAGCATACGGACAAAAAGGGCAGACAAACTTAATGTTCCATAAATTATTTGCTAACTCCTTTCATCACTCTGATAGGGCCACCTCCGCAGTGCACGACTCTGGATCTGGAATATCGGAACTGAGGTGGCGGTCCATGTCGGCTCCTGAAAAGGGCTCGGGTGGGGTGGATCTAGTTTCAGGCTGGATGAGGATCACTTATATATTTGAGGGTAGGCTTGGTTAAATAATGTCAACGTGCCAATTCCACCTCCATCTGCGCGCTCGACTTATCACCACCGAACATAGGCAGATTACAGGGCAGCCTGATATATTTGCCTTTATTGACTGCACTTGTTTTTTTTAAGCTCGAATCTGACAGAGACTCGCGTTTACCTGTGCAACTGCAATATGTTATTTCCCGATCTTCGTATCAGTCCCGACGCACTCAAGCTCATTGCCATCAGCTTGCCTGTAGTATACTGGCTGCTATGGGTTGTTCATGCCCGGTTGGCACATCCGATGCGAGACATCCCCGGTCCATTTTGTGCTTCTATCTCGAGAACTTGGTATGCGTATTACATGAGCAAAGGTGATATCGAGGCGACATTTATGAAGATACATGAAAAATACGGTATTGCAAAAAGTCACCATCGCGATGTGTTCCGATGCTAATAACAAATGTTGCAGGTCGAATTGTTCGCATTGCCCCCGATGAGGTATCTATCTCAGATCCTCATGCAATCAGGATCATCTATGGGATCAACTCTGGATTCTATAAGGTGAGCGAGTATATCACCACACTGTTAAATATGACAATGTCTGGCCAGTCGTTAACAAAAAAAAACTATAGACTAATTTCTATCTTCCATTCCGCGGCGAAATTTGTAAGTCGCATGAACATTGTACTAACCATGGAGCCTAGCTGATATGACTTCAACTATGGCCAAGTATCCGGACCACTTCACTATGATTGACGAGAAGCTTCATGCCAACAGGCGCAAGATCGTTAATAGTATCTTCGCCACTTCCAACATTCTCAAGTCCGAGAAGTACGTCGACAATTGTGCTCGAAGCTTTGTTGAATCAATGCACAAATACGCCGAGACTTCGGAGGTGATCGATCTGGGAGACTGGTTATAGTGGCGAGTTAAAGCTCTTCCTGCGGGTTTGGCCTAGATACAGTACTAGACGGTAATTCAGAGCCATTAAGCGAGAACACCAAAATCCAACTTTTAGTTACTACACTTAATTCTAGTATAACTTAGCCATTTTTAAAGCTATTTATATAAAAAGTATATTAATATATTCGCGTATAATACATCTATAAATCGTACAACTTAGTTTTCTTGCTTTAGCCCCACGTGACTCCTAATACTTAGTGTGCCATCCTTCAGCCTTGATATAGGCCTGGATTTGGGATGGCATACTTTCTACTAACGACTCAAAAAGAGAATCAGGTAGCACATCCCACGTAGTATAGAGAGCACTCTTAAGTGCTTGTAAATCAGCCTCTAATTCGCCGCCACTATTCTAAAGCTCCGGAAACATCTTACAGACCTTCTCCTTAAGGGCCTTCTATATATGCTTGATCGGGTTTAAGTTAGGGGAGTAAGGAGGCCAATCTGTAATATATATCCCATTTTCTTGTAACTGGTCGCGTATACGGTGAGCCGTATATATCAAGGCATTATCTTGTATAAAGATAAGGTCATCTTGGTAGTAATAAGGGAGGTTTTCCTCTAGCACTTTAATATAAGATGCTGCACTATACCCATTCTTCTTTAACTCAAAGTCCCGGTCTATAATATAAAGTGGTGTCCTCTATATGTTTCCCCAAAAGCATACCTAGACCATTACTTGAAGCTGTTTGCCCTTCTTATATGTCAAGACGCACTCTAGCTTCTATTTATCACTTGGGATATTAAAGGCCTAGACCTGCTTCTAGCCTTTACCCCGCTCTGTTAAACACTTGTCACTTTATATATATTTTTTCTACCTCGCGACCTCCTAATATACTCTTACGCGGCACTAATCATATTGTAAGAGGGCAATTTTGTCTATAAGTTCGGGGCACTTCTTTGCATGCTAGTGGTGAAGTCTATTCGCGCGTGCAAGGTCCTTGATCTAAGTATTACTACATTCTAGGCCAGTCTTAGCGCGACGCTAGTCAAACGTTAACTTAGGGTATAATCGTAGGTTTCGTAGCATCATTCGACGGTCTTGGTCGGTATATATGTAGGGAGCACCTAGGCGAAGTTGTGAGATACCATTTGGTCGTTTGTCCTGGCCGTAAAGTGTGCTCCTTACCCCCCCGCGGGAGGCTCCAAACTCGCGCTTAATTGAGACCTTGCGCATACCCGCACGATTGGCCCCAACAATTAGCCCTCTATTATAAGGACTATAATCCTTCCCACGGACTCGATTCCCATCGATGGCGCCTAAAGGGGTGCGTATAGGTTGCATTTTATAGCGTTGATGTAGGAAAGAAAAAAAAGAGACGCGTCGCGTCGGCTTAAATCGCGTTTCGGCTCTGAATTAGCGACAGGGACTGTACTGACTCAGCGGTCTTCACCAGGTACACTTTTGACATCGTTAGCGAACTTCTGTTTGGACGACCTTTTGGGTTCATGCGAGAGCGGAAGGATATTGGTGGGTACGTCGAGGCACTGGACTCATTGCTGCCAGTAGGAGCCGTAACCGCCGTGTTGCCAGCATTCTTCAGGGGCATTGTGCCTCTCTTTGGGGTCTTTTCTTCGAAACTACGATTCGCTCTCACTGCTCGCCAAAGGCTTGTTATGGCTGCAAAAGACTGCGTGGCAGAAAGGCAACGCCAAATCGATAACGGTGAAGAAACTCGACAAGACATGCTTACTGATATTTTTAGAATCAAGAAGGAAAAAGGGGAGAAGGAGGACTTTAGCATCTTGGACGTCGAGGAAACAGCTTTTGGAGCCATGTAAGTGTTTCTCTCCATCATGCCGTCTGGCCAAGAGCATATGAGTTCTGCAATCACCGCAATGATGGGTTCTGATTCCGTACAGTTTTGCTGGCAGTGACACAACTGCCATTGCTCTCCGATCAATCTTATACCATATATTCAGATCGCCACCCGTGCTCACGAAGTTGCGACAAGAACTAGATCAGGCCGCATCAGAAGGTCGTCTAAGTTCACCAGCCCAATACTCAGAGGCGACCCGCTTCCCATACTTGAGGGCGTGCATCAAAGAAGGCATGAGAATCCATCCTAGTCTGGCAATCAGTCTTTCTAGGCATGTTCCCCACGGTGGCCGCGAGATCGCGGGACGATACTTCCCAGAGGGTTACAAGATTCGAATTAATGCCTGGGTCATCCAGCGCGATGAGGAGATCTTTGGGAAGGACGCTCGGGTCTATAATCCTGATCGGTGGTTCGATCGTGATGCAGTGTTCATGGACCGCTACATGTTCCAGGTTTGTGCGCCCATGTCATTCTAGTGCAACAGAGCTGACGTAAATTCTCATCACAGTTCGGAGGAGGTTCTCGTACCTGCATCGGCAAGAATGTAGGTCTCCATCTCCCATCTCCATTCTTAAGCAGTCTCTCTAACACTCATCAGATCTCCTTGGTTGAAATTCACAAGTTGATCCCCACCCTGGTAAGGGAATTTGATTTTGAAATTGTGCCAGAGAACCAAGAGTTGGAGATTCGCAATTACATGATGTCTAAGCAAGTTGGGTTCAAAGTGAGGGTCAAGCGACGGAGCAAGGTTGCTGGGCAGTAAGTGGCGAAGGCCGAGTAGTATGAGAATGATACGTGGTAATGTGCATAGCACAGATTGAGAAATAGCAGGCATTGCTCTGTACATCTAAGAGAAATTGGTCTTGAAATGATTTCCACTTCCTGACCTCAAGGCGTGATCGTGATAGTCGAGCCTTTAGACGGGGTTGACGAAGGTTCACTCCACCCAGGGTGACGGGATGTATGCATTGTTAAATGTCTTGCTAAAGTGAATGAGTGCCTTTACTCATAAGTTAATTCTACTTCTTTGAATATCCTTAGTGTATTTTTACATAATGACTAATACTAAATACATACTAATAGCTAAGAACCCCCCACATCCTATATCAAAAAGCCACCCAGTCAATTGCAAGCCCCAGAGCTGTAATGTAAATCTATAATGATGATGGGTTTTGAAATTGTGTGGAATTTATGAGTCTGAGCTTGAGCGAGTTTACATGTATCGACTTCGCTTCAATTGCTTGCCTTCAGTCGCAGAACCTCACGAGGAGTAGCATACTCCCTAGCTGGATTTAAGAGTTATCAAATGGAGTACATTGCTGCCGGTATGCTAGAGCACTTTCTCAAGGGCATGAAGTTAGTGACAACTTGGCAACGCATTTGAGCATTTCAATTCCAGTACAACAAGCACATTAAAACATGCCATCCAATTGCAAACAAAACGGTGGCAGTCAATACCTTCCCCCCCCCCCAAAAAAACCTGTATGCATGTACAATCCTTTTAAATTTGCCTGCAGTTCACTACATTACAATGCAATTTGACATTCTGATGGTCAAGCTCACATAGTGACTACCAAAGTTTTCGAGCTTAACGATTAGGCTATTTCATTCCACCCAAACCTACACCTCTTTAACCATCTTAGCCTTGATCCACTCACCCTTCAATCGTGGCATAAGACGCAAAGCATTACCAGCCCTGATTCCTGCGACTTCGCGCGAGTTGTACAAACCACTGATCTCCGGTCCAAGCATTTCCTTCAGTGTCGCTTCCACCTCTACCTTCCCCGTGAATGGCCAATCCGAACCAGTCAAGATGTTCCCAGCAGCGAGACCCATAGACTTCAACAAGGCCTGCTGCGCTGCTGTGCCCTGAGAACACTCGATATTGATATTGCCTCCGGCGAAAACCTCTTGCAGAGTCTTGCCCTCGTTCGCTTCGCTAATGCGGTTTACCTGCGGAACTCCGGGTCCTCCAGGGCCGACTAATTTCGAGCCACTCAAGGTTCGAATGACTCTCTGGAACAGGTAAGGGAAGCTGCCTCCGTTGTGACTGAAAATCCACTGAATGTCTGGGTATTTGGTGAAGATTCCCCGGTCAACCATGGTCATCAGACATCGTGCTGTCTCGGTTGGGAACTCGATCATCTGGAAACCATAAATCTTCCCATCCAAAGGAGGCATAATCGTCTCTGAAGGATGCACGAAGAGAATCACCTTCCTGTGATTGCAATCTGCGAGAATCTCGTCGAAGCGAGGATCGCCCAAGTATATGTTATTCGCGGATGTAGTGATGGCATACCCATCTGGTTTCGGTGAACATTCCTCTTCTCCATACTGGAGAGCTTTGAGCGTCTCCGCGATGTGAGGGAATGGGAGAGGTGCGAATGACCCTCGCTCAGCAGGGAGCTTCTGGACTTCTTTGGCCTGTTCATCAGTGAGGGTCCGACAAAATCCAGCCCATTTCTCGGCTGACCATTCTGTGTTATATTTCGACCAGATGACTGGTGAGTAGATGACGGCACTCGTGCCCTGTTGAGGTAAGATCTGTAAGCGGCAAACCAGAAGGTCTGGAGATATAAGTTCGTGCTCACCAACTTGGCCATTGCATCGGGTGTCTCATCTGGACTGGCAATCACAAACTCGCCCATGGGTTTCAGAATATGGGGTGCGAAATAGTGGTAATGGACGTCCACAATAGGGACATCCTTCTGCATGAATTCCAACTTGCTAGACATGGTGTTGTCGTTTGTGTGTTTCTGAAATGGTGCTATCTTCTTAATTCTCTTGTGATAGCAATAACCTATTCATTATGCCAGAAACAGCACCTAATATACAAAAAAAGTCGGAGGAAGAGGGGGAGTTAAACAATGATCCGACACTCCGCTGGTCTAGACGACGAGGCAATTGTCAGATGCTTGACCGGTTCAGGCATTGCGGAAGGTGGAGTTGATACTTTCGGATCTGTAGTGGGCGGAATGTCGATTTGCTGGATCCGCCCCGCTCGGTGTTTCTGACTTCGGAATGCGGACAGTCTACCTAGTTCCAACCAATATTGTCACGTGGAAGTTGCTGCGGATTGGTGGACGGAAATATTGATTACAGCCGTTATACTACTTATCCATCCATATTTCTTTGGACTTCACTTGGAACGGGTCCGCAGAATCCATCAAGCATTCGAATATACTCTATCTAATTTCACCTTTGCGAACGGAGATCCTCGCTAATAATCACGGCTACGACAAGATGGCAGACTCAATAGAAACTCGTCTCTTCATCAACAATGAGGTATGGCATTCCTTTGATGTCAAATACAATGGTTAGCGATATTGATATGCGACCCAGTATGTTGCAGCAAAATCTGGAGCGACTTTCCCTACGTACAATCCGACCACAGAGAAATTCGTAACCGACGTCTCAGAAGCCGAGGAGGCTGACATCGATTCTGCGTACGCTGCGGCAGCAATAGCACAAAAGAAATGGGAGGCCATGCCACCAATAGCGAAGGCTCCTATTTATGGCAAACTGGCTGGCTTAATTATGCAAAACGGAGATGAACTCGCAAGACTGGAGGCTATCGCCATGGGAAAGTATGCATCTCATTTCCCAAGCGATATGCCGAAGTTGCAGTGGGTTGGAAATAAAAAGGATCATATACTGACATGTAGATTCTAGACCTTACGGGTCTTTCCAATTCGACCGAATGGCTTGTGCTAGTCTCTTCGGACACTATGCCAATGCTGCCTACCACATCCAGGGCCAATCCAGTTTGAACACGCCGGGGATGATCAACATGACGCTCAGGCAGCCATACGGGGTGGTTGCTGCTATCATTCCATGGAACGTATCATTGATCATGTTTGCGATGAAAGTTGCCCCAGCTATCGCTGCAGGAAATGCTATCATTGTAAAGACTAGCGAGAAAGCCCCTCTTGCGGTATATAAATTCATTCCTTGGCAGTCAAGAATAGCTAATGCTGACATACCATTAGTGCATCAAACTTGGCTTCCTCATCAAGCAGGCCGGCTTCCCTCCCGGATTGATCAACATCGTGTCTGGCAACGGCCATGTCACTGGCAAACTGTTGGCCGAACACATGAAGATCCGCAAGATCGCTTTCACAGGCTCTGTGTCAACTGGCAAGAAGATCATGCAGATGGCTGCAGCATCAAATCTGAAAAACGTTACCCTTGAGCTTGGTGGGAAATCCCCTGCCATTGTCTTCGCGGATGCGGATCTTGAGATGGCAGCTAAAGCGTAAGTTGCATTCCCGGTTGTAACATTTGAACTCGAAACTTTGTGAAATCCAAGCTTTGATGCTAAGGCAGCACTCTCCTTGGACGCAAAGTGTGAAATAATCAGGATGATTGGAAGTTGCGAATTGAATCTATGCGAAAGATCCCTACAACTGACAATTGCTTCTGATACATAGAGTCGAATTCTCCATCCACCAAAACAGTGGACAGCACTGTCAAGCAAACAGCCGAATATTCGTCGAAGAGGGCATCGCTGACCAATTCCTGGAGAAGGTTTGCACAATAATGCAGAGCCGCAAGATTGGAGATCCGCTCGACAAGGAGACATTCCAGGGGCCACAAGGAGACAGGCTGCAACAAGAACGGGTCTTAGCTCTAATTGAGAATGGGAAGCAGAATGCTGAACTGGTTCTTGGTGGCAAGGGCGCGAAGGTTAACGGCAAGGTATGATATGATATGACGTTTCCACCTCTTGCTTGAAGTCATACTTATATGAAGCGGCAGGGTTATTTCGTCGAGCCCACTATCTTCAAGAACGTTAACGAAGAAGCGGAGATTTACAAGGAAGAGATCTTCGGCCCTGTAATGCTCGTCAACACATTCAAGACGGAGGAGGATGTCATTTTCCGCGCAAACAACACCGAATACGGTCTCTTCGGTAAGGGACTCTTCCAACCCTTCTCGAACCCCCCCCAAGAAAGAGTTATTTTCTTCTTCAAAGTATCACTACTAATACACGCACCCAGCATCGGTATACACACGCAACTTCGAACGCGCGATGCGATTCACAAAGCTGCTCGAAAGCGGTGCCGTCGGCGTGAACTGCTCAGCTCCCACACAGGGGTTGGACATGCCCGTTGGTGGTTGGAAGCAATCGGGAATTGGCCGAGAGATGCATATGTACGCCGTGGAGAACTATATGGAGACCAAAGCTGTGTATTTCAAGTTCGATCATAGCTTCGATATGCATTAGATACCTTGAGGTGCTGTATACCAAAGATAAATATTGACTTTTCCAGGATTGAGTTGGTTTGAGTTTGAGTGCCATTCATCTATGTAATTTGACCTTTTCTGAATCGAAGAGACTGTGGAGACTGAGATGCAAGATATGACACTAAGAGCAGTAGCTAAACCCCTTACTTGAACTTTACGGGCGGGATTAACCTGCTCGACTCTGAGCACTTTGTTCACTTTTTAAGAACTTTAGGGATCTATGACTTTAGAAAGCTTTGGTAGATTTAAATGACTGCGTTACTGTTGCACATTTTCTACTCTGTACTTCTGTGGGTATGCCCAGTAATGCAAATAGCCTATTTGACATTTGTCTAGAATAAGTCCAGTATACCAGAGTAGAGTATAATACCTAGGACTGTACAAGAGACAAACTTAAGGCCCAATGCAAGCATCATCACCACTCCATGGGGAGATAGATATCCGAATGCTGCTAGCAATAAAAGCCAACTTAACAAACATGCAATAAGAGCAGCTTTCACTTTCCCGAAACGCCCCAAGACTCATCAACTATTGTAAGCAGCCGTCAGGTGACCCAAATTTCGTAGCTTCCGCCTCTTTCTCCGATAGTTCCGCCAGCTTCTTCATCAGATCCAGTAGCGTCCTCACTATTAAAGGAGGCGAGTCCGACTTATGCGAGTAATTCGCCTGCAAGATTGCAGCTGCGTTCACCATGACGCTCTTCGTATGCCGTAGGCCATAGAAAGGAGGTTTCTGCGACGCGGAATCGTTGTGTTTGCTTTTGGGGGAAGTCAGACCTGGTTGGCCCTGATTAAACATGATGAACAAGCGAATTTCAGGAACGTCATAGCTATCGAGGACAACCGTTGCGGGATCCTTATCTGTGATCGTAAGTCCGTAGTTTAGAGAGTTTTGAGATACCTGTCGCTCCCATGGCGTCTGGTCCGGTATTGATTCGCTCTGGGTCAGCGTATTAAGTCCACTGTGTAGATCGGCGTCATAGATGATCAGTCCATAGACCCAAAGTGTTAAGGCAGAGAAATAAACTGCCACGGCATGGAACCCTCTCAACTTGGCATGACGGAAGGATTTGGCAGCCCTCAGGACTTGCCCAGCGTGCCAGATGGCTCTCCTCGCCTCTTTCCCGTGACACCATTTCCGCATAGAAGGAACGATCTCACGAGCATCACGCTCGCCATCTTTGCCAGCAAAGATCTGAACGTCATCCAGAGACACGTTGAGGAACATCATGAGGAATTCTGCCAGCAATATCACTTCAGATGCACCCTGCCCGAAGGTGTCACATTTCGAGCGGAATTTGGTAAGAGTCTTGTAACTATAGAAATCTCGTTAGTGTAGAACAAGAAGATCAAGATGGAAATGACATACGTATGGCTTTGAAACGCATGGCTTAGCAAGTTGATGGTTTCATCTGACGTGCTGTAAATGTTATGGGTGAAAGCTGACTGCTGCCTGTAATCCCATACTTGAGCTGCAATGGCATGGAGAGCAGTTAGAAGGCAAAGATACGTGTCAACCTTCGTTTCCGTGCCATCTAATATCTCAATATTTGAGAACACGTCCACGAGCGTTGGCGAATGCGATAGTATTGATGCAGTACCTGAAGTCAAGAGTCTGGCCCAAGCCTGAGAGTCCGAAGCCATCCATAAATCCCGTGAACAGGGAAGTGGGATATTCATTTGCGCGTAGGAGATGATGGGGTTTCTTAGAAGAGCTAGCGAGGCTCGAGAATCATGCAAAAATGCTTGAATTGCAATGCTACCAGAGAAAAATCAGTCACCAGGGTCACTGAAGAGTGTCAGGGCCTCTCACTTACCGTTTCAAGGCTTCTTTTTCCCGCCAATCCTGCCATAAAAGTTGGATCACTTCAGCTGAATCATCGGCATGTATTTCTACTGCCAGGTGATTGTCTCTCGCAAAGGCTTTTGCCTTGATGAGAAGCTTTTGATAGTCAGAGATGTTTCAGCACAAGTGGAAGGAACAGGTGGTTCTACTGTATACAGTGGCTGCAGAAAGCTGCCAGCGATTTCCATGGATCGTTTACAGCCAGACCAAAGCCCAACATCAAGCCACAACATGTATGCTTGCAGGGCCTGTAGATCTCGGGTCAGACTGTTATCACGCTCGAACTACACGTAATTAGATTTGAAGATTACGCAACTAACTCTGAAGTGGATTTGACTCACCAATTCTGCCACTGCCAACCTGACTATCTCTTGAAACGCAATTCCCATCTTTTGAATGGCGCCACAGTTGACGGTAACCGCGCCGGCGGCAATGATCGCTAGGAGTAGTTCTGGGCGGGTGTTTGAATGACTTAAAGTGTTCCAATGGACTCGTCCTTCTAGACTCTCAGCTTCCTGCACATAGAAGGCCTGCATCAGCTTAGCGAGAAGAGTCTGTGAGGGGAAGGTTGAAATGCTGTGGTTGGATGAACATATATTCAGCACCACTTTGAAGATCTTGTCCCGGGAACTTAGGTCCAGCAACTCTGATAGGCATTGCCTTTGCATGGCGGCCGGGAATTCTTCGTTTCGTGGAAAATCCCCCTCGATTATGTTAATGTCTTCTTGTTTAGATAGACTGTCATGATTCCGTGGAGGGACCCATTCCCTGGATACGTCAGATAAAATTATTCACTGCTCATTTAACACATACCAAGGTGATAATTGGAAGGCATCTGCTCGCAAACAGAGGGGAGAACTCTGCGATGAAGAAATCTTTCTTTCTCTATCGTCCCGCGCCAGGTCGCCAGGGAAGAAATCCATCGTTGAGAAGGGTTCCGGGAACTGGAAATCAAAGTCATTCAGAGAGAAGTCCATATCTTGCACAAAATTTGAAACGTCAGGAGGAACCACTAGATCCTGGCTGAGAATGGGACCATCGGTCTGTGGCATCATTATCTGCTCGAAGAAAGAAGGGTACGCTTCTAATTCGAGATCAAACGTCTGGTTCCTTGATATTATGTTGGCCTCAGGATCATCAAGCATCTCATAGTCTAAGCTAGCAGACTTGTCCATCGTGGATCCTGGGTCTTCAGCGGCGATAATGCTAGAAGGAGATGTCCGGTCGAAACGAGTCTGCGTCTCCTGTAGTTCCGCGGATGGAGACCGAGACGAGCTATGCGATCGTTCTGGACTATGTAGGTATATGCTCGCGGCAGGGGCCTGGACTGTACTGGTCGCAGAAGCGCTTGGGGGAACACATGTCATTCCTCTCGTTCGGCAACGCTACATCTCCTAGTAAGCTAAATAGACAAAATACTTATATTCGAATCGAAGGGAAAGGAGAAGATAGTGAAGGATGAAGGTAATAGAAGCAAAAGCAGAGAACACATACCTTACAAGGTTTGTCATCCTCACATTTAGTTTTTGCTGCCACGCAACTCTTGCATGCTTGCGCCGTCCTCTCCTTTGACCTGTTGATGGATTGAGCTTTATTCTGTGCGCCTCTTTGAAGGTGGCCCAGTACATGTCGGTTGAGAAGATCACTAGAAGCTGGTTAGAATATTGGACAGGTTCATTAGACAAGTCAGTGGGGCAGGGGGCAGGGGCAGGGGGCAGGGGCATGGCAAGAAAATCAATGGCAATGACGCTGCACTAGCCGTTCTTGCTTCATTCAATGCACAGTCGTATCGTAGGGTGATAGACATGGCGCTTACAGTCTGTTGAATCCCTTTCCGCATCGGGAGCACTGGAAGGGTCGAGTATTGTCATCTAAGCGATGGTTATTCAGACAGAAGAATGTTCGTTCTCGCGCAGGACAAGGGGGCCATCTCTTGACGTACGCGACAGGAAGTGCCGACTGAGATGATCAGAGCGGTCATAGGATTTCTCACACAGCGGACACTGATGTCGCGACACCCGCTTTATTGACTGCGACGGCGACTGGGTAGCAGTACTACCTCGTCGCCTGGACTGGGATGGTGGGTTGTTGGATGGCATTGTTGTCATTGGCCTTGAAGTTCGACGACTGGGAGAGGGATACGGAGGGAGAAGAGACTTGAATCGCCATTGACGGTGGATTGCTATACGGGAAGCCAATGTGAAGACGACGACGGGATCAAGAACAGCTGCTCAGAATCAGATGTGTGCAGATGTAATACAGAGGCAAAAGGCGGGGGTTTGGGTGGAGGTGGAGGTGGGGCGCCACTGTAACCCTCTCGCCTGGGGAAGACGGTACGGTGCTAATCGCGGCTTCGGACGATCTGGAAGAGCGAGATGCACTCGGACTGGCTGGGCAACTTCTCGCTAAAATAGAGATCCGCCGCGCAACTGGGACTTGTGCGGACCTCGGCCAACAAATATTTATTATAGCATTTAATGAGTTTGAAAAGTCGACCCCTGATTGGCCATGCCACTACCACCGCTCCAGTACATTGCCTCAGGGGTGTGTTGTTTGGACCTAGGTGGTAAGCAGATCGTATCGGTTTCGGAAGATACGACAGTCCGGCTCCAGTATGCTGTAAATGGAGCAGTTTTGCCTTTTATAATATACTTTTTGCCTTAAGGGTCTTTACCCCTAGTAGACCTTATTATAGGCTTGAGGGAGCAAAAGGGAATCCTATTTGCGATTGATTCTATATATTATTTCAATCGGTCGATTATCTAAGCTGGGACACTTGCTTTCCCCGACTATAAGCGATAGTACAATAAGGAGCGCACACCGACTATTATATAAACATTAATTAAAAATAATTAAAAATATTAATATTTTATAATTTTATTTTTATTTTAAATTTAATTATTAAAAGATTGTAATTATTTATAATCGGAATTTATGGGGAAATGTAATAAATCGTTGACTTTTCGACGAATTATTAACCTTTTAACAAACCGCTCACCCGCACTTATATAACAAGTGCGGCTGGGGGCGATTAGTTAAGGTCGTACGATAAGCATCCAGGTCTAGCGAAGAGACGATATAGCTCTGGGACGTTATGGCCCGGCTGCTATCTTAGTAAGAATGCGTAAACTTCTGAAAATGATAGTGCTTTCCAAGGAACGCTGACGATATCCTTGTGCTATGCAGGTTAAGCATTGAATGGATTATATTCAATCTACAATGCTATGTCTCTAACAACCATATGAAAAAATACATCTATAAGCAAATCTCACCAGTTACCGGATTCGTCAATTTCATTGCAAATCCATGCTCATTCATGGCCTTGACAGCTTCCGGAGTCATCTTGTACCTCCAATAATAATCAGAGTAGGTCTGAGTTGTCTTATGATTAACTTCCTTTTCGGTCGTCTTCTTTGGTGCCATTTCCCTGGTGTTCTCAATCACTGTTTTCACCCTCTCAACTCGTAATTCATCAAAGATCTTCAAACGCTGCTCAACATCTTGAACTGTAGCTCCCTTCAAGACAATCCTCAGAGCTTCTGCATCTTCAATGGCCTGGCAGCCACCTTGGCCTTGATCTAGTTGGAAGTTAGCCTGAATTCTGAGAGGACAGTGCACATCTGGTTACTTACGAGGTCCCATAGCGTGAGCGGCATCGCCGATGAGTGCGAAACAGCCTTTCACCAAGGTGGAGAGGGGGTCTCGATCTCGGAGTTGCCAGACTCCTGTATCAGTTGCCATGGCAAGGAACTTGGCAACACTCGGGTGGAAATCCTTAAACTGTTCTACCATTTCTGCCACAGTAACATTGGTTCCCCACTGAATCCGCCGCTCTGTCTCATCTGGAAAGATGCACACAAAGTTCATGAATTCCCAACTCGAGCAGGGGTACGCCACAATACGGCGATCAGGCCCAATGAGCATCAAGACTTTGGCAGAGTCGACTAACATGGCTGTGTCAGGATCGTTTCTCATCCGATCGGTTGGAATCATACACCTGTATGCAGAAAGACCCTGGGTGACCGATTTCAACTGGCCAAAGACCGAATTCCCAGTCGCTGTGCGAATGCCATCAGAACCGATGATGACGTCTCCAGTGAAAGTTCTGCCATCTTTGAGATGCACAGTTTTGTTTGACAAGTCGATCTTGTCCACATGGGCCCCCAGTTCCAGATGAGGGGTTGTACCCAGGCCGTCTGTCGAGAGTGCAGCTCGTTTCAGTTCTCCATGTACATCCTGACGCGAGAAATACCACCAGGGTTCATCGTACTTTTTCGTGATCATTTCCATTTCCCATTCGAGTAGGACAGACAGATCTTTCCAATGCAATTCCTGGAACTAGACATATTCAGCATTCATCTGAAAAGACGTTTGAGCCACCCGCCAACCTTTTCTGCTTCAACATATCGTGCCTTCACAGAATCAAACCCAGCCCGTGCCAAGCTTGATCTCAAGAGTCTGCTTGCGTTCATCGATAGAGTGATGGCAGCACCGAGTTCCTGATTCAACGATGAACTCTCGAGAACGGTAACATCATGGTCTTCTCGTAGGAGCAAAGCCGTTGCGAATCCTGCAATTCCGCCGCCGCAGATGATAACTTTCAGTCTTTGATCCATTTTTCATCGGGAGCCTTCCCAAAGAAGGGGATGTGTGTATCAATAAGTGTGAGAGCGAAGTTGGTGAAGTTGAAATCGTGTTTATCCGACTAATCTGTAGATGCCTAAACATCAAAGACTTACACGGAGACTTGCACGGAAATAAATGCAACTCCCGATCATCTTTTGATATACACACGCTTCCGAACTGGACCTCCGGCAATACCAAAAGAAGAGCGGATGAGTTAGCTAATATTGCGGAGTGCTGAGAGTCTTCGGACATAGAATTTGGTACGCGGTAAGCTCGGTAAGTTGAAGTTATAAGGTGGAGATGACTAAAACCCGTGTGGGGGATCTCGGAGCTGTCCACATCGGATCCGCACTCTTGCTCGCGAGACTGCACCTTGATCTTTACGGCATCGCTTACAATTGGTTGATTTGTTGTTCAGGTTCTCAGTTACCTTCCGTTCAGGTATCTCCAGATATAAGATCGAGAACATCCAACAGCTATGGAAGCGCTTCCGCCTCCAGCTTAAGAGCGTCTATAACCCGAATAATCGCCTCGACTCTGCATCAATAACGCTCAAGTTCAAGATGTCTTTAAGCACAGATTCCCTCAATTTCTCCGCGAAAGTGGTGACCTATCTTGTTGCTGTTCCCCTTGTTTTTGTGGTGGGCAGATCATTTTGGCATGTTCTCTACAACCTTTTCCTGCATCCTCTTGCCAAATTTCCAGGCCCGAAAACTGCAGGTCTAAGTGAATGGTGGGAAGTCTATCACACAATCAAATGTGAGCATACACATATAATGGAGGTTGAAACATATCTACTAAATGCGAAGAAGGTGATCGATTCAACGTCATACAAGAACTCCACAAAAAGCACGGATCCGTTGTCAGAATTAACCCAAATCAAGTATCTATTGCCTCGCCAAAAGTGTTCCACCATGTTTTCGTTACGAAGTGTGCTTCTTTCCCCAAATCGGAATTTTATTCCTCAATTCAACCTGGTATTGGACCTAAGTATGCGGGGCTATTCAATTATACCGACCACAAACGCGCCGTGTCAGAGAGACGTGACCTGCAGCCAATGTTCTCACCTGCACAATTGAAGCGATACGAGGCGAGATATCAGAATCAGCTCGAAGAATTGGTTAAAACCATGAAGAAGACCGAAATGGTGGACATGTTCAAGATGTTGTGGGTATTTTTTTTTAGCTGCTCTCAGTCACAGGATGGCGTATGTTGACTGTAAACTCAGCAAATTTCTGCTTCTAGATGCCATAGGAGATTTATCCTTTGACCAGTCATTTAATCAGCTTTCCTCCGGAGAAGATCATCAATACGTGATTGACTTCAACAATGCGTTTATGTTGATCGGACTTGTCAGTATACCTTTCTTTGAAGGAGAGCGCACGAGACTAATATCTCTTCTTAGCAAAATACATTTGCCTGGATGCTCCCCTACATTCCATATATGCCCTTCAAATCTCTTAAGGATGCATATTTCGGACTTCAACGCGTCTTCTCCTACTCACAAGGCCAAGTCAATAAGTATTTAGATCAAGATGTTTCGAAGAAGCACGACACATTGATGTCTGGCTTCTTGGACCCAAAGACCGGACAACCCAAAGAAGATTATGATCCTTGGTCCATTGCCATCTCGGGGCACGGATTCATGTGAGCGAGCTCTTGCACTAGATTCGATTTCTAGAACCATGGATTTCTAGTGATACAGTGGTTTTATATTTTGCTGACATATGTTTGATAATCTAGTATCGCTGGTTCTGAAGCCTCATCAATTACGCTGGCGTATATGCTTTGGCTACTCATCAAAAAGCCGGAAATGCAGAAAAAGGTACGTAGTGAGCTCGCGACCTTGCCCAAGAACTACAGTAGCGTTGATCTCGCTGCCTTGCCATATCTTGACGCCTTCCTCCGCGAAACTCTACGCGTTTATCCACCAGCACCATCTCCAATGCCGAGGGTAGTTCCACAACAGGGTTTCTCATTTGAAGGTGTCGATTATCCACCAAATGTGAGTTCATCCACACCGAGCTGTGCCCGTCAAAGCCATCATTTTGGAATACCAGAATTGTTAGCTGACTTGTGGTGTTTCTAAGACAATTATTTCTGCACAGCCATACACGATTCACAGAAATGCTGATATTTTCAAAGAGCCGGAAAGTTTCAATCCAGAAAGATGGATTGGCGCCTCGCCGGAAGAGAAAGAACAAATGAATAAAGCATTCATCCCCTTTTCCGCTGGCCAACGAGGGTAACATTTCCCTGTCATACCAGTATGGCATGCAAAATTGCTAATATGTGTGATTATAGATGTCTTGGTCGTGGACTGGCTTGGATGCACATGCAAGTGGCTCTTGTGAAGGTCCTTGAAGAGTTTGATGGATTTGAATTGACCAATGGAATGACAGACGACGACATGGTTCTCATCGAGAGAGGTGCACTAGCAAAGCCAAAGTCGACCAAACTGTGGGTGAAATGTCATGCCAAGGAAACCCCACGATTCACTTAAACACTGAGGATAGCATGGAGAGGAAATGTCATGTATATTTTGTTCTTGCAAGATATTTGTTACGTTTACAATAACAAACAGATTTCCACAATCCTGATTGAGCGCAACATTGTTTGACAATTACATCAATCAATTGTCTCTCGAGTAGCCCTTTCAAGCTCTCTTTTGTGTACCGTGCGTCTTTCCATTTAAAGAGAATATCACACATTGTTTACCAACAAAAAAATAAGTACCTTATGCTATCATAACGATAATCTAGGTCCTAGCTATTTAAGCGATGTGATTCCAAGTCCGAGAACATATACGTGCCAGGTTCTATAGTCATGACTTATGCCTCCTAATATACCACTTGTGCGGCTTTCTATATCAAATAGAAGACACATCCCGTTGGTATGACAAAACATCAGATCAAATTCACGATTCAGCGATTTCCTATATACATGATACAGCAACCAAACAGCTTCTGCTAAAGCTTAGTCGGTTTTCATAAACTCAGAGACCAAGAAACAAAATGATGTGCTGAAATAATAGTCCCTTTTGGGTATCATGCTTGAGAACGCCAAAAGATCGTGCTCAAAGTGTAACCGACTTCTACTCATCCTTCTTGAAGTACAGCAGGCATTTCCCAGCACGAGGCTTTCCCTGGAAGAAATCCAATGGTTCCATTGAGTGAGGGTTTGTGTCTGGATGTCCCTCGATGCGGAATTTGCGAAGAATCATGCCCATATGAATCTTCATTTGCACAGTAGCAAGACTGATGCTGATTAGATACTTATTCATGTTTCAAGGATGCTTGTGGATAATACGTACTTCTGACCAACACAAGATCTTGGGCCCGATGAAAAGGCGAGTAAGTTTGCTTTCATGGCTGCATTCTCATTTGCCCATCTGGTAAGCACAGAAATAAGTTAGTAGACTGTGTCTCAAAGTACGCAATCCCGCACAGGGTTGGTTTCTGCAATACCTTTCTGGCTCGAATTGGTCTGGGTTTGGGAAGACGGCTTCTTGTGAATGCTGGGTAAAGGCCTGCATGCAGATGATGGTACCACCCTTTAGATTGTAGCCCGCCAATTCAGCACCTTGTGCCGGAACCACTCTCTCAAGCGACGAGGGCAATGTTGGATGCATGCGGAGCATTTCTTTGACAGTCCAATCTAAATAAGGGATTGTCTCAATTATCTCTAAGGTGATTGGCACCGAAGCATCTGGAATTGCTTCTTTCAAAGCCTGTCTAAGCTTTTGTTGTACCTTGGGAAATCTGCTAAGCTCGTAGCAAGCATACGTTACTGTGCTTGCGGTCGTGTCTCCACCCGCCAACCTGGAAAACACGTCAGGATTCATGATTTATCTCAAAAGTTTTGACTGAGCTCTTACATGATTTCCATGATCTCGGTTACCAGTTCCTTATCGGTCAATACGTCCTCGGGGTTCTTTTCACCGTGCTCGATCAGTCTTTGTAAGATATCTACTCGATGACCAGCTATGCCTTGGTCTTTTTGTGCCCGCCATTTGTCAAGACCATCTCGAGCATGCTGCGACATGTTTAGTTAGTCTCGCCCAAGCCATAAAAATTTGCAAAACTCAGTCAGGCTATGCCTTGCATATACGCACCTTCTCTGTCCGGTCTTCAGCTAATTGCCAGTATCGGATCGACTTTGGGAACCATGAAATAGGGATTCGTAGGATGATAAATCCAATGAAAGATTTCTGAGTAAAGTTTAGCCTCTACACATCGTCCGGGGTTGATTAGTAGTATACCAGTATGCCCCAAGATACGCTATCATCAAAGTCATTGACGAACGGATGATCCACCTCGCCGTTCGAAATCATGTCATATTCAGCCCCAAACCCAATGTCCGCTAGACTAGAATCAGCTTCTCTCCAAAAATATGCTATCCTTCGCTGTAAAGAGGTATGTGCTCATGGCCCACTTACTGACAACCTCGAATGTCAAGTATCGAAACCATCGGTAAGTGTCCAGTGGTCGACCCTTGCGCTCAAATTCCTCAAGCTTCAAAAGGAACTTGTCCAGATGTACGAATATGTTTTTCGACATGGCCACCAGATTCGCTCGAGAAAATGCAGGCAAGAAACACCTTCGAAGCATAGTCGCTCTGGCAGAGTTCGTCTCGGAAAAGAGCGATGGAGTACCCTGGAAATCAGCAAAATCACTGTAGAAATGCGACTTCTTCCACTCGTGCGATCCATATATCGTTTTGACTTCATCCGGGCTGCCACAAGCAAGTTTGTTCGGCGCAACCTCTACAAGAGGGCCTGCGAGAGAAGTTAGTGGAGGGCCAGTTCGTCTATTTTCGATGAGCATAGTTACCGTAAGAGCGAATTTGTCGATCAACGAAGTACATTTTCCGGCCGGTGAGGCCGTTCACAAACCATCGAATAGAAGAGACTTTGTCTATGAGCGCTCCAGGGACATTTGCGGTTGGAGCCAAGAATTTTACATAGACAATCTATAATTCATCACAAGTATGAGCAAGGTCAGAGCAAGCGCTTGCACATCAGAGATCACTACCTTGGAAACCATGTAAAGAACACTCCCCCACAAAAGCAGTCGCCATTTGTTGCTATACGCTTCTTCAAGTGTCCCGACATTCAATAGAACCATCGTGAAAATCCGAGGTATAAGGGTTCGATGGATGGAGGTGAGCTTGCTTGCTTGAAATTTCGAGATTCAAGAATGACTGCCCTTCACTAGGCCTACTTTGCGGTTGTTAGCTACAAAAGCAAACGAGGGGTTGGTGGACAGGACTTTGTATCTTGGCTGGCTCCTGCAACTTGCACCTTCCTCGCTCCGTGGGAAGATGGGCAATACGGTGGTGGGGCCGTCCGGAGGAGAGCGGGGGATATTTACTTAGCGAAGTACAGAGTTCGACCTCACTCCACATCGCTCCCGGGGCTTTGCAACCCCGTCGAAACAAAGTCGAAGAGCAAATGCAGTACAAGTGTTGATCTAGAGCCCATCGGCTGTCCAAATCTGAGCACTTGACCACTTTCTACTCCCATGTGCTTGTCACAATCCGAACGTGGCCATGGGTCAGGATGCAAAGGAATATTGGTGGGGCCGGCCACGGAGAGGAGAGGAGGAGACGAGAGGAAAGAAGAGAGTATGAGACGATAGGAGAGGGGAGAAGAGGGGAGGAGACGGACACTTGACTATATAAATATCGTTCCTCCAACCAGCTGCGCGACACGGACTTTTTTCAAGCAAAGCTGTAGGATTGCTGTTAGACATGTCCGCAAACACAATTCCGACCGTCCAGACCGCTGCTGTCCTTAGAGGCGCATATGGAGAATACCACACCATCGAAGAAGACTGGCCAGTGCTGAAGCCCGGGCCAGACGAAGCTCTTATTCGAATTGAAGCCTCTGGGATCTGTTCTGGAGATATCAATCCTCGCGACGGACATCCTCCCGCGGGCTCAACACCATTCAGACCGTTGGTGACTGGCCATGAGGGAGTTGGATACATAGTTGCTCTCGGGGATGATCAGGAGAGTATTGGCGGGTTTACAGTCGAGGATCGAGTAGGTATGGGATGGAGACGATCAACATGTCACAAATGTAACCCATGCCACAATGGCATGGAGAATATGTGCCAAAAGACAAAGGTTAATGGCTATGATGGCCACGGAACCAACCAGCGTGTGTAGCCCTCGGTCACCAGAACAATTTAATTTCTGTTCGGACAACTGACGTAAGCAGAATATGTGACAATGCCTGCTTCGGACCTAATCCCCATACCCAAGAGCTCAAGAGATGCCACAGAACTAGCACCCCTACTCTGTGGTGGCGGTACCGCTCTCGGAGGCGTCCGTTCAGCCACCTTGAAACCGGGAGAGTGGCTGTGTATTTCTGGTGCAGCTGGAGGTGTCGGTGGTCTTGCTGTCCAATATGGCAAACACCTGGGATATCGCGTGGTTGCAATTGATAGCAAGGTGAAGGAAAACCATTGCAAGGAATTGGGGGCCGATGTCTTTGTCAATTACGAAGAGAAAGACCTGCTGGTTAAACGCATTCAAGAAGCTACAGATGGAGGCGTTCAAGGAACTGTCGTCTGCAGCGCCTCTCCCACATCATATCTGTTTGTATCCCCACTCAATTCTACTTTCACTAGGCGGTTCTTCCTAGCTCGACTAACTCTATGTGATAGGCAAGCCATAGAATACTCTGGCGTTGGAGCTTCAATCGTTTCTGTTGCACCAACAATGGTTCAGTATGTATACCCATGATGCTCTACTAGCTAAATCCTCTAACCTAATTTCAGATTCCACACTGGACAACTTATGGTAAAGGGGTTGAGGCTTTTTGCCCAATCAAATGGATCTAGAAAGGACATTGAAGATGCACTAGCTCTGAGCGCTAGTGGGATTGTTCCCGCCACGGAAGTCGTACCTTTGGCAAGCATTGACAATGCGTTAAATTCGCTTAAGCTGGGTCAAGCTGTTGGACGAAAGGTCATTTCTTTTTTGTAGCTTTATAGTATGAAATAAGACTTCCATAGGAGCTAGTTTCGGTTATTTTGAGGAATAATGGGTACTTTACCTACGTCTGAAAGAGGATTAAACAGACATCAACTAAGGCCTTATTAGCAGTTTGACTCATGTGACGGTTTTGCAAAAAGGTTTTTATAGGGTAAACACTTACAATAATACTAGTCATTCGAGAATTCTGAGCTAAGGAGAGAATAAGAAAAGAGGCTACCATAATAATATAATACATTAAAATACATGGTGGGCAGCTAAGCCAGAGGGTAGTCCTGATTAGGAATGAAGTGCCAAAGGGGGGACGAATCACGTGATTGATCTAGTGGGCAGATTCTGTTGCGATTGGGTCTGGGACGTGTTTTAAGGGTACGCTTTGGCCTAGTGCCACGCCCATATTATGAGCTCTGGAAGCCCACCTGTAAATTAGTGGTCGTCTTCTCCTTGACGGAATACACTCATTTGACCCGATTATCCTGAGATTCCAACAGATTCAAAATACAGATTCTGTAAGCAGGTTCAATAGGCAGGTTCATGTGATATTCCGCCAAAACTATTACTATCCAATAGCCGTACCCGAAATTTTTATTCTTAGTCTAAACTCGGGTACCTGATGCGGCTCCTCCTATAATAGTTTAGTTTTAGATCATAAGAAGAGACATAGTTGTTATACTTTATGTTTTTGTAACAAGTGCAGGGAGCTATTTTCTTGCTAGTATTTTGAATTTGTTGTCCTAGGGCAATATGACCAATTTGAGGGGTTAAACATTAGGGTAGTATAATAGGAAGGGAAGAAGGCCATAGGCCTTTAGTGATATTTCCTTTGGCATACTTAAGCATAATGGCATACTAGTATAGAAGGGGGATAGTATTACAAACGGCTCCTAGGAGCTATAATAACCTAGGAGCCATAGGCTTAGGAGAGCATGCTCCTAGGAACTTATGATTCTTGAGAGCCCTCTCCTAGGACAATAGTGTTCTAGGAAGAACGCTCCTAGGAGAACTCCTGGTCCCTGTATGTTTTGGACTTATAGTAGTTATTTACTGGTTAACAAAAAGGCCTTGGGAACAGGGGGGTCTGTGTCATATGATATGCTAGCTTGCTAGCCTAGGCTTATAAGCTTGCGCGCTTTATAAGACTAGCTTGTGCAGCTAGCATAAGGAATAAAGGTTCTATATAAGTGTTATGTTTCCTTAGATAGGAGCTTTGTGCTCAACTTAGTTTATCATCTGCAATATACTTTATTACTCTTGATACAAGTAAGAAGTTTACTTCTAAGTAAACAACCTGACTTAACTGCTATACTTCTGTTATAATACCAACTAACATTACCTGAGTCTTCTATATTAAGGGCTAAACCATATTTGTTACATCTATGCCCTATTAGCATAATACAGATTCTAATTTTATAGGATCTAGTTTGGGATACCTGGGGGGCCTGATTCGGCTCCCTAGGATAACCGTCAAAACTTAACAAAAAATTATAATATAAGAGCTTAAAATAAAGGGCTTCTTTCGGCTCCTTGAGGCCCAGTTATATATATTTCTTGTTTTGTCTCTAAGCCAAGATCCTATTATGGCTCGGACTAGGATTTTTCCGGAAATCATTTTTGGATCCACATTTGCTTATATACACACGTGATAAGATAATACTTTCCTAACGTTTATTGGTTTCTATTTAGTACAAATTTCAGGGACATACACTTTTCTCCTTTTTCCTTTGGATCTTCTGATGCTATACTTTACTCGTATATTCCTTTTATTATTTTTCTTCGGTATTCCTTTATATTCTCCCTCTAAAAGGTACATGCCAAGATGCACCTACGACAGGTTTGGCTTTTGTGGAAGGGGGCTTTATGCAACTCTGCCTGGAAATCTGCCTGGAAATCTGCCTGAACGACGTCAAAGCCAGCCTCGTGACGCTGAATCTAGAAAAGATCGACCTTCTTCCATCTTTTACCTTTCCTAGATTAAGATCCGCATTGCGAGCATTGATACTTTGAACGAGCCAAGTAGCCACTACTTGAATTGGTCTTGTCGTCACCGGAGCTAGTTAGCGTGGTCGAAACATGGACGGACTCAGCCTTGCCGCCAGCGTTATCGCTGTCATTCAACTTGTCGGATCGTGTCTAAAGTTATCAAAAAAGTTGCTCGGTCCTTCTGAATTCGGCTCTTCCAACTTAACCTCTATGACAACCGCTTTGTATGGATTAAATGGGGCAGTGAAATCTTTCCAAACACACCTCGAGATTTACGAAGACAACGAAGCACGACTTAGCAGTTTGGATTACCTCAAGCCCGCACTCAAACAATGCGAAGAAGCGCTACATACTATCGAAGACTTCGTGGGAAAAAGCGACTTTATCGGGAAGTACATTATAGGGCCGAAATTTGACCGCAAGCTGAAGATGTCGCTAAAAGCTTTGGATGGAGCGAAGGAGCTATTTGTACTGGCTTTGCATGCCGACCAACAGTGCGCGCGTCCCTCCCCCCTTTCCCTCATCCATAATTTGTCTGTTTCTAATTATCTTTTGGTCAGAACAATTCTCCACGGAGTAGAGCGATATGTCCGTAACGTAGAGGAGGACCTTCGAGATATCCACGATGTTATTAAGAACAACGAAATAAAGCTGGACATATTAAATGAAGAGCAGAACGAACATTTCAAACAATCTAGTGTCTGGCAAGAGGGGACTACTACTTGTCTGAAAAGACTACGCGAAGATGGAGACACAACATATCAAGATATAAAGAGAGTGAGAAGAAATCAAGAAGAGTGGGAAAAATGATAAGGAGCGCAAGGCTATCCTACATTGGCTCACCCCAGTCGACTACGCTTCCCAGCAGCATAACTTCATTTGCCGAAGGCAAGCCGGAACAGGCCAATGGCTCCTTGATTCTATAGAGTTTCAATCATGGATTAAGACCGACAATCAGACGTTGTTCTGCCCAGGCATCCCAGGGGCTGGGAAAACAATTATCACATCAGCGGTAGTAGACGAGCTTTATACCCGCTTTCACGATAACAAGAGCATTGGGATTGCGTACCTGTATTGCAACTTCCGGCAGCAAGATGAGCAGAAGATCGACGACTTATTAGCGAGCCTCCTAAAACAACTAGTTGAGTGCCAGCCCTCTCTGCCAGATAGTGTGAAAGATCTATACAATCAACACAGGAGTAAGCTAACAAGGCCGTCCGTCGATGAAATTTCTCGATCTCTCCAGTCCGTGGTTGCGACGTATTCAAGAGCCTTTGTTATCATCGATGCACTTGACGAGTACCAAGAATCTCATGGATGCCGGACAAAATTACTGTCGGAATTATTTAGCCTCCAAGCTAAATGTAGAACAAATCTCTTCGCAACTTCAAGATCTATGCCATCAATCATCGGAAAATTTAAGGGGAGCATATTATTAGAGATACGAGCTAGTGAACAAGATGTGCGGAGATATCTGAACGACCACTTATTACACTTACCATCCTTTGTTCAACATAATCTACATTTACAAGAGGAAGTCAAAACTGAAATAGTAAAGGCTATTGACGGCATGTATGTATCTCTTATAGATCTTATCGACATAAACACTAAGTTGGCTTAGGTTTTTACTTGCGAAGCTACATTTAGATTCCTTAGTTGGGAAGAGATCACTAAAGGCTATTCGAGTTGCGCTAAGAGAATTGCCTTCTGGATCGGACGCCTATGACTATGCATATAAGGACGCGATGGAACGAATCGGAGGCCAGGGTAAAGACAAGGAAGAGCTCGCTAAGCAGGTTTTGTCGTGGATTACCTGCGCAAAAAGACCACTCACTACGTCAGAACTTCAACACGCTCTTGCAGTTGAAGTAGGAGAGCCTGAATTTGATAGCGAGAACCTCCCACAGATTGAAGATATGGTATCTGTATGCGCTGGATTGGTCGCGGTTGATAAAGAGAGCAACATTATAAGACTGGTCCATTATACAACGCAGGAATACTTCGAGCGGACGCAAAACCATTGGTTCCTAAGTGCAGAAACTCAAATTGCAACGACTTGCATCACCTATCTCTCCTTTAGCACCTTTAACGGTGATATATTTACTGACCAGACAGAGACGAGCGACGAAAAAGTACTCAAATTATCCTCTGAATACCCGCTCCTTCAATATGCTGCTCGATATTGGGGTTATCACGCGTGTCGTGGTCCAGAAAGAAACGTGATAGACTTGATTCTCAACTTCCTTGAACATGAATCCAAGTTAGCATGCTTCCTGATGCACACGTTGAACTACCAATATGGAGCGTCTGGCCGACGAGCTGTGGCTGATGCTCCCAAGTTGCAAATTGCGGCACATTTTGGTTTAAAAGAAACGGTAAAGGCACTTTTGGAAGGAGGAGTAGATATTGAGGCGAGATCTAGTGATGGGTGGACGGCATTGAGTTCTGCAGCTTGGACGGGCCAAGAAGCAGTGATCGAGCTGCTCTTAGAACGTGGAGCCGATATCGAGGCCCGAACAGAAAACGGATGGACCGCTCTTGCGAACGCCTGCAGAAACGAACATTTTGGCGTTGTCCGTAAACTGTTAGCAAAAAACGCAGATATTGAGACTAAAACCAACACGGGATGGACTCCTTTGCAAACAGCAGCCTTCCATCAACATGAGTCTGTTATCTGCCTTTTGCTGGAAATAGGTGCAGATATTGAGACGGAGACTAATAGGGGATCGACTCCTTTGGTTAATGCAGCATTCTATAAACGCGAGTCTGCTATCCGCCTTTTGCTTGAAAAAGGTGCAGATATTGAGGCAAAAAACAACGCGGGATGGACCTCACTAGATCAAGTTACATATAGGGGTGACGATGTTCTGACAAAACTATTGTTAGAAAACAGAGCAAGCGTTAATACGAAGTCAAATGACGGGTATACACCATTGATGAACGCAGCTAAGAGTGGTGATGAACGCACTGTGCAATTGCTTCTTCAAGCCGGAGCAGATAAAGATACTAGAGATGCTCGCGGAGAGACGGCGTATGACAAGGCTGCACTGGGTGATAATATGATGATCATGCATCTTCTCAGCTAGAACTTTGTATATTACGTCTTTGGCACTGCTTAGGTTGCTTAGCTTAGGTGAGCTACGTGAGCCGAGGGTGATTAGAGCCTGAGTTGAAGCGGCCAGGCTTACTAACTGACTTTGGGAGAAAGAGAAAAAAGTTATGTTCAACTACTAGGAGGGAGGGGGGGGGGGGGGGGATCTTAGCAATTCTCCAGCAAGGAATACATCGCGGCGGAGGACCTCGCTAGTGAACCGAGATGCCAGAATTTCAGTATCGAATTCCCTTCGCAGTCTCAAAAGGGCTGAACTCTCACGTCGGCTTACTATGCGATGGAGCCGTGCTAGATCTCCCCCTCTGACCACGACCCGACCACTGGGTCTTCAGTCAATACAGCCATGGTATTGGCGTCGTCTACAAGCAATAGATTGGCACAGCCTAGATACACGCAAATACGTCAACCTCCTGGGTCTTTTGAATATCACTCGCCTGCTCATCATTTCGGCGCTCCTCAACACTACCCTAATCAACAATACTCTGGGTTTCCCCCATATCCGTCCACTGTTCAATGTTATGGGTCTGCTTAGCAAACACGTCTATCAGCCATAAATCCTCCTCCGCCAGGTTCAACCAACATACCAAATAATCATTATTACAACTTCAATGCTAGTAACTCTTCGTCGCTGTCATCAAGCATCACTCCTATACCCGAGGTGCCAGCTTCGTGATTCACTCTCACGGGACTTCCTCCTCTGTCAGATCCACTCTCTATAACCAATTGTGATGGTGGCAAGTCTATTTCTGGTACCTTCACAGCGCCGTCATCAAGGACCACTGCCATGCCTGACGTGCCATCTTCGCAATTCGCAATCACGGCGCCTCCTGCTCCACCAAGAAGCAACTTACATTTAGACGGCCGAAGTGGACCAAATCGAAATGCATTCCAATGGCTATCGCATCATTCACCTAGCCATGCTCCACCGGGGGTAGGAACGTCAGCTGCAGCTCTCCCTCAATCTAGCGACCCCGCACAAATCCAAAATCCGAGTTCAACAAGCACTGCACTGCCAAGTGGGATGGTGGGAGACACAGACTCCATGACAGCTCACCTTCGAGGTGGAAGATGTTCTCGAAGAAGGCGCTATCTAAGTAAATTCCTTCGAGGAGAGAATCGAAGGGATCGAGGCGGGGAGCAAGTAGAGGGTATTGAGGTGGGCGGGTCGCGAGACATTGCAAATGACTTGCTGGAGGAGGAAGTAGGAGAGGATCGTGCTGTTGATCGTGCAGAGAACTTCCATGGTCGGAGAGGGAGGAGGCGAGGGATGGGTAGGAGGAGGACAACGGTAGAGATGGGCTGGTTTCGGAGAACTGATCCTTCCTTCGATCTTGGATCATGAGATGACCATTCGGGTAGGCGACTCCGGCGCTGGTGGTACTTTGTTCTAGCTCTTGCATCATTGGGCTGTCTGGTATTGTTGAATCATCTGTAGGGTTGGACATTGGTACTCTTCTCGATTTGTCCTAGAGTTGATGCTTTTCAATTTTGGGAGTGGGGTGCATAGCGTTTTAGCGAGCGATTTGTAGAATTGCAAGTGTATTGTTCGAACACAATGGCGAATGAGCAAATGCCCCATGGTGAGAAATATTAATTTCCAAAATTATGGTGATAGGTATAACATCATCAAAGCATGTACACAAATGTCTCCTTCCTCCCTTCCCCACCTTCCCCACCAACCTCTCCAATCTTCCCATACTCCACGCCCTCCCTTTCCATCCCCCTTCTATTCTCCCTTCCCAACCACCACCTCAAACACCCCGCACACAATCCAACCCCCACCATCGCCACAGCACAAACTCCCATCCCCCGCTTATACCCCGGCGCCTCCTCCTCAGGATACAACCTCGTCCCTACTACTGCCCCTAACTGCCCCAAAACTTGCATCATGGCAAAACCCACGCTCTTCCCTGTATCGGACGATTGGTTGTTTATCGACCATGTTATTATTAATGTGACGACGCTGAAGAAACCTGTTGAGGCGGGGAAGAGGGCCGTGTAGCGGATCCAGTTTTGTGTTGTGTTTATTGGGGTGGAAGGGGAGGGGGATAAGAGGAAGAGGGTTCCGTAGCCGAGGGTTGAGAGAGCAGCATGGAAGATTATGGGTATGCTGCGGGAGGAGTATTTATCCGATAGATGGGCGGTTAGGAGGACTATTAGGAATGATAGGAGATATGGTGGGGCGGAGAGGGCTTGTGAGACGGGGACGGAGTGGTGCATTTCGTGGATTATGGTTGGGAGGAAGACGGGGAGGGAGCTGAAGGCGAGGTTGGTTAGGAAGAGGATTAGGGATGTTAGGTGGGTTTTCGGGTCGAGGAGCGTGTGTAAGAGGTCGGAGGAATTTAGGAATGATTTGGAGTGGTTTTTAGGTGAGGAGGGTTCGGAGGAGCGCAGACGCCAACGTGCTATTTTCTTTTCGCGGCGTGTGAGGTAGGGCGCTGTTTGTGGTGAGTCCGGGATTATGTTCCATGCGATTACTGCGACGAGGACGGAGGGGAAACCTTCGAGGAGGAATAACAAGCGCCAGGGAGCAATGGGGATGTGTTTTCCCAAAGCGACGATGGCCCATGCGAGGGTGCTGGCGAAGGATGTGGCAAGGGGAGCGGCGGAGATGAAATATCCTGTTCGCAAGGCCAATTCCTCCCTCTTGAAGAAGAAAGAGAGGTAGAATGGTATCCCGGTAAATCCTGCTTCTCCTATACCAAGTAATACTCGGAGGACGAGCAGACCAGCGAATGAGGTAGCGACGCTTTGGAGGGATGCGACGAGACCCCAAGAGAGGACGATGGCGGTTACGTAGATGTGTGCTGGGATTATTTTCCAGAGGATGGACATCCATTCGAAGGATATGTAGGCGATGTAGAAGGCCGTTATTACCCATTCGTATCTTTTCGAATCGAGAGAAAGATCGACGTCCAGTCCGGCGATTTTGGCGTTTCCGATATCTGCAGGTGCTTTGTTAGCATGGGCTGAGGTGGATGGAGGGGTAGAGACATACTTGAGCGGTCGAGGAAAGATAGCATATAGAGGAGTGCTACGAATAGGACTAGTTTTCTGTCAAATTTCCGTATGACGGCTCTTTCTTCGTCGGGGGTGTAGAGTTGGTATGATTGTACTGTTGATATGCTCCCTCGCCGTCTTCCTGTCTCCCTAGTATATTCCTCCTCTTCCCCCCCTTCGCTCATAGCCCCCGCATCCCAGACTTTCTCTTCGTCATGTATCCTCGATCGCAATTGATAGCTCTCCCCATGCCCATCCATTTCCAAATCTGAATCCTCCTCATCGGATTGTGGTGTAAACCTCGTATTCGACGTCGAGCTGGAATGCGGGGAGAGCTCTGACTCCGCGGGTGGAGGCATCTCATTGCTCACTTTGAGTATACCGCGGGTGAGGCTTCGCGACTCCATGGCTAAGGAGTATGTCGAGCGATGGGATTACACATTTGATTGCGTGCACGACAAGGACATCGTACAATGCATTGATGGTGTTGACGCGTGGAAACCGGATTTCAGGGTTGTACTTCGGGACTCGGCTGGCGGAAAGGGGCTTGCCGCTTGGCCCGTGTGGGGTTAGTTGCCGGCTTGGTGGTGCGACCTGGGTCTTGTTTGGCAGAGTGTTTCGTTTCGAGGTGAATGATGTTTACTTGGAAAAGCTTAATTATTCTGACAGCGGATGTAGCATGGCACTGTTTGGATGAAAGTTTCTTTGTACAATCACAAAATGCAGGAAGTACCGAATGGCTATGGATTTCCTGAAATATTGAATGTAATTTTGGTATTTCGCTCCAGTCGATCGCTGAGATGCTTCCGGTCTACGAAGTGTCTACATCCCCCAGATCTCATTCCACCTACCATAATCTCCCTCAATGGGACCATTAAGTCTTCCAAATCTAGCCGGCTTCCTAGTATTTGCTTCCGGGAGACATATCCATTCACGAATACTTCCAGGTATCTCTTCTCTCACGTGGCTGATACAAATCAAAGCCTGCTCCTTCGTCAAGCCGGATACCTGAACTTTGCTGATCTTAGAAATGTCGGACTCGACGATTGTCGGAGAATATTGTTCTTTGGTGCCGTCTTTCGATTGCATGCGGTCTAAATGACTATACTGCTTTGTCTCGCCATGAGCAAGGAAGAGTAAGCAACGATCTCGAACATCTTCATCCATACCACTAAACGCTTCGTCAAGCACGACGATGTCAGGTTGTTTGACGACAGCACGAAGGAATAGTGCAATCCTTTGTGCAGAGAACGGCAGGCCTCCGAACAGGATATCATCTGCCCAATCTGGGCGGGCCTCGCACTTCAATCCTCCCTCAGTGGCAGCACCTACTCCTGGACGAAGATCTTGTTCAAACCATCGCAGACAAGCATTGATCCTTTGACCTGCAGACTCATCAAGGTTTGGAACTCCTCTAAACGTATCGGACCATGCATTTTCCAGCACCTGTCGAAGAGTCAGTGATCGAGGGATATGGTTGTGAATTTCCGGGCTTGAGTGACCAATTCGTGACTGGATATCAAAGATTGATATTCCCGGCTTGCCTGGCTCTGGAAGTCGAGATCGACCGAAAAGCCGTATAGGTAGAGAATATGTTTGAGGATGATCAGAGCATATCAGTGATAAGATGGTAGTCTTGCCAGAACCGTTCGGTCCAAAGATACCCCATCTTTCACCACGTCTTACATTCCACCAGAGTCCATCTTGGGATTTGCCATCAACCTCCTGCTTCCAGTTGCCCAGGACTGTCTTCGAGCCATATGAAATTTTGGTGCCTTGCATTTCGATCAGAGGCTCACCAATTTCTGCGGGCTCCGGATCTTGCAAAGGATATCCGTCACGGCTCAGCATTGTCTGGCTCTCTGGCTTTGACTTATTGACAGCAGGTGGTGTCCTCGCTGAAGAATCAACATCCACCGACCACGCAGGCTCCAGAATACCATTTTCGGTAAGAGAACGACCAATTTCTTTCACTTGGTGTAGCGGCGGCATTTCCATACCTGACACTGTCTCCTCGGGATTCTCGACATATTTCCCCAAGCGTTCCAAGAACATAGTCTTTTTTCCGCTGAACTGGACTTTGGACCCATTCAGGTACATCAGATGTGTAATCCAATCCGGAATCGGATCCTGAGGTCTCAAAGCCAACACCAACCTCGGTTCATGCCTCTCTGCCAAACCCCTCAACATCGGGCTGAGAGTCGTTAGAGTAGGAGGATCCAAGCCCATAAACGGCTCATCTAATAACAACAACTCCGGCTTTCCCAGCAGCGCCCTCGCAATCCTCGCCCGCCTCGTCTGCCCATTACTCAAATTCGAAACCGGCATATCCACCAATTCCCCTAATCTCAAATCCTCAATCACTCTTTTCAAACTAGAAGCTTCAACTTTCCTCTCAACAGCTGGGTCATGACTAGGATTCAACTCTGTATTCCCCTGTAGATAATCCAAAACGCTGAAATCCGTATCCTCCCTCCTAGACTCATACCTCGCACTCAAATACGCACTCTGCGGCGCCTGTCCACCCAACCCTTGCTCCCCATCAAATCCTACCCTCTTTATCGCCCGTGCCGGATCTCGCAGTGTGTGATCTTTCAACTCTACTTCGTCTGATTCCAGGTATGGCCAAGACCGCGCATTCGCGGGGATGGAAATGTGTTTTCCGCCTAGAATCTGTAATAATGTCGTCTTCCCAGATGATGAAGGACCTATGATCGCCCAATGCTCTCTCTTTGTGAAAGAAGGTAGTTCGAATGAGAGATCAGGGAATAAGGGTGGGTTGGGAGTTGTACCTCCTAGGTGGGAATTAGGATGGTGGCGGTAGAATGTGCCATTGGCTATTCGTACTATCGGTGGTCGAGTTGATGTTGCATATTTACGGTATGCCTGGGACCGTGGGAGCAATCGCACGGTTTGGAGCCGCATTGTAAGTGTAGATGTGCCATTGTGGTGGTGAAGGGCGGGTGTTGGAGTCATAAAAAGGTACGGGGATTCTGGATGTGGGTCGGCATGCCGGTGCGGCGATCTGAGGTCCACGACCACGTCCGCCTCGTGCCTGGAGCTTCAGAGGAACTTCAATCCACAACTCGCGAATAATCTACAACACCACACCTCTTCAACGCAGCGCATCTACGACCTCCACGACGACGGTCTGAATAAAACACTTCCTCAAGAGTTCACTTTAAGCAACTACATTCAAGATGGTAAGTTGATTCAAATGCGATGGGAAGCTTCTTAAGCTTCTTCACCATCAACATCAGAGAGCTTCATGCTCTACCTGCACCCCATCGCCATTTCCCTCAGCTCCAGCATAGCTCTCTTCTCCTACATACCCTCATCTACATTCATACCGCATCTCAAATCCTCTCTCAAACCCCCAAAGCAAACCCCCAAGACTAACAATCACATCCACAACAGGCAATGCGCATAGCACCTCCCTCCTCCCACACCACCTCCTTCTCCCACCTCAAACCAACCTCCACCTCCCTCCTCCCATCCGGCGCCCCATCCGCCCCCGGCCTCCACGACACCCTCCGCGCCGGCGTAGGCCCAACCTCCTCCAGCAATACACCCAACGCTCTGCCTGACTCCGCCCACCCACTCGAAAGCAGACTCAAGAACTGGGAAGCAACGCAAGAAGCATTAAAGATGGAAGGTTACCGTCGCACTTTTGGAATCGCGGAGCCGATTCGACGCGGGATGGAATTGAAGATTGCGAGGGAGGGGGAGTGGAGACCTGCTGTTTTGGGGGGTGTTGGTAGGGGTGAGTTCTTCTATTTCATTCAGTTTGGTTTGGGGAGAAATAGTGTCGGTGAAAGGATTGAGGGATAAGATGGTTGAGATCTGGGTTGGCAGGAAAATGGATGGGAACAATGCTAATAACTGCCAAAACAGGAGGTGTACACGAAGATATTCTACGAGGCAGAGATACGGAGATTGCGTGGGAGGATGTATTTGTTGGCGATGAGATGAGGAGTGTACCTGGTTTCCATGAGGAGCTTGAGAGGAAGGTGAAGATGCAGTAGATGATTCGGGTGCTGCTGAGGTTGTGATGCAGGATGCAGTGAGGTGAAAGGAGAGCTTGTAACATTACATGGCATGACATGGACATTAGCTGGCAAACAGATAGGAAGGCGTTTGAGATGTGCCATAGAACTTGCGTCAATACGATGAGAGCATTATTTGCATGCAACATTAGTCCTTACCCATGTGCACCATCTGAAAGGTCATCACGTATCAACAAGCTAGAAACTTGGGCAGAACGTTAATGGAACAGGCAATAACAGCATTGCATTCTATCCAGATCCTCATCCATATCTCCCATCTCCAGCTAAGCCAGTAAAATCCATACGCATGCATAACAGAGTGACCGAATGTACACCTCGATATATAACACCCATTCCATTCCATTCCCATTGCTTCCATCCGTCGTCTCGAGCACTAACTATACACTATCCATACCATTCCAACTGTCGTGCTACCACAACTCTCCTTCTCGATCAAAAGAGATCGCCTGCCCCATTGACAGATACGACGCTCTCCATCGATAGAGATTTCACCAGGCACTCCCTCCACTGCGCTCCACAAATTGAAACCAAACTCAACCTCGTCTTCATACCAGCACCATGTATGTTGTAAATGCTACCGTCGCGTTGTGTTGCTAAAAGGAAAGGCTATAATGCTCGAAAGCATGGGCGGAAAATAGGAAACCCGGAACGCCGTCGTCTGTGTCTTGCGCAAAACTAGTAAATATGGCAATGAATGATGCTCATCGTGATGTTCCATATATATATTTCTCCAAAAGTGGCATCGAGACCAGAAAGATCTCAACTAAGAGGATCTGACACGATCCGCCCCTGGAAGAAAAGGAGCATATATGGGGAGAACCATTTCGACCGTTTGATTCGAGAATGGTATGGGAAATCGTGGGGTCAGGAAAATCGCTCGGCTTCGGTATAGGAAGGACTATAGAATTACACATCTGCAACCTGCAGTGCTCTCGCCGTCTCCTCTATCCCGACCCATTCCCTTTCCTTTTGAGGCGTCTTCTTCGTCGACGATGTCTTGGGGTCGGACTGTCATGTGTACAACATTCGCGGTGTCGGGGCTGAATTTGCAATCTATTTTCCACTGAGGTTAGTTTGTGGCTACGAATAAAAGGGGAGCTGGAGTTGGATCCTTGATAGAATGTACAGAAGGAGAACATACCCTTTAATGGCGTCTTGTCATCTAATAATCTCCCAAAGAAAATCAATCGTATACTGCTCGGACTGCTGGGCTGTGCCTCCCATTCTTCCCTCCACTCCCTTAATATCAACTCCTTCAAAGTATACACGCTGATACTGAATGGGTCTTTCCTTCCCGCCTCAGTCGCACCCGGTACATTGACATTCCGCTTCGTGAGGTATTTCTCATCGATCTTGTACGGATGCCGTGCTCCAGATGTCAACAACAATGTAATCACAAGGACCGGCCCAGCATCGGTGCTCGGTACAGGAGCTGGCGGACTATCCGTTGACGGCCCAATTGCTATCGAATCGAGGCGTGAAATCGCTGGTTGCGCTGGCGTTGTGACGGTTTCGTTATTCGATGCCGATAAGGGATTTGTTGACTTCTCCGTCGTGGCAGCAGTAGTCGTAGAAATCTCTATTGGTACCGTATTCCCCGGTCTCGTATTCTCGCCTGAAGTCATGGCAGCGGTATTCGTCGTCGTGGATGTAGGAAAGGAGGAATCCATGGGCGAGGATGTCGGAATTGAAACATCGTTTAGAAGACCACCCTGCGAACCTTCACCTTCAGCAGAACCAGCACCAGCTGTTCTCTTGGACGCATCAAGGTCGCTCATCTCGACGGCGTTGCTCAACGACGGAGGCGGAAGATCTAATCTCTTCGTCGATGATGCTTCGTTCGTGTGTGTCGTTGTGCCATGTCCTCCTGCGCCTGTCGACAGCGTTGCTGATTTGCCTGCGTCTGCCATTGGTTGGATCTTGTCGGGGAAACGCAGGTTTATTGGGGATGGGTGCTAGAACGCCACCAACGCGGATTTAATATGTCGGCCAGAGTGTGATTGACGCTGCAACACAGCCTTCGAGTGTCAATTGATCCAAGACGAGGACAGGGCGAGGGTACGAGGCTATTTGGCGCGTCAGATCTCTTCTCGCAGTCGGTGGCCCAGATCTTGGAATCTTGCCTTCGCTCGGCGCTGGCGTTCCGGGAACAGCCAAAGGTCTAACAGTTGCCGCTGTCTGGGTGTCAACACGCCGGCGCTGGCAGCTGCGGCCGGTCTTGACGTCGTCGAAGAACGTGGCGTGATGCTGGAGAAATGCCTTGCTGGACGCGTCGCAGGGAATAATTCTCTTCAATTGGAGAATGTATGATGTTCCGGTACAAGGTTCTGACAGCTTGGTATTTTGGAGTTGGGAGTGGAGGAGTTGGAGATGGAATCTGGGGGAGGGAGCGCCAAGAGATCCGACCCTTCGCTACAGCTTCTAGACTTGGGCACCCTGACTAGCACAGAACCTGGAGCTGAAGTCTTTTACAAAGCTGCACGCCACTTCACGAGCCATACAACCTGCAGCTGGACCCCGAGTGAGGAGAATTCCCGCCTTCTTCGCAGCCTCCGGATAGAGATCCGATGATGAGAGTGATGCTTGTATCTTTTCGTCCAGCTCTCAGAGGTACACGAATCTCTGCGTTTCGTTTGTAACCTCGCCAATTCTTCCGGAATGTAACATGTTTCGAGATCTCGTGCATGCGGAAGGTATACAACATATATTAATGTGAGAACCATACCTAAGTGCGCTCCCGCCCTGCAATCTAATCTTCTCGCAAAACTCGATGTTTTGTTTCAACTCAAGATTAAGCATTGAAGAGAAGTGATCTGATGTCGCATGCGGACAAAGGCATTGCTTTTCGAAATTCTACCGGATTGAGCATCTCACGTAAGCAGCTATGCAAGTGCTGGTGGTGCTGGTGGTGCTGGTCAAAATGGAAACTCTTTGCGCGGTGCTCCGTATTTAATGTTTCGTCCTCGCATGCTTTACAGTATTCCTGACATATTTCGTCATGTTCGAGAATTTCCGGAAATATCAAACCACATGGTAGATGCGATCGCTCACTCTCATCAACTCACAATATAAATGGAGGTGTAGGACCATAGCCATCGAACATCGACGAAGATCGATGAAATTTTTGCAGAATATGGCCTGGACGATGAGGAGAACTCGAAAGTAAATGCCCTTTTTGTGGACTTTTTAGGTCTCCCGGGATTATCCAAAGAACTCCTCAAGCCCTTCTAAATAAATTGAATTGCTGTCAGCATTCCTAACTTTCTCAAGTTCCAGTTGTTGTCATTTCAACGCTTCACCAAACGCCATGCTCACTGATCTCCTTCGTCCTAATAACATCCACCAGATCGTCAGATCGAAACATGCCCATCCATCCCCAGTATTGATTTTCCTATCCAGAGGGGAGCGAAAGACATTCTCGGACGAGATCCCGCACATCACCGGGAGCCCTCCAGAGGTGTACGACAGTTTGATCAAAAATTCTACGCTGAAGTGGAAATTTATAATATTCTTTCATATTTTCTTGAGGCCGTCGATGTTAATTTGTACTTCACAAAATGCAACCTTTTAACACGGCATATCTAGATTCTCGAGAAAGAGCTCAAACCCCGCACCCGGTGTAAATTTCAGCTTAAAGCTTCAATTTCTTATTCTTTTCAGTTAAACAAGTGGGCGATTACAAGTATAGCACCCATCCAGCAAGTCATTATTGTCGTGGTGTGGATTTGAGAATGATCTTCGACCTACGGAAGGTGTGGCGGCCCCGTACTATAATTGTCGACTTCTCGATTGATCGTCTGGAGTACGATGCCTGGAATTGATCGCAGGATTCTTTGTGTATCGCTTTTACGACGAGAATTCCATTCAAATGCTTTAAACCTTACTCGCTGCTGTCAATTTTTCTCCTGTTGTCAATATCCACGTTGCTCCTCTCTTCATATCAGCCGGAATAGAGGGCATTCCCTCTTCTCAGCGCTAGGGTTCCCACAACTCAGCTGGAAGTATCATCCAGGAACCTTTCTTTAGCACGGTTCCTATATGACCTAGTTCATTTGATACGAAGCAGAATCCCGTATCCAAAGATTAAAACATCGAACTATGATGTGTTGGCAAAATCGTCATCTGTTGTGAAACTTGTATTTATATGTACTCCTTCACATTAGATTTTCCGAAGCCAGCTTAAACGTTGTTTTGAACTTGTGTCCGTAATGAGGCATTGAGGCATTGAGGCATTGAGGCATAGAACCGAGACAGATGAAGCCGTTCGACAGCCTGATGATCTGAAAGGTGAAATGATAAAACTCCTTTTCGAACGTTGTATTAAAGCACATACGAGGTCTCAAAAGACCCTTCTATTTCGTGGAACTCTATAGTTCCCAGGTGTGAAGATACTAGTGTACATGTACACAACAAGTACATGACGCCTCAATCCACCTCAACTTCTTTCTTGCGTGGAGACAGTTTTGGTGATGATTCTAATCGTATAAATATCAGATTTCTCTACAAACAAAACGTCGAGTTCTACCGGTTCTTTTACGACAAAATTATGGATGCTCACTCTTCGGAGCAGACAAACAACGCCGTTGAGTTTATAGCGGAAGTAATTGGTTTTGGTCTAAAATATCACACAAAGTAAAGATCGACTGTCATGATTCTCGCTAGAAAGTGCAAAGAAAGCTGCTGTCAGCAACGAAATCTGCTTTCAATTTCCCTTTCTAGCATTTGCCTGCAATCAGCGCAAAGTCAATTTTGAACGGTGCCCTGGCTCTTATTTTCGCTTACTTGTGCTGGTTAATCACCCCACGAAAGTTCACGGGCTTTTGATAATATAATGTGAAGACAGTCGACAACCACCGTAACAGAACAATATCCCCTCTTTGCTAGTCATGGGAGAGAAGGAGGGGAGAAAGGTGATACCTTACATATAACCCGGAACTCCATGGAAACGAGATGAGCGAGCGGCGTTCATATGGAAGTTGATTTTGTTAACCAGAGCCTTTCCCGTTCGGCGTCACTTTTCAGCAGTGTGGGAAATGAGAAGGTTTAAGTACGGCAGTGTGGTAATTAGTATTTGCTCAATTTAGTATACGCCCCACGTGGTAATACATACCAGTGATTTTGAACTGTTTTGCCCGTGATGCGTGTGAGCCTCGTACAAACAATAGTATTCCGTACCAATAGCAATACGGAGAACGTACGGAGATATACTAAAATACGGGGTGTACATCGCCTGTACACATTCCTACCCCTCTTTGTCACGTGCTATAATTAATACTTTCTAAAAAGAGCCTTCTAGTGACGTTAGGAACTAGTAAGAAGTAAACACAATATTTATAGATAGTGGTTTCAAATTCTTAAAGTATAAGTTTTAAAAAAGAAGCTAGTTTTACTATCAGAAATGTAGTTTTCTCATCTCGTGGATACTATTTAGCATACAGTCAGTGTCACGAATTTTCGTCTGTATTGTACGCCGTGCGTTTTAAACTACTAATACGGTACGAATAGTGGTAAAATAATCTTGATATCAGCCACCGTATTACGCGTGAATGCTATTTACCACACTGAAGTACGGTTACCTCTAAAGGATCAGATGTAGAACGGTGAGAACAAACATACCTCTTGCAATTTGCAAATCAGGCTTTGGGCTGAGGGGATATAACCCGGACTCAATGACTTGGCCCTTCTATTTTAATAGGAAGTCTTTAAAAGCAATGTGATTCCCCGAACAAACGCGGCAAGAGCACTTGGTATGAAAATATACTTTTTCGGTGAAATTTCGAAGACAGAATAGCATTACATGGAAAACTAGTTGCATTCTGGAGATATAGTCTGCTTTTCATTTCAAACCCTCCCTTTTCACACATTGGTAAGCTGATAATAGGCCCTCCACTAGAGCTGCTTGTAAGTAACACTGATATGCCTGTCTTTTGCATGATTTCCCTCCTCTAATTCCCAATTATCTATATGCTTTGCTGCGAATGCCTTATATCTCTCTCAGCGCAGAACACGAATGGTACCTGTATCCAGAACACCTTCAGGGGTGACTTCTAGGCAGAGTGTTAATCTACCCCTTCCAAGTCTGCAGTGGGTGTACATTGAATACAGCCACCACAGGACGAAATTACTCCATTGTCGATTTTTGCCAACCCTCCTGGCGTAGCCCTTCGCTCTCTCTTGCTCTGCTGGGCTCGTCCTAACTTCAAAGTCGTCGACGCCGTTATAGAGTCCAACAGGATTCAATTCGGGCCTGTTTGGACCGTCCTTATCATGGAACATCCAGTCGAAAGTTTTCCTGTGCGCTTCTACAATTCCCTCAAAACGATCTTCCATGCAATTGAAACGCAATCTCTCTAAGATGTGTGATTTAACAAGATTTTCGGTAGTGACTACAGGAAATTGACAACAACTTTTCCCCCGAGTGTTTTCAAAAATGACAACAAAGCGTACAAGACGTGGACCAGAATAAATGTGGTCGCTAAGAATTAGACAACCTCAGGAGCTCGGCTCAAGGGGCATCACCACAAAATATCGAGATGTAGAGTCACAGAATTTAGCTCCCGCGCTTAGTAGTCACCGGAACAATGCGCCTGACTATTAGTCTACAATTAAATCATCTTTTCTAATGATGTTTTAAATACATCTGAGGCTTTATCACTCATTAGCGTGAATCACCAAACTGATTTTGGCCTGTTTAATGGTTTGTGGATCAAAAAGTTGTGAATCATCAGAGGAGAGCACACAATCGCAAAGCGCACAATCCCGATTTTTTTCTCTCAAGAATGTATCATTGTGAATTCTGCTCACTGGCGTCTTCTAGAATTTATATAAACCCCCTGAAGTCTCAGACTTCATCTTTCTCCACCACACAAATAACTCTCGCAACAATCTCTACCCTTGCGACGCTAAACAACCACTACATTCAAATCTCATCTCAGCCATGGCATCCGCTTCCGGTCAACAAATCCGAGACGTATCATCTCTTGAAACAGCCTATCAATTCCCAACGTTTTCTCCACCAGATATTAATAAGAATACCCACATCATTGGTGTCTGTGGGGTGAACGATTTCAATGATGATTCTTCACCAATAGATGGGGACGGGTGGTTCGCATCAGACATGTAAATTTTCTTTTTGATTACCAAAGGACATTACTAAATTGTATCATCCTAGGTATGCATTTCACGCCGTTTTACGGAATAAAGGATTTTCCCAGAAGTGGTTGGCATGCGTTTCGCCCCAACAACTTGTATCTAAGTATGGCGAATACCTACATGGTCAGTAAATCCCGTTTTCACCACTTCTTAACTAATATTTGCTGCTCAGGAAACCCATATAGAACTCGAAAAGTGGTTCTTGAGCAATCCATGATTGACCAAAATCATTTCAACGACTTCATTATTACTCAACCAGCAAATCTCCGAGATACATTTCTCGAAGAAGTCCGCAAAGAATGCGATTCTGCCCGGCTCCTAAACCATATCGTTGTGGTTATGATATTTGCGCGTGGCCAACACACAACTCACGGTGTTTATCTCGGTGGCAATGGAGATCAATTCGACATAGCCGAAGTGTCTCCCCAATCTGTTCTTGTTACCCCGAGGGACTTTTCATCCGTCATTGGTACAAATGTCCAAGTCACGGTGTTCTCGGAAGCATGTTACTCTGGTGGATGGACAGTTCAACCTGACGTCCTGAATATTACAGCTATGACTGCTGCGGGAAGTGAGAATGAATCTTCGTCTTGGGGATACTCTAAGAGTATTGGTCGTCATTGCGGGAGCATTTTTGCCAGCGCAGTGATCAAGGCCACGGAATATCTTGCTGATGAGGAATTCCGGTCAGCTATATCCGAAACAGATATGTACAATAATATCGACTATCTTGCGTTTACGAAAGCAGTTCAGAAAGTTCTAATCGAGGATGTCGATAGGCTTGAAGTTGAAGGCCTCAGCTCACACAATTTCTGCTTCTCTGCACAAGATGACCGATGGAGATTGGACTACCGGGAAAGAAGCGGAATTCCACTCGATCAGTTTGCAGGATCGTGGGATCAGCTGAGGTCTGTAGCCCCAAAGCCCGGACTTATCGGTCATGACCTCGATCGAGGAGTAAGTAAATATGGGGGCGCACCAGCAGGAATACCAGAGCCAAAGCCACTGACGAATCCCGCTGATTCTCTCAACATCCTCCCAACCTCTTTGCGAACTCGATTCAGCACCTTTTCCTTTGCATCTGATTACAAGATCTACACTAGATATATCGAAGGACTCTGCAAGGTGTATTTCTCCACCCACCCAGGACGGGAGTCTTACCCTTCCAACATGGAGATCCACAGACTATGTAGAGAAATTCTAGATGGAAAAACTTCTCTTGGAGCCAAACTTCCAATGACACAGTATGAAAAGGTCCGTACAGTCTTGAGATATCGCATACAGCTCCAGCATACCGCAACATTTTATACCCATGTCGTGAACTTGAACCCACCCAGAAGCTGTTCTGAAATCGACATGGACAGAGTTTCGTTATCGAACCCAACAGAAAACGAAACATATGGGTACTGCCTCAAGTTTATACTTGAACATCAACTATTCTTTAAACCAACATCCGAGCAAGGACGAGAGTTTATGAAGCCAGCCAGATTCTTAGCAATGGCATTTGCAAAGTCACAGAAGGACCGCAAGCAGGTGGATAGCGATTTACAATTGCTCTTAAATTGTAAGTTCCCTTTGAAAGATTTCTTGAGGTCTTTTCACTAAATGAGTTCAAGTTACAGGAAAGTGTATTAAGGATGTGGCTGACCTGCCAAAAAGAAATCCCGAGGTCAGGGGTAGACGGGAAATGTGGAAAAAATCGATGCGGGACTTGAAAGGGAGGCTATCTCCAAAGAGAAAAGGACTAATCTCCTGAGTATATGACAGATTTTGTATTTAGTTGCGATGCTTTCTGCGATGGCCAATAAAAATGCGTTACTATTTCACATACAAAGGTCCGAGATATAAAAGTATCACTAGACAAGATCAAAGAGGAACCTTATACCCCCTAAACTTCTTCGCCGGCACGTCCTTCTCAAACAACCAATCCAGCTCCTCAAATTTCCTCCCCGCTGTCTCCGGGACCCTCGCCCAAACCCAAGCACAACTCAACAACGCCGTCCCTCCAAAGATAAACCCAATCTTCCCTCTTAGATTCGCTGCATCAGGGTTGATGAGCAGTGGGACCACGATATTCATCAACACTCCAAATGAATTCTGAACAACGATACCAAGACCAACAGTTCGAGAGCGCAGGCGGGAAGATGAAATCTCGGCGAATAATGTCCAGCCCATGGGTCCAATGGAAGCCAGGTATACGAACGCGAAGACGATAATACATGCAACCTGTGCATAGACTGGTCCAGTACGAGAGCCAGGTGTGACATCTAGGATGCCGATGAGGAAGAGAAGGCCTGTGAGAACTGCTGTGCCGATGAGAGAGGTGGAGCGGCGGCCTGTTCGATCGATGAGGAACCAGGAGCAGACCACGCCGACAAGACCTAGTACTGAGACGCCCACAGAGAGGGAGAAGGATGACGATGCTGAGAGACCGGCGAGTTCGAAGAAGTAAGAGCTGTAGCCGATGACGAAGACGACGCCTGTGAGTTGTGCAACAGCAAAAATACCCATTGCTACTTCGGTCCTGCGGAGATCAGAACCTCGGAAGCAGTCTAGGTAAGAAGTTGAGGAGTTCTTTTGTGCTTCGTTATTAATAGTGCTGTTTATCTCTGCCAGCGTAGTGACAGGTGATGGAAAACCAAGACGTTCAAGGGTTGCAATGGCTTGAGTTGGTTTTTGTGAACGTGCAAGGAACCATGGCGATTCTGGACAGAAGGGAAGGCCGATAAGTAGAAACACCGGGAAGATGAATTGCAGGGCAAATGGGATCTTGTAGGCAAGGTCCGATTCGAGTGTTCCGGTGCCTTTCAAAATCAAGTTGGCGCCGAGTTGGCCGATGCCAACAAATAGTTGAACACCTGAAGTGGTAAGTCCTCGGACTTCTACGGGACAGACTTCTGCAGCATATGACGATGTGATAGTGAGGAAGGCTCCGAGTGACAGGCCATTGATGAGCTGGAAAGATTAGCAACTATTACTACATCATGCGGCAGGGTTGGAAATCTACCTTTCCTGCCATTAGCTGCCCAGACTGCGAGGCAAATATCTGGACCAAGACAGCACCAATACTGACTACACAAGCTATTGCCAGCGTCCATTTCTTCCCGATTTTGTCCGCCAAATATCCACATCCAATGGCACCAAAAAATCCTCCAATCGATGCTGCGGTGTTGAAAGCAATCTGCCAGCTAGCACTAATTATGTATGCACCCTCGAAGACATATCCGAAATCTCGCTGGAATGAGGGTACGGAAATGACTCCATTGGAAAGCTATAACTATATTCAGCATTATACACAGAAAATTTTTATTGAGAGACCTACAAGAACATCCAATCCCCAATTTATTCCGGCTAATCCAATGAACGCAGACCATAAAACGGCAGCCTTATACAGCTTGAGCATCTGCCATCTTGACTGCTTAACATCGCTCGTAGGCGGTTCATGGTCATTGTGTTGATCCTCCAAAAACTTCTCCACCATTGTCATATCTTTCCTTTCGTGGTTCGAATCGACCATTTCTTCGACCTCAATCTCGTTGCTAAAGATCTGCACATTTTGAATATGACCTTGGGGGTTCGTCGTCTTATGGTCCAGCTTCTGAGGTAAGGCGACCTGATTCATGCGTCCTGTCTCGAAGTCGGGGTTCTGGGGTTGTTGTTGGCAACGATACGCCAGTGAAAGCTGGGGCAACGATATGACCCGATGAACGTTCTTCGAACGAGGAACGTCCTGGGTTATGGGATGATCAGGGGTATCCAGGCTTCTCGAAATTCTAAATCGGGAGATCCACACTAGTTTGGGAAGCAATTAGGGGAAAAGTGGCGCGCTAGAAGATGGTGATGCGTCGCGTCGGTGTTCTAGAAAAACTCAATAAAGTGGAGCATTTTGAAACCACGGACGAACGCAAATTTGAGAGGCATCTGTCTTGAATGTACGGAGTACTGAATAGATAGAGACATGAACCGATTCATACCACAATAGATACTTCCAAACTTCTACCTCAAGAGGAAAAGTAAGGATCTCATCGCAAACCACCAACGACCGTCAAATAATTAGGGAGGCAAAGATGTCTCCACGAGCCGCCCATTCTAAGGCAACGTAGAAGAGATCGCTTCGCTCTCTTGTGTTGAGCGCATCCATGATCTCAATAGCAGGTGTCAGGTCCTGCAAGCAAGCTTTCCAGACCGATTTCAAGAGGTCAAAAACTGCGGAAGAAGTGTCGAACTCGGCGAACCAGCGAATAAATCGTTTGACCTCCTCGAAATACTCGAAAAGGAGTTGGTCGCTCCAACCCATGCCTCGATCTGCTCGAATAACTTTGCTGACGGTTTCGAAGAGCGACAAAGCAACAGACAAGGTTTGTTGCATACCTCCAACGTCGCCCGATCGGTTGAAGTAAACTAGTCTTGCCATCAAATCCTTGAAAGGATTTTCGAGGTCGGGAATGTTGAGGATGGGTGTGAAGTGATATGGGTACTGTCCATATATCTCCAGACGAGTAAACACCCAGTCAAGCGCTTTCGTGTGTAGCCATGGGTCATTGGTGTTCGTGAAAGATTGTTGAAAATATTCGTATGGTCGGACTACTCGATCTCCAGCTTCTCGAGCATAGTGGAAGAGATTTGGTGCATGCTTGTGCATGACATCTTGCTTGACCAAACCTGTGTAGTTTGGCATATCGATGACCAAGGGAATATTAGAGCCATGTCGCCGCTTGGCCAGTTGCTGACTAGGGCCAAGTATTGCGCCTCGACGGCATGATCGACAGGGTGCCATACTTTGTGTGCTGCTTGGCTGATCGAATTGAGGTGCAAGATGTGAAGATTGAGTGATCGAATTGAGTTGCTGGAGAGTTTATGAATGCGTTGATCTCAAACGTTGATCTCAAACGTTGATCTCAACGAAACCCTCGGAAGATTGAGTGAAGGGTGTACGGTAGACTTTATATAGTGTTGAGTAGAGTCATACCTCGTGCTCATCCTTGTGTGCTACCGGCAAACAAACACAGTTACATTGCATCATGTATCAAGGGAGGCTGAGTGGAGATGCGCTGCTGAAATGTCAAAATTGATGGGCACAGCTTCATCCAAAAAAAACTTGAGGCTGCAAATATCCGCGAAATGGCAGTTGACTAGGGCGGACGAAGCATTGAAACCTTGTCACAGACACTTGATAAGTACAAACTCAACTCGAGGAGAGCCGCTTCGAAGGACAGGACATGTTCGAAAAACCGACAGCCTGCTCATATCCAAAACATACTTCCTCGTTGTGCATCAACTTTCGAAGGCTAGGTTGATCCAGGTGGTGTCGAGTACTGGTGATACAGGACTCGAGGGCTGAAGCGTGTGATGGGGGCACCTTGACGCCGCGAGCATTCTGATTCTATGCTAACATACCTCTGCAGGAAGCTCGCATGATCACGAGTCAATTGAGATTGGCTGCCAAAGACGCTCTCATGTAGCAAGTAACATTCCAAGCACGGTTGTGATGCCGATTAGGTCGAGCTGTATGGATATCCAGTCGGTCTGCAAACTGGTCGCCTAGAATGTTCACTAGCGACAAGTTTGAAGCAAACATGACCACGCACGCCAAGTTGCGTGGTTGCAAAGGATGACAGGAAGGGCAAACTTTGATGAATGGGAGAGGAAGAGGTTGTCGCGCCTAAGAAGTCAGTCGCGACAGGGGTGGACATCGATTAATTGCCTTGATGTGGACAAGCGTCACTTCCAACGACATCCAAGAACATTTTCGATGGACATTTCGATGGAATTATCCCAACATCCTCAAAACACCTTTATTTATCTTCCACCAGATATTAGATACAAGGACATATATAATCACGCTATCCTTTGAAATTTAAGAATGCCAAACGACTCAAGAGTCGTCATTCTATGATTTCGAAAACTGCCAAATCACCCAACCAGCTTTAGCAATCGAAATGTAGGATGACGTAGATTCATGACCAGACTTTTAAGATGACGATGACATTCCCACAGATACGCTGCTTTAATATCATTCTGAGGCTCAGCTTCAGCAGCCTCAACTCTGACACATGCGTCCTTAGTGCAAACTCGGCAGTCATCGCTTTTCTGCCCGCACTTGATGAATCTATCATCTTAGAAGTATCCTTCCCATATATGGTCGACTCTGCAAATAAATCGGCTTTCTGGCTTCAAACATATGTTGTAGAGATCGCGGAAGACGATGGTGTCTTCCTCTTTCCTCGCGGCTCGAAAAGCTTTGCGCCTCCTTCATGATCGTGACCCCCTTCAACTCCTCATTGCAAGTATATTCATGAAAGTTATCCCTAGAATATATGTATCACGCTGGAACTGCTATTTAAAGGGCATATGAAATGACAGAACTTTGTTCTTTTGGAGGGTTCAAGTTCTTCATCCTTCAGGCACGTACGCATGCTCAACACCAATTGAGCGAGAATCACTCTCCAGGGGGATTATACCAGCTACAATATCCCATAGTTCCTTCCCTCAACGATAACATGGAAGTCAATTCTCAGTTACGGTCAGTTGTTAAACAACCGTGAACCATGTCATATAAATACGCACTTGCAGACCAAACTGTCCTCAATTTTCAACATCAGTCTTTCATAACAGCATCTAACCTTTCCACATCTCAACCATATCATATATCGAGCTTAGGAAGGAAAGTACGAAAGCAATCTCCAACAATGTCAACAACTGAAGTCGTCGTCGAGGTCATCCCTCCCTTCGACCCTGCCCAAATCTGGATCGATGCCGACTTCTCAGTCGCCGACTTGCTCAATCCTATTCCGCTTCCCGTAAGTTCACTTTAGTCTCTTTTATTTCACCTTTACCCTAGCCCTAGCCTCTCACGAACTGCGCTCTTGGTCTGTTTACCCCCAGCAACCCACACTAAGCGACCCTTCTCCTCCACAAATATTTTCCGCACCCCCGTCATCTTCCACCTCCACGTGCCAACAATAACATCCTCATATCCTACAGTGCCCACCTAAACCCAAACCAAAGAGAAAACGCAAGAGAGCACCGCGCAAGAAAGCCGCTACAAAAAGGAAGATGGAGAACGTCACTGTTGCTACTGGTGTTGCGGGATCTGCTGCAGACCACCCAGGCTTTCTTACCAGCATCACACTCCCAAGAGGCAAGAAACCTGGCAGAGATCTACGCCTGAGCGATCTTGCTGGTCTCCCATCTGCCAAGAAGAAGGTTGTCGCCAAGAAAGCTATCGAGAAGAAGGATGAGATTGTTGGAGACGATGGCGCTGTTCAGGCTCCATCAGTCACTGGCAAGAAGCGGAAGGCTGCTGGCGACTCGGAGGGAGAAGCTCCAGTCAAGAAAATTATCAAGAAGGATCCAATTGGAGATGTAAGTGTTCCCTCCCGGCACATATATTCATTCCTCTGCCACTTCAATTGCCTTGTTGACTTTTCCTCGATCTTCTGATATTTGCTAATTGCAATTTCAGAGCTACGCAGAACTTTCCGAATCCGACAAGCTGTTGTACGACATGCGCATCGAGTCTTTGAAGTCAATTAAATCAAACAATCACACTCCATGGAAGGAGATCACGGAAGCATGGACAAAATTGACAGGAGGAAAGCCCACAGAAGACTACCTACGCAAGCGCTTCCCCAAGTTGAAAGCCATTGCACAGGTTTGTTCTCCACTCTCTCTTATCCATTCAATTTACTAACGACTGCATAGACCAGAGACTGGCTTCCACTCCTCCAACCTCTCCACGTGACCGCTCAATCCGCGAAAGACGAAATCGACGCAAATCTACGAGAGAGCACCATTAGTTTAAATAAGAAACAGATTGAAGAACATCAGAAGACTGCTCGTGCAGAAAAATTGAAGATTGATAAAGCCGTCTGGAAGGATCTCGTCGAAGCCTTGAAATCAGACAAAAAGGATGATTGGAACAAGGATGCGTTAGAGATCGTCTGGAATCAGCTCAAAAGAAGGGGAAAGATCGATAAAGAGACTTATACACACATTAGTTCGGATGGTGGCCTTCGTGCTGCTAGTTTGGTTGGTGGTCGTGCTGCAAGTGTCGCTGGCGATGACATTGGCGGTCTTGCTGTTGGTGGATACGATTGCATTTATGATGCTCCAGTGGGTTTCATGGACGAAAGACGTGAAGATCCTCGGTTTATGATGACTGGTGCGAGGAACGACAATCTTGATCCGGCACTCTTCGGATGAGCGAACTTCTCTGCTGGTGTGGGACTACCGCACGGTGTGTTTTCTCTGCTTCGAAAATGGCGTTGTTACAGATGGATATATAGATAAAGTTTACGATGAATTTGGAGTTTGAGTTGGAGGTTTCTGCTGTTTTTGAAGGATAACGTTGGGGTACGAAATACTGCTAGGAGTTTTTTCTTTTAGACTGCGTGTTTTCTCCTAGGCAGCAGGGAAAATGAAATGAGTTTACTTTCTGAGTGTGTATATCATTGTGAAGACTTCTTCAAAACAACAACCCATCGTCAGCCAAGTGGCAAAACAAAGTTTAAAAGCCAAACATGTTTTGATTTAATGCCACTTGACAGCTTCTGAAATTTCATGTCACTGTGAAGATTTCTCCCACAGTAAATATTTCACGATGTTTCAACGAAGAAGTGTATTAATTGCAATGTTTTCGCCTCATAGCCTCATACGCAGCATTGTTTTGAGGAAATATGTCAGAGTGGTAGCATCTTCAATTCTCAATCTAACAAGTCCAAAGCTATCTCAACACAATTAATCCTCCCAACCATCAATAAAATCACCAGATTTATGCACATTCCACTCAATATCCACCGAAAATGCTTCAAAACACTCCCAATTCCTTCAATGTCTGCCCTTTGCTTGGTTCGAAACAGTCTTTTCCAGGTTCTCAATCTGGATCCGTTGTCTCCGACGCTCTTCCTCCAAACGACGACCGTTCTCCACCAAAACTCGCAATTGATTGGCAAGATTCGTACTCTCCCTTCCAAGAGCCTCGTTGGCGACCTCGTATTCGTCGATCATATCGACGTTATGTTCGGCCATGGTGTTCATGTTGTCGACAGCCTGTCTGCTGCCAACGAAGATCCGTCTCAGGGGGGCATTGAAGAAAGTTTCGAGGCTAAATGAGAGTTGTATTAGTGCCTATTTGCCTCAAATGAGTAGAAATTGGGCTTAAACTTACTTGCTCTGAACATCCGCCGCAGTAGTGGCACCTTCGAAGAAATGTGTGATGTTATGGAAGCTGTCATGGACATCGCTTCCAGTCTCTTCTGCGTTGTTCTCGTCCTCCAAAGCTTGCTCGCCAATAAGTCCTTCTTCTTCATCACCCTCTTGATCTTGAGTATCTTCCGCAGACGCAGAAAGCTTTCCAGAAGCAAGTGGTGCTGCTGTCATCGTAGCAGCCGGTCGTGGAAGATGATACGGAGTCGTATCTTTATCTGCAACAAACGGGTTAAACCGTTGTTGTGGATCTGGCGCTGCCGCCATGGTGCTTGGTGGTGGGGAGGTTCGGACTGGTTGGAAGGGAGCATTGATGTCACCAACTACTTTCTTGTCAGCATCGAAGTCACTCAGTCACAGAATGAAGTATTGCTTACCAAAAGTCTCACTAGGGTTGAGAGCCAGGGAGCGTTGAGCAGCAACCTGGCGAGAAGAGAGGCGAATTTGTTCACGGTATGCTGCCATGTCTTCTGCTGAACGCACCGGGTGGTACGGTACGTCCTCCTCGTCGCTGTCAGCCTCCCACGGTCGCTTGGTACCAACACGACGAGAAGAGCTTGGCTGGGAAGCAGCATGTTGTTGTTGAGGAGGAGGTGCTCTTGAGCCCGAGGGCCCACCCACTCCAGCAACATGCTGTCCTCCGCGGACACGTTCTCCCACACCACCACCTTGTTGTTGTTGTTGTTGTTGTTGGCCTTGAGCTCGTGGAGCACGAAGAGGAACGCCACCTCGCGTGGCAACACCAGTCCTTTCGTCGAAGAAGACGCGGGAGGGAGGGACAGGTTCGTTGACAGGCTTGGACTCGTACGATTCCTTGCCAGCCACCCTGCTGTTGTTGATGTGCCGCTTTCGGTTGGGATCATCCCGAGGATCGCGCGGCTTCTTTGGATTCATTTTTGCTGTTATTCGATGATGTTGTACGAAGAAAGGGAACAGACACGACAGTGAGAAGGTTGTTGGGGTGCTGCTAGAAGAAAAGAAAGAAAGAAACAAAGTTGGAGAGTTCCAGAAGATATCGATGTGCGACTCGCTTAATCGGATGCTAGCGGGAATATCACACGATGACTCAATTTCTTTGCAGGTTTCAGTACATCTATACACATTTTAATGACACTGAAATGTCTTGATCGTTGTGAACTATTTGTGAATGCTTTAGTCGTCTTTGTTTACATTTGAATTTAAGCGAGAATTTCAGGCTCATTTACCAGAGAGTTCTGTGTAAATGTGTAAAATCATGAAGACATAGATATGTACCTCAATGAAAGTCATTTCCAGACCCTTCCGTGTCATTCCGAAACCAAAGAGCTCTAGATTGGACTTTTTGATGGAAATCGTGTGTCTTATTGGACCCAGAAAATGGATTTGCAAAGCTGTCTAAACTTCAAAAGAAACAGCCAAAACAACCACAACGCCAACGCTCTGCTTTGTATTACCCTCCCTAAGCGCACCCAAGCTATCCCCAAACGCTTCCCCAGCTCTGCAACGTATCTCCACAAAGCAAGAAACCCAATATGTTCCAGAGTATATTCCCCACGACGTAGCTGAATGATTTGGTTGTGAGGCCGACCAGTTCTTTCGGCAGCAGCTGCAAGGTATACTTCGGCACTAGAGAATGATTAGCCATACTCAACTGCGGCGTCAGAGAGAGAGAGCATGGCTTACTTTGCAGCTGCTAGGTCTAAAGATCCATGGAAGACCTGGGCAAGACTTAGACTTTGAGCGCAATGAGGCAGGGTCGAATCGTGGGGCCGGGTGGCGGGAGTGGCACTTCCAGAGACTCGCTGTAAAGCGCTAAGTCTGCGAATAGAAAATTTGAAAGGATTCCATTGTAGATGCCTTGTGGCTGGGAAGGTGCTTTTCGGTCATCTGTTGTGAATGAGAGTAAATCCGAAGTACCTCCGGATAATGATAAGACACTTCAAAGTTTTCAATTATATACACACAACAGAGACAAGAAGACTATTTAACGACTTTAAAAGGTTATTTTAGATTTAGTAAGTCTAGGGTTACAGAAATTTTAGCGCCTACAAGAGCCTAAAGATTTGAAGTGTCTTGCATGACTTTCTGCCCAGGCCGGGCTTGCATTTCCTTTCAAAATCATTTGGAGAGGTTTTCAAGCATGGCAAATAGAGACCGATGGTATTTCGTAGTTCTAAAATGTTTGATGACAAAGTTCTCGACCTATAATGAGGCGCAGATCACTACATTCTCCAGCAGCGCACCCACCAGAAGGTCATCCTCGCCCACCGCAAAATCGTCATTGAACCGTTCTCGTCTTTTCAAAAAGGTTTTCATAGTGATTAATGAACCTGGGACAGTTTGGCAGTCTCTATAACGTGTTTCTTCGTTGAACAGTACTATTTTGAAGACTTTGTGGACGATTGTGGGCGGTCAGAAATTGACTCACCCAATTTGAGCGAGAAAACCCTACTTTGAATACCAGCAGCGGCCTTATAACCGTTGTTTTCTTCTTCCTTCTATAATTTCCAGCTGTGCACCTAGCAACGCAGCTAGCCTCGCGGTGGACATAGAAGCGCGGACCTAAGGTTTGCCTGAAGGCTGATATAAACAACGAATAATGTGCCACAATGACATACACGGAAACTATTGTTGCCCCTTCGATCGCTAGTTTCGTATGAACTTCCTACTTCTTTGCCTGCCTTAAATTACCTAAAATGATGCTTTTGTGATGTGCAAACGGTCCGCATTTTTATGTCCACAACGAGCCAGCAGAAGATCATCCACGGCAGAGTCGTTACTACACCGTTCTCTTCCTCTGAGAAGGTTGACTAGAGAAGTTAATAAACTAGAAATACTCTAGTGGTCTTTCAAAGTGATTTTCACTAAATAAGGCTATTTTCAGAAGTTTCTGGAGGATTGTGGGCCTTCAGAATCGACTAACGTCAATTTTGAAGCGAGAAAATTCTCTATAAATACTGAGAGAGCCCTTCAAACTCTTCTTTTCTTCTTCTCTCCTACAACTCCAGAACAGCAGTGGCGCGACCTCCTCCGCGCCCAGGCCTTCCAACCTTCGTCATCGAGGTTTCTGCACCATAGCTCGACGTCAACTCAATCTGCGATTCCAATCGTCAATATGCATCGGCGCAATATCGACCCAGCCCAAGACCGAAACCGTCTCTATCGCGACGACTTGCCCATACCAGGCCATCGAGCATGGGAACACAATATACCCCGCAGAGGACCAAACCCTGGCGACCTCTCTCCGGTCCTCTTTGGATTAGATCGTACAGCTTTTCGTGCTGGCGAACCTGTCCGCGCTCAACAACCTCAGGTACGACGTGGTTCTCTGCCAAACCAACCTCCACCAGCTCCTCGCCGTGCCAGAAATGGTGTTCCTCGTGCTGGAAATGCTATTCCTCGTGCTCGAAACACTGCTCCTATATCTCGAAGCCAGCCACGTCGGCAAGCTGTCGATCGAGTCATCCAAGAACGTTCCATGGCGCCATCTCCAGGTAAGAATTTGTATATTTCTTATGGTTTTTACCTTGAATTTGACATTTACTGACGATTGGAAATTGCAGAAGTTGCTCGTCCTGCTCCTGAAGAGCCTCAAATAATTATCCACACCCGTGATACCGACCCTACTGACATCCGAGCCGTCACTATGGATCTCGTGCTTGATCATAATTTCTCTATGGCTCAGACTACCCGAATGTAAGTCCTATCTCCATCGATTTTGACAGGTCCCTATACTAATACCATGCAGCGTCGAAGATTTCTTCCACCTCCCCGTTGATGAATTGGTCGCCGTTCCCATAGGTGCTTTGCAAGAGCTTATTCAGGCTTATAATGATTCGAGTTCTCTTGTTACAGACATTGCGGTAAAGGGGACGGAAATGGGGGTTGAGAGAAATGAGGCACGAGCGGAAGTGCTGGAGCTACGACAACGAGTTTGGGAGTTGGAAGAGCAACTTTGGGGCAGAAGATAGACGGGTGTGCTTTTGTTATCCATTGGGACGTTTTCATAGTTCATAAATGGTCGGTGTTGTGGGTTTGCGGTGGGCGTTTCGTGGTTGCGCTCTTAGAATCATAGAAGTTCCAGAAATGAAGATAGAATTCTCTCTCCAGACTTTTAACGCAGCCCAACCTTCCAGTAATACACCTCAAACCTTCCTCCCAAATACCCTGAGTCTTCCCTCAACCCAACCACCCCCTTGAATATACACCTACGAATAAACCAAAGCACATCTCAATCAATCTAGACACCAAGTACCAATCACGAATCACCTATTGTAACTACAAGAAACCAGGCAAGAGGCTGTTGTTGATCGTGCCTTATTCCAGTCTATCCGGCAAGAAGTCCAGATGTTAGAGAATCTGGGTTTGGAGGTTGGATTTACTCGAGTTCCTCGAGGGAACCTCGAAATTGCGAACCTGTTGGCCGAACAAGCGTTAGACAGAGAGAATGGTTATGATTCATCCGTTTAATTGAACCTACTTGCGAGCAAGGCGACAACGAGAAGTGATATGGAAAGAAAGAAGGGGGCGTAACTTCTACTAATCCAAAGAAATTATGCTTTTGGTCTGTCTGCCCTCCGATTATAGCTTAATCAGTGAGTGTTGCATATGGTCGAGACTATTCCTTAAATAAAAGCTTTGCAGGCCAACAAGAACGAATGTGAGATATCAGGCAAGGCTTCGGCCTCATGTGAGCTATCGAAAAAGTACTCTGCCTCTGAATCTAGCCTAGATTTATACAGCGAAGTGGTTGGAACTTGGCAAATCGTGGAAAGAGTGCTGATAAGTCCCGAGCATAGCTTTGGGAAAGGGCAATGGTGACTCCTGCGTACCTTCCGCAAACACAATCCGAACCCCCACACAGCCGCGACATCTCTCAATCTCTCCACCACAAAACACACCTTTCCAACAACACCATCTCCAAACCCATCTCTATCAGCTTCAGAACAAACCCAACCTCAAGAATGCCTCTCCCAGGTGCGCAGTATGGCTGGCAACTCGGCCGCAAATTCAACGTCTCCTAGTTCTGCGGTCCAAACTTCCCTCCAGACCGGATCGAGCAGCAAATTAACGGCTGGACTTTCATGGCAGATCAATATGGCTCCTGCAACGCAGACAGCATAGTCATTGCAACCGATGGCGGATGTCGCGGAAACGGAATGGCGAACATGTTGCAGCAATCGGCGTATTTGTTGGGCGAAGCTCACCCTACAACGTCGCGTCCATCCTCCCTGCACATAGGTTCCCGAGACGAACAAATCAGGTTGCGGAGTTGGAGGCGATGTCAGTGGCGCTGAATCAGGCTTTGTGGATTGGGCAGGATGGCGGCGTTGATGGATTGCGTCTACGACAAGTTGTGTTTAAGACGGACTCCGAGTATGTGGTCAAGGGACTGACAGACTGGGCGGTAATTTGGGAGCAAAATGGATACCGGACTGCAATTGGACAGCTAGTGCAGAATCGGGAGTTGTTTCAGCGATTGGAGCGGCAGATTAACGAGCTGGAGAATACGGGTGTGCAAGTGCTCTTTTGGCATGTTCTGCGTGAGAGAAATAGGGATGCGGATTATCTTGCAAACATGGCTATGGATCGTAACATGCCCTACTTCTAAGAGGGCGGGCGCGCTATTGAAGAATTGGTGATGGAAAACAGGTGGATTTTGGTGAAGAATGGGCTAGAATTGGCGACTTACTGCGGAGCTTAGCTTACAGTAGCGATAGAAAGGAGCTTAGGAAGGAAATTTACGGCTCAACTTTTGGTGCCATGCCCTAGCGAGCTTCAGTGTTGGCATTTCACGAGTGGAACAAACATTTGATCCCCAAACGGACAAATCTATTCAGTCTATCTGACAGAAGTCAAACAATCTAAGTTCCAGCCTTAGCATCCCTTAAAACTGCCAAGGGTCTACTGACAACAGGCTGCGCCAACAAGATAAATTCCTCACACCTTTTTACAAGTAGCAAGCATACAAATCTTCTCAATCGCAAACGGCTTCCCCACCCCAAACTTCTCCCCCATATACTTAACAACCGCCGGCCTAACAAGCGGTCCACAAACCCTCCTCTCCTCCTCCGTCCAAAACCTCTCCATCGTCCAATCAATAAACGCATCATAGACCTCATAGAAATCATCCGCATCGTTCAAAGGAATATGAATAGACTTAGTCGTTATTTTGATATCTGAGAATCCGTGACGATGAAGCATGGCTTCGACGTAGTGGGGATTTTCCCAGGGACCTTGGGCCCAAGCGCCGGTTAGTTCGCCAGAGGTTTGGGGCCAGTAGGGGAGCCCGCGGAGGTGGGAGAGGGCGTCACGGACGTGGGTAATCCAGCACTCTTGGTACCAGACTGAGAGGGCGAAGATGCCGTTGGGTTTGAGCATGCGGTGGCATTCTGGGTGGTGTTAGTTTGACGGCGTCTGGGTAGAGGGGCCAGGTGGCGCTTACCATCTAATGCTGCCATGGAATCGGGAATGATCATAAAACCTTGAGCACAGGTAATAGCGTCAAAAGCCTCACTTGGTTGACCAGTTTTCTTCTCTAGTTAGTAATCGAGTATGAAATGTTGTTGGAGACATACCTGAGCATTCATCTGCTGCGTAACATTATTAGTCCACCCATTCTCCTTAATCCTCTTATCCAAATACGCCAACTGACCAGCCGACAAATCCGCAGACATGATGCTAGTCTTATCATGGAGGCTGAGCTCCTTGAGAAGAGCATGGAGTTCGGCTGTTGTGATGCCTGATCCACAGCAGAGATCTAAGATATTGTAGCTGTCTTTCTTGGGCATGGTGTCGAGGTTGGCCATTCGAAGCAGAGGCATGGAGAATGGACCAGTGTGGCGTTCGCCTTTTGCATAGAGGGCGCCAACATCTGGGTTGAGCCAGAGAGGGCCGGCGAAGGCTGTGTCTGTTGCAGTTGTTGAGGACTGCTTTTCTTCCTTGGCGGCCAGTAGACTAGTGATTGATGGAATTGCGGAAGGCATTTTGAAAGATGTCTGGAAGTAGATATGGACTGGAACTTGATGAATATGAAAGTGATGCTGATTATTGAGAAGGTTTCTCGTTCTCCCATTCCATCTTATACCTATCATTTAGCACAGTTGACTTTAAAATGTGCTTTTCCGAGTTTCAACATCGCAACACTACGCAACTCCATGTCTCTCATCAATACTTCTCGCAATCTTTGTTCTCCGTATCCGTTTTGAGTTGCGAGAAGAAAGTATAGAGAGATTTCCAAGCTGCGGCTTTGAGAATCATATGTTCCTCCAACCAATTCTGACAAATTCCCCAGAGCTGCCATCCTGGCACGTGGGCCGTAAGCTGATCTCTGTATCAGCAGATTTGATGGTTTGCTGTGGAGTCATGCTGTTTCATTCCAAGGCCGAGCTTGAGACTTTCCAAGTAGGAAGAAGGTAGTGCCGAGACTTTGAAGGAGGTTAAAACTTACACAGCCGGCTCCTGAGTTGTATGGTGAGGAAGAATGCTTTCAATTTGGAGACTAGCGAGGACATTGCAGGTGGGTTTGATGGGACTAATGAAAAGTGAGTTGAGAATCATACAGCAATTGCTTTGTGAATTGCTTTATAACGTAGAGCCAATCTTAGGTGTGCGAGGAGTATCTGAGGACAAAAGGCATAGCTAGAAAAATGAAAAACTTCAGACGACGAGTGGAATCGGGCCAATAATGGACCAGATAAGGCAAGTGCTTGGACAAGGGTCCAAGTTCCAGCTCCCACCGGCACATGGAAGAAATTTCCGCACGGATTTGGTAGTGGCTTGCGATCCCGCAACTTTATTGGTTTGCCTACTTACCTTGAAGTGATTTAAGTTGCTGACAGTGACTCGCAATGAATCTTGATGCATCTTAGAAGTATAGTCGTGGGGTTCTAAAACTGTATGTCAGTTGAATATCTGCGAGATCAATTTGACAATTTTTTGCTACTGGTTTGAAACCAGTTTTGAATATGATCGATATACTCTCGCAAAGTTGCGTGGACGGGCCCCACCATCTGTGCGCGATACACTGACACGCCTAAAATTGCCCAGAGTCTACACATTCCCCAGATTTTCGACAACAGGAGCACTGATTGGGCATTCGAGAGTTCCTTTCCTTTGGATGTCTCGAATATAGGTTGGGATTCCCGGGATATAACTTGGGACGGGTACCCACAATTTGAGCGCACCATGTTTGGAACTTAAGGCTGAGCTTAAGCCTGTTGAAACAGTCTGATCTTGAGTATAGCTGGATCTGGTGACGGCACACCCCGGGGTACAACGAACAAATGCGCTGGACAGGAATCGGCATGGCGAATATATTGTCAGGTGCCCAGAAATAATTTCGCAAACGTTGATATAGCTGAGCAGCGTCTTTGAGCAGTGTGAATAGGAGAGTCTGTATGCAACTTGAAATAAACTCCAAGTAACCCAAATTCATGCGACAGATAAACTACTCGGGGAATACAATTGGCGCTACCGAGCGATAGGTGGTCTCACCGGGAATATAAACTTCATGCTATGGTGATCATTGGTGTCCCCAAAAGGTTTCAATGAACTTGGCGTTGAAATCCAACTCTCTTGGGGTTTTGGTATTCTGTTTCCCGCTATTCAGATCTGCACCTAGTCCTGTCTGTCCAATTCAAGCTCAAGGAATATCGCCATTTGGGATCCGATGCGAGGGTGACGAAGACAATATCCTGTAGATGCTAAACGCTGTGAATAACACCACAGCATGCGATTTCCGTCCTGTGTTGGTTTTAGAATGTTTGTCACCTCTTGGTGTGGCCCTTCGCAGTTTTATCATACCAACCATTTGTCCGCATGCCAATAAGAAATCGGTCATGGCATTTCGAAGCGTCACTCAACGCCCTTTCCGCATGAGGAGAGACTCCTCTACCAATGGTAAACCAATCTATGTTCGCAATATAGCTAAGGCGCTCATGGTTTATTATGGCGGGTGCAGATGCTGTGAGGCGTGTTCCAGCTGCACTCCTACAACACATTGTGCCACCCATAAGTGCAGCAAAGATTCAGCACTTGCACATCAATCATGGAGCATCTTCTTTATCCACTTCCACGGGAAAGTACGAGCTTCCAAATCACATTGGCTTCTAGTGTGGGATTTCTCCATAGCAATAGAAAAAAGTAAAAGGGGCGAACTGTTATGATGGAAACAAGTCGAGCATCGGAAAGGTTAGAAGAGCAGGTTGAGTCGCTTCACACACCGAACATTCATCCACCAATACTAAGGGGCTTTTAGTACGTCGGCTTCGTGGCAGGGACTTCCTGTAAGATTGCAAGCTGGAGGAGTGCTCGAGAGGAAGGTGGCATGGAGCCTAGAAGTCGATGTGTATCACTTGTCATTGTCAATTCACGCACCTGCAGAATGATCTAGAAAGGTCAAAGTCTTCATTTGGTATTAGCATCGTAATCCTTCGGACTAACAACCAAACCACGACCCTTCTTCGAGCTCCGATAAATCGTCTCAATAATATCGATCAACTCCTGTTAATCCTCCAGGATCCAGTTCAGCTTGTTGTTGTTACCCGTGCCAAAATCGCACATCATATGTTTGTTTCGAAAGAAAAACATGAGGGTGACTGGGCCGTACAGTCATACATTTGCTTAAAATCAGGGACTTGGTCGAGATCGCGGACGTAGATGACGGCAAAGTTCTTCACGCCATGGTGAATGCGGTGGCTTGTTTCGGGGAAGAGTGCGCGGTGATATGCGATATTGTGTGTTGAAAAGCCTGGGAGAAACCTTTTGGTGTTGTCGTTGGAGAGCTGTGGAGCTGAGCTGTGGTGGAATTTGATAGCGGGGAAAAGGCGCTAGGCTTTAAAAGGCTTGGCCGGTGGCTCGAAGAATTTGAGCACGTGATGCAAAGGCTGCTCAATTCCCTTCTGGAATCTAGCCATTGAGGGATTTCAGAGGATATTTTTGGGAGAGAAGAAGCCCTAAAATGTGTTGAAAGGAATCATTTAGATGACAATCAAAGGAGATCAGGAAGTACACGTGATCCCACGCCCTTCAAATGATGTGGGGTTGATCAGCTCTAAGCAACAAGAATGGGGGATATGAGTGCATAGAATATTACAAATACAAAGATACAGCCTCAGTATCATAAGTATAAGTCTCATTACCTCTCCTCACTACTTCCTTAAGTTATCTAGCTCAAGTCCTCCTTCACTCCTTGGCCTCCCAATACGTCATTCCCTTGCGAATCACCAGAACACAAAATGACAAAATATATTCTCTATGATCTGCCAAGTAAAGGCCGGTGTGCTTGCTGGTCATTGAATCCTTGGAAGAGTATTCTCAAACATTCTTGAAAAAGAAATATGTGCCAGTACTGATTTCACGCAGCTCGTCTTGCACTCAACTACAAAAACATTCCATATGAGACGCAATGGGTTGAATATCCAGACATAAAATCTTTACTTTCACCTCAGTCAGTATTTTTTCCCCTAACTATCTGCAGTCTAAACTCAAATCTCACCATCTTTTCTCGATTCCTCTTTCTTCTTTTCCCTTACTCATTCCGAAACTTTGCTCCTCATCACCGTATTCGATCTCTTGGCTTTGAATACCTATATCAAACTCACATCCCCTCAGCGTACAACCCAATCCTCCCAACTCCCTAGCAGATTACACAATCCCCACCATGCAATTCTCCCCCGCCCACTACATAATGGACAGCAAAGCAATCGCCCTCCACCTCGAGTCCCAGCACCCATCTCGCTCACTGCACCTCGACTCTCCCTACCTCTCAAAGGTCGAAGCTATCCTAATTCCCAAAATAGCGGACCCCCTCCGCGGCGTCTGGACGCACCTCGCCCCTAACGTCCTGCTAAACGAACCCAGTCGTGAGTATTTCGTGCGCACGCGCGAGGCGCGGATCGGAAAAAGTTTAGAAGAATTTAAGAAGGAGAAGGGGGGCGAGGAGGCGTGGATTGAGGCTAGTTCTGGGTTGAAGGAACTAGGGACACTGTTGGGGGAGGTGGAGGGGCCGTATTTTATGGGTGAGACACGTAAGTTGTTCTTGTGAGGGGAAGAGACATGTGCTGATGATGATGAATAGCTTCGTATGCGGATTTCGTCGTTGTGGGGTTTTTGCAGTTTCAGAAGGTTATTGATGAGAGGTTTTTGGAAAGGATTGTGGGGATTGAATCGAGTTTGGGGCGGTTGTATGATGCTTGTAAGCCATGGCTTGAGAGGGATGATCATTAGTTTTGAACTCTGATGGAGGATCTACCCAATGTTTTCTAATTTGAGAATACGCACCCAGAAAATCACCTAGGAAGACCCTTTTATTCATTCTATGGCTTGCTAGAATGAATGTGCCGAGGATTGAGCCTGATCACACAGTTCCTCTGCGGCAATACTGCAGCCATCTCATCAACTGTTGAATAAAGGACCTCAACTTGCTAAGGCTGCCATCTCAAGTCTAAGGAGAGCATCTATAAGTATACCTCGTATTTCAGCAGTTCAATGATCACCGGATCACTACTTCGTTTCCAGTCTACCAATTACGCTGTCTTGCTCATACGAACCCAAAGCCTGTAAATTAGTCCAAGTAGCGAAACTCCAACAAGTATATACCAAATCAACTTCGACCAAGAGATACTTCTGATCCATTGGAGATCCTTCCCAAGGGCATCATTGTCACCTTTGATTTCGACCAGCTGCGCGGATAGGGCTTCCATACTCGTCTCGTCATCCCTTTGTTGTGATACAAAAGGAGGAAGAGGTGGGTTATCAGTTGTGCTATTTTCAAAAACATTCGAAGCGCAGACACCATCGAGACAGGATTGAAGACAAACCGGCTGGTAGAGCCAACCACCTTCGTCATCGTTTGCTTTAGATTGGCTGGGAAAGGCTCGGGTTTCCATTGGCCATTGGTCTGCTACTAATTGAATCTCTCGATAATTGTCTGCGGAGTTCTCGGTTCTATCGCTATCAATAACAGATTCGAGTGGGCATTCTGACTGGGTCGTAGGTCTTAACCCGCAGCAAATATCATGGGGAGATTTGGTTCGTAATGATCTTAGGTGTCGCCTCCAGCGTAGATCGACTATCGCTTTGGATGTTTGCATATTTTTGCATCTTCCGCATTCAGACCAATCGATGCCAGGTGACTTTTCGTTATACCAGATATCAGAGCCGAACAAAGCCGAGAGGCTTTCATTGTCCCAACCCCCTCGTCCCAATGGTGACGCATCCATCTCTAATTCTGCGGAAATGAAATCACTGATGTTGTACCCTAATTTGATCAAGATGTCCCTCCAAGCGAAAAAGAGATCAGATTGCCGAGTCGCTAGGGACGTCGCTGTTGAGAAAGCAAAGGGAGCTGTAATAGTATCGGTATACTCGTATAGTCTATGGATATTTGGTGTCTTCTGTACAATGAGTCTCATACAGGAAGGGTTCGAAATCGGCAATCTCGCTTCCACTGCTTGTAAGAGTATGTGGATCTTCTCATCTGAAGAACCATCGCTGGATTCATACAATGGCCCCGGCAAATTTCGAAGCCACCAGTATAGTACTTCCTGGTGATAATCCTTGTAAACGAGAAAATCGATTACTCGGGAACGGGCAATGAGATCATCCGCAGGAAAAAGAGAAAAGAGTGTCGCCGTTAACTGGAGTGCCATATAGCTCGGCGAGCGTTGCGTGGTAAGTGGTTTCGGAAAGCTTTTGTTCTTCCGGAAATAGAGTAGCATACGGCCAGTAAGGCTAGTGACTGTGGTTTGGGTATATGCATCCGCTGCATATCGTTGCAGCAATTTCATCATGTTGAGCTTCGGATTCACCTCGCTCTCCACATACCATTCGATCTCGTAAAAGGATGGTCTGACATACAAGTTAATGAGTGAGCTATTTTGAGGCAGATCAAAGCGAAAATTCTGTAGAAGATAATGATTGATGCGTGGGAAATGAATAATGTCTTCAAAGTTCTTACCTTAAGCACTTCGACCAGGCCGAAACGAAATTATGTGCACCGTGCTGCAGTAGAAACTCTGTGGTTTCAGGCTGGAGGGCATTTATGGCAACCTGTGATATAGACTGCTTGTTAGACTGAAAATCAAAGGGTGCGCAACGAAGGAAGTGTGCGAGATCAAAGAAAAGCTAGGAAAACTAACGAAGAGAGGGGTTCGACCCAGGGGATCTGTATCTCTAATTGAAGCTTCTCCACGTTGCAATAATGTTCGGAGTGCTTTAAGATTTCCATCCCGGCAAAAATCAAACACCACAGCATTTTCCGGTACTGCATTAAATGGCTGCAAAGAATATTGCCACGAATCTGTGCGCCAAGCATGTATTCTGAGGCCTCTTGACACGCCAAATATACGAAGGAAGCGTGCAGGAAAGATGACATAGGTTGTTTCTTCTTCCTCGGATTTTTGATTTCCAGAGAAGCGGCATGTGTATAGTGTCGACGTGCTTCGTGATATTTGTATACGAGCTAATGTAGTTGCATATTCCACCTTCGAATCGCTCCGGAGAGTTCGTATCCTTGAGAATGTTCGCTCAACTAGTGCTTGATCATTTGGAACAGGTGTGGTCCAGTGCTGTGGGAAGCTGTGACGGCGTTCAAGTAGCGGTTCTGATTCGTTTGCAGGAAATCGGCGGCCTCGGTATTACTTCAGTATAACATTCTTAACATCAGGAGGGTGGGGGATATATATACATTCCACTAGCTTTGTTCCAGCCCGTCTACCTTGCGATGCATTGGAGACCACCTCTGGGATATCTAAGAGCAATTGGTGATGGATCTCAAGCTGTGAAACGACCAAACGTCTGTTATCGTGAGCTTCTGGATCGATCTGCAAGATGATACAATTCTCTTACTGGAATGAATCCTCTTTGACGAACTGAAGAGTGGATTTGACCCTGTCCAGGGACTCCCTCATCCTTTTGATCTCCAGTCTTTTAGCCACAAGTTTTGCCGCTGCTAGGTTTTTTTTTATTAAACTTCGAGATGCCAGATTTGGAGACAACTTCTGGAATGTGTGCTGAAGTTTGAAAAGCTGCTCCGTACAATCTTCCAGTGCCCTTCGCGTAAGTGAGTTGTGATTTTTCACATTGGCAGCCTCGCATTCCTTTAGAGCTTCAGAGAAAATCTCTAAATCTTTCACGAGTGACGTGAAATGGGGAACTGCATCTTTAATATCCCTGCATAATTGGACTAATTTTTCAATCGTGGCTGCGAGCTCAACTGCCGCAGTAACAAATCCTATCACGCCCGCAGCAGCTGAAAGAGGTTCCATAATTGCAGTGCTATCCAAGAGCGGACAGTGGGCGTATCGTGCAAAGGACTAATAGATATGAACTAAAGACAGACCCAAAGGGTGGGGAGCAAGCGCTTTTGATCTAAGTATCATCATGTCTAATGCGATACGTCAGGTCAAGGAGGCAGTGTTGCAGAAGGCCTCCAACTACTTTGCCACACAAGTGAACAAGGGCGCGTAGAGCCTTGAAGTTGCATGGCCATTTCGGTGACCCGAGACTGGTATTTAGCATCATTCGACTCGCTTGAGTCATTCCCCTGCCCTCAGGCTCCTGAGCGAAAAAGACAGAAGTACATTTCATTATGCTATACTGTAGTCTCGGAAAAACCGATAATAACACTTGGGCTCACTCTAGCTCCAATTGTGTTGTACGGAGGCATGATGTATTGCAATCGTGAGATGCTCAATATGTCTTCGCGATTATACCCGGGCGCTTCAGTAACGCCATTCTGGATATGTTAAAACAAACTAAATAGAACCGCAGATGCGCTTGCTGCAGGAACTATCTCCAACTTGGCCAAGGACCCGAAGAGGCCAAAAACGTGATACATCATTACAGCGCTACCTTCCGTCACAGTCCATTTCACCCTTTCGGTTTCCCTAGTCCTTTGAGCCTCAGATACACATCACAGCCCCAGCCATAGAGGCTCTGCACAGCTATACCACCTCCAAAATATTCTGCATAGGCCCTTCCCAAAGGTAGTCCATAACCTAACCCAGCAATCGAGCTACCGCCTGCTCCAGATATAGCATTGAGTGCGTCCATATTCCCACTGCCATGAGTCTGACCTGGAAGCTCATCCACATCCGAGAAAGTCGTAAAAGAGTACGACCAAATATTTGGTAAGACCTCAGGACTGATCCCTCCTCCTCGATCTCGGATTCGAATTGTGACTCCTGGCGCAGGATCATCAAAAGGCTTGATTGGGGGATTTTCCTCGACTTCGTGCTTGCGCGATGTCCCTCGGTCGAGCCTCCGGTCTTGATCTAATACATTCAAGCCCTGCTGTGGAATCTCTGGTTCCGCAGCAATAGTTATGATTATCGGCTCGTGAGATTTGCCCGACTCAACCGTGGCACGAAAAGCATTCTTCAGCAATTCCGTGATGATGTATTCGAGATGTACGGGAACATATGCGAAGGTTGTGCCGGGCTCCCCATCAATGATCCAAGTTGGCCTCACACCATATTTAAGCTCGCAGATCTCCGCAACGAAGTGTCCACAAGAGTTGATGATGGTCGCGGGTTGTAGGGCAGTATCAATGACGCCAATGTATGAGGACTGGTTTGCATGGTGTTCTTTGCCTAACGCACCTTGGTGTGATTGTGAGGAATTGTGGAGGTCGATATGTTGCTCCGCGATCAATCGTGTCCCTATCCTAGCACGAAGATGTTCATCTAGGAAACGCGTCACCTCTTCGGGACTGATATATTTTCTACATTCAAGAAATCCTCGAGCTAGCGTAGGAATTGTGTGTGCGTGCGTTTCCACTAGATCCGCGAGGACCTCCGTAAATTGTATCTCGTCTTCGAGATTCGAGATGGTCTTGGATTTGTAGGGTAATAACGTCGATAAGGAATGCAGGTAATTATTATAGATCTTCGATATATTCGGGTTTGATACGACTATGAAGGGAAGGTTCCGCAGAGCTTGTATACGATGTGCGAGCCGGATTGGGAGGAGGGACAATGTGAAGTTTGCGGAAGAGAAGAGTGCAGGGGCGGAGAGTGGAGGTCGGCCATGTCTGCGCGGAACAGTCAGTTGCCAAGTCGTTTGAACCGGGAAATGGATGATCATATACTTGACTAGATCCGCAAGACTCAATGTATGCAATGGCTTGCTGGCAAGACTCGAGACATCGTCGTCTGCCACCACAGAAGAGCTTGGGGGATGGGACCACCTCTGGGCTGCTGGTGAGGGATGGCGGTCGAGGCTCGCCCGCTGCGAGAAATGTTTAACGAGGCATAATTGTGATTTACAGAAGCTGTGGTAAGTTCCCAGTGGCCGGGGAATTATGATCATGGTATTGGCATTTCTGGGGCGTTGATGAAACCGTCATCGGTGAACAATGGCAGCTATCATTGAAGCTCGGTTATCAGCGGTCAAGGTTGATCAACGACGACAACGTCAAAGAGATGGCAGTAATTAGAAGCAAAGTTATTTAGATAATATTTGCTATATTTCCCATGGCCCCAATCCTTTACAGTACTATCAAAATCATATAGCACGGTATCTCATCAATCCCTCTGTTAGGTCTACAATATCCCATGGCTAGGCGCAGCTTGCTATCTACTGAGTTCGTACATCTTGGTTCACCTCAACACTTCCAACATCTGGGTGAGCACTGAGAGCATTTACGCCATCCTTAGGAAAGGTAACTCTACTGAACATTAGCAAAACGACTTAGACACGGACGCCTAACTTGGTGCTTACGCAAAACCCGGTATCAGCGTATATTCCTCTACGATCTTTCCGCCACTAGAAGTGATTTCCTTCTTGACACTGTGCTTGCGTCAGGGAATTTTGGTTTGTTATATTAGAAGGACAATTAAGCATACGTCTCTTTTCTTTGAGCCAAGACCTCCTGTGAAGGGCTGTCCTTCTCGTTGACCATGATCTGTTCAAATGTTAGCAACTCTGCATTTTGTGTCGATGTGGTGGTGTAGAATCACAATGTGAGTTGGGTTGGCCATTTTGAAGATGGTTGGGTGTTTGATTTCCGAGGTGGCGTAAAAGAGTCTGATTATTGTTTCAAAAGTGGCAAAGGATCGAAATGAAGAAGAGTGAGATGAAGACTGAGGACAATTTGAGAGATATGTTAGTTTCTTTTAATCCGGATCTGATACTCTCGTGATGCTGGCTTGCCGCGGGGCCACCTGCAGCCTAAAGGTACGTCATCATGGTGGGGAGGGTTGCCAACTCAGCGCTTGCTTGAAACCCAGCGCTTGCTTGAACCGTCTGGCTATCCTTGCACATCCTGTTATTGTGGCATGAAGAAGACCAAGTTTCTTATATAAAGGCGTTTATGATGTTTCACGGCTGTGCACATTTGTTCTAACTTTTCTTTTGAGGGTCAAGTGAGAAGGAGGATCGAGATCGACAGTGCATGATTCGAGCTCAGATCTAACTTCAAGATACAGAATCGCTGAAGAAGTTAAATGTCACACAAGCTTCCGGGTAAATATGAGGTACTCGGCAAGGTGGGTATGCTGCAGCAAGTGTGCAGAACTGGAGTGAAGATTTCATATAACTCGCCGTCCGCTCTCCTCCAACTCACAGCCACGACTCACAGACAATATAAAATCTAACCAAATGCTTGCGGCCACATGAAGCCTTCAAGCGAAATAGATATTCGAGTATCATTCATCTGCATCAAGGAACCACGTGAAGCTATACTAGACCTCTGCTGCTACTGAAAAAAGAAGTCGCATATCAGGTGAATATCGCAAGGGGAAATGTCTGACAGATGGGAGCGCCGAGGAGGTTATGGCAGAAAACAAAATTTATTACCGAATCAAGGACTGTTAAGCAGAGATGATGGACTTGGTAGTCTAGGAATGTGAAGTTAGAAAGGTAAACAGAGGGAAGAGAAAGAAGTGAAGATGCGGGGTGAAGTTTGAGGGTTCTTGATAAGAGATTGGGCTAGGCCGTTTTGGGTTAGATTCGATCGCGATAAAAGTTCCCCGAAAAATATTTTGAAATGGAGCTCTTCGTCGTTCTAGCAGAGACATCTGATCAGTCCAGCGACCATGGAGGACCAGAAGAACAGACCTCACCGTGCGCCAAAGGAGAAGAAGAAACACACTGGAGGTTGGCATATTCTATTCGCAACAATTGAAATAATTTCTAACCATTTCTCCAAGATCGCAACCCAAAAGCCTTCAGTTTCGCAAATCCAGGTCGATTGGCCAAGTCTGCAGCTCGATCGCATGATGTAGGTTATCCCCCTTTACGTGCTAGAATGTACTAATAAAGCTGGCAGATAAAAGAAAAGCGGCTTCATGTACCACAAGTCGATCGAATACCAGAAGAGCCCCCGCCACGACTCGTCGCAATTGTTGGACCTCCCGGTGTTGGAAAGACTACACTTCTCAAGTCCCTTGTAAAACGATATGCAAAAGAAACACTCTCTGATCCACAAGGACCTATCACTGTCGTTACTTCGAAACGTCAACGATTGACATTTGTGGAATGTCCGAACGAATTGGAGGCAATGGTGGACATATCGAAAGTAGCAGATATTGTTTTGTTAATGATTGACGGAAATTTCGGGTTCGAGATGGAGACTATGGAATTTCTCAACATATTAGCAGCAAGTGGTATGCCAGGAAATGTTTTTGGTATTCTTACACATCTCGACCTCTTTCGAAAACCACAAACTCTGAAGGATGCGAAGAAGCGATTAAAAATGAGGTTTTGGAGCGAGTTATACCAAGGAGCACATCTATTTTATCTTTCGGGGGTAATTAATGGTAGATACCCGGATCGAGAGATACACAACCTTTCAAGGTTTATTTCGGTCATGAAGAACCCACGGCCACTTATATGGCGAAATTCTCACCCCTACACGGTTATCGATAGTTTCCGAGACGTCACGCATCCTACAAAGATTGAGGAAGATGCCAAATGCGATAGAACAGTGGTATTGTCTGGCTACCTGAGAGGGACGAATTTTGCAGCAGAGGGACAACGAGTACATATACCGGGGTTGGGAGACTATTCGATATCTTCGATGGAATCTCTTCCAGATCCATGCCCGACACCGTACATGGATCAAGCGATCGCGAAAGCGACTGGTAAGACTGGTAGAAGACGGTTGGACGAGAAAGAGAAGAAATTACATGCTCCAATGTCCGATAAGAGTGGTTTGAAAATTGATGGCGACACAATTTGGATCACTCGAGAGAAGGGATTTAATTTCGATGCAGATGCAGACGATGAAGAGCGCGGAGAGGGAGAAGAGCTCATTGTTAGTTTACAGGGCGAACGAAGGCTTCTAGGTGAAACTGAGGAGGGTGTGCGATTATTTAGTGGTGGGGATGCTATCAAACAAATTCCCGAAGATGAAAATACCGGTCGCAAACACCAGCGTTCTGCACGATTTGTGGAGCGTGACGCAGATTCTGACGAAGAGGGACCCGACGATGAAGGATTCGTCAGCGGAGACGATGCTGAATCTGATGATGGGGAGGAAATCACAGAAGACAAATTAGGAAAGGCATTCAAAACAGCTGGCGACAAGACTGGGGAAGATATCGCATTTGCTGATAGTGACTCGGATCTTGGCTCGTTATCTGGCGATGAGGTCGATTCAGAAGATGAAGACTCTGACGATGAGGATGGTGCTGTTCGATGGAAAACAAACATGCTAGAAACAGCACAGAAGCTTCACGGAAAGAAGAGGTTATATCGAACTGGAGATCTTGCAAAGATGATGTATGACGAATCGCTTACGCCTACCGAAGTCTTAAACCGATGGAAGGGTGAGGTTGAGGCCGACGAAGAAGAGGATATCGAAGATTCAGATGACGAAGCTTTCTTCAAGAAATCTGGCCGGGAAAAGGAAGACGAGCATCTTGAAGATCGTGCAATTCCAATTCTGGACTACGATGCACTGGAAGCAAAATGGTCAATCGAGGACAATATCGAGGCTCTCAGACAACGATTTGCTATCTCCGACCTACTCAAGGACAAAACGTCTAAGGGAAGCGACAGTGAAGGGAGCGATGATGACGAAGAAGACGAGGATGACGAAGGAGATGGAGAATTTCAGGATTTAGAAACCGGCGAAGAACACAAAGCACCCGAAGCAGACGACATAGAAACTGAACGCGAGAAGAATGCCCGAAGAAAGGAGGAGCTTAAGCTCAGATTTGAAGTCGAAGATGCCGAGGGTTTTAACAACGACAAAGCTAATGCTCGACGAGAAGGTGGTGAAGATGAAGAATTTGGAGAGGACGACTGGTATGATGCGCAGAAAGCACAAATTCAGAAGCAACTGAACATCAATAAAGCCGAATTTGAGGCACTTGACGAAAACCAACGAGTCAGTGTGGAAGGATTTAGGGCTGGAATGTACGCCAAAATCGTGATAGAAGGAGTAGCTTCAGAATTTGTCACACGATTCAATGCACGGACTCCCATAATCGTGGGTGGAATCTCAGCAACAGAAGATCGATTCGGCTTCGTCCAAGTGCGAATAAAACGACATAGATGGCACAAGAAGATATTGAAAACAAATGATCCTCTCATCTTCTCTCTGGGATGGAGACGATTTCAAACGCTTCCAGTTTACAGCATATCCGACTCGCGAACACGAAACAGAATGCTCAAATATACCCCGGAGCACATGCACTGCTTCGGCACCTTCTACGGTCCCCTCATCGCACCCAATACCGGCTTCTCCTGCTATCAATCCTTTTCTTCCAAGAATCCCGGCTTCCGTATAGCAGCAACCGGCACAGTCCTCAACGTGGACGAATCAACCGAAATCGTCAAAAAGCTCAAACTAACCGGCACACCCTACAAAATCTTCAAAAACACCGCCTTCATCAGAGACATGTTCACCACCTCCCTCGAAATCGCAAAATTCGAAGGCGCATCCATCAAAACCGTCTCCGGCATCCGAGGACAAATTAAACGCGCACTCAGTAAACCAGAAGGACACTTCAGAGCAACATTCGAAGACAAAATCCTCATGAGTGACATCGTCTTCCTACGAGCCTGGTACCCCGTCAAACCCCACCGCTTCTATAACCCCGTCACCAACCTCATCGGCTGGGAAGGAATGCGTCTAACAGGAGAAGTCCGCCGCGACCAAAAAATCCCCACCCCGCAGCAAAAGAACTCCCTCTATAAACCCATCGAGCGCGCAACCCGGCATTTCAACCCCCTTCGTGTTCCTCGAGCCCTCGCAGCAGAACTCCCATATAAATCCCAAATCGTGCAAATGAAGCCTCAGAAGAAGCAAACGTATATGGCGAAGCGAGCTGTGGTTCTAGGAGGCGAAGAAAAGAAGGCGAGGGATTTGATGCAGAAGATTATGACGGTTCGTAATGAGAAGGTTGCAAAGAGACGGGAGGCGAAGGAGGCGAAGAGGGTGGTTTATAGGAAGAAGGTTGCGGAGAATGAGGAGATGAGGGGGGAGAGGGAGAAGAAGGAGAAGCAGGATTATTGGAGGAAAGAAGGCAAGAAACGCAGAGCTGACACTGAGGGTGGTGGTAGTGGGAAGAGGAGACGCTAGTCTTGTCATCTATCTTTTGCTCTGGAGTTCTGGAGGCACGGAAAATTGTACAGAAATAGCATGGCGCGGAGTAATGAATGAATACGTTGATATCGTTGACTTTTGCGCCATCTTGTAGTTTCGATTTTCCAGTCCCGTTCTTTGAATGCTCTTAATACTGGTTTCTCGTTTTAGAGCTTATGAGAAGGGAACGACGGCATGCTCTCCTCGCTGCTCCAGCAATCTGGTCCTTGAAAAGCTGGGAGGATAGAGAACAAGACACAGGAAGATATAGGCAAGTTGATTCACGAATTCATTATTGATCGCCCCATGGCATGTCTATATATGTGCTGTACGTGAGCCCAGCCATCGCTCCATCACATACTCAAGCCCATCTGGTCTCAAAACCCTTCATATTTCTCCCAAAGTGCGGGAGTATGCCCTCTCTTTATAGCTTGCTGCTCTTCCCCTCCGCTTCCTCGCCCTGCACCTCAACAACCAACTTCCCAAACTGCCTCCCCTCACTCATCTCCTTGAAAACCCCATCAATCCCCTCAAGATTCTCCAACCCTCCCTTCACAACCCTACTCACAACCGGCACGATCTTCTTCTCATTCACAAACGCAATCATCTCTCTGAATTCTTTTCGGGAACCCATGGTTGACCCGCGGAGTTCGAGGTTGTTGAGCACGGCGTTCATGGACCAGTCCATTTTGGGGGAGACCGTCATGCCGTATTGGACTATTGTGCCGCCTGCCTGTGGGTGGGGGAAGAAAGAAGTTAGTGAGGGTAATTAATTGTGAGTGGCAAACCCGAATCCGAATGGTTTGCTTGAAGCGAAGGATTGACGAAATGGAAAGGAAGGAAAGTAGAAAACGAACCTTAAGTAATTTCACCGCCCTCCTCACAACATCCCCGCCCGCTCCATCAATAATAGCATCAATATACGGCCGGTCCTTTGGCAATTGCTTCTTGAGTTCCTTCTCCCACCCCTCCCCCTTATAACTCACACCTCCCTTCGCCCCAAGCTTCACAGCTTTGTCGATTTTTTCCTGCCCGCCGCTCGTCACGTACACATTACATCCCTTCGCAGCCGCAAACAGCAACACCATGAGCGCAACCCCGCCCCCAATCCCCGTAATCAGGATATTCCGCCCCGGCAACGCATTATTCGACTTGCTAACCAGCGCCCTCCACCCCGTCAATCCAGTCAACGGCAACGCAGCCGCTTGAACGGCAGTGAGATGCTCGGGGATAATCTCCACCTCATCCCCCTCGACACAAAGCACCTCCTGCGCCGTCCCTAACGGAATAGTCGACGTGCCGCCTAAGATCTGGTACCCGCGTGGATCTTCCGGCCCCTCGGGACTATCTTTCCATCCTCTGCCCGGCGTAAGGAGAACGCGTTTTCCTATCCAGGATTTGGGGGTTGAGGAGCCGACGGAAGTGACGACGCCGGCGCCGTCGGCGAGGAGGGGCGTGCTGAAGGAGGGCGAGGGGTAGAGGTGTTGGCGGAGGAAGTGGTCGCGGTGGTTGAGGGCTGCTGCTTCGATTTTCACGACGAGCTCGTTGGGTTTGGGGGTGGGGGTCGCGACGTCGATTAGTTTCAACCTTTATAAATTGCGGAGATCAGCTTCAATTGATATTGTTATCGAGGGGGTAGGGAGGAATGGAGAGGGAGGGAGGGCGTACGGATAATAGACTTTCCCCGGCTTCCCCTCAACCTGCTGCATCACTATAGCTTTTGGCATCTTGTCTGTATTATCGCGCACTCAATTGATTGTGTTAAGGGACGTAGAAGTGGTGGTTCTGTTTCGATCCAGGGCGCATTGTTGATTTAAGCTGTTGATAAAGTGACGTTGATTTCAAAGCTCCCCCGCCATCGCGGTTAGACTGCCGAGGCTATTTTGGGGTGAGAGCCGATCGGAGGCGAGGTGGGGGATAGGGGTTGAAGCGAACGGAGCTAGATTCTGGATTGTGTTTGGGATTTTCACTGCACGTTATCGTGTCAAAGTAGGCACCCTGGAGATTATAGAAAGTCATTGCTGATTTTTATGCAAATACATAAATACACGCCAGTGTTCCCTTTCCCCCAAACCAGCCAAGAGTTGAGTATCCCACCATCATACCCCACCCAACCGCACTTTATCCCAACCCATGTCATACCAAACCATGTGTCTCGGCCGTTACCCAAAGCAAATCGCCAAATAACAACCAAAAGGAGAGATAGATTGGTACACGCAAGAATGAAACCCTTAACGCAAACTATGAGATGAGATGAGATGCCGCTAGCTCGCTCCAGAGGAAATGACTGAAAATGCCTATGCTAATCCAAATCACACCAAAGAAAAGAAGATCTGTACCCATAAACCGGCCGTAATTTTTGTTCGCACCATATGCACTCCGTGAATGAATCGTGAAAGTTGTTGAGAGATCGGGAAATTGCGAGTTGTTTCCCTATCGAGAATGTGTGTCGTAATGAAGAGGAGGAATTCTAGGAGTGGAGGGAAGAGCATGTTGAAGTGGGAAAGGGGATTAGAAGTATCCTCTCATCGCATCCTCAAAGCCAGGACCACCCTTCAGATCCCGATCAAACGCATTCGAGACATCCAAAACACGCTTGATGTGTTCCATGCTGAGAGGTTCGCCCTTGTTGACGGCGAGTGCTTGAGCGGTTCGAATGGTGTTCTTGATCTATTCTAAATGTTAGTAGACCGCTTGAGGGTGTCAAAGATTTGGGGAGAGAAACATACCTGTCGCCCATTCAAATTATTCCTACTCAGTGCATTATAATCCTCCTCAGTAAACGGCATGGTATCCACGCCCTCCAACACGCGCACTCGCTCAATAAACATCTTAAACACACTCTTCTTCGCCTTAGTGTTCAACTCTCCATATCTAAGCGCAATATGGATACGAGATTGGAACGCATCGTCGAAAGTCTCAACGCGGTTGGTGGTTAGGAAGAGAATGCCTTGGAAGTATTCGAGGAGGCGGAGGAAGATGGAGACGAGGGCATTGCGGTGGATGTCTTGGATTGTGCGCTTTTCGAGGAAGACGTCTGCTTCGTCAAGGAGGAGGACTGCGCCCCAGGCGTGGGCGATGTCCAAGATCTACATCATTAGCAATATACTCGACAACAAAGTTATAGTGGTCTTACCTTCTGCAGCTCCGTCTCAAGCGTACGAGGGTCCGTACCAAGTTCACCCGCAGAAACCATATAAAGCGGGCATTTCAACAACTCCGAAATACCCTCCGCAGTAAGAGTCTTTCCAGTACCAGGAGGGCCATGCAAGACAGCCACAAGACCCTTACCCTTTCCTTGAATGACATCGTCGATGCTCTCAGCTGGATGATATTTATGTGATTCGACAAGTGCCTTGACAATGGCCTTGGTGTTGTCTTCAAGGACCAAAGAATCGTACGCGCCTTCGTTCCACACAATATCCTTGACGCCAGAAACAGTGAACTCAAGCCATAGCTTCTCAGCAAAAGCAAAGCCGAGAACGACTGGAGAAGCAATCAAGTACTCCTCGTCTGTAAAAACAGGAAGAGCCTTCTTATCCTCTTCAACAGGCGCAGCCTCACCATCCTTTGTCTTAGCCATCTTACTCGGAACCTCCTCGAGCTTCTCAACCGCGATCTCCTGACCATTCTCATCAACAGGAACCTCAACGATTCGCGGCTCATTCTTATCATCAAGAATGACCTTCATCTTCATCTTCGGCTCATCATCATCCTTATCGCGCCTTTCCTCAAAATGATGCTGTTGTTCATTGTCAGAATCATCACCACAGCCACAACCTTCGTCGGAATCATCTTCTGAGTCGGAATCGAGAAGATCTGGGTCCTTTGGCTTGACGGTGCTGACGCTGTAGTTGGGCAGTATCCTACGGTGGATGGCGGGATCGACCATGATTCGACCGTTGATATTTACCTTGATGATTTGACGCTTCTTCTTGACATATGCCAGGCCTTCATGTGATCGGTAATTGACACCTTGGAGTGAAACGAACTTCTTGCCTCGCTCGATCAATTCAGTTCGGAGCTTAGCTTCATTCTTGTGGTATTTCAAGGGGTAGCAGTTCAAACTCGTGATCTTACGTGCGCCCTTGAAAGCGCCGACATCAACATCCATGGTGCCTAAAAATTCAGTTAGCAAGCTGAATATCACAAAAGCAGATTTACACTCACCCATTCCCCAAGTTTTGCCATCATACTCCAAATACCGGCCCTCAATATTATACCACTCGCCCTTCATAAAGGAGTACTCCTTCTCCGCAAGCTCAATCTTAAACGCCCTAGGCTCATCAACGCTCCCATAAGTCGTTGTATAAGCTAGGGTATTCGGCTTATAAAGCGCCCAAAGAAGATCAAAAGTAATCAATCCACTCTGCAACATCGGATACAGCGTCTTCTTCGTGCTCGCATAATCTTTATCCAGATATTTAAGAAGGACTTTGATGTGTTTGCGCTTTGTCTCATTGCGCTTCTTTTGCTTCTTCTTGCCTTTCTTGACGGTAACTTTCTTATTTTTGAGTTCGTTGTAGTTCTTGCGCAGGTCTTCGAGGTAGAGGAAGAGGAGGTTGGGGTCGATGGTGGGGGTTTCTTCGACGAGGGAGACGCCTTTTACGCCGTCCATGACTTCGTTCAAGGCCTCTTTTAGGAGTTTGCTCTTGATGTCAACAACAGTCGCCTATCCATATTAGCATAAATTCCAAAATCCAAGCCATTTCGAACTAACCTTATATTTCCCCTCCCAATCAAAAGTTCTCCGAACATTAAACAAGTACTGATCATACTCGGAACTCTCCTCATCCTCCGCCGTATCGGTAAGCTTATAATTATGAATCGTACTATCCCACAACTGATCCACACGCTTAAACTCCAGCTTGCTCGCACGCTTCTTCTTAACTTTCTTCTCCTTCTTAGCCTTCTTCAGACCATTGATATCAAGTCCAGCCAACATAGCAGCATTTCTCGCAGCCTGTGCACGTACCGCGGAACCCCCACCGAGATTCGCTCGTGTGCCCATTCCACCAAGGCCACCTAGGCCATTCCAGTTGTTTTGTTGAAGACCGGAGCCGCCTAGACCTTGTAGTTGTTGCATTTGTTGCATTTGGAGGAGTTGTTGGAGGTCAGAATTTGGATCTGGGACCGTTTCGTCGTCGACGTCTGAGGCAGGTTCTTCTTCTGAGCTTGAACTTGCGTCGGAATCGGAGTCTGATTCGACCTACTCTTGTTAACTAGAACTCTCTCGAACTATGGCGCAGAACTTACAACAGCCTTTCTCGACTTCTTCTTACCCTTCTTACTCTTCTTCTCCTTCGCCTTCAACTTCGCCTTCTTCTTGCTCTTCGCCTTCCGCTTCTTCTTCTCCTTCTCCGTCTCAGTCTCAGAATCGGAATCCGACTCCCCACTAGAAGAGCTCACTTCCTCATCACTCTCACTCTCCTCACTACTACTGTCACTCTCAGTACTACTCTCACTCTCCACAACTTCCTTCGCCTTCTTCTTCAATTTACCGCTCTTCTTCTGACCCGTCGAGTCCTTCATTTTCTTCTTCGACTTGGGCTTTTCGGGGGAGGAGCGAGATTTATCTGTTACTTGCGCCGACGGTGAACTACTCTCACCCGTCGCAGGCGTGCCCTCTTCGCGCTCGGTGACTTGCTCGCTTTGGGCGGTACTTGGGGTATCCATGGTGAGCTATGTATGTCCACCGTATGTATGTATGTATGTATGTATGTGACTCGAAGTAACTCGGAGGATGTCGCAGGATGGTTGCGTATGGCAGCACCCTCCCTCAGCTTCTACTCAACCAAAACGGCCTCTCAATTTTCGGAATAACGTATCCCGCACGCACTGTACGTTCTGCACCTGCAGATCTGGGGAGAAGGTGTCCGGTTTATCTGCGTTTAACTGCATGTACATGCGTTAGCATGAAGGAACACGGCGGATGGATGCATTTGCCAAATTTGGGAGCGGAGAACGGGGACGGGTGCTAGCTGTCAATCTGTCAAGCTTTTGACTGCACTGTCGAGTTGCAGAGCCGGAAGGGTCGGAACTCCGGTGACGATGCTGTAGGATGGGTTGATATATCTCTCTGTCTGTACAGGAAGGCAGGGTGTAACAGCCAGGTGCCATCGTACCATCCAGACAGAACGTACACCAAGCTCGTGGAAGGGAAATAGAAGGTGAACACACTGAAACAAACAAATGAGATCAGCAGAATGACGTACCTAGTTAAAGTTCGTTCTGTTTTTCCTGTGCAAACGCAAAACGCGCACGTCTATAAAGGAAGAAGGTGAGGAGGAAGGTGACGACGACGAAGAGGAGGCTTTATGTTAAAGGTAAAAGATCCAACTCTAAAAGCTAGGCCGCACACACAAAGTACTTATTGAAATTAAATATCCCCCAAGCCCACCCATCAAAAACTCCAAGCCGGTGAATGTATGGTAAGGAACTCCTGCAAGCTGCGAGCTGTGCTGTCCGCGTTATCGCAATTGGCTGTTCGTGGCTTAATCCCTGTCTTCCAGGATCCTGGCAACCTATCGTTCAACCAAACGTTCAGCCTTGCCAGAAGTCGGTCAGGACTTTTTCATGCGAACTGGAGAGTTTTGGTGGCAAGTAGGAAGTTACCTAAAGAGGGAATTTCTAGAGCCTCTGCACGGTGAGATGTATTTGGTTTGGCCGAAGGCAGAATAGCATGAGGTGGAGATGTAGGGGAGGGAAGAGGTAATAGGTAGCTATCGATAAGGCTGGAAGGGAAGAGAAAGGGAAGCTTAGCCGGGGGAATTTGTGGGGAAATGGGTCTGGTGGTGGTCAAAGCGCAAACGATTCTTCAGGCGAAGGACTTTGATAGAACTGACATATCTTGTCATTTACTACGTGTCTATTGCCAAGTATCTGGTCAAATGTTCTCAACAGCAGACGGACTTGTTGTTGTTCTGTGGTTCACCTTCCGAAGTCACATACGGAGGTATTATAATCAGGTGGCAAAAGTGTCAGCCTGCCTGAAGTCATCCTTCTCATGCTCCCTCTTTTGAGGTCCACCATGCCGCCTCGTGCCTAACCCAACGGCCATCATTTGCCATGGCTTTCAGCCCACAACGCCTCCTCGATTGTCAGCCTTCATGCGACCCATACCTTGACCTCCATAGTAAGGCTAAGGAACTCACCGGGCCCAAGGAAGGTACTCGGTAGCACTTTCTCAGCCTCGGTAGATATACCTGTCATCACTCATGCACATCCACATAACAAGAAACTCAGTCGAGGAACAAAAAATCATAAATTCTCATCTCGATCTTAAAAAGCAGAAGAATACTAGAATACAAGAAAGAAATCTGGATATCGAATCGAAATCTAGCAGTAAAGCGTGCAGTTCCCTATGTGCGAAGATGCCATATTTTGACCGTGCCGTATGCTCCATTTCAACCCCGATTCTCGATCCCTTCCACTCTATTATTGGTTCGTGCTCCCCGAATCAAATAAAAAAGGTTCGTTCAGGTTGGTCATTTATTTGCCTGGGTTCTCAGCAACGAAGACGACACCCTTGTTGATGTTCTGCGAGAAAGAAAATAGAGGTTAGCTACTGTGCCTGCGAGATGGATGAGAAAATTGTGGAAATAGGAAACATACCTTCTTCAAGTCTGCCAAGCAAGCATCCAAAAGCTTCTGCTCCTCAGCATCAATCTTTCCAACATCCAAAATCTTCTCAACACCATTTGGTCCCAACTCAACCTTGCTGGCAAAGAAGTCAATTCCTTGGTCCTTGTACAACGGGCTGTCAACAAAGGTTGGCTCAACAACACCCTTCTCCCCTTGAGCAGCCTTCAACAAGCTCTCGGCGAATCGGGCACCTGCCATAGCCATGGAGAGAGTGGCAGATCCAGCACCATCCTTAGCTTGGACAACCTCGTCACCACCAAACTGAACACGCTTGAGGAGCTCAGCATTTCCGACGAGATCTGGATGGCTGGATTGAGAAAAGAGAGGAACAATGGTAACACCAGAGTGACCTCCAACAACGGTGATCTTCTCATCGACTGGGTCGGTGTTCTTGATCTCAGAGACGAATCGGGAAGCACGGACAACATCGAGAGTGGTAACACCGAAAAGACGCTTTGGGTTGTAAACTCCCCTGGCCTTGAAGATCTCTGCGACAATTGGGACTGTGCTGTTGACTGGGTTGGAGATGACCAAGATGTTGGCGTCTGGGGCAGATTCGGCAGCGGCCTTAGCAAGGTCTCGTACGATCGAAGCATTGGTGTTGAAAAGATCGTCACGGGTCATGCCAGGTTTACGTGGGACACCAGCTGGGATGAGGACGATTTCGGCACCCTTCAGCGCAGAGGCCAACCCTGATGGTGTTGGGTCATATCCGGTAACCTTGCTCTTGGTGTTGATGTGGGAAATATCGGCAGCGACACCTAGCAGATGAGGTCAGAGATGTTATATTTTGTCTCTGAATATGTACGAACCTGGTCCTCCACGGATATCATAGACTGTAGAAATAAAAGTTAGCGCTTCCATTGACTTGTGTAACCTAAGCATTTCCTGACTTACGAGCGAGATCGGTGACTCTTGGGTTGAGCTTCAACAGCAGCGACAGTGGCTGTCCAATTCCTCCAGCAGCCTTGTATTATCGTTAGCAGAGTTCGGGGCCTGTGGTCGAGCGGATGTAGGAGCTGGAATGAGGAGTGAAATGAGGAGTGAAATTCGTCCATCTCGATGGTATAGGTCGTGTGGGAGTTGCGGGATTAGCACAGCAACTCTCGGAGGAGAGCTGTTCGCAGGAGAGAAGAATTCGAATACATACACCGAGGACAGTAACTTTCGACAACTAAAACACCAATAATTAGCAATTGAAGCTCTTTCAACAAGCAATGCGCCTCTTCATCGTAAGACCTACATCTCTTGCCGAGGCCGAGAACGCTCTGGTCTGGAGCCCACTGGCAAATGCTCTTCGTGCAGCGAACATGATGACAGAATGTGGAGTTATGGAGAAAGATGGAGTTGAGAAGCAATTGATTGAGGTTGATGGTACGGACAGACGGAATAAAGTGAAAGCTGGGCTGAGAGAAGCTAATTTTTCGAGCTTGAACGTTCGGGGAGCTTCGGAGAACGTTCGCTAACACCGTTGTGGTTTAGTGCGAAAAGCTTGAAGTGATGCATGTCCAGCACAAAATAATCCCCTCACTTTGGCGTGCATATTTCGAAATGTGCAGGAACACGCGCATATAGCATTTTGAAATCTGGGGAATTAATTAAAACATGGTTGATTTGGTTTCTTGCAATCAAGTTATGAAGAATTACCAGTGGCTTGCATCCAACATCAATCAAAGGGTCTGTACCTGTCAAGCAGGCTGAGGATGTAAAACAGCATCGCTGAATTTCCGAGTGGTTGGCTTGCAAAGAAATCGCTTATTTGCGATCACAATAGACTTTTGTTGGTGTGAATTGCTTTTCTTAATATGTGTGATTATTTGTTGATGCGGAAATCGAGCGGCAATGCAGGGGAGGAGGGCAAGATCAGTAGAAGAGTCGCAGTTCACAACGCGAAGGCTTTAGACCAGCACCCTCTCGAACACCACCCCACACCAACACGATTATCCTGAGATAGAAAAATCAAATGCATACACATACAGTTTCATATTTGTGAAGTTTGAAAGATTTCAATTTAATGCACTCTTATTCGAAGTCTATTTTTAGTCTAAGTCGTCGGAAGTCGGTAGCTAAAGACCATGCATCGTAAAATCCCACAATCCATCCAGAACGCCAATTTTATACTCAGGTGCAGACAGCTACGTTCAATCGTCCTCATCAGAAAATACTTCTTCTCCTGTTTCGATCATTAGCATTACTTCTTCGTGGAAAACAGGGGAATAAGGGTAAATACCGCGCTTTCTTCGGGCCATACGGTCCTTCTTCTTCTTTCGCAACTCGGCGGAGCTAAGCTTCTTTGCCTTCTTGGTTGAGACAATCTTGTTGCCCATGGCATCGAACTTCTCCTCTTCATCTTCGTCCTCCTTAAGACGTGGTCCAGATCCCTGACCTTGTACCCAGTTGTGTCCGCTGTGAGAAGAGTTAGCAAATTATCTAAATAGCTCATTGAACACGAGGGAACTTACGAAGGAGTCATCTTTCCATCAACTACAGCCCAGACTTCCTCAGTCAAATCCTTGGTGAACTCGGCGGAGTGACTGGCAAATATTAGCAATTTTCTTCCTAAAATGTCAATAGAGTACTCACGTAATGATAATGACACCACCCTCGAACGACTTCAATGCCTTTGACAAAGCACCAAGAGAGTCACGATCCAAGTAGTTGGTAGGCTCGTCCAAGACAATCAAATGAGGACGTTGCCACGAGCAAGCAGCAAGAACGACCTTGACACGCTGACCACCAGAAAGACCCAACATACGGGAGTGAGAAACCAACTCAGCATCAAGACCGAAATGAGCGCAGTGCTGTTCAATCTCCTTTCGGACCAAAGGTCTGAATTGACCACTGGCAAGAGCCTCCTTTTGATCGACCTCAGCAACCATCTTTTGATGGGAAGCCAAGATTTCAGTTCGGGGAATCCATGCGTTGTCAGCAGTCATCATAGGAGTCCATCGCTCATTCTTCATGCCGACGTTCTCACCAAGAGCGAACGAACACTCGTACTCGTAAGAGTTCTTGAACTTGCGGCGAGAGTGGATACCGATGACACGACGTTGGGAGCCCTCGACCTTGTAGATCTTGTCCATAGCCTTCTCATCTTCATCGGTGACGATCTTGTTGGCACGATCCATAGTCTCACGATCCTCACCAGTCTGGAAACGCCATTGGATGTACTCGGAAGGAGTCTTCTCCAAGTGGTGATCGATATGGGCGAAAGCGTGTTGTTTGATGTAGGCGATACGGATGTTCTCGTGGGTGTAGACATCACCAGTGGTTGGGATGAGTTCACCAGTCAAGACGTTAATGAGAGTAGATTTACCAGCACCGTTGGGACCAATGACGGCAATACGGGAACCGAGCGAACATTGGAAGCTGATGTCGGAAATTTGGGGCTTTGGTGTACCTGGGTATTGGAAGGACATCTTGCTGACACGGACAATGGCCTTGGCCTTGGTCTTGACACCCTCAAGGAAACCAGGTTCTGGGAACTTGAACTCCATCTCGGAAGCACCGAGCTCGTAGTATGAGCGAGCAGATGGGCACTTCTTGACGAACTCTTGCAAGTTACCACGATATCTCTTGAGCTTGAATCGCTCGTAGTGGATGATGTGCTGGCAGACATTGTCGAGGAAACCACTGTCGTGAGAAACGATGATGGATGTGCAGGGAGATGCCTTAAGGTAATCCTCCAACCACTTGACGTTCTTGACATCCAAATGGTTAGTAGGCTCATCGAGGAGGAGAATATCGGGGGCTTCGAAAACAGCACGGGCAAGTGCTAACTTCATTTTCCATCCACCAGAAAGGGCAGTGATCAAGTTTGCGGTCATGTCGGGTGTGAAACCGAACTCGCCCAATTGCCTCTCGACATCAGCTTGGGAAGTGGTGACACCAACCTCAGCAAGCTTCTTCATGGTCCAGGCAATGGTAGTCTGCTCAGTATCGGCGGAATCGAGATCGTGCTCAACGAAGACGGTCTTGACCTCGCTCTTCTTTGGGAAACCCTCGACTTGCTCGTTGTTGATAGCGCGCATGAGAGTAGACTTTCCGGAACCGTTAGGACCGCAAAGACCATATCGTTGACCACGCTTGAGTCGGAGATGGGTTTGGTTGAGGAGAATCTTAGCACCGTAGGCCAAGTTGAATGTGCAGTTGCAAAGATCCTCACCCTCCTCGTCGTCGGCCTCAGCCTCATCTTCCTCCTCAGCACCTGGGGATGCGCGCTTTCGGAGAGCATCAACGATGCTTTGTGCGTCAGACTCGCCGCAGATGGCAGCAATGTATGGCTTGAGGGTTTGAGTCCAGGTGAAAGCCTCGGCATCCTTCTCGTCAATGAGTTGACCAGCAAGAGCGGAGATATATGTAAGGACTGGCTCGAATTTTGTGACTACCGCCTTGTGCTTGGTTCCGTTGAGAACGGTCTTCAAGTGTGCCAAAACGGTCTCGACGTCACCAGCGTGGGAAGCCTCGGGGATCTTTCCGTCCTTGACGGCACCGACACGAACAAGGGTATCAAGACCTTGCTTGGTCTTCTCACGAGCCTCGGGATCAGCCAAGTTCTCGTAGTTCTTGGTAAGACCAGGCATCAATTTTGGCAAGAAAGAGGCGACAATGTTGGGGTCCTCGACCAACTTGCACATGTTGTCAACAATGACAGCGGACTTTCGCTTGATGGCAGTCTCGCGCTCATTGAGACCTCTGTCGAGAAGAGGAACCATAATGGCGAGGGTTGGCTCGTGGACATCGGTAACGAAAGTGGTGGCACCGAGCAAGTGAACAGTCTCTGGGACGTTCTCTGGCTTGGCAATACACTTGATGAGTTCGGGAATGAATCGCTCAATATCCTTGTTTACGATCAACCCGCAAACCTTCTCCATTGTTCCGTAGGCCATCTTCTTGACCTCTGGCTTTGTGTCCCACATCGATTCGGAAACGACTGGAATGAGATCTGGTACTCGGAAAGCGAGTTGTGCTGGGGAAGCAGCGACAAGGGCCTCGATGCACTTGAGACCACATTGCTTCTCTTGCCATTTTTGTGCGGTGAGAATAGAGTTAATGATAGGAGGGAGGACGGATTTGATGGCGTTGGCATTGGTAGCCTTGACGATTGCGAGAGCAGCGGCATCTGCAGCGTTCTTGACTTGGGTTATCTTGTCACCAACGGCTGCGAGAACCGAGGAGAGAAGAACAACCAGGTATGGCTCGACGGAGGGAGAGATATCGGCATGCTGAGCAATGGCCTGGATGGCATTTAGAGCCTTCTCCCGTACTGCAGCATCCTTCTTGTTCGCAAGTTGCTTCTTCAAAGCCTCGACGGTCCTGAAAATGAAAATGTCAGCAATGTGTTTTTGTGATTATTTTCCGCCTGAAGTGAGATTGCGCCCGGCAGGTCGCCACACAAATATGAATAAATATTCAGGTCGCAGATTCGCAAACGCCTGGAGAATTCGCGATCTGAAGGAATTCGTGGGAAAATATTGAAAACACTCACTTTGTTGGTGCATCGTGCTCCTCGATAGGGCCGTTTATGAAAACGGCCAGGTTGTGGGTGGCGGCATTGATGTCTTCTTGAGCCTTGCTGATGTTCAGCTTGGCCATCAGCTCAGTGAGCACCTTTTCGCTGTTCTTGTTTTCGGCCATCTTGGAGGTGGATGGTGTTGAAGAAGATTCAGCGACTGTCGCGGGCATGTCGAGAAACGAAGGAGGGGAAGATTTTGGATTGTGGGCGATAAGAAGAAATTTCAAAAGTGCGCTAGCGTCGCACGGTCGGTGAGCGCTGGAGGGAAGTGGGTGAGCCCGCAGGATGCGATCTGTGGGATCCTGCTCTCTAATGCCGATTTCTAATGGTCTAAGGGTATCGTAAAATCGCCAAAATACTCAGAAAGAGTGAGCGGAGATGTGTCCTTCAAGGAACGAGAAGATGTAAACAAGAAGAGGGACAGATCTTGCGGAAGGGCAGAGTTTCGAGATTTAAATATTTTCGTCGTTTCGCCTTGGGTGGCAGAACTTTTTTTGCAGGGGTTGGCGAAGTCGGATTTAGCGTGCGGAAGCGCCACCGCCTAGTGAATCTGAGGTTCCGGCTTCCTGTCAAATTGCTACTGCCGCCCAACACTCTTCCGGAGTGCACCTGGATTATTACGGAAGCACTAAAGCGTAAACGGTGCCTCAATAGCTCCTTCCTTCACTTTGCCTCTTGAAGCTTTACCCGCACGTTCGTCGAAGAACTTCCTCTGCGAATTCTGAGATGGCATCTAGTATCAGCCTGTGACTTTGGAGAGATGCACGGCAACCATTACTTCACGATATCTTGAGAAAGAGACACCAAGATGATACAGCACATGCAATCCCCTATCTCTAGCTGCTCAGCCCCACGCCTGAAATAACATACGCCGCATTGTCGGTATGCACGTCTTGCGTTACCGTTGCTCCTTGTCCTCTGCGTCCAGCCTTACCTTCGATCCTTAAGCTCTCGTTCTTCATCGAGAGATGTTCAAGATAATACAGGAAACAATCCATTACTATTAGCAACGATAGAGAATTTTGTCCTGAGAGATAAACTATTTGGCTTTGGAGGACTTTTCTTTGGCCCCATAACGGAAGCATCACCAAAAAATCGCCCTGAAAACCACCATGAAATAAGTCCACAGGCACCCAGAGACTGCGAATACTGCACCCCAGGATTCTCATCTCCAGGTCCCGCCGCGCATTGGCAACAAGTCTCCCAACACTTTGGAATTCCGTTCACACTCTTTCGAGTTTCCGGCATTTTCTCAGGCATGGAAAGCACTTGCCTTGGGTAGCGTCGGGAGCACCGTAGGGTTTGAAACTTGGTCGCACCCGCCGCATTTGAACACCTTGTCCGACTGATTCATACGCCGAGCGCTAGCTTTCGGACATCTGTGCGATGCTTCATCTTGACTCGGAAGAGCATCATCGAGGTCCCTTCGACCCTACCAAGCTATCCTCGGCTCTTCGAAAGTTCTTCTGGAATTTATCCTTCGTCTTCGCTCTTCCAGACCTCCGTCCGTTCCATAGCGCGACCACCCAATCAATTCGTCGCATTACACCACGATTCTATTTCCGTTGACCGCCTAATCTAGCATCTCAGTCAGCACCTTTCCCTTGCCTTCTCACCGCCGTTCACGAACCCCGAATTAATGCTGGAAGGCTGCAAACAATTGCAGGAGCTGATTCTGATACCCCACATTTCGCCTGTTCTCCGCACTGTGAGATTGTGATTACGATTGCGATATTGATAAGCTATCGGAAGCCGCTTGTCTACTTGAAGTCAAACAAGTGGGTCGTGAGATTGGCAAGCTCTCCCCTTTTCACCTCGCTTGTTTTGGTTGAATTTGATGATTTCTCGAAAGTTTTCCATCACGATGTGTTGTGTGGGCCACTCTTTCAAAAATACGGATTAGATTGCGTATTGAAATTGTTTGTTGCATAGCTTTTGAAATTGCTGCTATTTTGATTACACTGTTTAGGAAATACTTGATTTGTCGACACCACAGATGTTTTCGGAAGAGCAATTATTTTGCAATTGGTACTAAACCTCCATCGCTATTGCTATCAGTTGCTTTGCCTGTTCGTCTCTGACCATAACATGAACTACTAAATTGCTACTTGTTTTCATTACTGCTGCTTTCTGCTGCCTTTCTTTTGTCTGACCTTAACACGAGCTAATGAATTGCAATTGTATGCCTGCTGCTTGCTGTTTGCTTGACACTCACTCAAGACATTTATCGTTCCAATTGTTTGAATTGATTTCACACGGAACTCAAACCTATTGACCGTTGTTATTGTTATTCTCTTGCGTACTGACGTGCCTCGTAAAATCAATCCTTCCCCCACAAACTTAGATCAAGCATACACCGGAAATACAATTTGGCAAACGAACAAACTTGCGGGTGGCAACTACACCGCATCGTGTTTGAGAGAGCATAAAAGACAGCATCTTCCCCTGAGTAAAACTGCTTCCAGTCATCAACCGTACTTCTTCTCGTCTTTAAAATCCATTCTTCCTAGATATACCATTTTCTTTTCGATAACTCTTTAGATAGAAGACGCTTTCGTTTTTCTGAATGGCACTTATTCACTGTAGTATGTTGTCTTGATAAAAGTCCAAATATCAGATGAAATTCCATTTTCAAAGAATTTCTTCAGCATCTAAGCCTCCACAGACATCCGATGAAAGCAACAACCCTTTTTCACTCATTCGATGAGTTTCCATCAATATCTTTCCATTCACACGTGGGCTGTGCAAACATGCCCAATTCGGGACATGTTTACCAGCACTAAACTAGCGTGGACCCTGAATTTTGGTCGATAAATACTCCGAAGTCTGCAAAGAACTTGACTTTCTTTTTATCCACAACAACATCCGCCTCCACATCTTTGGTGTGCAGCACTCGACAGCGCTTTTGCTTTCAGATTCTTGTACTACACTCCTTCATTAACTTGCCTTCACAACACTCGAGCTCTACATTACCACAATGAGCACCCCAAACCGACCTCGCGACCCCGCCCAAGATGGCAACCGTGCTCCGTCACGCATTGTGGTCGTTGGTCGTAGGGCTTGGCAACCTGCCAGTGGTGCTCCTGCTCCTAGAGGAGGTGGTCCCCAATTCTCCGTCGATGGTCAGCCCATTCGTACTCCTCACTCTCGCTCTGGCTCCGGCCAATTACAACAACCTCCTCCTGCTCCTGTTCGCTCTCGTGCTGGCACTGGTACATCTCAACGAGCCCCTGGCGGTCATTCTCGAACTGGCTCTCGCTCTTCTCTTCAACAAGCTGCGCCTCCTGCTATGGCAGGACCCAGCACCGGCATGACAGTTGTTCCGGTCGATGCTCCTCTCCAAGAAGACGAGCGTGGGTCACTCATAACTCCTCACGCGAATTTGATCATTGAAGCTAACCTTCTCATCCCAGGTGGTCTCAAATACATCAATCTCAACACTGTCCTCAATTCAAACATCTCATTGCAACAGGCTGTTGCTGAGTAAGTCCTTCTCACCCACCGAATCATACATACACTAACAGACATTAGTGTTGCGGCCGAGTTCGACACCCCCGCGGATGAGCTCCTCATTGTTAACGAGGCTGATCTCCAATGGCTTGTCAACGCTGTCGAGAACAAGTCGGCTGAGCTCGATCGACGTGCTCTGTTACTCAACGAATATGTTGAGAGGATCAACCGAGCTGAAGATGTAAGTGTGATGTTTTCAGATAATTGACAAGGTGCTGATGAGGTTAGGAACTTGAACGATTGAGAGGAAATCGCGGTTGAGATGGATTTTGGCTTGCTTCTTGGCCCTGAAAACTTTGGATGATTGCATAGCGTTGGAGTTGTTGCTTTCTGGGAGTTCTTTTGGGTGGAAAGATAGATGAATACATTGGATGACCTTTTTGGGACATGAACTTACTTTTCTGGGTATTTAAAATGTCAACGAGCGACCGCTCTTTTCACAATACTATTCGTGCTGTTTTCTGATTGTGACTTGAACTTTAAACATCCCTTCTTACGATCAATTGCTGCTAATTCAAAGTCTTAATTCCTTCCACCACAACCCATAGTGTATCAAAACAGCTTCTAGTCCACGAACACATAAAATTCAGTAAACAACAGGAAGGTTTAATCATGAGAACTTAGATATAACAGCACGAAACTTTGGTTCTACGGGAGCCTCTTAGTACACCAGGGAGCAAATCCCAAATCCTAATTCTTAAAATTAATATTAATTGCCATTGCTATTACGAGATGCTGTTATACTAGTGGATTAATAGCTGACGTAGGAGCAAATCGCAAATCGCAATTAAGGAAAGAAGGCACTTAATATATTAGTACTACTATAATAACAAGCTCCTTACTTTTTATATCGTCTTACTCCTTAGAATAGGCTTTTATTTCATTCTCTTGTTATTCCTACTTATAGCACACTTATAAGGAGTTAGAAAGAGGGGATAAAGTGTGTCGTAAGAAGTTTAGAAAAGCGGAAGGCAAACACAGAAAGGTGCAGTAGTATGTTTCAGAAACCTGTCGGGATGAGGGGAACTTCTTTTTTGTTTTTCTTTCTCTCTCCTTAACTTCTTTACCCTATATACCACCGTACCTTCTAAAATTTGAGTGTATAAGAAGAAATATTTAAGAATATATATTACTGTTTATTGCTATTCACGTGACAAAGTAAGTGATTAAAATGGTAAAAGAGTAGAAAGGAACAAGTAGCCTTATAAGGAGAAGGATAACAAACCTGCGATTTGCGATTTGCGATTTAGTCCTAGGTAGGCTATTGATCCGTTGGTACTATCAGGATGCCGTAGGTTCTCTTCTTGACTATTACGACGAAAGCACACTTAGATATATCACAACGGGGACAATCATTTGAAATCCATAGAAACCACGTTCTTTTGGCGTCATTCCTAAATCCGAATCATCTCATGCAATGTCTAGAAAATTCCTAGGAGGCAGAAGGCTCGAAACGATGATCAAGAAGATTCTATTAATTGTTAGAATCTGACACTCGATGCATCTACATTTGTATCCCACGTCATCTCTTGAGCAATAATGCCTCCATCCTTGTGGTATATCTAACTCTGTTGTCATCTAATCTCCAAGTCTCTACTTCAATACATGTATGATGGGATGTTCGTGGTCAGTGAACGCGAGCTTATTTGTTCGGCACTACTTCAAATAGGACCTCAATTCCCCTCTCATTCATTTCCAAAGTCTGCCCCCGCAAAGCCCTGAAAAGAACCGAATGTTCTACAGGACGGCGGTTCCGACGCTTCCCGCCGCTGCCCTCCCACGTATATATTTGGCGCGTCATTCTGTTTACCAAGTATGCTGATTTTGTCCTAATCATTACTGGCGGTAAGGGTGTAGAGGGGGTGAGCCGGGGGGGGGGGGGGGGACGCGATTCAAGCGCCGCTTCTCAGGCGTTCTTTTGCCGCAGTTAATATAGCTTGGTTGTAAGTGAAGGGGCTATTAGAAGACCTCAGCAGAACTGTGCAGGTATTTTCAGAGTGGCTAGGACCGATGTAGACACCGATAGCGGTGTCGGAACTGCCACTATCGGTTCTTCTGCATGCTCTATCTATGGAAATGATGATAGGTTGGATGGGGGCATAGATGAGTGCGGGTGACTATGCCAAAATAGGATCGTAATAAGTTGCCATGGTCGGAATACAGAAGATGGCTAATTATCTGGGGTTTGTGGGACCCTACTTACTTAATTTTAGCTAGTGTAGAAAATAGTATATTTCCGTAATACGGTGGTTGATATCAACTATTTTTACCACTATCCGTACCGTATTAGTGGTTTCGAACGCATGGCTGATAATACGGAGGGAAATCCGTAATACTAATAGTACACTAAATAACGTCCACGTGACTAGACAACTACATTTCCTATTATAAAATGAGCTTATATCTTAAAAGTATTACTTGAGAAATGTATAGTTTCTACCTATAATTATTTCTTATACTTTATACTAGTTCTTTATAATAACTAATTGGCTTTTTGTTAAAGTTTTAGTATTAGCACATGATAAAGCAGGGTGAAGGAGGGTGAAATTATAGCGAAAGTGGTTTTAATTCTATAATTTAGTTTAAGTCTATACGTATTCTATATTAGCACTAACACTAGTTACTAGCGTACGTGTAGCAGAGGTACGTATTACTAGTAATATAGTACAAAATCACTAAAACGTAATACTAAGTAGAGCGTATACTATAGTACTATAATACTATTTACCACATTGATTCTAGGACACTTTTTTAGATCAAACGAAGAACTCACTCGATATTTCGAGAAAGACTTATAGACTTCTACACTAGAAGTTTAAGGAAGATAAGAGATGTTATATTCATGTGAGATGTCAACTGCTATTACTCAGGATTAGTTAATTTCTATGTGTGTAATCTAGTGTTTTTAGGGACTTCAGGCCCTAAAACCTAAGGCTTCCAGGTTTCAGCAGATGCCTAAGGGGATCACTGGTGCCTAATGGAAGCCTGGAAACATCATTTAGCCTAGTAGGCTCCAGTGCTTCCTATTAAAACTTTCAAAAGCTTCCAATTTTTAAAATTTCAATTACTGGTAAAATGCCCTGAAAACAGAGACTTAGAGCACTCGGTTGGCAAGACGCACCAGTATAACAGACCTAATTCATGCCAAGGCATCCTCTTGTAATCGGTGATACAACTGAATACAGCAAGACAGGGAATAATTTTTGCTCTACCTGGTCAGCCAACTGCGACGACTACTGGCTACGTTTTCGCCTAGCCTGCCGACAAATGACCTTGCTTATTTTGCTTTAAATGTGTAAAGGAATAAGCAATTATTTGCGTGCGGATCATACATGAACACGTCACCAGAGCACCATCACTTAGTTCTGTATTCATCGTCCATCGGAGCCATCATAATATTATCACTTGTACCGCTGCTTCACCTTGCTTGACGTGGTGCTGTGAACGGGATCCTAGCTAGCGAACGGAGAGCAATGTTTAGATACCGGCCTTTAGACACCAGTTCCCGAGAAATACGCATCCTATTGATAAAGCCACAAAAGCGATTTGGCAAAATAGACTGTAGTCTTGAATATGCTTCTTTAGATGCTTGCCCAATCTATAATGCGCTTTTATATACCTGGGGCGATCAGGCAGATAAAATTGAAACGTTGGTCAACGATGGCGGTTTTCTGGTTACTCGACGACTTGCCACAGCCCTTGAACATCTTTGCTCTTAGACTGAGACCACTAGACTCTGGATCGATGCAATTTGTATTAATCAGGGTGATGATGTAGAAAGGAGCCAGCAGATCCAGTATATAAAGGCCATATACGAGCAAGCGCAGGAGGTTGTTGTTTGGCTGGGTCCTTAAGCAGAAGACAGTGGGTATGCTATGAGGGCAATAGACATGGTGGACGAACGCTGGACGGCACGAAACCTGGAACCTAAAGGCCCCTTGAACCTGATTGCTCCTTCCCTTAATGATAGAGCCTTGAGCGCTCTAGATCAGCTCCTCGATCGTGACTGGTGGTGTCGGGTCTGGATCATCCAGGAAGCAACTTCTCCTACCAAGACGTATCTGGTGTGCGGCAGATACGGAACAAAATTCACAAAAGTTATTGCAACTGTGAATATTGTATCGTATTACAAGATACATCAGTCAGTACAAGGCGACTTCCAGTACCCAGATCTTGAGAGGTTTTAGAGGGTCCTAAGCTTAGACCAAATTAGACTTGAACGAATCTGTCCAGACAAAGGTCTGGATATTCTCTCACTACTTGACAGATCGCGGATACGGCAAGCAACAGATCTTCATGACAAGCTATATGCTCTATTTGGGCTTGTAACAGATATCCCCGACAATGCCTTGAAGCCAGACTACTCGAAGCCCGTTGACGAAGTCTACATCTAGTTTGTGGAAAATATAATGAGCACACAAGGCAATCTGAATGTTCTTGGACACTGTGCAGGTCCCGAATGTCCTCCTAGTCCTCTCTAGTGTTAGATACAGCGCCCCCTTCCTTTTTGGGTGCCTGATTGGTCGGGGAGACTGGACGTTACATCCCTTCTAAAGAATCAGATTTGTAACAAATCCTCCCTAGACCGGGTATACAGCGCGAGCGACAATTATCCTCTAGTATTTTAGCTTCTCTACGAGCCCCGGATTATGGTTGTTCGTGGTTTTACTTTTGATACGGTGTTAAAGCTCGGCGTGAAGTACAGTTGTATTCTTGAGTTATCGACGCTGCAGGTCTGGAAGGAATGGGCCACGCAGCTCCTCGGAGAGACCTACCAAGTAACAAATACAAATAGGAAGCACCACACTTTGGAGTCTACTTCTTGCGATGCTTTTCTACGTACGATTGTAGCAGATGTCGGAGAGACCGGAAAAAGGCTTTCCAAAGATCATTCTGCCTTAAGCTGGCCTCTTGATATCGAGTCTAAGACAGGACTTCTGATTAGGCAGGTGGTGAATGGCCGAGGACTTTTTTATCTCCAAGCTAGGTTACTTGGGCTTGGCTAGGTATGACGTAGTAGAAGGGGACTGTATCTGTATACTGCATGGAGGACATGTGCCATTTGTCCTCAAAAAGGAAGGGAGCCATTACCGATTTAAAGGCGAATGTTATATTCACGGTTTAATGGATGGCGAAGCTATGGATTACCCTAAAGTTTGGAAAGACTTTCATTTACTATAGTGTATTCTTTTTATGGCAGTCAGATGCAAATTAATAACTGAAATCCCCCCAGTACCCCGTTTGCTAGTAGATCTTTTGATTAGATGATCTAAGGTAGCAAGTTTTAGAGGGTCCCGCGATGAAGTTTGGAGATTATCCCTTCCTTAGCGCGGTTGTCATCCTCGTTCTCGACGGTCTCCTTGTAATCTTTGACTGCAGTATCGGAACAAACCTTGCGAGTGGCTTCCTTCCACTCGACAGACCAAACCAACCGCAGAGCATTGCTAAATTTTGTGGGCAACCGAACACAATATTTATGATTAATTGGCTCTCGTGGAGATGATAGAGTCACATCATTATTACACGTCACTTAGAAGGTGGAAAACCAAATGATTTTGTGAAGCCATGCCTGTATCCCATTTTTGTTTCCTTGACTAGTACTAGCTTATACTAATCTCCTAGCGTCACTCTATCCTTCTGGAAATACCCTCAAGATTTGAAGGAAAAGAACAAGAGCCCGCATCATCCATCGCGACCCAAATATCATGTATGCACCTCCCAAAACCCAGCAGTGACGACTCAACTCTTGCCAAAAGACAAAATCTGCCGAAACAGCAGTTTAGAGATCCCAACTTCAAGTTTCCGTAATATTACCCACATGTTAAGTGAAAGCTTTTAGTCGGATCGATAGCCGCCATCAGAGCCGTTGTCGGAATAAGCCTAGTCAGAGTATCCCCCGTCTGATTGGCCACCCCTGTCGTAGGTAGTGGAGGCGAAATAGTCGGTGCGCTTGGTGTAGATGACGTCTTTGTTATTAGGAGTCCAGCCTTCCTGGGAGTGACGCCTCTTGATGGCCTTGACGACGGAGGGGTCTTCATAGGTAGCAACAAACTTATCCAAGGCTATGAATGCGTACAAGTCGCCAAACCCCTTGCCTCGGACAACTCGTGAAGCGTCAACGTCCTTAGCAAAGCTAACAGATGGGTTGGGCTCGGACAACTTCTCACGTTGGTAAACCTCAGTAACACCGTCTTTAACAAGGTTGTGAAGAGAAGTTGTAAGCTCGCAGCTCGAAGGTTCGGAAGCTTAGAATTTATGCTCATAGAAGGACGCTAGCACAACGCTAGCAGCTGCCTTTTGATAAACGATCGAATGGAATCACTCCATCTTCTGCTGTTCACATGTTAATATGAGAGCCTTGATTGGCTACATGCAGGGTTGTTGAAGTACTGATGGAAGTTCGAGAAGATTCGATAGAGAATTGTAGGATTGAATATGAGGAAGTGAAATTTAGGGGTGGAAGTGAGCTGATAAGGTTGAATGCGAAGGACCAAAGCTGTCTATTATTTCTATACTTGATGTAGATATTACAAAATTATATGAACATCTAAGAACAACATTTTAACAGACGGTGGACAGAAGTGCTTCTTATAGCAGCTCCCTTGAAGGTGTTTGTCTTTTTCTATTTGCTCTTCAAACCAAGGTCGACACACAACCCAATGTCTACAAACCAAGCAAACCCGCCTCCTTCAACTTCTTATACGTACTAAAATTATCACCACTAGCCAACCCCTCCACACTCTTCCACATGCTCTCCAACCTCTCCACAACCCACTCAGGTAACGGTCCCTTCTTCACCTCTTCCACCGTTTGCTCTAATTGTGCAGCACTACTGACCCCAATCACAACCCCATCCCCCTTCTCGGCATCAAGCTTAGAATGCCAACACATCCACCGATACGCCACTCCTACTTTCCCACCACTACCTTCCTCCTCCTTCAGGTCTTTAACAAGCTCCTCATATTTCCTCAAAAACTCCAAGAATGGTGGTTTTCCATACTTCTCGTGTAGTATTTTCCCCAGTATTGTTTCAGGATTGAAATGACCCTTCCCGTCCTTAATCTCATCCGGTGTCTTTGATAAAAATCCTGACGCGAGAGCGGAGTAGCCCTGGATTGAGATATTAAGCTTTCGTAGGACGGGGAAGAGTTCCTTTTCGTTTATTCGGGCGGCGGGGCCGTAGATTGATTGGTAGATTGTTGGTAGGACGTAATTGTGGGATTTGCAGTAGTCGTGGCATTCTTGGACTTGTGCGGGAGAGAAGTTGGAGAGTCCGAACTGGGGTTATGTTAGCAGTTTGGGTGTAGAAGTTTAGGGAGAATTGGGCGAAGTACTTGTTTGAACTTTCCCGCTATATACAAAGCTTGTACCCCTTCCATTGTTTCGGCGATTGGGCGGGTGTCATCGGGGACGTGGAGGAGGTAGGTTGACACCTTTCGATTTGTATGTTAACATAACTCAAACACTTCTGAGCGCAAAAGTGGAAAACACTTTACGTGATCAGTTTTCAAAGCAGCAGCACTCTCTTCCCAGCCACTAATTATTCCTTCTTTCGAGGAACCTTTTCCAAGTTGCATTGAAGCTTTCGTCACGATATCGAATTCAGTCGACGCGAGGCCCTCGTCACCGAGGAAGCCCTCTGACAGTCCTTGTTCCTGGGAAAACCTAAGTCATGATTTTGTTGGAGAAGAAGGGACGAGGAGCGTACATAGTGACGAGAAGTGTCCAGGACTTTGATGCCATGTTTACGAGCAACCTCGATGATTTCTCGCTGCTTTACGATCTTTTCTTCACTACTGCTGTTGAAGTTCCCCGCACCGAGAATTAGTGGTACATGTGTCTTTCTTGTATGCATTTCGAAGAGTTGGCAAATCAATCAAGTATGCATAAGAGTTCAGAGACGGGAATCGCTCTTGGCAACAGATATCTTATATACTTCGGCCTGGCAGCGGTTAATGTTTCAGAAGGATCTGTACAGTCTTACAAGCTCAACAAGTCAAGTGGAGCTTAGATCACAAGTAAGTCTTCGGTGCTGACGGTTCGTGTCGTCATTGGCTCCGATGAACGACGGGAGTGTGCGCAGTATTATTTGGGGTACACGAAACATAAAATTTACCCCTCTTGAGCCCAAAATATAAGCGAAGTCCGACGATTTTGGAAATGCTGTTCTCCGCCGAACGAGCGGAGATTCGGCGCAAGAGGGGGATACAATTTTGGAAGGTTGATAAGCAGGGAAATTAGCAGCTCTTATGCTTGTAATCTTCTCTTTGTGTTGTCCTTTTTTCCGGAGTGTGAAAATTACGGACTAGGCACATGAAGTATCATTTAAGCTGGACAGAAAACTATCTTTACTCGCGTATGTCTAGAAATGGAACGATTACTTCAGCCGCTTCACCCAGAATCAAAAGTAGGCCAAGACATAATTAATTCGGTATCTTGTCCAAATCCACCGATAATTTCATTCACGATGGATTACGGACTTCTCCACGCCTCTGTTTCAAAACAGCCCCCTCTTTGTGAGCTACACTCGGATGATAAAATACCCCAATATTCTCATCGTAAACGGGACTAATTTCCATCTCTCATCGGCATGATTCTTCCCCGACATGGGAACTGGAGTAGCAGCATGCAAAGTAAGCTTGTTCCAATTCGAGTTCTGCATTCCATTAAGAAGCCTATTCAACTCCTTGATGTCCTTTCCGTCGCACAAATCACAAATCGTTCTGAATAACTGTCCTACAGAGAGCATCATCGCACGTGCAAATCGCGGATTTCAACCATTGTTCCAAGCTCTCCGTGACACGCGGGTGGCCATTGAGAGGAGAAATGCAGCAAGCGCTGCAGCAGGCACGGTCACCAGTGTCGAGAAATGAAGTGTTGCAACCGGGCCAGATTTCAAGACGAAACTTCCTGCTCCCTCGCAGGGTTCTCCGTTCGGCTCTTCAAGTGAATTTTTGAAGCCATTCCGATCTCCAAACATGGTTGTATCACGGAAAAGATTTTTAGCTGCGAGGCATGAAGCCAAGGCAAGTCTCTCTACATCATCTTCCATGTGGCACTGTGCTACATTGATAATGGTTCCAGGAGGTGGGTCATACAAGGACTTCAGCGTTGTATAATGTAGTCGCCGTTGAACTTGAGTCAATATTGGCAGGTTGAGACTGGAAAGTGTTCGTCGGACTGCCGGAGCAAGCTTTGATGTCTCTGTCGTGTTATTCAAGTAGCCCGTACATACATTGTTGATGCACAGCTGCGAGTCTTCCCGGCACGAGAGGGCAGGTCACCCAGCCTTGACTCGAAACGGCGTACTGGTCGTGTATCCCGTACTGTCGCCTGGCATTCTTTCAGTCTTACACATAGCGTCGTTGGATGCAGATGTGCTCGGTACATGTGATGTGCCAAATAGAAGGGTATAGAATCTGTTGGTGGCTCCAGAATTGATGACTGCGTCCACATCGTCTTGCTTAAGCAGCGAAGCAAGATTGAGGACAAAATTTGGGTTCAATTTATCGCTGGGGGCTGCAAATGTTTTCCCTAGTGAGGAATCATTTCTTCCAAAGGGATAATAAATGTCAACAAATGATCCGTTGGTCCTCAACCAACCATATTCTGTGAAGCAATTCCCTCGAACATAGTGGACCAGCCCAGATGCATTGGCTATTCCAAATTCAGCCGCCGAAATGTTATAGGTGTAGCCGATGGTGTATTGAGAAACTTCTACAGTTGTAGAATTTGTGGGGAAAGCCTCGATCTGCACATATTTTCGTGCGGTCACCTTAGAGGCCTCAGCACTTCTGACAGCGCGAAGAGCAGAGTCTACAAACATAGATCTATGTATTAGGGCTGTTTCAACAGCCAGCATCCCCACCGAGAATGGGAAATACACGGTCTTGGAATTGACTAGAGTCACCGATCCGAGAGACATAGTTGTCGGAATCTAGATACCCACAAACATTGAAGTAGAGGCTATTATGAGTGCGAGAGATGCTAGCCCGGTCGAAAGAAATGATGATTTCCACGGAGACCAGTTCCAACAAGACGAATGAGGAGTGCAAACAAGGAAAATGTTCCAGCTATTGGCTCGGAGGAGTTCCAGAACGTAGCTAAGGTGAGGTTTCACGCGATGCAATTTTTGACCTGAACAAAAATCATAACACAGGATAGAATAAAATTCCAGAGAGGTGTGAACATCAACAGAACCAGAATGGCATCTCCATGTTCGGTGGGGCACCAAAAGAGCTTCCACAGGCTGTAGGCTCCATCGTGCAGATTGGTATAGACGTGATGGAGATGGTAATGACGAAAGTAACGTAGACAAAGTAAGGATTGAAAAATACCGAAGAAACCAATGTATGACGATTATTCGGTGAAGAAACGAATGTTATTAAAAACGAGTATAAGAGGAAAAAGAAGGAAACGAGTGTAAGTTGGTCGCGATATTAAAAAGAACGGAATTTCCATCAAGTTGAACCTTTCAAATACCACGCACCAACTTCCGCAAGATCACCATCATGGTCTGGCGCAGCATAATCCAGCCCTAGTACTGCTGCGCCCTTTTCCTGTCAACCAATAACTGATCTACAGAGGACACCTACTTCTGCCATGGATTCTGTTATTTAGTCGAAACTCATCATCGACTAGCGCTTGTTCTCTTTTTTTAATATTTTTTTAAGTTGTCATAATGCTAATCTAAATTAAATTTTGAGAGGGTGTCACGAATGGATTGTCAGTAGGGGTATGGTAGATAGGTGTTTACTGATCTCAGCGTTATAGAAACTCGCCTAATTGACACCCAAAACTTGTGAATTAAGTATAGTTGAGGTCTCAGAACAGGATGTGTGTTATCCAGGATGAACGCTAATTTGACATATTGGGGAGGGGATGTGGTAGAACAATGTGGAAGTCAAGCCACTTCGTCTCAGCCTTATGCAACACCTCCTCCGACTCTCCTGTAGCCACCAAAGTAGCCCTATTCTTTTTTTAAGGAAGGCTGAGCGTGGAAGCGTTTAACTACACCATCTGCTTCTCCAAATCTCGCCTATTTGTGCCATATTGAGGGCAGCACAGTATAATGATTTTGCGGAGATGCATCCGCACGATTTGAAAGCTCAAGGTCTCCCACCGATAATTCACCCCCTGGCGCCAAGCGCTGTCCAAAATCTCAACTTTCGGCTCCAAAAATAGATTGCAATTGATGACAACAAAATAGATGGGCTTCAAATATCAGAAGTTCACTCTTGTTCGCTCCATGGTCAAATCTCAGAAGACGGTGATTGAGAAAGAGGGCGTGCATTGCGGCGGCCAAGAGACCTCGCTTGGCATTCGGCTGGGACTTGGCATACCACGTCAACAGTTCTCTGCCCCATCACACTTTTAGAAGAAGAGGCTACGAACAGGAGCCAGATAGATTTAATTAGACGCTACGTTACACTTGAAGTCAGTGTGATATTTAATTTTGAAATGATTTGCCAGTCCATGATCTTCTGGACAGTAAAATTTGTGCTATATTCCATACCCTTTACATCGAATGCCATATATAAGTCTGTTCGAATGAACAACGAGTAGGAGATAAGTGGCAGAGAAGAATTAAAACGACGCAGAGCAAGTTTGAGAGTAGAGTTTCATTCATGTGTTGAGCTATTTACATGCCCATTGTACTTGACAGTTGCCGAACCTTTCTACTCCACATACACATCCATTGAACAGATCTCATTCCTCTGCGCTATTGCAGCAATATAAATCCAGATTTTTGAGTCCCGAATACCCCCATTTCCACAAAACATGATCGAACCACCAAATCAAGAATCTGATGCTCAACGGCAACCTCTTGATCAGAAGTACACGTCGCCCATTGTTCCAGTACAAATTTGGATTCGTCAGACTCTTCATTAGACCTGCATCAGATCTGCATTATAGGTGGCCTAATAGCAGGATGATTGATGAATAAGGTGGTAGGACAATCGTACTGCGAGTGAAAAGAAAGTACAGACTCCGTCGCAAACAACCAAGTTGTAAAGAAAGAAAATTCCATATAACGACAGATACATGAACAGAATTCAACGCGACTTTTCATTTATTCGAGACTGGCCCTGGATCGATTCCAAGGGTGTGACGCTGCAATGTGACGAGCCAACAAGACGTGATCGGCAAATCCATCTCCGCATACTTTGCAAACGTTCGTCTTTGGGAGAGGTAGAGGGTGAACGCGAGAAGTGAGTGTCGGTTGTGATTGTTGGTTTGTTGTATTTGAAAGTGTAGTAGATTGTGAACCTTTTGGAGATGGAGGAATATTCTCGCTCCGTTCTACAAGTGGTCTCCCCTGTATAGGGTCTACAGATTTCTTGAATGGGTGATTTGTTTCGAGATGGCTCCAAAGGAAGTCAAGGCTGTAGAAGAACTTGGGACAGATCCGGCAGGGGAATTTGTGAGATGTATCCAAATGCTTTTCCAATTTCTCAGCGGTAACTACATTTACCCCGCAATGCTGGCACTTGAATTTGAAGAGTGAAGAGGTTTCTAGGACTACCTTGTGCGCCTCATCCCGATGGGTCTCAAGGTCAGAAAATAAGTCGAACTTCTGATTGCATGCTTGGCAAGAAAAGCAATGAGCACGTTGTTTATGATTCGACAGATCAGCGCCCTACTTGAATTGAGCTGGGCACTTATCACACAACAAGACCTCCTTCTTGATCTCAGGATTCTTGTGTACATTATGATGCTTAATAAGGTCAATGTGGGCGACAAACATGGCGGGGCATTGCCTGCACTCGAATGCTGGAGTACGTGCGATTTAGCTGTGGCCTTGACCTTGGTGGTTGTCTCGATCATTGGCATGCTCGAATCTGGCCGGACATTTGCTACATGAGAAACTTAGTTTTTGCTGAATCTGACTATGGCCTTCGAGAAGATGCTTTGCGAGATCCGCAGGGCTGGGGAGTCTGGCAGGGCATTTGTTGCATGCCTCGAGCTTTTGTTCATGCTGCTTGTGAAACATTTGGTGCGCAATGAGCTCAGCGTGGTGACTGAACTTAGCTGGGCATTGCTGGCACTTTGTTTCGTGCTCTTCTCTGAGGTGGGTTTCAAAGGATGCAATGCCATAGAATAGCTGGCCACATTGAGAGCAGGGGTGGTGAGGAAGCCTCTGTGGTCTAGCCTGGACGCTTTGATCGCTTGCTTGTTGGGAATGTGCAGTCGTGAATTGTTCAACGAAAGCAGGAACATTTGGGAACACTTGATGGCATTGTGGCACTCGTGCGTTTGAGGGGTAGGAGCAGCAAGTAGAGATGTTGGAGCATTAGTGTTGTGACCTGTTTCTTGCTCGTGGGCTTGAAGGAGGCCCTCTGTTCTGAAAGCCTGGCCACATGACAGACAAGGAAACGGGCGTACATCGTTGTCGTGAGCCTCTCGAGCAGATGCAGTATTGAAGTGCCTAGCACACTGGAGGCAGCCGTGCTTGTGAGCGGAATTGTGGTGGGAGCGCAATGAACCCTGAGCATCGAAGGATCTGGCACAGAGGGGGCAGGAAAAAGATTTTGGGTGAGCAAAGTTTTCATGGTTGCGCAGCTCTTGCTCGGCACCGAATATATCGTCATATTGTAGGCACTCAAACGCTTCTTGGTGACCAGTGTCTCGACAGTGTTGGTAGAGCGCGAATCCGTTACAAAATTCCCTTACACATTCGAAGCACCAGAGAGACATGGTGGCGACTACAGATGGATCAGCGCGCATTCAGCTGCAGAACAGATCTATCTTCGCGGAGCCGGGAGAAACTCACCTTCAAAATCTTGGACCTGTCCCTGTATTTCTAGACAACCCCTTGTGTCCTGTGACTTGCCTCAACTCGACTTTACGAACGAGTAGAACGAGCAAATGATCGGTATCGAGGTCTATCGAAGCGGATACTCGGGTAACGTAATTGAAGATGGTGGCTACTTTGACTGGACGCGTCAACAAGCGTGTTGGTCACGGCCAAAGGCTTGTAATCGTGAGAATTCAAGGAGGGGAGAGCAAGATTGCGGAAAGAGTCCAGGCTTGACGTTAAGATGAATTCAGGTATTCAGAATGCGTCCACGGTGACGAAGAGTGCGCATAGCCCAAGAAGCGCGCGTTTGTAGCGTGCTCACGAGGGATTGAGCTTGGTGTTGAATTCGAAACGAATGAACTGACCTCAGTGTTGAGGGGAGATCGATAGAAATCACAGCGGGATGATATGGTGATGAGGTTGAGAGTTGGAGAGGAGACGAAAGATAAGAGGAGGAGGCTGAGGAGGAAGAAGTTGTTGTAGAAGTTAGCCGAGTGCTGGCTCTGATTCAGGAAGGAACGAAAAGCACATGACCAATAGTCACGTGAATGACAATACTAATTACAAATGCCAACTTGAGGTTATTAAAGTGAACGGGTGACATATATTAGAAAAACTCAAGCTAGTGTAGTTTGATAATTTAAGTGCGGTTAGCTTCACGTGATCATGGTTTTCTGTAAATTTCCCTTCTTAATGGAGCCATCATTGAGAGGTGGTCTTGAAGATGTCAGCCCACCCACTTGAGACTTAGCGAATGATCTATAAATCTTGATATTGAAATGTCCAAAAACGCGTCGAACTTGCCTCGATTCTAGTTCTCGAAAGAAAAGATCGTGAAATGGTATGGTTCAAGAAACGCTTTAAGGGAAAATGCAAAGTGTGAATGAAAATAAAGGACTCGTAGACTATTTGGAGCGAAGGTTAGGCGACAACATCAAATGCTTTATCCTCTTCTTCACTGCTTCAAGAGCTGAAGAAGTTGTTGGGCATGTCAGATGTTGGAAGTCAAACCACACAATCATTGCAGCTCTGCCAATGAAGTTGCTAAGCCAGTAAAGACATTCCACAAAGCCCCAGCTTTGGGTTTGGATGATGAAGGAGGCAAGTGGTTGAGAACCAGACGTCAAACTTGAACAGAAATATACATATGATGTGAAGGGTTTCATCTCGTTTAAATTTCCTCGGTCTCAAGAACGCCGATCAAGCTGACATAGCAAAGGGGTTAGCAATAGCCAATCAGTACAAATGTAGCATCTCGCCTCCTCCAAAGCCATTCCTATTCAAGCCATGTTTTTGCGAGCTGGCCAGTCAGCTTCTTGTTCTTGATCTTCATGCTTAACAACAACATTGGGGGCCAAAGGAGGCTCCGTTACGGGGCACAGATGAGGCACAGAGGACAACCATGTGCTTCCACGATCGTTAAATCTTGATCAACCGCCTTTCGAACAACCCAATAAGTCGATTATCATGCGAAATGGAGAACCCTACGGAAGGGTTACCTAAGAATGCTGATGATGTTGTGGAACGCAAACGGCAACGATTTCCCAAAGTGCGGACAGGCTGTAAAACATGCAAGTAAGTGATCTCTGTCTCTTTGGCTAGTCAAATATTGAACATTTCAAGAACTCGACGAGTGAAATGCGACGAGGGGAAGCCAGGATGTCTCCGCTGCGAGAAGTCCGGATGGAATTGTGATGGTTATCCTCAGAAACCGTCCCAAACACGACCCATTCTACCACGGCTCGACCCCAACTTCTTGCCTATTTTCTTCCAGCCCCGTATCAATATTAATGGCGATGAGCATGAAATCCGCTATTTCAGGTATTTCGCCGAGAATATGGCACATGAAATAGCAGGTTTCTTCGACTGGGAGCTTTGGACCCGGCTATTCCCACAAGCATGCCAGTCAGAAGATTCACTTCGTCACGTTATCATCGCAATGGCTGCATCGAGAATTGCCGACAAAGACCCATTGAACCCTCAAAACTCAACCGGAAACACCCATTGGCATCGTCAATCCGCGCTTCGACACTATTCGAAAGCAATCAAGGCAATGAAAGAAAACAGCATAAAAGGAAACCAAGATCCGAGGTCAATAATGTTGAATTGCATCATACTCTTGTGCTTCGAGACCATGCACTATCATCAAACGTCCGGTATTCAACAGGCAGTCATAATCACAAAAATGATCGATGCCAACTTCGTCCACAATGGCTAGCTGACTGAAGCTGCTCTCAATGGTCGAGTTGCCCCCAACTTAGGAAATGAACTTTTTGAGATCCTCGATGGTCTTGACGCATGCACGAGGCTTTGTCTGAATACCCGAACTGCGCGGCAAAGTGTTGTCTTGAAGCGCTACGGGGAGAGGAAAGTCTGTTCAATGCCAAGTTATTTTCATTCTTTGCAAGAGGCTCGATCATGGTTGACGCTGATCTGCGTTCGTTTGAATCATTTCTTATATTCCATCACTTTAGATCATCCTTCGGTCGATTATTTCTTGCCTGACACAATGGTATGCGTCCCGGCCGAGCTTGAGGAGGAGCGAGAAAAATACGTCAATGAACATATTCGCTGGAAAGAAGCTTTTGATAGCTTTGTTGCATGTGGTCCTGCTTTGAGCGATAGGGAATTACTGGGCGTGAGACAACTTGAGCTTCATTATTTGACAAGCCTCTTCTCTGGCGCAGTAGCACGAAGATCAGACGAACCCTGGCCCAAGACACGGAGCTTCATGGCGACCTTTACGAGGATGGTTGACATTTCAAGATCTATTCTAGAAGCCTCCAAAGGGAAAGAGAGATACCTCTTCGTTTTTGGAATGCAAATCGTATGTCCACTTACGGTTGTGGCGTGGCGCTGTCCAGGTAAAAGGATTCGTCGCGAGGCAATTGATCTCCTTCGCTCATATCCACGGCGAGAAGGCCTATTGACCGGGTTCATAAATGCAGAGTTGATTGAGAAGCTGATGTTAGCTGAGGAACGAAATTGTGGAGCTATGGGGGAATATATACCAGATGAGATGCGATGCATTGGTGTCAGTCTGAATGTCAATACAGCTGAAGCCGATAGACGTACATTGATCCAATGTCGGCTGCCAACCAAGATACCTGGAGTTTGGGTAACAACGAATGACGAGGTGTGCTGGTAGAATATCCTCCTAAACATTATTGAAAAAGGAAAAGCACGCATAGTGGGGAGACAAGTAGCAGGGATCGCCTTTTCATACCATAATTAAATACAATGTTTCAATCCCTAGAACGTCACCTCGCATTCGCACATAACCACGTTAGTGGGAGAAGATAACGAAGGAATTAAAGGCTGACCTGAAGAACAAATCCTGGCACCAAAACTTCCCACTCCTTCAAGTTGTTGCGGAAACAAGCACTTACTAACGGGTGAGAAAGCCTCAGCTGAAAACCAAAAGCGTCTCCCAACTTTAGAGACAATAGGCAGTACTCGAAGGACTAACACTCCTGTGTATATTTTTTGAACTGCCACCATATAGATACACTTCCTCGAGACTGATCCCGTAGTGTTCCGGGCGAAAGAACGGCTCAAGGCTTTCGTAGACAATGACTTCAAGAGGGAGAACTGGAGAACTTTGAAGAAGAGCTTGGGACAAGCCACATCAGCGACAGATGTACTGGAGGAAGGCATGATTTGTCACCACAAGGACCAACGCTAGATGCCGAGCACGACCCAATTTCCCGAATGCTAAGCCGGGCTGGCACAAACTCATACGTACAAGCGAGTTTCGCCATGAGAGAATCCGACCACACCAAGCCGGAAGCAGAAAGAGTGAAGAAAATGCGACTACATCACGGCACTTGCTAAAATAATACGGGCTCATTACGATCACATCAAGGCAGAAGCCACTGAAATGTCAAAAAACACAGAAATTCGCTATGCTACAAAACTAAACGAGAAACAAAAGAGATAACAATCTGTAGTCTGTCTGTCTGCTGTACATGCAAAGAGAACCGCGCGACCGGGTATAAACGCTGGCAAATTCCATCCCAGACCACGAATGCCATGCCATGCGTGCCATGCTACAAGCAAAAACTGTAAGAGTGATACATCCTCCCATGCGCCCATCCCTAAGATCTACAAAGAATATGAAAAGCTCCTCCTTCCTGTACAATTTACACAAGTGCTACGCCTCAAGCCTAAGCGGCCTCAGCCATAATCTGCTCTCCCTCATCAAGCAACTCCGTAATCTTCCCCAAATTTCCAATCATCGCCTTGCCTTGCCCAACCAACAACAATTTCTCTGCATTCGCTGGCAGCCCCAAGTAAGTAGGCGGCTCTCTCTCAGGAAGATTCTTAATCCACGTTGTGAACTCCTTTAGAGATGTGCCGCTGGGGACAATGAGATCGTCTTGTCCTGCTCCCTCGACGAGCTTGTGGCCGTTTTCGAAAGCGGAGGGAGTCATGAAGGAGTTGACGAGTTGGGTGAGGCGGGAGAAGTCGCCTTCGTCGTCAATCTTTCCACCATAAGTTTCGACGATGAGGGTGCGGATCATTTCCCAGGGGAGGTTGGCTGGTGCGACGTTGGTGCGACCCAAGGCGACAGTTTCGACCCATGTATCGATGATGAATGCGGAACATTCATACTATGATATGTTAGTGTTGGAACTCGGATTGGGGCATTGAGGAAACTTACATCGCTGTCATTGAACTCCCAGAAGCCCTTCCATCCCAAGTTAGGAGCATATCGTAATCTCTCCTGGACTACAGCATGCAAGAACGACAAGAGAAGATAAAGTCTTCCACGTTCGACGGGTGACTTCGTGGCTCTCGTGGACAAGGAAGCCATAGAATCCTTCATGTTGGCTCGCACACCAGCTGGCTGTTCATACATGAGCACACGAGAAGCACGCAAGAGATTGACAGGAATCTTTGGACTGGACTCCATCGACAAGAACAGTCTGAAGTCGGCATGTGGTTTGAGCGAGTCCATGCGCTTCTCGAGACTCTGTAGCCAGGTAGGAGCCAAATGAACGTTCTTGACAAGGACCCAAGATCCATTAGCTGCAGCATTGCTGATGGCTTTGTCGGCAGTAGCCAATCCTTCATTCGAACCCATGGCAATATTGGTGCACGATGCGCGAGATCTTTCAACCAGGTTGTCGACCTTGTAGCTGGCATCAAATCCAGGGCTTGAGCACAGAGCGATTGGCCGACTTGCTGAAACTTGATGAACAGTTTCCTTGAGATCCTCAGTGGTATCAAGGACTCCAGCACCGAACACAGCTGTGACAAAGCGTTCAGCAGCGGGGACGAATCGATCAAGACGGAATAGCTTGACGAGTAAGAGGGACAAGAGTTCTTGGTCCCGCTTATCAGTTCCTTCTTCCCAGATCTGAGGCACGTGGTTCTCCCCAATCTCTTCGGACAGGAATTTGTTCCAAGCGGCATCAGATATTACGTCAAGCTTGCCTTTGAGAATAGGTATCTTGGAAGCAACAAGGAAGACTTCATCTTGCTTGTCAGTTTCAGTTGAGACATCGACACCTTGAATGCTGTCGTCCAAGATGACGTCAATCAAGCTCTTGTCCATCTTGTACGGAGCTGCCTGGGCAAGGAGCATGGCCAATGTGATTCTGTCCTTTTGCAACAGACCAAGAGACGTTCTTTGATACGTGGTAACGAAAAGGTCTTCAATGATGATGTCTCGGCGAACATTGTGGTTGGTCTCGTTAGCCAGCCGCTTGTTATCATGCAAGACGGAGTGAAAGATATCCAGGAAGTACTGCAATGAGAATTGGTAGAAGTGATTGAGGTAGTGCAGTTGCTCGAGAACTGCAAACACAGCACTGCAAGATCGAGCAATAATGTTGTATTGCAAGGTGATTTCGTCGACTTCGGCCATGACACCCTCAGTGTTGCTCATCTTGGTTGAGATCTCAGCAGCCTCTTTCTTCAAGGTCTCCAGTGTCTCGATAACGTTGTCGTCGTCGAGGATATTGCCGCGAGATTCGTTAAGAGCTTGCAATAATCGCTTCTCCAACTGTCGAAGATGAATCTTGAATTCTCCTTGCAACTTGATTAGGTTGGATCTTCGCTCATCGACATCGGGTCGCTCCGACTTGAGAACTTCGTTCAACGACTGAGTCTGCAAACTGCTCTGTGTGACAGTGAAATTAACGAAGGTCGTTCGACTGCAGATATCAGGCGCAAAGGTAGCAGAAGGATCTCGTGTGGAGAGGTAGATCTTGAAAGCAGGGGAGAAATCGATTTCTTGCTTGCCAAGCTGGATGAGGACACGCCCACCAGTCTTCTGGTATTCCTTGTTGAGCACGTGATTGAGAACTGGATCCAGATATTCGGCATCCTGGATGAGAATAGGATTTCCGAAACGGAGTGAACTCTCCAGCTGCTTGGTGAAGGAGTCGTCCAAGAAACTGGTAACAGTGAGACGTCTGTCCTTGCTTTGCTTCTGAAGGAATTCCGTAACACGACCTGATGGATCAATGATGAGAGGATATCTGTTGAAACGCTTGAGAATGATGGCATTCTCTGTGCACAAGTCATCGACAGGTAGGGAGTTCTCTTGCCAACCAAGACGCTCATCCGCAGTCGAGAGGTATTCAGTGACTGGGTTGTGTTGCTTGTAATTGATGCCGGAGAGATGAAGCTGATGCAACCAGTCTTCCATCATGTTCTTTCGGAATTGTTGATCGTACAGCCCACTATATGCAAGGAAAGCGGCGGCGACCAAGACATCACCAACAAGTGTTCCTATTTGAGTCTCGAAAGACTTGCTACCTTCCTCCCAACGAACTCGTTCAGACGAAAGACTGTCGAGAAGACGAACACTTCGATCAACCTTGAATTGGACTCGAGACATTTCGGTCTTAATGGCTTGCGTTTCACTAATCAGCGCAGCGTACTCGGTTTTGTACGTTGCAATGCTCTGCTCTAATGTAGTGATTGTGTTCTCCACGGCCGTAGCCTCGGCCTTCGTCTGGAGTGCTTGCTCTTCAAGAACCCCCACTTCTTCTCTCAGGGGACCGACACGATCGAGAATCTCTGAGTAGTTGACTTGGGCTTGAACCCACTGAACAAGAGGACCGCAGGCTTTACTGGCACGATTGACCTTCTCGTATGTGAAGTCCTCAAGGTTCAGGTACTCGTTTCGCATCTTGAGACGTAGATTGCGAGTCATTTGTCTCTCATTGTCGTAATTGACGATACTGGCAATGAAGTCGTCCTTGCGAACTATAGCTTGCACACTCTTCCAGCTATCAATCTTGTGGCCAAGCAGGGTACAGACAGATTCAAGAGCAAGCTTGACACCTTGAGGTGGATTACCCATGGATCGAACTTCTGTGAGATGTTGTCGCTTGATGTTGCTGACACTCTTTTGAGCTTCAAGGACTGCAGGCTCGGCGTTTGCGAGGTCGTTCAAGACTAAAGTTCTTCTCTCTGCCACCTCCTTCTCTTGCTTTTCTAGAGCAACTTGGATCTCGAGCGACGTAGTCTTTCGCTGTTCCGCTTCTCGCTGGTCTGCAACCATACGTTGAAGTTTCTCGTTGGCCTCGGCATCTTTGCGCTCGAGCTGGCCCTTCTTTTCTGCGAGGCTGACTCGAAGATCGCGAACTTTGTCCACAGTATCTCTCAACTTCTCAAGACCAACATTAAGATGTCGTTGTTGTTCTTCTAGATCCTCTCGCTTTTCGTTGTAAAGCTTGACGTATTGTGCAACGAAGTCTAAGAAGTGTCGGGGTGTGAGGAAAGTGACACGCCCTTGTTGCTTGAGTAGCTTGGTGTTGAAGCGGTGGAGAGAGTAATGGATATAGACCATTGCATTGATGACAGCCTCTCGGTGAGTTGCAGGAAGCTGTAAGTCTCTATACGCAACAGGAATGCTGTCGGGTGCCGAGAAGTTAGGACGGTCGAGGTCGACAGATTGTGTCAGCTCTGTGCCAACTTGGAACAGTGCCTGGTCAGACCAGTCACCGAACCAATTGAGAACACAACGATTGAAGAGGGCAGGACTGGTGGCGGCCTTTGATGACAAGCCATCCTCTGGTGGGTTCATCGTAAATACGACGTGGAGGTTCTTGACGATTTGTTGAGTGAACCACTTGTAGAGCTCCTCTTGTGAGTCCAAGAGCAAGCCTTGGCGCTGGGCACCTTCCTTGCAAGCAGTCATGAGAGAGGCAAGCTCGTCGCCTTCGAAAAGACCAGGAACCTCAGCATTAGCGAGCAGGGTATTCATTCTCTCCAAGAATCCAGAATCGAGAACATTTGACTCGTCCATAATGAAACACATTTTCTCTCCTTTGCAACCGCAGCGTCGCAACACATCGCGTAAATCATCATCGAAATCCTCCGCGGAATACTTACCATGAACCTTGATCTGGAACACCTTCAAACCATTCATCCAAGCAACAAATCGAGACAGTGTAGTCTTTCCACTCCCACTCACACCAATCAGAATGAGATGTCCCTGGGGTTGCCTAAATACACGATCAATACGGAGAACGTGCTCTAGAACATCGTTGAAGAGAATCAAAGGAACATCAACTTCCTCTTCACAGAAAGTCTTGAGCCTGGCCTTGACGAATTCACGAAGCTGTTCCCGGTCGACAGGCACATAGTTCTTTGACAGCCAGTTTGAGAACAGAATTGGTCCAGCGAGAGCTTTATCTTCTTCAATCGTTGGGAAGAAGTCGAGTGCAATTCGGTGTACTGCCTCATCTGTCCATTTTCGCTCATCCTCAGCTACCAGACGATCTTGGAATAGTCGAAGCGCTTCATGTGCCCAAATCCGGACAAGTCCTTCCACTGATAATGTCTCAAGTGGTCGAATTGCCTCATAGATACCACGAACCCATCTGGTGAGTTCACGAGGACTGTAGACATAGTGAGGTTGGATTGCAGGGGTGAAACGCTGCTGAGATTCGAGGTAGAATTTGACCATGGCCTTTGTGAGCGATTCGGAATATCCTCTGAGTGACGGAATGATCTTGAGAACGGCAGTGTTGAAAGTTCCATAAATTTGCTGGAGTGAAAGCTCGCCTGGATAGTCGACCATGATGAGTGGCGCATGGCGTAGGAATCTCGCACCCATTGGAGTACGGCCAGCATCTGTTGGAGGATTACAAGCACCCACGAATTGAATGCGATCCAGAGTGACCCAGGTCTTGTCCGATGTTCGCCAGAAACCGTTCTGCTCAACGAGTTGACGCAAGAAAGAGATTGCCCTCTGTGTGCCATACTTATCTGGAGCTGGCAAGTTTATTTCGTCGCAGAAGAGTACAAGCCATCTTCCGATCTGAGTTGGGGAGAGCATGACTCCGTTGAGCGTCTTCTTGTATTCACAGTATTGCTCGAAAGTCTTGATGAGGAGATCGGGCGTGGTCGCGCTGGAGAAATTGAGGCCAACAACTTCCATGTTCGGCAGCTTACGAAGAGCGCTGAACAATGTCATGGTTTTACCAGAACCGGGAGGACCACACAGAAGAAGGGGCTTGTGCTCCGCCAACCAAGAGTAGAGGACGTCTTCGTGTCGAACGGTGTCCAAAGTTGGAATGACTACATCGGTTTGGGTGATTGAGTGGGTGTTGACCTCGATCGTAGGAACTTGGTTTTGCCATGAAGACCAGTCGGCTTTAGGGAGGGTGACATCGAAGTCAATTAGAGAAGAGTTGTCACCAAGGATAGGTGAACCGAAAGTGGCCAGCCCAGCAAGGCAGTCACCGAAAGCCTTGCGATCGCCTAGAGGACAATCACCAGTCAAGGACCAGACAAGAGCCAAAAGAAGTTTTTTGGCAATGTAAGACTCAACTTGTTCAGGATCAAGTGGGAAGTCAACGTGCTGACTGTTGTACTCAATGATATCCCGAACACTCTTGTTCAGCAAGGAGAAAAGAGTGTTCAAGACTCTGGCAACGGTGAATTCCATGATGTGCTTGAAGGCCTGAGCTCTTTCTAGAGCGTTGATTATGAAATCTTCAGTGGTAAGGAACGAATGCAGTAGATCAGCTGCTTGCTCCTGAATTGCCAAGGCTTTGGCTGCAGATTGACCAGTCGCAACAGCATCCTCATCAAGGTCCTCGAAGGCGACGGTCTTCAAGGTGTCCAAGTAATTGGAGACCATCATGTTGGCAGTAACAGTGTCCTCACTGAACCAGACCATACCACAACGACTGACGGTAGCAAGGGTTGCGTACTTCAGTGTCTCGACCTCGAACATGATTCGCACATTGCCTGGTAGGTTGAGACGTTCACCGTTGGGAAGTGTGAGAAGCTTGTTGTCATCGAGCACACTGTTCAAATTTTCAACCCACTCAGGATCGACATCGCCGTCGAAGACGATCCAATGTCTCTTGGACTCTTCGCCACGCAGGTTGTCGACGATCTTTCGGAGAATGCTTGTAAAGAGACCATCGGTCCACTCTCTGGTGGTAGAGTCCAAATTACCGTACAAGGCTTCCTTTGACATGACTTTGGAGTCAATGATGTGGCAGACTCCTTCAACACCTTCGACCTGCTGCAGAGCTTGTAACAGGAGCTTCCATGCAACGGATTTTCCAGAGCCTGAGTTTCCGACCATCATCACACCATGGTGGATTCCCTGAATCTGGTAGAGTTGAAGGATCTTTGTCATCCAAGTATCATTGACAACAAGATGTCTCTCCTTTGCAATACTATGGATTGCTTCTTGCAGCTTCTCCAAACTTGCTGGGACATAGTCGACACCAGGGAATGACTCTGCTTCGATAGTCCGCATGATTTCTACATCACTCTTGATCAATTTGGGTGCAATAGTCTCGCGGATACTTTGAACAATGATTTGTGGCTCGACCTCTTCCTCCGGACCAAGGTCACCATCAGTGTTGGCGAGACGGGCACGTTTGAGACCACCAGAGCTGACAAGCACACTCTTCAGAGCTCGCAAACCGAAATCGTAATGAGCTTGCTTTGAGAGGCCAGCCGCACAGCGATCGAAGAAAGGCACTGTCTGCTTGGACAATTCTTTCGCCCTGTTGAAACCTTGGGAATACAACATGACTTCAGCAATGAGCTCCTTGTCGGGTTTCGACATTGCAACACTTCGGAATAGTTTCTTGAGATTGTCTGGCAAGTTCGAACGACCAGCATATCCAGGATTCATAGTAATGAAAATTCCAGTATTCGCGTTCACTCTCAATTGTCGTCCAACCAGCTCAATCTGAGATTTCTCGTCTTCCATTCCTTGCTTCAAGCCAAGTTGAATATTCTGGACTTGCTGGGACACGGCCGAGAGGATACGCTCCTCCAATCGATTGAACTCATCGAAACATCCCCAAGCACCGACTTGACAGATACCGAGAAAGATACGACCCATTGCTTGGAAATCGAAGGTGTCGTCACAGCAGAAGACCAGAGTGAATCTACCTAGTTGAACACCGAGAGCTTTGACAGACTCGGTCTTACCAGTTCCGGCGGGACCATATGGAGATCCTCCAAGTCGTTGGCAAAGTGCTTGTGTCAGTGTTAGGAAACAGCGATCGGTAAGTGGTGTTCGGACGAGTCGTTCTGCAACTCCCAGATACTCGAAGCCATAATTTAGCTTGGCGTTGGCCATCTTGATATGGAGACGTTGCAGGAAATCTCCCTCTGGCTTATACACATATCTCATTTGAAGCAGCCACATGTAATGATTGGGGGTGCTGGCATTAAGCTTGACTAGCTTCTCGATTGTGTCGCGCTGGTGAACACATTCGGTGATAAGATGTTCGCATCTCTTTCTCTGGATGGGTTCAAGATCACCCAGGACAGTTGAAGCAAGAAGTCGGAGCACTCTAACTTCTTGTTTCCACAAGTCCTGCAGGGTTGATCCACCAGCTTCCAAAGACTGTTCAACGGCAGAAGTCCATACAGCCTGGGTGGCAAGGACGACGATCTGACTTGGGAACGCAGCAATGTATTCGTTCAGAGTTGCTTGGTCTACGTCCTCGGCCGAGAAAATGGGCTCGAACTGTTCGATTGCTTCAGCCAACAGCTCGGCAAGAGTAGCTTTCATGCTGCTTTCCAAAAGTGCTAGCCAGTCATTGATCTTAGGAGTTTTGATGAGCGAGATCTCTTTCTTGAGTCTGACCTCCTCACCCTCTTTCGATGTGAAACCAGAGATGAGATGATCTTCGTCCATGATCAAGCCCGACAGACCAGCAAACATCTTCTTGAAATGCTTGGCAATGCGAAGAGTGTCATTGCTGTTGCCGATGATCTCGAGCAGATCTTCGTCACCCACGAAGTAGAATCGAGGGAAAGAAACGCGCTCTCGTTCAAGGTATTCTCCCAGTGCCTTCTGAATCTTGTTCAAAAGCTCGGCAAGACGCTCCAAAGACTTCTGCACGCCGGAAATGTTGAGGACGTCTAGAACAAATGGTGTCTTGTAAACTTTCTTCATGACAGCAAAGAATTCCGAGTTGATATTTTGGAATCGGGATGACTCGATGGGAAGCAAATGCTTGATATCGGCATTTCCAGTGAACACACCCTCGAGGTATACCCATTGGCGTTGAACATCAATCCAGACGTCGAATAGCACATGGACACGATTGAGTTTGTCCTCCCATCCTGAGGCCTCTTCTTCGAACTCCTTGTAGTACGGAGAGTGTCTCATTGCTTGCAATGAGTTGAGGTTTTCGCTGCATTTGGCGAACAAATCATCCCAACCTCGGATCAACCGACACTTATTTTGATAGTTGACTAGATCAAGGGAGTAGTTGGTCCATATTTCACGAACTTGCTTTAAGAACTCTTCAAGAGCCATCTCGCCCTGTGCTTGAGCAATGATGTCTCGAATGATGACTTCACTTGCAGAGAGATTCAAATCCCATACATCCCCAAGCGTCATGGAGATTGGTGAGTATCGTTTGCCAGGTTTGAGAGCCTTGAAGATCTTGTTCCAATGACGTTCTCGGATTGCCTCTGATTTTAGATCGGCTATGATGGTATTGACTTTGAGGAATTGTCGGAGAATGTTCTGGATATGCTCGAAAGCAGCGTATTGTCTCATACGGCTGGGCATCTCCTTTGTCATCTTGATCAAGCCGTCGATAGATGATCTGAGCTTCCGCGGGACCACACTATTCCATAGACCTTCTCGGAGATCATTCAAACTCTTCCAGATGGTGGATAGGGCAGACCATACAGATTTGAAATCTTGCACCTCCTCCAGAATAGCAGTCAGGGCAGAATCCGGGCTTGCTGGGAGGTCCAAGGCCTCCTTAGCTCTTGACACCATTTCAGACTCTTCGTGGAGCTTAGTGATACGGGATTCGAAGGACATCAAGGTGGCTGAAGCGACGTCTGGAGCAATGGTTCCAGACACGGGTTTATCTTCGTTCCATTGAGCAGTAATCTCGACAATCTTGTCTCCAACAACCTTGTCTTCGGCAATAATCTTAGCGCGCAAAGCATCTGTCTGATCCTCGACGATTTTCGATTTTCGTGCCAAGAGTTCATTCAAAGCTGTCCACTCAGAATCCATCTGCTCTACCCCCAACCAATCTGCTGGGAATTGGAAACGCTGTCGGACCAGTGTTGTTTGGCCTTGTTTGAATGTTTCGACTTCTGGGCCCCATGCTTTAACTTTGCGTTTGCAGGCTTGAACAATCGTGATGAATTGAACAGCCTGTGCTGTGGAGCTTGCCTCGAGGGATTGAACCTCCAAGTCTTTGCGAGCCTTCTGGACTTCAGAGTGGACCTCCGTGATTCTCGTTCCTAGGCGACCTCCAAATTTGGCTAAGATCTCATGCTGCCATTGATCGTATTTAGCATTGACCTTGGTTTGGACTTGATCATAATCGATGGTGAGATGACCGAAGGAGCGGCTGACTTCAGTCGTATCGAATGTGGACCGAGCTTTCCTGATTTCTTGTAGGAGCTGTAGCCACTTCGAAAGTTGTTCTCCAAGGACTTCATATACTTGTTCCGATTGCAGATCCCAGAGGGACTGGAATTGCATCCATTTGTCAACATACTCTCCAATGTTTCGCAACTTTGACTCGATGGAAGAATACACTTGTGACAAAGGCTCGGCGCAGGAGGCAGGGAGGTCGGTAAATCGAGCTTCCGTATCATTTGAGGTTACCAAAGACATTTCGTATCTGGATGCCTTGACCTTTCGAATATTACAGACAATCCCAAGCCATTCATGGAGTTGAGAGAACCAACTCGCTCTCGCAAACTCTAAAGGTGGGTCGAGATAGATGACTTGATTTCGCATGGAGACTTCGTGTACCAGGCGCTTCAAAGTCGGCTTGTCATCGTTCGTGGGTGCTTGGATACTGCTTTGATGCTTCCTCCGAACGTCGTCGTTGACTCCTTCAGATCGTTCATCTTCGAAGGTCTCAACCCATGCCTCAATCGCTTTTGTGAGCCGTACAAGCAGTGTTGTCTTGATTCTTGCGTTCATCTCTCTTACCCAGAACGCCAGGTTGACATAATTCTCGAGATTCAGCTGATCAACGGCCATCTGGATCGTCTCTAGACGGGTTTGAAACGCATCGGCGTCGTACGGGCAAGTCTCCAGTTCCGCCAAGGCCTTCTGGACTGTGATATTGATGGTCGCGAGAGAGGTGGTTTTCGTCTGCAACAACGAAACGCATGCGGCGAATTCCCGAACAAATTGTACATGCTTGCTCTCACTACGGCTGCTCGGGATATGATCCACGGTGCCATTGGAAATGTATGCTTGCTTGATGTGTATATCATACGAGTGTACAAATGATTCCCACTTGAGCGGAATACCTTTCGCGATCAAAGCGTAAACGTCATTTTGATAGCCGCTCAGAAGAATTGACACATCAGACATCTGCGAGATCTGTCGACTTGTCTGTGCGAAAGTGCGCACGGTCTCCATAAGACTGACTGCATACGGGTACACCCGCTTTGCTTCTTTTGAAACATTGTTGATTGAGTGGGGCACTGCATAATTCAGCCACAATAAATTCCGAGTTTCCTTGAACAACGCAATGACTTGAGGGTCAAAGTTAACAGCTAACTCAAGTGCATAATTTGCGGCTCTGATCTTGTTGATATTGAAAAGTCGACCAGATATGGAGATTTGCTTTCTTTGGACATCGTGAAGCCAAGCTTCAAAGATCGGCCGCGTGTCTAATTTCTTGCGGAACAGATTGCTTTCGCTTTGAAGCTTTTGTCCCTCGGAATGAAGAGCCCAATCGTGTCCCAGCACATCTGCAACTTTCTTCATATACCCATCGAGCTGTCTTTCAATTTGTCTTGCCCAGATGATGGCGCCAGATACAGGAGGAAGATCTCGAAGCTGAGCCATAGCATGCGCCTCGGAGTGGCCATATTGCTGCTTGAAGCGCTCGTGGAGTGAGGAAATATCGTGCTTGACATTGTCAATTAGCTGCGTTTGATATTCTGTAATCGCACTTCGGATCTTTGGGCGCACGAAAAGAGCATTGAACTGCGAGAATACACGAAACATTTCATTCGCAGATTTGGTGATGGCCAGGCGGTCTCGTAGGCGTGCAATGATCGAGTTTTCGACTCTTGAAGTTCTTTCGTTGTACGTCTCCTCAGCCTGTACCCAAATCTGCGTACCCTCTGGGGTGACATCTAGCAAATCCACATTGTTCAAGGCAGCATAAGCCTGTTGCACTTCCTCGACGGCATCAACGTCACCCATCTCCTCAACGAGAACCACACCGTTAGATGCACCATGATCGTTACCATCACCACTCTTCTGGCCCAGAACATTGACAATGGTCTTTTGCAGTTGTTCATGGTTATCTCGAAACGTGCTGACGTACTTCAGTCGTGCCTGAAGATCTGCGTGCTTTGGCGTAATCTTTATTGGAATGAACTTCTCGTTTCTGCGGCGAGTGACTTCTCTAGCAACATTGGTGAACTCTTTGATATGCTCATCCCAAACTTTCCAAATGGAATCTGCGGTTGCCATCAACGTCTTGAACTCCCGATAGTCCAGGTGCATCAGTGATCGACCATGCAATAAAGAGTGGAGTTGAGTGTCCAAATCTGCTGAAATCGACTCAACAAGGGGTAAAGCTCTCCGAATGGGGTAGGGGCAGATTCGAAGCTTCTTATTCAGGTGTACAAAGATCAGACCAAGAGCGTCCTGGACTTTAGGCAAGGACGTGGCCGATAGCAATTCATCGAGTGGGAAGTCTCGCATCAACTGATTATATTTCTGGACTTTCTCGGTGGCCTCCTTTAGTCCAGTATCGGCAGAAAAGCTGACGGTAGCTTGAAATCGTTTTGCAGTCCGCAATATCTCCATTGTCAGCATTACTCCATCGCTTCGAAGTTGATTTTCAATTCCCTCCAGAGCATTTTCCATGGATAGCCAGAAATTGATCTCTTGTGTTGCCGTGCCGCTCGTAGGATCTCTCGACATTTTCGTGATGGTTTGTATAGACTTAATCCATCCATTGACAATTGACTGCAAATTGTTCAAGAAAGCACTATCATGTACAAGAGCAACAGGAATAAGCTCCGCTGTGGGCTTGATATTCCGCGAAGCAGCTTCCTCGAGAGCATTCTGAACCATGGGATGCATCGGCAGCTGAAGATCCGGGATTTCGATATTCTGTTGTAGTTGTAGTAAGCTCAACTCCAACTCTGCCATGCGTTTCTTCGTGACTGGTATTCCCGTCTTCGCCTCCACATCTGATCGACCCCGTACCCCATTTGTGGTCTGTTGATTCTTGGTATATGCATCGAAATAGGGCGCCAGCGCTAAGTGTACAACTGAGTGTAGAATCTCATAAGGGGAAATCGAAGGGCCTTGGCCGCTACCACCATTAGTTTGCGCCGCAGCACCTGGTAAATTAATAATTTGTATCTGAGAAGAAAGGGGTATCGTAGAATCTATCGGTAATGGCCGTTTCCAAAGCGCAATCGAAGCAGTGGTGGAAGGTGTGATGGATATCTCAGCTCCAATGGTATAATTGTAGCTGGTGGGGCCTTCAAAGTATCAGTTTCATCTTCCACCTAATCTGCCATCTCAGATTATACATACTGCATTCTTCTATAACTCCTTCTAGGCCATCTCCGGCCGAGATCTCCTTCTGTATGTAAAGGACAGCTTGTGACTCTGCCCAACGCTGCACACGTTGCGTTGTGTCAGAGACTCGGGCCTTCGAAAGCAAGCTGCCCACATTCTCCAAATCTTTCCTACTTGCTCCTAATGTGATTTCGCACACCTGAGCCAAATGATCCAATACCAGCTGCGGATCTAACTGATATCCTGCTCCACCTGCAGAAATGCCGTTCGTTGAGGGCGACCCCGGAGAGGTAACCTCCATCATGGTTGTTGTATTCTATACCGATCGTGTCATCTCCAAAGTGTGAATATTCGCGAGGAAGGGCAATGATCGTGGGATATGGGCGATGGCAGAATGTTGGGCCCAAGTACGTGTAGTCGGCGTTGTGGTGGTTGTTCAGGAGAATGTTGACTTCCTTGTCCAGATTGTCGCGAAGGCTGCGGGTTCGACGCGGTTCATCTTCAACCCCTGCATGCTAGCGTCCGTGACAGCGACACGCATAGAGAAGCATTCACACGTGATGAATAGGGGGTGAGAAACTTGTTGATCTAACACAACTGAGTTCGATGGTTTACTCGAAAATATCTATTCGTCCTCAAAAATTTGCGCGCGTTTCCTTGTTTCTGTTGACGCGTCAAAGGCACATAATTCTAACATCACAAGCTCCCATGCAAAACTTTCCAAATTCTCATTCGGCATCATCTCTTTTACATTACATATCGTGCCATCCTACCCCTACAGGTATTGCCATACCCTCATAATATTTACAATTGTACAGACGTAAAGGAAGAATGGATCGAGGTCGCCGGTGCTGCATGCGTGTATCCAGGCCGTAGTCGATGATATGCCGGTGAGGAGAGGGGAGTGTCTAGTGTAGGTGCAGCGCTCAATCCAACCCGACACCAGGTATGCCGCTATCCGACCCAGATGATCCTCCTGAAAATGGTCCAACCTTCAATTCGGAATCGGCTGCAATCATCTCTGCGAGAAGGTCCAAGACAGGTTTGGGAACCTATAGTTGTTTAGCTTGGTTGCACGAGAGTGTCAGTCCTTGACTTACGGTCTTGTCGTAGATTGAGATCAAATCAGATGGTTGAGGGTAGACCTTAAGTGCCTTGTAAAAGCAGAACGCAGCCTCGAAGTTATCGGTTCCTACCATTGATCAGCAAATACTCGCTCTTCAAAATACCATTGTAGCACACCTTCACCACTCAATCCTTCTCCTCGAGCCACTTCTTGCATGAAATATTGCTCCCTCTCCTCAACATCTGAAGGGAATCCCTCCTCCTTGGCTTCCGCAACTGCTGCTTTTACAGCTTCTCTCTGTTTAACGGTATGAGCTTGTGCCTCCTCTTTCGCAGCACGAGCTTGTCGCTTCGACTCTTTCTTCAGTGCTTTCCGGAAGTTCGGGTCTGTTCTCCGGCGATGGTCAAAGTAGATGGCACTTTCGAAGGAGTTAGCATTGGAACATCGCAGGGAGCGATAGTATTGGTGTCGAAGCTTGTTCCAGAGGGGCCGGGAATAATTGGGGGACTTGTGCAGCGGATTTGGGAGTACGAACTATGCTGAAGCTTTGTTAGTAGAGCTTGATGACTAGAAGGACTCGGGGGCATACCTAAGAAACCTGTCGCGACCGTGCCAACTGTGGCAGCAACAATTGTGCTGGTATTAGGCATAATGTAGGATTGAGGGGGCGACCTGGTAGAGGAGATTACAGGACGGACAGAAATGGCGGACGAGAAGAAGGGTTGAGGCAGGATGGAGAGCTGTTGACGGGATGCTCAGAAAATAAAGTCCTTCCTCTTTCCAGGATTCACGCAGCCTTGAAATTTGTCCCGGTGGCCGGGATTCGTACCAAAGACGCAGTTTGGAGCTTCACTAGCGCGAGACTCGAGGCTCACGACTGCATGAACACCAAACCTCCAGCAGCAGAGCTGCGGACCGCAAGCACAACCCTCTTTACGATTCAGCGCTTACCAATATGTCGGAATCGAAGGGAATATCGCTGAGAACGAAAAGAAAAGGTCGCCCCACCATCGGCGCACCGCAGCAGATTTCGGGTCCTGTACCACAGACTGGAGGCGTACCTCGAAGCACTGGTGGGAAGTCTTCATTCGATGCGCCGCCTCCACAGAGACCGCAGGCCAGCGGAAAGGTAGCAAATTATCTTGGGTGCATTTCAAGTATTGCAGTACATTGACAATCACTAGACTTCTGACCTCGTAAAACGAAGATACTCGACACGATTCAATAACCTCCCCGCTGACTACGATGCCACCGCTCCACCTGTACCTTCTATGCCAACCCTCCCGACCCAATTTGCTTCTCAAAATGACCGTAGGGGACCATCTCCAGGCAGAGGTCCAGGATTAGCAGTTGACGTCAAGGCCCTACGAGACCCAAACCTACGACCAGACAGATATATTGCCGGGCTTCTCGGAAATGCTTCAGAGCAAGATATCGACGAATATCAAGCACAATTGAAAAAGATGCGGAACCGGACATCAGTGGATCTACAACAAAATGTATATCAAAATCGTACACAATTCATCAAGATCAGCAAAGAGGCAGAGAAACTTAAGGGGGAGATGCGAGCTTTAAAAAATCTCATGTCGGATTTAAAGACAAATACCACGGCATTGCGGACGGCTTCTTCGCAGGCACCTGCTCCTTCTAATGACTTCGACACTGGTTTCCCCTCCACCCTGAGTAAGAGAGACAAACGAAGCTCTGTGGCAGACAGAACGGCAATGTGGAATTCACAGCTTCAGGTATCTTAAATTGCACTCTAAGCATTAATATTTGCTAATTCCTCGCAGGCGCTGTGGAAAACTGTAGAGGGTTCCCAGAAGTTTCTCCCCGCGCTTCCTGGTCGCCATGTGGTCCAAAATGCCGGCCTATGGATTGAATTAGACAACGCAACTTGGAAGTCGCGTCGTGCTATGCAAATTATCCTTCTAAATGACCATCTTCTTATTGCTTCACGGAAAAAGCGGAAGGTGGAAGGTAGTAGCCAAGACCAGCGACAAGCTCCTTCCAAACTTGTAGCTGATCGATGTTGGCCATTGCTTGACATTGAAATGGTAGACCTGGCTGGAACCAGTGAATCGAGCAGCTCGCGAAACAAAGTTGCAGATGCAATTATGATTAGAGGGGTTGGACAAGAATCTTTTACATACAGGACAGAAAAACAAGACGATAATGACAAGCAAACTCTTATGATGAACTTCCGAAAAGCCGTCGAGGAGCTTCGAAAAGGCTTACGATCAGAAATGGAGTCAAGCAACAAAGCGAAAGAGACCATCAATTATTTTGCCTCACGAGATCCCGGACTTCTCAAAAAGACAGAGTTACTCGAGACCCTCTCCGACATCAAAGATATGCTTATTGAGGTTGATGGCAAGCAGCAAAACCTACGTTGGGTTGAAAGTCAAGTTGATGAGCTCGATATCGACATCGCTCTCCAGCGTTTTGATGCAGCTGTGCAACACGTTGAAAAGCTCAATGCCTTGGGGCGAAGCTTGAAAAGCAATCCTGTAGCACAAGATTTCATAAGCTTCAAAGCCGACGAGAGAGCATCAAAGCTTGCCGGACTAATCACTCGAGAACTCGTTGATACACACAATGAATTGAAGAAAACAAAGCGAAACGTCAGTTGGCTGGCTAGACTTGGTTTTGAAGATCGTGCAAGGGAGGCATATCTTGAGGCTCGGGGCAAGACAATTCAAAAACGATCACGGTTTGTGAATCTCCACTTCCCACCAGACCCTTACTAATGTCCCTAGACAATGTATTTTTGAAGGTAACCTTCACCAATACATCTGGGAACTATCTTTCGTCTACTTCACCATCATCCGCAACACCGTCTCAACCTTCCAAACATGCTTCCCACCTCTCCTCATGAGCGCATGCGTCAAATGGGCAAAAGAGCAAGTCGATGCTTTCAATACCATTCTTGCACGCCAATTGAGCAGCACAGAGCGGGACGGCCCGATCTGGACCGAGTGCATGACCCAAGCAAAGGAGCATGCAAAGATGTTGTCCGAGGTTGGACTGGATTTCAAGAGTCTCGTTGGAAGAGATCCACCTGGAGGACAGGGGCAGAATGGAGTCGGACCTCAAGGTTTGGGGTTGAGTTAGAGATGTAGGTATGTGCTACAGATGTATTAAATATTGGTATTTTTACCTTTACCAGACCTCGATTTTCCTCTAGTGTCAATGTAATATTTATTCAGGCATCAGAGAGGTGTATTGTTGCAGGTGACTTTTACGACCATTGACCTACTCATCCATTTCCCAGATTATGGATTTCATAGGACTCACTCAATGCGACAGAAAGGAGAAAGAAAATGCCTCGGCACATACCACCATTTCGCGCCAAGACTAAATCGCGTCTCCCCATATACTCGATGAAGCGCAAGGTAGAACATCTCTCTTCATAGCCACCTTCCGGAAAACGCCCCCGAACTCTCTCAAGCACATATGCAGCCTTCGATTCCCTGATATTCAAAGTGGTCCCGAAACTCCCCAAACCCACCCTCGAAGGAATATTACTCGATTGTGCGGTATACAATAGATTGCCAACGGAACGAATTATACGGGAACATGCAAGACTAGCTCTTAAGAAGCGCTCACCGGAATCCCGTTGGAATGGAGTGCTGAGTACAATCTATTGGCACAGGAACGAGACGAGAGGAGAAGGAGGGATGACGCTATTAGGGACTTCACAAGCAGAAATGCCAACGGTCCATCGAGTCATGCGGGTGCCAAAGGGCCGAATGTTGTAGAGGATACTTAGGTTAACGAGAGCCTGATTGAGATCATTGATGTCCCGATGGGGAACATGTCTACCAGGCCGAGTTGGATCTTACAACTAGAAAGTTAATACCGTTGCCACGTCCGTATCTCAATTTGAAGATTACGAGGACGAAAGTGGATGTTGATTCGAGTGCAAGTCCTGGGTCCTGGACCACGCTTGTACCTGAGGAGGTGGTACCGGCGCTGCGCGACAGGGAGGGGAGGCTAGGGTGGATTTACAAACGCCAACATCAACAGCTATTCCAACGGTCAGTCCTCAAAATAGTGTTAACCACATCCCGGGAGCCGCCAATCTTCAACACAATCAGCACCGCCTTCCATGTACCTCGACTCGGAAGGCAAACTCGCTCTCCCCAAACCTCCTCCCCGCCCTCTATATATTGGCCCAATCCTCAGCCCCAAGAAAAGAGTTGCAAGAGAGCTTCCAATGCGAACAATACTAGCACCCAATCCTTCACCCGGAAGCCTTCCAGTACTTGGATTCAACCACTGTGTCCAAACAGCTTTCAAAGTCGTCAACCAAAGAAAGGCATCCCGAAAGACTGGAAGAAGAATTGCGGATGTAATTATTACAAATGCCGCAATTTGGACAACGTTCTCGACGAAGGCATCAATTAAGGGGCTAGAAACGTCCTTTGAGACAAAAATTTACGCGCTGAGTGCATTACGGGATATCGACATTGTGATTGTGGGAGGGGCACCGAGTCAGTTGGCGAGCGATACGAGAAACGGGGATATGCCGGAGAAGATTATGGCACTGATGTCGTTGGTGGTGGAGTCGATGACGGGTGATGAGAAGCAAGGGTTGGTCGGGGATGAAAACTGGTTGAGGGATATGGCGGAAATGAAAAAAGGAGGGCGATTGTTGGTTTGCGAAGGGGATGGGGAATGAGATTGATTTGGATGACATCGTGGCGCTTTGTCGTACCAGCGGGACATCTCTTGGTGATTCGTATAGCCCCTTGCCCTGAAAATGGTAGTAAGGAGGTTGATCAGGATGAAGATAAGAAGTGTGGTGATTGGTCTTTCTGCACAGCCGTGGCTAGGTACACAACCTTCAATCCACCTCGCTTTTGTCAGCTTTCTATACCAAAAGCATTCCTCATCACAGCTACAACATCAGCCAATATGCCCAGCCTTCCGCTGCAGAAGATTGCAACCCCGTCACAAACCAAATTGCTATGCACGCCTCAAATCCTGCCCCACCAAAATTATTGAGCTCTTCCTCTGGCCTGTCGACTTCTTGAGTTATTATCGCTCTATAACCTGTTTAAACACCTCATGATGTTGGTCGTGCTTGGACTGAGATACGGTAGAGATAAAGCCTGCCCTCTTGCCAAAATACCACTCACTCGCTAGTCCGCAAGTGGTCAGTATTGTTGAAGCAGAGCAGAATCGCTGTTTAGATGAAAGAGTACGGAGACAAATGCATTAGCAAGATTGCCGACAAGATTGGCGAAAGGTGACACGAAATGAATATGCGGGAAAGTGGGTAATTACAACTCTTGACGGTAGTTGTTTCCACCCCGCTTATTGGCGACATGAAGCCAAGAGCAATCAACGTTATAGTCGCCTTACCATCACAATTATTGCGTTCGTCTTGCTATTGGTTTACTTGCATCAAAATGTCTTGGTAGCAAAAGGAGGGGGCCCAATCTCGATCGGGAGTTCTTCACAATGAAATTCCCACGCCTACATTAAGAAGCAAGTGGGTCTTCGTTTGACTATCGCACTCAACTTGAACGAGTAAACTTCGACGTTCACAATGTTTTGGAAGTCCCTCGCCGCTGTTGCGCTGCTCGCCCGCGATGCCTCTGCTCAAAATGCAGGAGGGTCATTCATTCGATTTGGTTGCTCTCAGCTCGTCGTAGAGCGTGTTGATCCCCTTGTCAATCCGGGAATGAGTCCATCTACGCACACCCATCAGATTGTTGGAGGAAGCTCGTTCAATATCACGGTACAATACCTCTATCTCTTCAAACCACGACCGTTGCTAAATGCGCGCAGATGGATCCAAGCACCATCGATCCGCCCACACAGTCCAAGTGCACATCATGTACGTTCTCTGAAGACTTCAGCAACTACTGGACAGCCTCCTTGTATTTCAAGTCCCCAGAAAACGGCACCTACAGACGAGTCCCCCAAATGGCAAACGGTCGTCTGGACGGCGGCCACCTCGAGCAAGATGGAGGACTTACCGTGTATTACATGCGTCCCTTCAGCGGCAGCAACATGAAGACGACCCAGTTCAAACCCGTTCGTTTACCTCCCCCATCTATTCATCTCCCCTTCTAACCTCCCAGGGCTTCCGCATGCTAGCAGGCGACCCAACCCTCCGTAGCAAAACCGGCACCTCCCCCGGCATCTGCCACCGCTGCATGGGCAACGGCGAAGGCGGCGCGCCCTGTGACTCCAAAGATTCATCCGCCTTCCCCGCCAAAATATGCCCCAACGGTATCCGCGCCACCATCATCTTCCCTTCCTGTTGGGACGGCAAGAACCTCGATAGTCCGGATCATAAATCCCATGTTGCTTATGCGCCGGGTGGTGCGGCCCTCGCTGGTGATAAGTGTCCTAGTACGCATCCGGTGCGGATTCCGCAGGTTATGTATGAGGTTATGTTTGATACTAGACCTTTCAACAACCCCGACTACTTCAAGAACGGAAAGCAGCCTTTGGTATATAGCTTCGGTGATGCGTAAGGCCTTCGAACTTTCCTTCTCCCCTTTTCCCCATTCCAATTCTCCTCGCCTAGATTTATATCTGCACACTCGATAACATGAACCAAAGTACTGGTCACGGTCAACACGGCGACTACCTCTTCGGCTGGAAAGGTGATGCTCTCCAGCGCGGCATGGACGCTCTCGGAACCAAGAACTGTGCTAGCGAGTCTTGTCCTGCTTTGAAATCGCAACCAGGCCCGGATGCTATTGCCTGCACGAAGGCTCAGCAAGCTAAGGAAGATGTTGGGACGACTACTTGTATGTGTAACCTATTATTTAGTGGTTTTATTACTGATAGGTGTTTGATAGGGCTCAAGGAACTTCCTGGTGGTGTGCAGGTTACCTATGCTTGATTTTAAGTGATGATTGTGGAACGAGTAATATCAGGATGTTGAGATATTGGCCTCGTGGATTTCATAAGCTGGAGAAGTGTGATGGCTATACGATTATCTTTGTACATTTTACTTATACAATGATTTCCAACTTACTATATCGTATTTACATCTCCATTGATCTCGTTCTTCTCCCCACTATCATTTTAACCTGCACATCTTAGTTATGTGGTAAGCATCTGATCTTTTTCTTGAAGTCTCCTGTCATATCAACCATTATCGACACAACTTTTGCGACAATAGAGGAATCTCAATATTTTTTTAGAGGACATGGTTTGGAAACCCACGGGTCACTTTCCCCATCTCATGCCCCATCATCACTGTCGAAATGGACTAGGAACGGCCCGGACGGGATATCAAGAGCGCTGGTTGAAGTGATTGGCCAAAGAGAGCCAGTGGCTTACAACAGCGCCCGAACCCATTTTTAGCTCCCACTCCCACCGCCTATCATTTACTTATGACCTGAGATCATCGTCCACCCTATTTAAAATTCTCTTCTGAGCTCAAGTGTCTTTTGGAAAGCCAAGTCTGCACAGAATATATAGATCTTGTGTTCTTTTCGTTACTCTGCTTAGTCGAAAACAAGTTAGGGTCTCGGGCCTCTTAGCTTGTATTCCGAGACTTTGAGTAAGAATGTCTCGCAATGAAAGCCTGATTATATACGACATGCAGAAGCGAGTTCGGCACGTTGAAATGGAAAGTTGGATTGTCCCTTCCGGAGCACCTCATTGGTTCCAGAGATAGATAGTTGTGTCATGCTTCAAAAGGACCCCTTGATGAAGTGTGCAACAACTGCATTAAAATCATGGTTTTCCTGGTCTCCGTCATCATTTCTCGAAGAAGATTTCTAAAATTGTGGTACTCAAAGGCCTCCGAGAGTCAATTCAGCCCGTTCATTAGCCTCGGTTTGCTCCTTCCGTATTGCATCAAATTTCAGTTTGTTGGCTTCAGGCTGTCGGACGTACCAGCTGCCACCCGTGTTCAATTGGGGGACAGTAAAAATGCCCACTATTGACAATGAAGAAGGGGTCCCTAAATACTTCCAATGTTCCAGGGATGAAGGATCTCTGATAGCTCCCGAGCCATTTTTAGCGGCATCCGAACCTGAAGAGCTTGATATGGCTACATTGGCGAAGACGGAATCGTCTTTGAACGACTCTAGGACTTTCGCCAGTGAGGCTATCCAATAATCACTGACTCATCGAGTCATTGGTGAGCTGCAACCCTTCTTCAAACGGCGGGGGCATTCTAAATCGTAAAACCATAACCAGTAATAAGAACTCTTCTATCTCCGTACTACTCTCTCAGCGGATCATTAGAATATACCCTGGCTTCCTTGGCTCCCCCAGCTCACCGCCAGCACTATCACCTCTTTCGCCCTCGATTGCAGAGACTCTGGTAGTGCTTTCCTGTAGCACGGTGGTAAGAAGTGCATTCTTCACCTCTCCCTATCACTATTGGAATTACACCACATCCTCTTTGTCACCTTGGCAGTTCTTGCCATTCGATGTTAAGATAAATACATCGCAATATGTTTTAGGTTACAAGCTCGCTTGGCAGAAGTTGTTCTATATGATACTGTTCACTATGTTTGCCGGAAATGTTTTATGTCTCGCCTACTCACTCCGGCATAATGAACCCATTACAGATTTCATAGAACCGTAGAATTCCTTCACGCTGGCCATCAACAGCCCGTATAGTCTGCGACTTGCTGGATCATGTGACTCAGGATCACAAGGGAAACAGTTGGAAGTGGACTGGCATTTGGTTCAAGATGAAAACAGCCATTATTACCTGAAGGAGGGGACGAAAGAGCGTGCTGCAAATGGATTTGAACTCCATAGGATGTGAAGATGGAAGAGCAGAGAAATGGTTTAGCCGATGTATCGTCTAATCAGTATCATCACTCCCTATGATTGAATTTCGTAAAGCCATCACGTTCCTTATCAACCTACAGCTCCTTTTTTGATATTTATCCCTGGGGGATATGCAGGTTCTACCTAGATTATTCTTCTACGTTCGGTCTGGCCCAAATTTCGATACACTCCCAGTGAGATCTACCGATTTGTTCGGCTATAAAAGGAGATCCAGGCTTCTGAGAAACAATTACTCGCTGCAAAAAGCAACAAAATATCGGTACATCGAGAGAATGTTTCTATTTAGGTACGAAGACTGGATATCATTCTATAGCTTTCAGCCTCGACGTTCGCGGACAGCGCATCTACCGAGCAAGTTATAGCTTAGATCATGATCAACATGGTCAATCGCAAATGCTAAGAGCTGGCAGTATTGAGAGCGTGACTTGTTATTGTTACATATTTGTCCAAAATGCTCTAACTCTCGATGATGCCACTACTATTCCGTGCGCAGCTTGCGAATGTCTCGGTAATTGTGTCCTAGATCCTTCCAGTGATTTGGACGTTGACGGGAAAAGATAAGTTTCACACAGGAGAAAAAGCATCTTTGTCTACATTGTCTAGATTCAGATTACCCTCATTTTCTTTCAGAGTAATTGTAGCCTTCGAGTGTCACTACAGATCATCCCACATAGCCTGTGCCTCTCTTGATTGCCGTTTTTGTTTTTCCTTCTGAAAATCTTGTGATAAAGCCAGCAGGTAAAGAATCGTGTTTTCAAGGCCTTTAGGCCCATGTGACAGCGCTCCTCGTTCTGGCCTGAACGATAATGCAACGTCCGTCATTTCTTCCCATTCAATATGCATCGCACCCTCCACAACTCCTTGCAGTTGGACATCCCTCCTTCACCAGTAAGCCGCGATAGTGAATAGTCCTTCGACGATGATGGAGAGCATAGTTGCTAACCATTGTATGCCGAGTCCCAATAAATCATGGTTATCAGTCCCCCCAGATTGATGGCTTAAAGAGATATACCGTCCCGTTGAGAAAATTGCAGCATGAAAATAAGGTGCATCCTAAGAAGAGAAGATCTCGCGGAAGTCGGGATCTTCTTGAATCCTGGCTTGTCCATTCGGTGAAGAATTGGGGCAGCAAAAAGATGGAGTTGAAGCCAATGAGAATCGAACAAAGGTTCTTCGTATCAGACTCTGCTATTTTGGCTGGAAGGTAATATAGCGTAGGCATTACAAATAGTGGAAGTGCCAGAACCATGAATGTACAAGGACCAACGGACCAGGTCAAAAGATTAAATAAGGCTTTTGGGTTGTACTTGGATCCAGGTTTGGTTCTCTCCTGCACGTAAGGAGAGATCAATTGTTGGTATATTGCAGCAACGAGCCTGGAGATAAGAAGGAATATTGCGGTTTTGCGCCATGCACCTTTCTTCAAGCTCAGAAATTGTTCTGGTGAGGTGGAATTTCCAAACACATCGGTTTGAGGGCTCAGTGTGAAGGTCTGTGATGCCAGCCATGAAGCAATCTGGTGAAAATACAGGCTTAGAGAGGTAAAATTAATTGCTGACGGAGTTTTCCGTATATATTTAGGCCCAGCTCCGAGCGCTCACGTACTCTCAGAATCGCGCTTCGAAAATTCGTCAAAATTCTGGCTCGTGTGGGCTTTGCACCATGACGGCTCTTGGACTCGCTATGCACCTATTTGATTAGAAGCATGACGCTTAAAGCTTGAGATGTTTGAATACAGGCTCACCGGGATATCGGAGTGGTCTATGCAAACTTGTAGGCGATCGAGATCGTAACTTTTCTGGCCGATCCTTGATTGAATCCACTGAGAGGTGCTAAATACCACTGTCATCGATAGGGAAACGGCAGCCATCAAGAGATTGAGAATATTAATTTCAACCTTCTTGGCTTTAATGTTTTGCCAAAACGACAAGTCGGTTTTCGGAATGGCAGAAGTGGAATTTACGTCGCAGGTTCTGCCAGTGTTATCTAGAGAGGTCATCTCACGGACTCCCGAGAAGTTGATGGTAAGGTTGCCTCCAGCTGCAGCTCTGGATCTTGAGAAGAGTATGAGGTTGCTGCTTCATTGACAGTTGCAGCTGGGCTCCCCGTTGAATCGGCTCCAGTCGCTTCCATCCAAGTCGCAGCCATGTCGGGGTACTCAACATAAGAGCTAGGATCGGTGAACGAAGGCCAAGGGAAGTGCCCAACTTAAGAGCTCGAAATCTGCAAGCACGATGATGCAAATCGAGACACTTGCGGCATTTGCGGCTGAAGTCGTTGTCGCATGTAGGTTTTCACCTGTGGCCAACGAGGCCAATGAGTCGTGTAGATTTGACGAGCAAACCAGATGCTGCAGCAGAGGCCACCGCAGAGACACACGGATTAATAAAGCAGTATAACCACTATACATACTCATACTATCCTCCAGGTAAAGTCGTTTCGGTACAATCACGAATTCGAAAATTCAACAAGCCTTTTCAAAACACTCCAATAATATGATCGATTACCCTTGCGGGAAAAGGAATGGATTTGACCAAAAGATAGAGAGACTCACGTAATGCTTTCATAATTTGATTGGTTCCCGTTTGGTCTTCGCGAGAGCCATCAACGGTGACTCGGCTGACGTTGCAAGTACAAACACTGGGTATCAATTTCTGAACAAAACGAAATGTCTAATGTGCTAAACCTCCGTTCAGCCCCCAGGACCACGCAAAAGCCAAATTTATATACAACACATTTCCGAGCCAGAAATCTATCTTCCATGGAGATCATTTGCGACACCAACACTCACAAGATTCACACCCAGCTCTGTCATAATATCCGCATCCAATACCCCTCGGCCATCAAACACCCACTTCGGCATTGCGAGGTGATAGGCGATTCGTGCCCAGTCGAGTTTCAAGTTCTCATGTCGTGCTCCTCCTCCTTCGTTGACATTTCGTTCTATCTTACAACATGTGTCACAGTCTTCATCACATGCTGGCTCGTCGACATATCGCTGAAGAGGATCGGATATCCCAAGTGTTTTCTCGAGGAAGACCTCCAATTCCAAAACCTCTGACTCTTTTGGGTGAAGGCGATCGAAAGGTCTGGGATCTTTCAAGTTGAATGAACGATGTTCGGGAGATAACGATGTCTTGAATTCTTCCGAATCAGTCATAACGAGCACCGCATGGGCACCTGCACAGGCTTCGTAAGGGTCGAGATAAACTTCCACCACTCCCCCATGTTCTATCAGAACGTCCTTCCCGCAGGTCCTTTCAATTTCATCCCTGACTTCCTGAGGTTTACAGTATGGGTCAAATATTGCAATCTCCTTGGGTTCGTCTTCCAGAAGTTCTTTGATGCATTCCAAACTTGGGCTTTCTCTTACATCGCCTGTTCCTCCTTTGAAGGCGAACCCCAAGACTACAAGCTTCTTCGCAATGAGTGTACCATTTAGATGTTTCAGCACTCTTCTAACAAATCTCGAACTTTGCCATGCGTTTATCTTCAGCACCTGTTCCCAGTACTCTGCGACTTCTGGTAATCCGCAGGATGTGGCTATATAGCATAAGCTGAGAATGTCTTTCTTGAAACAACTTCCTCCAAAGCCGACCCCGGATTTCAAAAACTGGTTACCAATTCGCGGATCCAAGCCCATCGATTGTGATATTTCGGAGACATTTGCGCCGACTGCCTCGCAGATGGCAGAAATCGAGTTTATACTACTAATTCGTTGAGCCAGAAAAGCATTCGCCGAAAGTTTGGCAAGCTCAGAGGAATATGTGTTGGTGGTTTTGATTCTCGACCTGGGAACCCAGGACTCGTATACGGAAGAAAGCATCTCCGCTGCCCGGACTCCAGATGGTGTGGAAGACGAGCCGACCAATATGCGCGATGGGTGAAGTAAGTCTCGTATCGCAGTGCCTTCAGCGAGAAATTCGGGATTTGATAGAACTTCGAAGTCACTATCTGGACGCAGGCATTTCATCTACTATTAATCAGAAAAATTCATTATTAGCCATTGTTTGCTTACGATGCTTTGAATCATATCTGCTGTTCGACAAGGAACTGTACTCTTCTCCACAATTATTGCACCTGGCTTCGCATTGAGTGCCACAACACGCGTCACTGCTTCCAGCGCCGTCATATTCGTCGCTCTTCCGGCACCCAATCCTCGCCTCTTGGTTGGAGTATTGACAGCAATCATCACTATATCTGCGTCCGCTATACAGGCTGCCACTTCAGTCGAGAAGAATAAATTCGGTGTTCTCGAGGGAAAGTAGAGTTGCTCGCCATGATCCGAGCATTGACTTGTGCAGGAGGAAGTCCTAGAACTAGAACTTAAAGTATCCTCGGAGAAAGATCGTGAAGGTTGATTTGGAAATGAAAAATCCTTCGCTCCATCTCGAGCAATTCGAATTAATAATTGCAGACCAGGTTCGTGAATTGGTAGGTGCTTGGATTTCCATTGAGCAATTCTAGTGATGTCCCGATCCACCACGGTCACTTTGATATGAGGATTCTGGAAAGCTATCATGGCCGCTGTTGGTCCTCCTACTTGCTTTCAGTATGGACTCTTTTGAACTGAGTACACAATCAAGGCAAAAGGGCCAAGCGCGAAAGACATTCTGTAGTTAAAACAACGTACCAACATATCCAGCGCCAACGCAGCATATATTTCTAACTTCTGAATTTCTCGCACCAGACAGGGCAGGCGAACTTCGTGCTTCTGCGCGCGCACGCTGGATCCTTCCACGTGAATTATCTTCAAGTGCTTCTCTCAATCTCAAAGCTTGCAACACTGGACTGAAGGTAAGACTGCCATCTGGAGTGGTAGGTGCTGTGGAGATGTCGTTCAACATGTCGTCAGACGAGAGAGTCAAAGCTGGCGGTGGCATTTCGAGGGGCTCCATGATGGAAGGCAGAGCTGCACTGGACTCGAATCGCCACAACTATGATCGTCCCATGGAAAGAAAAATAGTTCCTCAGTCGGAGATGAGGAAGAGATCAATTCTCACTCTGGAAAGGGTTTCAGGTTGATGTTCCCGATTCGAAAAGAAAGGGTGAAAAGTAACGGAGGGAGAAAGGAGCATGCAAGAGCCTCGCGGAAGGCTGAAGATAGCTTGAGGGGAAAGTAGATTAGAGTAATCGAGCAATAGCAAGAAGGGAAAGACAGGTTTGCATGTGAGGTTCCTCCCCTCGTGCTTACCGTTCACAAGCTTCGGCGGCAGTCGCGACTTGAGACCTCCCCAACACCTCCATTCGGTCCCATGCGACATTCAAAGTCAGATGGTGGATCAAAGAGCTCGAGTTACCGGATTAGAGCACACCAATAATCACAGGACGATAGTGTCCGAGGTTACTTGGATTCCATTCGTGTGTTGCTGAACATCACAGCCAATGAGCGACGACACGTTGAGGAAATAAAGGCTGCGGTATGCTACCCTCTGATGCACAAAATATTTTTGGTGTTGATGATGTTGAATGGGAAGGAGGGGTGGTGAAGTGTAGCCTTGCAGCTTCGACCATTGATTCAACCCACGTGCTTGGATGTGGTGTTCGGGGGATGTCGGCAACCACCAATCAGCATTCTTGTTGCACAACGAGGGGCAGATCGTGGCTGGGATGCCGTGATGTTATCGCATTCTTATCGCATTCCATTTCTTTACCGTGGAGGGGTTCACACATGACTCATGAAAGGCTGTGGCAGGATGTCGATAATGGAAAAGTCGTATCACGAGTGCGCAAGTTGAACCAGAGTTGAGCTTCAACTCCTTGGACTGGGAAAATACCAACCACGGTGAACCACCAACTCCCAAAAACCAATTCATTTAGAATCTCGGATTCCCGACTCAGTCAGAAGAAAGCAAAAAGTGAAACAGTTGAAAACGACATGAGCAACTCCACTAACCTCGAGTTCCCCGAAATTCTTCGAGGCAAAACCATCATCCTCGCAACAGAATCCTTCGGTCCCGTAAATGGAGTCAGCAAAACAACTTTAAATCTGGTACAATACCTTCGAAACAACGGCATCAAAGTCGCAGTCGTTGCACCAGAAATCAACACCGCCGCCAAGTCTCTCATCACTTCAACAAATGACAACGAAATCGAAGTGAGGTTAAAAGGGTATCCTCTGCCCTATGACCCTTCACTTTCAGTGGTCTATCCATTTCGACTTTCGCAGATATACAAACGGGCACAATGCTCGAAGCCAGATCTCATCTACCTCGCAAGTCCAGCAAGTCTCGGATTCCAAATTCTTCTTCAATTGAGGTCGCGAAATGATGCACCACCTGTTCTTCTGAACTTTCAGACTGATTTGTCAGGCTATTGTTCGATACTCTTCCCTCCGTTACTTGACGCGTGGGCTGTTTGGGTGTTCACTTCTGTCCAGGGATATCTGTTTAGCCATGAGAATGTGAAGACGGTATTTTACCCGAGTTTGTTTTCGAGGAAGTTCTTGGAGGGTGCTGGGGTTCAAAGTGAGAAGTTGAGGTGTTTGAGGAGAGGAGTGGACTGTACATTGTTTTCTCCAGAACGGAGGAACAACGATATGAGAAAAGAGGTAGCTCCAAATGGGGAGCTGCTTCTGGTGTGTGTTGGGAGACTGGCACCGGAGAAGGGCTTTGATTTCTTGTCACAAGTTGTTAGACGGCTGGGAGAGATGGGATGTGAGTTCAAGCTTGTGGTTGTCGGGGGTAATCAGAGCCCAAGAGTGGAAGAAGAAATACAGAGTCATTTTCGAGGATCGATTGAGAAGGGGATAGTCATATTTCGAGGGCTTTTGAGAGGGGAAGCACTAGCACAGGAATACGCAAGTGCAGATATCTTCTTGCACTGCTCCATCACAGAAACCTTTGGACTGGTAGTTTTGGAAGCAATGGCAAGTGGTATTCCTGTGATCGCACGAGACGAGGGCGGACCTAGTGAGATTGTGGCAGATAGCAAATCTGGATACCTAGTGCCCCCGACAGATCTCGAGTCTTTCGTGCACAGAGTTGTAAAACTGGGAGCCGATGAGCCGGCGAGACGAAGGATGGGTGCCGAAGCAAGACGCATGGCAGAGATCGCGACGTGGGATAGGATCGGAAATCAAGTGGCCTGGGAAATGGCTGAAGCACTGGAGAACCAAACTTCAGCACCGAAGCTGTCAGCAACAAACCACAAGAAAATGATATCGAGGACACAGGATATGAAATCGTACCTGGCTGAGCTCGGCGCGGTTGGTGTGACTTCTGGAATATGGTGCGGATTGATAGCAACTTGGGTGGCGGTGCGTATCTCGCTGATACTCAGAGGTACTGCCGCGTGGATGATGAGATTTCTACGGATTAGTAGTAATGCACGCTGAATTCAGAGGAGGATATCAGTTTGTTACCCTTGCAAATGCCAGAGCCGTTGTCCCCAATTTGTAAAGCTTGCCGGAAGAACAATTTCATAAGGCTTGATGCAGATAGAGACGGAAACTCGAGGCTAAGATAAGGCAGAATTTGAGGAAGATACAGCTTTGAAGCCTGCCACCGAAAGGCAGCAACGGAGAGCGCATAAGCCCCAACTCGGAGCAAAATTTGTATACGCTCAACCACTCAAATGTCTCGTGAAATATTTCGACTGTCCATCGACTTTTGGTTTGTGTCGCTATTGATGCACTTATTACCGTCCACTTGGACCTTAAGAATAGATCTAATAGACAACATATAGGGTGAATCCATAAAGCCCACTTTGTGATGAAAGCCCCAATCACACGCATGCGCTGACATGCCACAAACCACAGCACCAGGATGATTGATCACCCTGCCCAAAAGCTCCATTTTTGATAATGAAACAAGACTTTTTATCGTCACTCAGAAAGCTTGCGTGGCGAATCTGGAAAGTCCATGCCATGAACAGAAAGAGTGGAGCGACTTCGCGTCCTCGTCCTCTCAACCCCTTCCCATGCGACCGCTGCAAAGAAGCTATCGGAGGGCTGGGAAGACCCACGCTTGATAGACTTCGGGAGTGAAAGCGACAATCGAAAGCTTATTCAGACTTCAGGAGAGATAAAATTGGTGGCGAACAGAACTTCGAAGAATTGTTGAAAAGGAAAAGGTTGATGTTCTTTTGGCTGTTTCACTAGAGAAGAGCCTAGATCAATCCAAGTCTTGCCAATAATTGCCAACATAAAAATCATTCGAGATTTTCAGCTTGGGGAAACTCGAGACTTGGGGCCCGAAGATGAAGGGAAGATCAATCAACAATTCCACTTGGAAGATCACAAAATGTTATTCTTGGACAAAGTTTCCACGTGAAGTAGGAAATTAAAAGGGTCCTGAGGTTGCTGACGGTGTAGCAAGCGAGTGCCAGAGCGACATTCCCTGCAGCGATCAGGAGTGACGTTTCGGCAGAAATGCGCTGAATTGGGCGATGCATGCCTCAGTAATTTCACTGTCCGGCAGAACTTGGCGTGAAGTGATGCACATCAACTGCAAGTTCATCTGTAATTTCGAAGTGATAAGCAGAAGGAATTGACAAGACATGTGTTGGATACATCCTGAATTTCCTGGGGAACAAACACGAAGGACTGATGAGTGACATTGTGGTGGCTTTTGGAGCGGGGGACTCGGCGAATGTTTGCTTCGGGAGCCCTGCAGAAGCCGAGAACTTGTCCCGAACTTCAAACACTCAGACTGTTCAGCAGTCCAGGAGGTTTCCCGCCGCTTTCTTTGCGCAATCTTAAATCAATGATGGTGAAAGTTCACTGCCACCTCGCAACCTCAGTTTGCCACTTCTCGTAGGCGCCAATATAAATCCTACTCATCCACTGCAACAACCATGTGATCTTGTAGTACAAAGGTACTTGGTACTTCACGATCTAGTGGTCAGCACTGCAGCGCGTGGCGCCGCTATTTGGTGCAGAAATTTTGAGCCGCCAACGAGGAGGCCAGCCCAGGCAAGTGGTTGTCAGAGGAATCTGCTGGTGGCGCTATTTAGTGAAGTGTGATTCGACCGGCCCTTAGCCATCTGGCGCAGGGACTCGCTTAGCGAAAACACTTGGGCGACGATGACACAGGACTGGCTTCACCCTCCGACCAGCATCGTTTTGCAATCCCCGTGCGACAAAAGCCGTCGTTTTTGCATCTGCGCCACTGGCAGCGTCAACAGCAGTCGCTCCGCTGTGCCGCCCAATCAATGTCCCCATACGAGCTCCACGTAACCTTATCCTCAGCCTCTTTGCGGCCACAGGGGAGAGGGCCGTTTAGAGTTGCTGCCAGATCCCTGCCCGATCTCCGTGCGCAGGCTCTTGACGACGCTTGGCACGAGTCTCCGAACGTCGCCTGGCCAGAGCAAAGTATCAAGGTCGCGATCAGAGGTTTCAGTCATGCCGAAGCTGTGAGAGCACTGTGAGAGCACTGTGAAGATGCTGTTCGCGGACGGCGGTCTCACGCCGAGAGGCTCGGGATCCCTTTGTGAGTCTTCTGGGCCTACCGCAGACCCTCTTTCTGCCAGAGCAGAGACCCGCCCAGCGCTGTTTTCTGCCCGCAGCACCGCCAGCACTCGACATCAGACCCACCCAACGCTTCACCGTGAACCCATCGAGCCACTCTCCGGCAGCTGCTGTCTGAAAGGGTTGGGCTTGCCTCGATCTCCCCGCCAAGCTCTGCCAGGCATGGTATCAAGTCCCAGAGACTCGTGCCTCAACCGCTCTAGCGATCACATCCCTCACGCCATGAGCAGACTCCCAGGTTTGAGGAACCCGTCATCTCCTACCCAGGCAAGACCTGTGCCAACTGCCCATCTGCAATGAACGCATGATGTTCAGGTCGCTCTAGGAAATCTCCGCCGACTGTCACCCGTCTATTCTATTCTTACTCTTCCTCCTTGTATAATCTTTAACTCATCTTATTGTGTTGACTTGCACGGTCAGGAAACAAAACATCAAGAGGCTGCTCCCCCTTCGATTCTCGGGCAGGCCCCTTCTCAGTCTTTCTTTGCTGTTTGGCCTTTCGTTCTTGTGTAGGACTTCAGTTGACGCTGAACGACTCACCCACATTCCTTCATTCACGTACTACAGCCGCCGGCCGGATAATCGAACCACCTTCCTCGACGTCGACGTCCTTACCTTCGAACCTCGAATACCCAGTTAGATATATTGATTATACAAACCGTCAGGATGTGGGCAACACTAGCGACTTCTCTTCTTTTCAGCCAGGTTTCTGCAGGTATTGTCAGCAATGGGGGGAATATAGTACGGACGGTGGAATCGATGGAGGAGAGCATGAAGAGATACGTGGACTCGATCATCGTCGAACCGATAGAACGGAGGCAGGCACAATCAGTACCCAGCATGAATGTGACGGCTTGGGATGCGATGACAACGACGGCATGTACAACGGCGTTGGAGGCACTGAATGGAGTAGCAAGCAATCCGTCGGGTATGGCAGTATGCTATAATCTCCCATTTTTGGACAACACCACTGGAGTTTTCGAGGCGGATTTACGGTTATACATGATCGGCCCCCCAACCGGAGACTTCGCCAATATTGCGACACAAAATGTTAATGTTGGACTTTCGTACAATGGAGCGACGGTTTCGGCAGTAAATGCCTCAACATTAGCAGCCGGAATGGCAAAGCGATCAGATGTTGTGTCTTTGATTTCGTGGCCTCGGGCGGATCAATTGGACAAGAGACAAACCACGATTCCACAAATCGCACAGTCATATGCTTTTGTCGGAAGGATCAACGCCAACTTGTTGCAAGCAAATATGGGAACGTAAGTTTTGTGTGGACTTTACTCTCCAAATACATCTAACACTTCGTAGTCAAGGTCTCCAAAAAGTGCTCGTCCCCACCGTCACCTTGACAGCAGTCAATGCTACTGGACAAACCGTTAACACCACCCTCTCATCACAAGAAGCAACGTTCGTCGCTGGTGTCTTCGCAACCCAAGTCACCCCAACCAAAAGTCAAGTCATCCAACCAATTCAAACCCTTGTCGTGGCATCTGAATCGCCATTCATCGTGCCCGGTCTCAACATCTTGATCTTCCCAATTGGAGGAATCATCACTGGTATCTGGTCAATTCTGTTCATCGGGACCATCGCATACGGCACCGTCGGACGAATGCAATTCAGAGAACAATTCCGAAGGAGGACAGCCAGAGCAACAAAGGGTTCATTGGCACGAATTTAGATAGACACAAATATGTTTAAAAATGACAGACTTTCCTTTTGGACAGGGCGCACACAGACAGACGACACCGAACGAAAATTTGCTTTTGAGATTAGTATACCACATAGAATTCTCCTTCTTTGCTTCTCGAATTTGCAGCGCAATAATGCTTGCTTGGTTATCTGGTTGAATCGGAGGGATAAGGCTTGGTGGTTACTTGTAGATATTGTGGATGTGGATATGGACTTGGACGGTGCTTGGGAGGAGGACTTGGTTTCAAGCGATGTACATGCTCGCGAGCTCCTTGATGGAGGGTTTCAATCTTGTATACAATCCAATTCTTAAAGTCCGTTCTATTATCTTGGCTCCTCGTCGCTCTCCTTGCCTCTCAATGATGCTAGCATTTGGCAATTGTCAGCGCAGCCATATACTGTTCTTCCGTCGCCAAGTCGCCGCATGCCCCTATTCTAAGCTATCCCCAGGCTTCAGCGTCTATATTTAATTTATCATACTTTCGCCACTTCCCGTTCGCCAATTGTTCATCCCACTACCTGAAACGAACGGGCCGTTTTGTGATATTTCCGACTTCTTCACTGCGCTCAAGGCTAGGCGTGACTTATTTGGATTTGGCAGCCTAGCTTTAACATAATTAAGAAATTTATCAAAGTCTTGAATTTTTGGTTAAGTCGAGTGGAAAAGGATGGGCGTTTTTTGCTGTGGAAATGCGGCTCAGAGACGGGTTTGTCATGTGACGAGATAACGTGTTTGTGACATTTCATGGAGATATTTACTCCTGTCGGATTTTCTTTTGGATAAGATCTATATCACTCTAGTTTATCTTCTCCAAAACTATCGTTTCTGTGCACTTACTCTTCCTCGCAGTGCTCTTTGTGTCTCGAGGCAAGATTACGTGTCCCGCTTGGGGTTTGCATGAAATTGCCAGATTGGCCTACAATCACGTTTCTTTCCCTGTAAACGGTATCAAGAAGCTACTTATCTTATCCGTTTTGAGTAAAACAAAGGTTGTGCCTAGTAAATCTCGTTGAAGGTGGTGGGGCAATTAATAATCTTCAAGTGTTCGCCAGCTATCTAAATTTGAGTTTCTGTATGATTCCACCTGACAATACCGAGCTGCGTAAAAACGGGGAAAAAGAAGAGATAATCCTATAATCTTTAAATTACACTATGAATGACCGATGACGGATTTTGACAATAATTTAAAAAGCTCTTATTTGTCGAGCCTTCCACGGTTTCGATTTGCTAAAGATAATCATTTCGTTTGCATCGCTTAGCAGCACCTGGCCCAATCTGGTCGCCATTGGAGAGTATGAAGCGCCAAACTTCCGCCTTCTTCTGTACGATTCCGCCTCGAGTATGTTACCCCGCCCTCTAGACAAAAATCTTGATTTCGGATACTTTGACATGCATGAAACCGTAGAATTTCCGTTTGGAGAGAGCCTTCAACAAAAGGAGGTCTTCTCTGTCTCGGGAAATATATCATCAGCTGCCGTTCCAGAGTTTTCAATCATTTTCTATCAACTTTCAAAACTTTTCCAGACTCCAATCATCAAATAGTGATTCCGAAGCTCAAAAAATGGATCCAGACCAGGCTTTCCAGCTTATGAAGCAGCAGAAACAAGCATTGCAACGCGCCAACAAACGTAAAGGCGAAATCCCAGGTGACAGGCTTCCAAGACAAGCCCTTCTTTCTCAATTTACCATGAGACTTCTGGCTCAATCTATGAAACAAATGGGTGACGGGCATCAAATTCGAACCACCTTTGTCCCTCCCGCATACCTACCATGCACTGTCTCGCTCAAGAATCTGAGAAAGATTATGATTCGGGAGCTGAAGTTAGAGATACACCATCGTGGAAGGTTTCTACTCTTGAGAGTCCTCACTCGTCCGCAACGGATGACAGCTGTCATGGCAATTGTACAAGACGAGGAGGACGACGCGGTCTTGTTACAAATATACCATCAGGACGAAGAGAATGATAAACCCGCAGTGAAGGTCTTGAATCAAGGGGTGGTGGTAATCGTCAAGGAGCCATATTTCAAGCAGACCGGTGATGGCGGTTATGGTTTGCGGATTGATCATGTCAGTGATATATTTTGGCTGTGTGATGATGATGCAAGAATTCCCGCAGAGTGGCAGCCAAGACTGAAGGAGCTCAAGGCCGCAATGGCGTGGAAGAATGAGGGAAATGATGCAGTAGTGGGAAAAGACTTTTGGAAAGCAATACTGTGGTTAGTTCTCTCCTGTCCTTACAATTTTGATCACTCAAAACTTAAATGGGCCTCATTCAGTTATACCACCGCTCTGGAAAGTCATCCATGCACCTCCGAGGCGAAAGTGATCCACCGGAACCGAGCACATGCTTCCTTGCAGGTTGGCCAATTTGAATCAGCGTTGGTGGATGTATTCTATCCATTTTTGGAAACGACGGCCATTCAAAACGAGAAAGCACTTTTCCGAGCAGCGAAAGCACTATATGCACTCAAACGATTCCGAGAATGTGCCGAAACTTTGAAAGAGTTGTCTCAAGATTATCCAAACAACCAACTTGGAAAGATAGAGGTTCAGAAAGTCAACATTCGTCTTACTGAGCAAGATGAGGGAGCATACGATTTCAATACTATGGAGAAAGAGGCAGAAAGGACACGTCCGCCACTTCTTGACCATGCGACATTCATTGGTCCAGTGGAAGTACTAGAATCACCAGGCCGCGGCCGTGGCCTTTTCCTCACAAAGGATATACAAGTGGGGGATCTGATCTTATGCGAAAAGGCATTCGCATATTCCTACGCACCACCCCAGGATGAGACTTTCGCCGCTGGCTGCTCAAGCTTGAGTCTTTTTATCAACACAGAGACAGACTACATGAAACTAGGCACAACTGCTGATTTGATTACGCGAATTGTGCAAAAGATTTCCAAGAATCCCAGCCTGGCTTCAAGGTTTTTGGCCTTTATCATGGATCATATACAAGCACACCTGGTGCTGACGACATAGACGCTGTACCAGTAGTTGATTCGTACGTACCACCTGATGCTTTATAGATATTAGTTGACTTTTCTCTTTTTTTAGATTCTTGGTTGAACGCATTACAGAATTGAACTCTTTTGGCGCCGGCGTAACATCGTTGTCAACTCATATTTCTTCCACGATGATGCCGTCCAGCGGGATTGCTTCGAAGGAGAAACCTGATCTCGAGCATTCCAGTGGAGTCTGGATCCAGGCTTCATACATCAATCATTCATGCATGGCAAATTGCCGTCGCAGCTTCATTGGCGATATGCAAATCGTACGTGCCACACAAAACATGACTCCCAATACCGAGCTTGTATTTCCCTACAAATCAATCCCTACCAGCCACGAAGATTACAAGACCAAGCAAGATAAGTTCAAACAGTGGGGATTCATCTGCGATTGTTTGCTTTGTAAAGAGGCAAAGAATCTGGACAAGAAAACTACAAGAAAAATGGATGGACTGAGAAGTGATTTGGCTATTGCTTTTGGAAGTGGTCAAAAAAATGCTATCAACATTGGCAATTTGGATACGGCCAAAGTGCAGCGGATCCTCAATTCATTGGAGAAGTGTTATACGAAGAACACCCTTGGCAAACTCCCACGCATAGAAATGTGGGATCCTTATCTAGCCTTAACACGCGCGTATGCCATGCTCAACAAGCCATTGGAAGTCATTTTTAGTATTTCAAAGTTTCTGGAGGTTCTGGCTTTCAAAGTGACTGGGATGCATGACGCAAATTCTGAGATCATTGTTGACAAATGGGGAATGGTGGTTGACCACTTGGTGGAGGGATGGGTATTGCTCTGGACTACGTTTGCCCTATTGGGCTATGAATGCAAAGTTGCCAGTGTGGTAACTCTAGCCAGACTTTCCTACAAGACGGTCATTGGCGAGGATAAGACATTCGAGGAAGTGTACGGTTCAAAGGCTAGAATGCATATAGGCCAGGGAAGGTTGTGGGGTGGATTCTGACAGAGTCAAGTGGTTATGGAGGACAACACGTAGTCGATAAAATCTCTAATATTCTGGCGAGTACGTGTCAACAGATGCATTTTGCACATGTCGTTGAACGAATAAAAGCAAACCAGGTTTGATTCAAGCCTGGGCAAACACAATTTGTGTTTGCTGGCGAATCCATGCATAAAACTGTCGATCGCAAAAGACTCAAGAAAAACCTCTTTGTTCTTCTGTGGAAATTTTCTTTGATGACTCCACACCGCACAAAGATCCGAATTCGAAGGCTCAACTTGAGATCCTTTGTGTCGAAGGACAATAGCATCCAGAACTTTGCCATGCACATCACCCATTTCAACTTGTTTTGACACTGCTGCGAGTTGATCTGACGACTCTTGAGAGATTGCCTCAGCAGTTCATTATTGGCGTTGTGGTAAGTTGATGTGTCTCAGAAAGAACGACGCTGACAGGGGAAAAGATAATGCACGAGACGAGGCTGCGGTGCGTATATGTACATATATAAGTGAATCGTGTTGACCGGAACTGCAGCATGCAATAGGTCGATTCGCAAGAATAAGAAAATCTGTCGTCTTCAAGGGGCCAGAGCCTGTGAGTACTACATAGATTGCTCCTGAATAAACTTTTGACCAACGGCGTCTAGTTTTTCGAAGATGAAGCCGTCTGCGGACTTAGGAGATCCTGGGAGAAATCAGCAAGTGAGAGTTGCCAGAAAAATGTTGCATATAGGAGCCTGAAGGCCTATAGTTGCAGGCAATTATAGGGTTCTCAGTGCTGAAGGCTTGGCGTCGGAAGCCCCGAAGGCTCAGCTGTTCAGGGCACTCAGAAGCCCCAAATGCTCAGCTATTTAGGGTATTCAGAGGCCCCAAAGGTTCAGCTGCTCAAGGAATATAGGGTATGTGATTTAAGGGGTTAGGGCTCAAGGCACCTATATATATAGCACACTTCTTACTGTAGAATCAATGAAACATCACTGAAAATCCCAACAAAAAAGACTGCTCATGTCGCTCAGTCGCTGACGTTCAGACCTTCGGAGGAGGTTTCAAAGAAATAATCGTTGGGAAGGATCGTGAATATGATAATCCGGCGTCCTTTATGTGCCGCCACGATTGGCCAGACTGGCTTACATTGGAGAAGGGAATATGGACCAACGTAATGCATTATCTGCTCGCTATCGCTTTCATAGTGTGATGAGCGCGATAGGGGCAAGATTTCCAACAGTGGGCAGTGAACACAACATTCATAGAAGAATTTCAGCAGGCGGCATTTTGGGAAGTACACACTAAATATGGTGCGGATGTATTCAAGCCACCAAAGGGCAGTGGCGTGGAGATTACCAAGACAGGATTAGGGAAAGAGGATCTCGAGCTGGAACATATATTTGGACAAGACACCAAGGACTGGATTGCTAACCCCTAGGGACAAAGTGTTTTATTGGAGATTCCGCCACTTCCCAACAATGCAGATGTATTAGCGATTTGTATATACAGATACAAAACAAGGATTAGGGACGACGTAATACAGACAAAGGCAATGATTGAACAACGACAGAACCTACAAGCAATGTATAACAGGTAATCTCACATGGGAATGTTTTCATGGCATTTTCCATTTCCGTCTTTGGATCTGAGCAGTCGCTGCTCTAGCCTGAGCTCTGTCCTGAGCCCCTGAGCATGCTGCTGAGTCAGCCGGAGTTTTGCGCAGAGGATCCTTTTCTAATCCCCGAAGAATCAGGGATTGTTTCCACGTCCGTCTATATATAAACCTTGTTAACGCCTGCTGTCTAGAACACAGCCACCTCTTTGAGCCTATTAAGATGCCGTGATGGTATCCGTTCTTGCTCCCCTGTCAAACTTATCAATAGCCCATACTGAGCCGATTTGGATCCCATCTGGCCCAGTTGTAGGCTACGTAATAAGTACTTGCACACGGATTACCTAGTTTGTGCCTAGCTGTATGTGAAGTGGAATTTAAGGGTCTTTTTATAACTTATTATAGATTTCGTTAATAATCTCAAATTTGTAGTTTAGTATAACTATCTAGATTAAATTCTAATAACAGACGAGCGAGATGCACAGACGACAGGTATTTATATAGGTACCCATTGCGTAGTATAATGCTTAGATTTATAGGGTATAATAGCACTTATACCCTAAAATTTAGGGATTTTTGGTATATTTTATAGGGTATCTTGGGGCTAACACGCTATATTCTGGATACTTTTTGTAGTAACTTTATCATGCATTTATTATATTATTTGTGATATTGAATATCTGATATGCGAGTAAGGCATGAGAGTTATATACAAGGAATCCTATAGCTATGGCCCATCTTTTAACCCTATGTTACTTCATAGGTAGCTTGGAAACTCGAACAGTTTGAGTCAAATTGCGATGGCGAGACGAGAACCGCTGCAGGTTTATTATTCTGCGCGAGAGCGATAATAGTATCGCCTTCAATTAATCAGTTCGTGTTCTAAATTCTTTTCATTAGAAGGCACTCACTTTCCGACACATATCTCGGCCATCCCATAACATTTGTCAGACCATTAAGAGGGTCCTGCGCAAAAGTAGCCCAAGCTTTCTGCACAAGAGCAATCATCTTTTTCTCGTCAGCAGAATCAGGTAGTCCACTGACATCTGCAGATGAACCGAACACCATCTCGAGATCTGCACCATGGTAGGCGCCGCTGGTAGGATACAGGCGGAGATTGTCCCAGTCACCGAAATAACGGAAGAGGAAGGTGGGCACACCGATCTTTGCGCGGTTCTTTGCTTCAAGAGAGTTGGCGCAGGTGAAGCATGCTTTGTTGAATTCGTCCCAAGCTGCGTCACTGAGAGTCACTCCTTTACCATAGGCTGCGATCTTGTAATAGCCGGCTTCGCTTTCATTATTTCCTAACATATACGACTAGATGAAGTCAGGCCCGGAGAGATTATACGGAAGGAGGATGAATTACCACGTTGGCGAATTTCCCTGAGGAAGAGCGTTTGTAGTAGTCGGTGAAGACGGTCACATTGTCAGTCATCGGCTGGAAAACGGGTTGAGAACGAGCTTGGCTGGACGCTGGGGGAGGCAGGACTTTAGCTGCTGCTGCAGAGATTTCGGAAAAGGTCTTATTTCTCATGCAGGCCATAACGTCTCCAGAATCCCCACACCCAAGCATCGCAGAGGCATTGTACCAATTCTTGTAAGAAAGCTCGGGTGTGTTGATTGGGAAGCTGAACACGTTACCTGAGTGACTGATGATTCCACTGACGATGGAGTCCTTGACGTAAGCATACGACCAGAAATCTACAGCCACACTGCCTGAGGATTGTCCCATGAGGACGATCTTTCGACTATCACCACCGAAAGCTTCGATGTTATCACGGACCCATTCCATTGCCATACGCTGATCTTGGAGCCCCAAGTTCTGGCTTTGACCTGGTGCGCCAGGAAATCCAAAAATGTTGATACGAAAGTTTACTGTGACGACGACCACGTCTTGGGCATCGGCGAGGTACTGTCCATTGTAGAATGAAGAGTGTGTGGCTCCAATCGAGTACCTGCCTCCGTAGAAGAAGACAATCACAGGTTTCGACGTCTTAGAAGACTTTTTGCTCCATACGTTTAAGAACAGACAATCTTCGCTTTGGGGATTTCCATTCTGATTTGCGAAATTTGCGACAATTCGGAGTTCCTGCGGGGTTGCGAGTGGGTATGCCACAGCCTTCGAGGCGGTTTGAGGCAGTCGTCAGGCTAGAAGGTGTCAGTGGGTCAATCATAAAGTCAGCCATGGGTTTAATTACCCATGTAGCTGCATCGTAAACGACTGTTTGATCTTGACATTCAGGTTCCTGCGGTGGTGCAAATCGAAGATTTCCAACTGGAGCTTGTGCATATGGAAGACCCAAGTATTCGAAGACCGTGGATCTGTTCGCAGCATTGTGCCCTTTCACAACTCCATTCTGGGTGTGGACATATTGTTGAGATATGATAGAAGTTGCAGATATGACTTGGAAAATTGCCAATTGCACGAGGAGGGACTTCTTCATGGCTGCAGTTTAGCACAGGAATGCCGAAGAGTTGAGAAGAGGTGACCACTCACTGACTCGCGCGAAGCTGTTGACTTTTCGAAATTCGATATTAACCGGGTACCGTGCCGTATCAGTACATATTGGCGGGGCAATCATACCCACCAACTGTGCTGGTCCTTCAGCTTGGCATGGCATGCTAGGCTTCTCCATATCTTCCAGAACCAAGAACGATGTCCGGATCTGCAACCATGCTTAAATCTAAATTGCGCTGTTTCCACGCGCGGCCCTGGGGGATGCTTGGGAAGTTGGGATTTGACATCGAAAAAGACGGCAATGTAGTTCAATCAGCTACCATCAATCCCGGAATCCCTCGGAGGAAGGCATGAATGATGGGATGGACGAAGGCATGGAGACTGAAGGAAGGGAGAAGGAAGGCTGGACCTGGCTCACTGTTTGGTAGGGAAAATTTGAATGCGGCAAATGAAATAAAGATACTAGAATGAAATCGAACTTCCAGTATCTCTGTTGAGATCCGACGTGAGTATGAAAGCTTCGCTGGGTATCTAATTGTCCATGTTCCCCTTATCATTCCCCCATTATTTGCAACATTTCAATTTTCACCCCTTAATATTGCAAAGGTTACATTTCTCCCCACCTGGGTATTTTTATGAGTTTGGAAAAAACGAGGTTTCCTCTTATCTGCTCTACATTAGCTAAATCCAAAGCGTAAGACTAGAGGGAAATAACTTACAAGCCTTTTATTACAACTTTTTCTCCTCTTCCCACCGCGTCCAGCAATCCATGTCCCTGTTGAAGTGTGCCTGGTGGCCTAAGGCACCCAGCACTTGTTTCAAGCATGTCTCACTTGTAGTCCTCATATGTGGCCTGAATGCCCTTGTAGTTTATTCTGTACAGTTGACAATTCACTTGATTTACCCTATTGAGTTCTGCCTACGATTCTTGTGATTGCATTAATATTGCGGAGCTGGAAGACGTCACATTCCAACACCACCTGCCTAACCTAATAGGTCATGTGGAACTTCAAAATCCGCCGGATCTTTTTTCCCCCACGTTTGGGCGCTGGCCATGTAAAGAATCCGAACTCCATTACCTCAGCCTTTAATTTCTTGAAAGGATATGTATCTCCACTATGTCTTCTAGTAGAGAGAGGTCTCTCGAAATTTGGCAGCCATAGATAGTTTCTTGTACTTGGTTGGGAAGGCCGCAACTGATTACCGCGACCAAACGATTTCTGCTAAGGAGAAAACCGTCACCAAACTCGACTCGACAGGAAATTACGACGATGTGCAATAATAATTAGGTACAAGTTATCAAGAGGTGGTTGACTGACATGCCGTTGATAGTGCTGAGCTAAAGTGTACCTAACAGATTGAATACGGTTCCTTAACTGCAGCAGTCTCCAACCCCCCAAAAGTTCGAATTGCACTGGATTCCCTAGACGTTCATCCTCACCAGAGGCTCCTTTAAAATACCTCCCAATACCTCGGCTATAGCAATCCCCTTAAGGAAAGATGGTGATCTTGAAGTCTAATACTATAACGCGCATAGTGTCTTCTCGATTGATTGGGATATAGGATCAGTTGTTGGATCAGAGAGTATTGAAGTGATTAGAGCAATTGAACCTTGAATTGGGCACAGAATATATTAGAATAACTAAGTAGGAAATAAGTTGTGATGTTGAGAGCTCGACATCCTGGAGGTGAAGCCCGTTAAACTGCTTTAGGTAAGGCTCTATATCCTGAACATCAGTCATCTATATGGTTAACAATTCGAGGTTGGGGTTAGATGGCTAAGGGAACCCATCTTGCATATTCTCGCTGTTCAGAATGAGCACTTGACTTCTTGGAGCAGAGCTGGTAGTCCCATTCCAAACACAAGAAAGTCTGTTTCTGTATTTTGCGTTCCCGAGTGATTCCGTTAATGTCGATTGTTCCCAATTCCCGTATATTGGTTCCCGGATGTATGCCGAGCTGTGGTTCGATCTGAAGATGTCTTACGGAGTAAGCTAATCCGTGCACACCAAAAAAAAAATAAGCTCACGCACACCACCACAACTAATTATCAACACCAAAAATATGAACCCTTCGTACAAGCGCCCACGCACTCCTACGCATCCTATTGATTATAAGATCTCATACCATCGAGATAGAGATGAATATACGACGCCCCATCGTGCTACGATTCGCGCAATTGACTGTAGGAGTCGCAGAAACCAATACCGATGCGTACCCCCTCGTACAGAGATTCAACAGAAGCTTAACATCAAGCCACGCTCCTTCTATAATATAATCGATACGGAAGATAAAGATAGAGACCATAGCTCTCGAACTTTACAGCGGCACACGATTTAAAACCCTCGCGGCGCACCGAAAAAGACTTCCTGAGCCAGGCTTAATATAGCATAGGGGGTTGTTAGGGGTTGTAAGGTAGAAGTCAGGTGACGGGTCAGTAGAATCGTCACGTAGAGTTTGTATACACGGATACAAATATTTAAAGTAGATATAAGAAGGAAGTTCTTAGAGAGGGATCGGAGACATAATTAAAAAGATAGGTGATAAGTTAGTAAGGGTTTCACAAAAGGAAAAATAGTAGAAGAGATAGAGGAGGAAAGTTAGGAAGGCGAGGGGGGGCTATTTTTAGAATAAGGAGATGAAACCATCCTCCTAGGTTACGATGTCCGTATTTGTTTGGATCCTTGGCTGGGAGGGAGGCCTTTTCGGGTCCCCCGTTAAAAGTTGATGATTTCTACAGAGGTTAGCCTTGGTTGCGCCGCGTCGCGTAAGGCGGCGTGGGTCACGTGAGCCCTAGGATCGGAAAGTGACAACATTGCCGTGGTATAACAGAAGAAACGCAAGGACACTGAATCAGGAAACAGAAATACTACAGGAAGCAAATATGTCATTGCGTGGCGGTAACGATGATGAGGCCTATGACCTCTATGACGAGCTTCGACATTCGAAATTTGTTAGGATCAAGGTAGAGACAAACCATGAATTGACGAATTGCAATTAGGTGAGCACGAAGAGGAAGGTTCAGATCTGTCATTATGCAATCGATGATCTAAAACTATTGCCTTGGATTGATCCGGTTAATGTAGAGATGCATAGAATCCAGCTTGAGGATGGGAATAACCTCTTGGAAAGACTGACAAGGGAACAAGCTCTTCCCCAGTTCATTTTTAGACCATCGCCATCTATCAAGAAGAGGTCAGTCATAGACGACGTAGAGGTACCAGAAGAGCCCAAAGAGAGTTTTATGCCTCCTACTCGGCAACGAAGACTAGTAGGGGACTATAGTGGTAGTCGTGGAAGCACGCCTTAAGTCAAAGTCAATCGTTATGCGAGTCTGGACTTCAAACTAGCTTGTGGCACAACTTCAAGGCCACAGGAAAGAAATGAACGCTTGATCCTCCTTCCAATTGGCCCCTTAATATTCTCGAAGTGTATTGCCCTTGGAGATACGGAAGCCTAACTTAGGGAAAGAACCAAATCCTGCGAAGCTACAGGCATAGCTCTGACCACTGGTGCAGCCGCCCACATTGTGCGAAGCCGAAATCTGTTCTGTATCATGCATGATTTGCCCACAGAGAATTTTTCTAGTATATCTTGCATAGGAACGTTTCTCCTGGGCCTGCGCTCAAAGAAATTTGAAGCAGGTCGCAGGTTTCCTTCTTTAGAAGCCGTAGGAGCCATTCTATAAATCATTAGACGTGATAATAAGAGGTGATAATAGAGATGTGTAACATATTTAAGGAATTGGTCGGTTTTTGACGCGAGGGCGGTTCGGAAACAGGGTCGTGTTCCAGCTAGATTTCCCAACGCAGTAAAGATATAAATTGCAGCACAACAAGAGCAATTGTAGAGAAAGTATAGAGTTTCAAGGAAATAAATCTTTTATACAGATTTATTAAAAGTTAGTTAATAAAAAGAGTCGGGAAGGAAGTATGGTTTCCAAGGCGAGCTCGCGTGTTTTATTTGAGCCAAACGCGTAAGCAAGCTGCAAATTATGTCATGGAGTAGAAGAGTCCACACTCTAAAACCTATGCATTATGTATAAACAGGGACGAAAAGCTAGCCTTTGAAAGAAGGGAAAAGGAGCAACTATATACACAAGGCAAAGAAAGCTACCCCCAAAATAGACTAGCTCGCACACATGTCCAATACGTAACCAGAGCCCAGTGCTCCTGTCTAATATATAACTAGAGCTTTGTGCTCCTAGAGCCAAGAGCAACCCAGGGGTTCCAATCCCTTATAAATTACTATATTGACAAAAGCACGTTTAACCTATAATAGTACTACAACATATTAAATCTATAAATAAAAGTTGATATTTATGTGACTACAGGTATTCCTGAGCTATAGATAAATGTGGGAAGCGTATAGTAAGATGAGTGGTAGAGACATAAGTATGTTGAGAAGTGACTATATTCCCAACTACACTTTTACTAACAAACCTGGAAAAATAACTAATTTTTAAGTAGAGAATATTTCCAATTTCTTGACTTTCCCTTATAAAAGCTTATTCCTTGTAGATTTGCACAACTAATTAACAGAAAAGTATACAGTAAGATTGCTCTAAAAATCAAAAACTATTCAAAGAAGAACTGATTCAAAGAGCTAAGCAATTTATTAAGTAGTTGTGTTGTAAAAAAATTCAAATAGGTTTCTTGTAGCGGGGTAAAAAGGCCTAGTTTCAAGCACTTATTTACCCTACTATTGAGAAATAACGACTGTAGGCGCAAATCTGCTTCAAATTGAGTTTTGAAAATAGCAAAATGAAAGCGCTTGCTATATAGTATCGATCTAGATTGCATTGCAATGCTTTAAATACTAAATATTAATAAGTTGTGATGCCATAAGCTCGAATTGCAATGTGGAATTCGATGCCTTGATGCGGCCAAGGAGTCGGCCAAATTGATTGCCGCGTCATGTGCGCAATTCAATTTATCATGAATGAAGGCATGAATGAAGCCCATAATTATATCTTCATTGAATATGAAGGCTAATATTGATTCGAATTCATTCAATTCAAGACCCTCGACCCTGATTCAAGCTCAAAATCTTCACATCTCAGCCGTAGTTCTGCCGAAGAGTGCAAATCAACATCACGATCAGAATCCCGTGTAAGGTCACTATTAGCATACCAAGACTAAACACTTCTAGAAGAAAGCGACGGGTATGCGCAAATGAGAGATTATACTGAATATTGCGAGGGATTGGAAGAACAAAAGCAAGGTGCCTTTGAAGGAGCGTATAGTAATGCGCAATATCATCGCGTTTATAGCCAGATCGATAGCCTTAAGGGGAATTTGACTGAGAGAGTAACATATCATTGAGAGCGAATGTTTATCGCCTGGTCCTACATAGAATATTAGCTGTTTTCCGCCACGTTCTTGACCTTTCATCACAGAAGTCAGTTACATGCTTCACGCCACCTCTATAGTGTAATTTCTTAAGCAATAGAGTTCCAGCAGGAGGGGAATATTTACCGCTGCAATAATCAACCTCGTCTGTTCGATATCTTCAAGCAAGTAACCAAGAAATATCAAAGTTCGCATAAGTTTGCCTTATCTAATCCTATTTTTGTTCCGCTCGGGTTCCGTATCCCGGTCGTGCCTCATACTGATACTGATAGCTCGTCGGTGGTTGAATCAAAGCTCGAGTACTGCTGGCATCGCTGGGGGTTCTGTGAGGAGGAGGCCGGCCCATTTCTTGGTGCCCGGAAAGGTTGAAGGTTTCTTCATCGTCTGCTGAAAGTCGCCCTGGTTCTCGCTCATGATATCGAGCGCCTGAAGCGTCCCACACTGCCTGAGTTGTGCTCCTGAAGCTGGCATCCTCATCGGTCCGCGGATATGACGAGGAGGAACTTGGGTTAGGGTGCTCTCCACCTCGCTTTTCTCTAACAGCAGAGGCGGCTTTGCGCCATTTACCGGCTTTGAGGTGCACATTGACGGCGTCGTCAACAGTGAAAGGGAGGGTCTCGCTTGGTGGGATCTCCGCTGAAGTGGTGGTGCTGGTTCCATCTGATTTCGGACCATCCGCGTTCAGCTTATTCATGCGCTTTTCTTCTTCCTTGGCCTGGTGCGCAGCACGAGCATCCTGTGCTTCTTTGTCCGTGGCGGTGACGGAGTAGCTTGGATTCTCCCAAGATCCGACGGGTGGATCACCGCCGCCTCCAGGCGAACTGACCGAATGCTTACGCAAAGCTGTCAAAATTGCACAAAGGAATTTGTTGCGACGAGTCGCACGTAGCGTCTCATTTGACCAGTTTGACGAATAGCAGTGTGAGCGGTGTGGTTGTATGGGTGCGGGGAGGTTATATGGCATACCTTGTGACAAATCTCTACTCTCAAGACAAGCTCCTTTAAATTTCCGAGTGAGATCAATTTGACATCGACTGTGGGTTGAAAGTCGCGCTTGTTATCGCGGCCAAAACTTTGGAGTTCCGCCTTTAAATTCTCGATGGCGTCAAATTTGGTCTTCGCACTGACGGAAAAGTCATATCTCTCAGTCATGGCTTTGCTTCGAGATATATTCTTGATCCATTGGCCATTGTTGACGATATTGGGGATCTGGGTGCTGGCTCCACTATCCACTTGACGAAAGATGGTGTACAGAAGCGAAATATGCTCGATGATCAATTGGACGTCATTGATGTCAACGCGATCGCCAACATCGTATGGGTGTTTGATGAAGATGAACACGCAAGAGCCTAGGAATTCTTGCACAGTTCCTGCGATAGCAAAGGACATGGCGGCGACGCTTCCCCACAATACCGTCACGCGAGAGGCGAGAGCAGGGCTGAAAAATGCGGCTGGACGCCGTTAGTGACTTTTAAGCGTGCATTACAACGACCGCGAAGCAGGAGCGCAACCTACCATAGACAAGGATTGTAAGTAGTAGCACAATGGATAAGAGAATATTGTCAAGACTCTTGATAACCTGGCCAATATCATGCAGACTTCGGTCCATGTATTTTCGGTCTTGGCCGATTTGCGAACAAAGAAGGTGCATTTCTTCAAGACTAACACCACCGTTGCAATCCTTGTCCAATGCCTCAAATATCGCTATCGCTTCGTCTTTACCATCCGGTCCGAAAGCGTTGGCAATATCTTTCTCGTAGAGCTCTTCTTTGCCTTCTCCGACAAAAGACATCCAAAGACGTCGAGCAAGAGCCTCGGAAGCTGCACTAGTCCCGAGTGCTTGTAGAACAATGGATTGAGCAGATCCTGGTTTCAGAATTGCCTTTCCGGTAAGTCGGTTGGCAGCACCGCTCATTACAGACGAAACTCTGCTTTCGACACGATTGGATGAGCCAATTTCTGCACTTCTCCGAAGAGCTAAAGGGGCACTGCTAGGACCCGCAATTTTGAAATCTTCCGTGGCAAATTCCGGACAGTATGTCGGAAAGAGCTTCCTAGAGTACTCGTACATGAGACTAAGGATGTATGTGATCCTTTTATTCTCCTTCAGTTTGACACTGAATTGCCTCCGGCGATAGCTGACAGTGAGTAGGTGTATCATAAGCTTCTCCGTGAAGAACATGCCCGTTGCGGCGACAGTCGCAAGCAGCACTCTGCGAAGAACCAAGATCCACTGATCATCGCAGCGAAGTTTGCGATCTTTCTTGCTGTCGAAGGCACAAATGACAGGTATGGCCGCCCGTGAAATCATGGCCCAGATAAAGACAGACATAGGTAGTATCACTGCTTTAAGCAGTTGAGCATAATTTCGACTTCCTGGACTAATGAATGCGCCGAAGAATTCGAAAACAAATGGCAAAATATTTGCTATGAGCACCGCCAGCCATACGTTCAGCCAAAGTAGCTCGATCCAGACAAATAAACCTGTAAGACGAATATCCCCAATGGTGGCACGTTTAAACGCAGTGGCCGTCAGGACTATAGGTATGACCAAGACAACTGCAACTGGTATTATGTATAGGGCGAACCGGGTGACTATGGAGAACCCAATCATCTTCTGGAAGAATTCGGCGACTGGAGTGGCCTTGGCCTCACCCTCACCCTCACACTCATCTCCCTCATCTGCGACGGCAGAGTAGGCTCCTTTATGGTACAAGAACTCCGTCTTGCGGTGCCCTGCCGCTCCTATTGGTCGAGAATTCGGTGAATTGTGCAGGTCCGCTTCTTGATTAAGGATGGAGCGGTTCGAGCCATCGTTGCCTGCAACCGTGGCGCTAGGTACGGGCCTGTACTGGAGAGGAATACTCTCAATTACCCCCTCGTAAGACATTGTATAATCGGTGTCGCGGTGGAAAGTTCGAAATCGAAAGTGCCTGGCTGGGACAGAATGGGGGCTTCTAGACCTGGTCAGCCGGAATAGTAAGCAATCAGCAAAAACTGCTTCATAGACGTTTTGGAAAATTTGGAAGGTGCGTGGCAGTAGTACCCTTGGATTAAATGGGGGTTGTGGACGGAAGATTACTTCTATATCATAACGGCATCAAGTGTGTGTCTGGAATCATTCAGCCAAACATATGGTTCTCAGACGAAACACATTGAAAAACAGCAGAGGGAAAGCCATGGAAAGGGCTACTATAGGCTGCGCTTCCACATGCTTTTGAGCATTCATGAAGGTGCGAGCAGCTGGAGAATATCAGATGAGGTGTTCAAAGGCAAGGCCGGCTATCTTCGTCCACTTATCGCTCTCCGATCCTTTGAAGTCAAAGGGAACTTCCCGTTAATATGCAACCGATTAACGAAATCCGCCTAAATTCTTACCCCTCATCTCGCAACACGCCATGATAGGTCAATCAGACAGGCAAGACGTTACCTTTTCACATGTCACATGCCTAGTCGCGGGAGGGCGGCTAAGCGAGGCAGGTTCGGGGAGGCGACCGCGACCTCGACACCTTTTTGTCACCGTATAACTCGCGAGCCTACGACGTTTAGACATCGATTCGCTATTAATATAGTATTAAGACACCCTTAATCCGTCACTCTATCGCGATTTCCTTGATTGCAAATGCTAGGTCGATCGTAAATGAGTCATAAAGTGTGCGCGACCAGACACAAGTGACCTGGGACACCACGTAATATATACAACCTTACCCACTTTTTAGTAATCAAAGAACAAGTGACCCTATGACGTTTAAACATTAATTTGCTATTAATCCGGTATTAAGATAATCCTATACCTGCACAACCTAGAACCCTCTAAGGGTTCTAATAGCTTTTTTTTTAAGCTACTGGTACCCTCTACCTTTTATAAGGCAAGAGACCTAAGTTTTTTTATACTTAATCTATAGGATTAGAACCGTTTATATTTTTAATTTTAGCCCTAAATACTTAGCTGTTATTTAATTATATTATATTAAAGATTAAAAGTTAGGGTTATGTTAAGAAATGGGGGTTGAAACATGCTTCACCTCAAACACGCTCACTTGGCATAGTTCCAAACCATGGTGTTACCTAGGTTATGCCCCTGAATGCCTTCGATCGTGTGTATATATAGAGCCTTTCCTTAGGTATATAGATGGAGCAATTGAACCTTTCACACCGGAGTTAATAGGTTACCTCAATGTTACAGCTGTCTCCCAGGAGCCGTTGGGGACCGAGGAGCCTTAAGCTCAGGAGAGCAGGTGCTTCCAGGAACCGCAGTGTTCCCAGGAGTACTGCTCCTAGGAGAACTTCTGGTCCTGGGATTTTATAAATTTTATATAGTAGTATTCTATAGGCCAGTGATAGTACCCCAGGAAGCAGAGGGTCAGGATCATATGACAGATCTAAGGATCTAGCACAAGATCTATAAGATCTGGTGGATCTTGGGATCTAGGAACCCCTCTAGGGATCCCTAAGATCCAAGGGCAGGAAGGTCCTATATAAGTCTGTAGTTATTCCCTTAGATATAAGCTTTATACCTAACTTAATATAGTTATTTGTAATATATTGGCATTTACTTAACTATACAGGAACACCCTGACTTATTACTCTTGTGTATACTACACACAACCTAACATTCCCACCTTAGTATAGCATTGGCAATACTATAAATGTGTCACAAACGGCTCCCAAGAGCCATAGGCTCAGGAGAGCATGCTCCTAGGAGAACTTCTGGTCCCCACACGGTTTGGGCTTATAGTAGTTATTTACTGGTTGACAGAAAGACCTTGGGAACAGGGGGATCTCTGTCACATGACTACTAGCACTGCTAGTATACTAGTACTGCTCACAAGCAGATTTTGTCCGTACACACTACCTTCCACATTCCTTTAACTCGCTAAATCGGAGTCCCTGGCAGATCGGTAAGTTGTGCCAGGCGTTTGTCGAATTGGGATGCCGTCTATTTAGGGGGCTGAATGTATTTGGGTCGTGGAAGGGAGGCCGCGGAGGAGGTCACGGAGGAGGTGTTATGGATTCTCCACTAGAATAACGGGCACATGCCTAAATGTATGTCTACATAAAAGGTGAATCACCCCAGGCAGACGACTTGGTCAGGCGAGCTTAAGCCTACGGAGTGAGAGGCAATATTTGGTCATGTCGTGAACATACTTTCGTAGCATCAAGAAAGGGTGGAAACTTCGAGCAAGATGGGGTCAGCGTTAGTGCTGGTGCTACAGAGTGCGGCTTGGGACGTCATTTGGCGGTTCTGCTTGATAAAGTTTAGTTAGCGGCGTGCAACGAATCTCCACAACGAACTTCAGCAAGGGCGAAGCCCAACCGGCCCACTCTGTTCTCCTGTAGCACAAACCCAAACGCCCATCTTAATCGACACTGGTGACTGATCTTGTTCACCGAACTTTACGCCAAAACGTGTGAAATGCAACAAAACTTACAAAACAGAGAGCCGATATACAAAGTAGACAGACAAATCCGAACTAGGAAGGGTGAAGGGGTTCAATATTATCAGGTAGGGGAATGGAATGACTTGACGCTGGTTTGGTGGGTGCTATTTCCTGGCGCACGTTGATGAAGGTCTTCTCGGTCGGGTTTCGGCTAAGCGCCTCTTAAGCTTTAAGCTTAAGAGGCCCCGAGAAGTTTGGAACAAGCGGTCGCAGTGATGGCAGAAACAGTAGCACGTAGCGCGCTTGTGTTCTTGTAGTGCGTCTAAATTGAAGAAGCAACGGCAGTAGTCATCACAGGAGGCCAGAATAAGCTGTTAGAGAGCTTCAAGTATGATGTTGTGTTGTTTATATCATTACATCTGTGTACTTTTTGAAAAGAGAGGCGTTTCGATTCCCTATAATACATGGCTAATGACATTGTCACAGGTTCTTGGATATCTCATTGGCCACTGATCATTTGACGCGACTATCCCTTCAAGTGGAAATCGCTAAACAAGTGTTCAACTGTCAGTAGAGAGAGTATGTCACAATGTCCTAAGGGGCATGCTAAGACATAGCAGAGATCGTCTACTTCGACCCCTTAATTGCAACCTTGGCCAAATAACATTTGAGGAAGCACACAGGTCGACTGACAGATTATAAAAGCTTTATATAAACAGGCAATACATTACTATCCCGACAAAAAAGGCCCTGGGGGATCAAATAATACTAAGGAATTCTATAAGGCAAGTGTACATACTGACTCTTGGTAGGTGCTGCATTAAAGGACGCGGAAACTGATATGACACTTTTCTCTATAGGTCAGAAAAGCCCAAGAGAGCCTCTGTGATAAACAGAAGCGACTATAGTATGATAGACAGTATCCTAGGATATAAGCAGAATGGGCCTACCTCTTATATAAGGCTGCTCTCTTAGTGAGAGCGCAGAATCTACGCGAGTTAATTGGTCTAAGCGACCCTGGGCTAGCGCCATTCCGCTAAGAGCGCATATGGTAAGAGCGCACTTTTCCTCGAACCTCTCTAATAACTTCTACAACACCCTCTTCTATATAATGTTTGTTTATAATCCTATCTATAAGATCGTTGTATGTCAGGCCTGCAAATCAAGCATCATTCTAGGGCCAGGGAGCTAGGAGAGGCACTTACAGGCAGAGCCACACCGACTTTCTGGTAATGCACTTAATATAACGGTTTAGCTCTTAAGCAGTTATGATCTAAGGACTACTAAAGAGTTAAAAGAGTATAAGCCGTGGCCGGAAGACAATTGCGAGCTAATCAAGTCCCTTGCTTACTATAATGGCTTCCGTTGCCTATAGCCAGGATGCTAGTACTATACCCGCAACCCTTAGAAAATAAAGGAGCATGTCGCTTCTATCTATAAGATAAAAGCAACAGAGTATAAGAAGAGCCCGTTATAGGAGGCTTATAAGCTCTAAACCTACTTTATAGGTTATAAGAGGATTGATTACTTTGTGGTAATCAAGGTGCTAAGTTAGAGTAGTAGGTCTAAGCTAGACTCCGCCAGATTAATAAAGACTAAAGAGGAGTTGTTTGTCAAGCTCAAAAAGGACTATAATAACATTAAGGTCGATATCAAAGAGCAGGCAAACATCGTCTATAACATTAGAGATTTAAGGTCAGAAAGGGTGCTATAGCTACATGACTTGACGGGATTTCTATATTACCTGACTATACTAAAGGACGGGGAGATCTAGAGCTTATATAAGTTGCCGCCAAAGAAAGAGCTTAATGCGGGTAGTGAGAATGCTAAGGATCCTAATCTTGTCCGAATTTTACTTGTAGCTAAGGCCGTCTTGAGGGATGCCTACCGGTTATATAGTAACACCTTGCCCGACCGGAAAATAATATAATAGCGGGCTAATATCCTAAACGAATTCTATACTAGGGCGTTAGGCAAAGCAGACGGGTTCTGGTATTTTAAGAACATGTCAACTCTTATTATATACTTTACTACAATAAAGCAGTTATTAGTATACTACTACTAAGTAGTGTACTATAAAGGCGGCCATTTTACCCGCTCTTAGCTAGACTAAGTGCTGCCTAGGGATGTTATCTAGCTAACTGCTTTATAGATCTAAGTTATAGATAAGATTATAGAAGCCTTAGCTCTTAAGGATAGGGAAGAGGCGGAGCGGGCTCTTAAGCATACTATTTGGCGACTCTACTTGGCCCTGATCTGCCACACTATAGGGAGCATGCCGTTCAAATCCCCTATCTTAAGTTTCTATACTATACTAAGCAGGAAAGTCTGTAGGAAGGGGCGGGGACTATAAGAGGAGCTAGGAAACTTTAATAGCCATTTGTCCGCTCTAATATAGACTGCTTAGCTTGTGCTTTTTGACTATACTTATTTCTAGGAGCAGGACGACAAAGATCAAATCCTAGTCTTCCTTGCCAAGATCTGTAAGAAGTTCTTCTAACAGCTAGCAGAGACGCCATTTGGCTATATTCTATAGTAGAGGCTCTACCTATTTAAGGTTGGGAAGGCTGTCATTACCAAACACTAAGCTTGGTGGTCCCTTGACGGGCAGACGGTGGAATATCGCGGGGTAAAATTGTAGATGTTATAGATCTTGGACTTAGTGGTCTTAGAGTACTAGTATACATATACCCTGCTTTATAATAAGCTCCTGTTCCAAGCCAAGGACCTGACCCCTATAGAGTTATAGCGGCTAAAGGACAATCTGGATCTAGAAGATTTTAGAGGCTTGTGGCTCTCTTATCCTTATAACTCTAAGTTCTTAGAGGGTGCCAAGCTTGCTCTCTTTTAGCGGATCTAGGGCAATGCTAAGCTCCGGGCTATGTCCCTGACTATAGCTAAGGATTGGAGTATGATCTTGTATCCTAAGGCTATGGCTCTCTATAAGGCACATGCTTAGGAATTCCTAAGGCCAATATTAGTGGTCTGCTATCACTCCCCCGGCCCGCCACTACAAGAACCCAAACTGCTATTAGTAATGTGCCGGAACACTGCTTGACGGCGCCACCTGTTAATATAGGAGAAGCTAGTAATGATCTACACCTAATACTATAAAGGTTAGTAGCAGTTAGGCGCGTATAAGGACAATATCCGATTCTTATCTAGGGCGATTAGTGATCTGTTACTTTTATATATTGTATATATCTTGCCTTTAAGACAACTGTTCCTCTAATAGCAGACTCTAGGCGCTCTTATCTCTCCCTACCTATCTATAATTCTAAAACCAACTTTAGTGTAGTTAGTTTATTTCCCTATACAACCCATTAGCATGGATTTACTAAGGGAGTCAAGTTGATTTAGTCAAGTTGATTTATTAGGGTTATGTGCAAACAAGCTTGGATGCGGCTTAAAATCAAGTACAAGTTAACCCAGGCATATATAACACCAACCCCATTAAGTGCATCCCCCCAAGCCCACTATAGGGTTATTTATTTATAGTTATATCTAGCGGATAAAGTTTTGATAGGGGAGAGCAAGTGTACAGGCCAGGTAAGCAGAATCCCCAGATTTTAGTATAAAGTATATATAAGAGTATAAGTGTATAAAATCAGAAATTAACCCTAGCCATTATATATGATTTTTAAGCCATCATTTAATACGCGTCAAACAAAGCAAGAAGACATGTAAATTAGTAGAGTAGACAGTTTAAAGCATTAAAATTCCTATATAAGAGTTAAGTTGATTTGTTTTATTATAGATCTATTTGTGTATATCCTAGAATAGCGGTTAGTAGTGTGTTCTGATCCTATATACTAGTATGCCATATTGCCTAGCAACATTAACACCCATTTAAAAGATAAGGACACCTATAATATACTAAAGGAAGACCATGATCAAATCATCTAAGAGGTCCGCAAAATCAAGGGTTTAATCTAGTATAAGTTAGAGTTAAATTTGATAAGTTTCCCCCTAGCCTATTACCCCCCAACCCTATATTATAAGAGCCGCAAGATGATGGCATAAAATGTCCATTCCAAGATAAGTAAGGGAAGCCATGCCATTATATTTTGTGTTAATTACAGAAGATCTAGAAACATTATCAAGATAAACATAGATAGGAAAACCCATAAAAGAGAGGCAGGCCTAAGGTAGGAAGAGAGGTGCAAGTTTTATAGAAAAGCAGGGTCTATTGCCAGCATTCTTTCCCTTATAGGCTAGGGGCATAGTATTTTAAGGTGCAAGCAGCAGGATCCCGTCTAGCCATCCCGTCCGAAGACGTTGATATTAAGGCTATCAAGAACAAGTTTAACCAAGCCATATAGTAAGTATAGGAGGAAGAGTGTCGTCAAATCACTAAACCCAAAGAAGCCTAGGAGCCCAATCTATAATTATGTCGTTTAGGATATATTGAGCATTTAGGAGCATATAATTAGAAGGAATTGCGGGGATTTGTTATACCTATAAAGGACGACAAGCCCGAGTTATAAGTGTTATATAAGGCGTTTGATTAGTTAATTCAAGACATATAACATCATTATGTTTGGCAGGTGGTTGGGTTAGAGGCATTGTTTAAGGCAAACAAGAAAGAGGTAGATAAGGAGACCTAGATGCCATTTAATAGTTAGATAGACATCATCACAGTCAAGGTATATATAGAGGTTTGCAAGCAATTGTTGTGTTATATTTTCCGGTCCAAAGACGTTTAACCCAAGAAGCGGCCGGTATATAAGTTAACAGAGCGATAGTAGATGTGTATTGACAATGTATAGACCAGTATTAAGGAATTTGTGTGGTAGAAGGAGGAGTAAGGGGGAGATTTGGAAAGCAGAAAAGACAAGGAGGAAGAAGAATCAGACAAGGAGATCAAATAGATAGGCCAGATCTAGCGGAAGGTTTTATAGTTATAGATTGTGTTGTTAAACCAGCTATTACAAGACAACAAGTATAAGAGTATAGTAATTAGTGGGTTAGCCGTTTTGGCTATATAGGAAGACAATAGGTGGTTGGACGCCAAGGATTATATGCCTAAATATTTGGCTATAATCAAGTTAGCCCGGTTAATAGTGGTTTAGGAGGCGTACAAGCGTCGATATAAGGCCATTAAGCAATATAAGAGCCGTGGATTTAGTCCTAAAGAAGCCAGGAAGAAAGCATCAAGCCATTATGTTTTAATATAGGGTTTGGTCCGTGTGTTTATAACTATAGCCTATAATGGCAAAGATCCCATGCCTATATAATAGATATACCAGAGCCGGTCGTACGGGTTTAAGATCCGGTACACCACCACCACTAAGGGGAAGATCTAGTAGATTGGGGATGATGTGTTATATGCCAATATACGATTTAGTATAAACTAGTTCTGGACGATAGTGTATGGGTTGGTTAGGGAAGCACAAGAGGAGTTGTTTGAGAAGTTAATAATAGTAAGGGTAGGTAGAGACCAAGAAGTGGATATAAAGCAGGTGCCCCCGATCTATTAGGAGAAAATAGTAGACTAGCTATTAGAGACCCAGGTAGGGTGGTCATTTTTGGATGATAAGCGGAATCAGTTTCTAGTATGCAAGTAGTGGTGGTTATATAAGCGGATGTATAAGGAGGAGCAGTTACAAGAGCAGTTTATAGACATAGCCGGGGAGTTAAAGAAGCAAGCTATAGCTATATACTAGCGCTATATAGAGCGGTTTTAAGAGTTGTTATAGGTTTTAATGATGTTATTATTATAGCCAACCCAAGCCCCTAAGTTGTTTATAATGCGGTGGAAGAATACCGCATATAGTGGGGTCCGGAATATTATAATCAAGGAGGGGTTAGTAGGATATATGGCCTAGTATTATAAGGGGTACCGGAGTAGTGAAAACATCAAGATTATCTATTAGTATTTGCCGCGGGAGGTTAGGGAGTTATTAGTATATTATTTGTGGTTAGTATTACCGTTTTGGGAGAAGTTATAGTTCTAGGTCACAGGACATGATTGTTCCAGTCTGTTTTTGTAGGGGGATAGTAAGAAGAAAGAGCATCGGCAGTAGACAGGACCAAAGCAGACGTTATAGAAGTCTATAGAGGCAGATAAGATTCCCAAGGAGAGGGGTGGAGATGACTAGGGAGAAAAGGGTCAAGGTAAGGGACTAAGGAGCCTAAAGAGGTGGTTAGCCTAACAGCAGTCCTGTTTGTAGACGTCAGAACAAGGCCGTCGGATTTTGAAGGAAGCCGCTATAAGGTTTATAGGTGTTGAGGGGTATAGTGTTAGCCCGAACCGGCAGGTTTTGATCGCTATATTATGCCGGTATTGTTAAGAAGACCGATTTAAGGAAGAGAAGACAAAGTTAGAAGAGGGTGATAGATGGGATAAAGACAATGCGGATAGGGACGACCTATAGGATTTGCAAGCCGGCCACAGGACCTATATTACAGGTATGATTTACGCGCAGGAGTTGATAGAAGGAGACAATTCCATCATTAGCCGCTATAAGAAGTTCTGGCATGTCAGCCATATATAGCATTGTTTTTTGGGGTTTCTGTTAGTATATAAAGGTGTTAGGATAAGTAGGAGAGCCAAGCAAAAGCGGCAGGTGTATAAGGAAGAGATGCAAGACGTGCAGTTAGCGCGGTAAAAGCGATTATAGGGGGTTGACATCCACCACAAGTTAGAACAGATATTAGGGAGTGAGGCCCGGTTTTGTGGATTGCAAGAGCCTATATTGCAAGCCATTATAAAGCACTAGAGCCCTATTATAGCGGTGATAGGGACTGGAGTTAGGAAGACGTTATTGTTCTAGTTACCAGCTAAGAGTATAAGTTCTAGTATAACGATTGTCATCAGCCTATTAGTTTTGTTATAAGAGCATATAGTGGAGCGATGTCAGCAAGCGGGCATTTTATATATAAAGTAGGACCCCTGACAGTGCCATTCCCCTAGCCAGATTGTTATCATTACCCCAAGTCAGCCGTCAGCAAGACATTTGGGACATTTTTGGACCGGTTATAAGGGTTGTATTAGTTAGACCGGTTTGTGTTTGATGAATGTTATATGGTTTTAGACAGCACCCTAGAGTTCCGGCCCAAGATGTGGCGATTAGGCGAGTTAGTGGAAAGGGGGTATAGATAGTATATTTGATGGCGACATTACCACTATATGCCAAGCCTAAGTTTATAAATATTATAAAGATCCGGGCCAAAGATGTTTATATGTTCCAAGCGCCCACTAGCCGTCCTAACATTATATATTCTATAGTTGAGTACAAGGAGGATAAGTTTGGGAGAGGGGATATTATAGCGGTTTGCAAGTTAGTCAAGGAGAAGTTAGAAGAATATCCGGCACCAGCCAAGATTATTATATATAGTAGTAGTATTGTCATCATATAGGAGGTAAGCAGTGTATTAGATTGCTATGTATATTACCAAGATATAGGTGATGTAGCCATCAAAGATAAGATGCGGAAGGTATAGGAGAGTGTAAACGGCCGGGTTGTAGTTGCCACTAATACATTTAGATTGGGCATTGACTAGCTAGATGTTTGTGTTATAGTTCATATTAGGCCTATTTACTAGATGCGGAATTATAGTTAAGAGAGTGGGCAAGCCGGGCAGGATAGGAAAAGGAGTGAAGCCATTATTTTAATGCCGGTTAGAAGGCAAGAGGCATTATAGAAGTCATATAAGCAAGCCTAGCGGCAGCCCGCCAAGTTTTATATTACTATAACGGCAAAGGAGAAGGAGAGAATTGAGAGGCAGAAGGTTAAGCGATTTGTAAGTGGTGCTAAGTGTTGACGGATTTATTTGGACCACAAGATAGATAGGAGGATTGATCAGGTGCGATGTAAGAGAGACAAAGAGCGTTATGATGTGTGCCAGGCAAGTGATGCTATAATGGAAGAGTTGGAAGCCAAGCGGCAAGCATATATCCAAGAAGCTAATAAGAAGGAAGAGCAAACGATAGATAGTGCCATTAATATCTTATTAAGTAGTATTCTATTTTCCGGATTCCCTAGTAAAGGTTTTGAGAGCAGCTATAGACCATTTCCCAGTTTACCCCCGCCGTGTTTATAAAGTAGTGTTGTTAGTTTTGATTAAGGGTTTATAGCAGATCAGATCAGCCTAGGAGAACGGGTTGAGTTCCAGTCCTAGCAGAGCTAGCGGCAGTAGTAGCGGTTACAAGTCCAGGCATAGAATCAGCAAGAAGGCCATAATGTGTGGGATTTGGAAAACCGATTAGATTAATAGGTTGGGAAGTGCCTGTTATATTATGTCTGTAGATACCAAGGGTCTAAGGTTAACATATAGTATATATTAGAAGAGTGCGTTGATCTGGAGCAAGCATTAGTTACTAACAAAGTCAAGGTATTACAGACCATTCATTTTTAAAGGTATGCAAGTTGTTATAATTGCGGGGTTGTATAGCAGATTTGCACTAGGTAGAAGGAGATCTATAAGGGGAACCGAAAGTTTGAGCGGATAAAAGGGGGGGTTTGCCAGTATAATAAGATTATATAGCCGGTAGTAGCAGCCATTATGGTTATAAGGCTATTAGAGGTGGTGGATTAAGAGGTTTGGTTATATATATAGGCAGAGGGCATTTAGGGAGTTAATAAGAAGTTAGACATAAGTAAGGAAGCTAAGGTAAAGAAGGGGATGTTAATATAGTTTGGGCAGAAAGTGATTTAGGGATCTATAGAAGTAAGTGTTTTATTATAGGTATTTTACCGGTTAACAGTTAGATTAGAAGGTTAGAAGAAAAGAAACAAAGTAGGTATATAGAATAGAATATAGGGGTTAAGCCGATTTAAGTATAAGGGGACAGGCCAATTATAGGAATTTATTTAATTTGTCAATTAAGTTTAAATGGTTACAGGTATAGGGTAGGATTATACATATAGTCAAAACAACAACGTTTTTATATTGGTCAAAAACAATAATGTTTTTATATTAGTCAAAAACAATAACGTTTTTATATTAGTTAAAAACAACAACATTTTTGCAGACAGAAAACTATAGATAGTAGTAGATAGAATTTTTATATATAAAATGGATATAGGTTCCTAGTAGTAGTTATATTTAGGATTTATATTCCTATAACCAGAAGACATTAAGCAAAGGACCATATCAGGTTTTGGGCATAGTAACAACACAACAAGTTATAGACGCGGTTTATAGCATATAGGCAAGCAAATATAAGCACAATGCCAGGACAAGTCAGGATGTCAAAGAGGAGCAGGGGAGCGGTATAGGCTATAAGAGTAGGAGTAGGTTGTTTGGTGGATTAGGGAGGTAATAGTAGATTAGGAGTTAGAGGTTAGCAGGCAATTAGATAGGTTTAGAGGCGGCATTATTAGGCAGATAGAGATTAGAATGGATTTTAGGGCATGGTATAGAGAGGGGTCCTGATTTATAGGGCAAAGACAGGGGTAAGGGCATGGATTAGAAGGTTATAGCAAGGGAGAGTGGTTGGGATTTGATTTGGCGGGTATAATAGGGTCTATTATCAGGGTTAGTTGGTAAAATCAAGGTTAGGGTTATTTGGTCGATTATAGTTAGGGTTATAAGGTATAGGGAGGGTAAAGGTCAGAGTAAAGAGACGGTTTAGGGGGGGGGGGGGGGATAGAATTGTTTAAGGGCGCGATGGGTTATATAAGCATCAAAACAGAGCTTAGGGTTAGGGTTAGGGTTAGGGTTAGGGTTAGGGTTAGGGTTAGGGTTAGGGTTAGGGTTAGGTTAGGGTTAGGTTAGGTTAGGTTAGGGTTAGGGTTAGGGTTAGGGTTAGGTTAG